>JAMXBD010000841.1:0-614668 GCA_024138025.1 Combretum micranthum
ATGGTATATGTGGAAGTTCGAGGGAATGACCACTTTTTCCTTGTTGGTACGATTTTTAGCAACGCACTGAACATAAGATCCTTGCTTTATTATTTCCGACGGACACTTGGAATACCGACCTTATGAACCTTGTTAGGCTACTCAACCAAAGACATATGGACAAAAGTTGCTTTTGCGCTTTCCCAAGAAAGTAGTACCTACGCTCTCCTGCTCCTTCATATTACAATACTAATGGATGTTTAAATAAAGAGATTTTTATTTTTCTATATACTTTATTATTTATTTATTTATTTTTTGAGAAGTGTATGGTCAATATTAAAATAAAAAAAATGCACTTAGTAAGTATTTTGAAATACTGCTGATTAGATCCCATATTATAAAAGATATATATATATATATATAAATAAGGTTGGGTAGGAGTGATCTTGGTTCGAAATTGAGATCGAAACCGTCAATTCTTAGTTCCCAATTTCAAAAATGAAAAAATTGTTAGTTTTCATGGATCAATTGTGGTTCTTCTATAAATAAAAACAGTGACGTTAGGCCTAATTGAGCCAAGCCCACATTCTCATTGGGTCGGACTATAATAAATCCATGAGGACCCAGTCGACTTTTCTCCCTATTAGCCTAGACTTAACCCAAATGGCTTGAATAGAACATCCTTGCTTGGTGTACTACGTCACTGTCGGAATTGACAAGTACCATGGGATTGTGGCTTCACGAAACCCACTCACCCACTACCAATATAATTGTTAAGATTACCACTGGCCCACTCGTTTACAACTAACATAATCGCCATGTTAGGGGTATATTTTTACAACTGAATCGCTACCTATTAAGGTAATGCTGTGTAAAAGGTCTTCTTTAGTCAATTTATAAGTCTTTCATGATAAAGCGCTAACTTAAGCATTAGAATGGCTATGCCGAGCCTACACATGGTGAGTCATCAATGAGTTGTTCGTTTTGTAAATCTTGTAGCACCATACACTAAGCCTGTTCACAATTACTTTAGTCCCTACTGAATTTGAGCTAGCAACAAACTTGAAAAAAAATCGGGCACAAAAATAGTTATCTTCGACCCATTTGTTGAAAGAGTTTTTAGAGTGGTGCATTTGTTATATATAAACACATATACTTTTATCAATAATATCACTAAAGTGGGGCTACAAAATATTCATAATATAAATAAATCCTACCTCGCAAAAAAAAAGTCTCATATTATTGAAAAGGAAGAGTTCAATTTACTTAAAAAGTCTATTAGATCCAATAATACATGTTTTTAGGTATATTTATTTTTTAACTACACAGAAAATAACCCATTCACTTGAAGGAAATAGCTATCTATTCTCTTCTTGTTTTACTTAAAGTTGTTATTATGGTGTTTAGTTGAAACGAATGTCAATTTATAATGAATTATTACGCAAAATAATGATACAATTCTCTCTGTAGTAAAAACAAGGGACATTACAAATATTTTATTTTTATTACAATAATTACTAGTTTTATTTTTTGTATTAGGTGAACATTATAACAGTCATTACAGCTGTTTTATAATCCTATTAAATTGTAATTCTATTCCCTCCTAATTTCATACGACTAAGTGAGTAATTCGTAAATGTTATAAATATAAATAAAATTTTAATATGCATATGAAATAGTTTAAATATTTATTTTTATATACATTTTTTCTTCTATTTTTTTTGAACTACCTAAACTTGCTAGCTCAATTGGTTCTACAACTAGTTCTTAAATCGGAGGGTCATGATCCAATAGGTCATGCGCTTTTGGATAGATGAATTAGTTAGACCTGTTTGAACCGATGAGTCTTTGATTGGTTTGAAGCTGGCTTTCCTTAACTAATTGTCAATTTAGGAACTGCTAATGGCAGATTGGATCGATTTCCAATTCGAAACTGATTTGTTATGACGTACAAGGTTGGGTATTCTTTTGACTAAGTCTTGTTGCTTCTACCAAGCTGCCGTAGAAGATGATGGACATCTCTCGAGTAATCCATTCTTTACACGCTGGTTTAAGATACATTACTGATTTATTTTGACGTTTGGGATAAGCTATCTTGAAGTTTACAATATGAGGGCTAATTTCTTTTGCTCAATCTAGTAATCCTATGTAGATTATACAGTATATGGTGAGGTTACTGGAGCTAGCCGATCACGTGCAATAAGCATGGCGGTCGACTTGACAGAAGTCTTAAACTGATGACAAATATAAGATGTTGCAGAGAAAGGCGGTGGAAGAGGAACAGATAAACCCGGTTTTTCAAGTGTGCAAGTATGATAGAAGATCAAATCAAATAAACTCGATCGCTCTTGACTTGTTCTTGGTAGAATATGTGCTTTGATCTTTCTTGGAGATGTTTTTGCAAAGTATTTGTGTTGTTCTCAATCTTAGCAATCTACAGAATCCTCACAAATGAGAGGAGAAGTATCTTATTTAGTGATGTTAGAAGCTAGTAGTAGCCATTGGATGACTTCCGGTTAGAGGGTTGTTCTCCTTGGGTTGGAGATATATTGCCTATGAGTACCAAGATATGCACATGCTCCATGTAGTAGTCACATTCAAGAAAACCTCAAAAAGCTCATGTATCAACTTTTTCTCTTCCAGTTGATGGCGCATCATTATATGATGAGGTAGCAACTTATACCATGCTATCGCTTATAGTTTATGCATTCATAGAGTTGCTTCAACTCTTGAGCTCATATGATATTGGATTATAGATGTCATGTCCGTCATGGGTTCGCTTCAAGATTGCCAGGCCTACTGTAGAGTTGCTTCAACTTGTCCCAGTTGAGATCACTTCGTTCTTGTAAATGATGTAGCAGAAATGGGTATTGCACCCGTTGCATGCTCAGGAGCAGATGTTTCTACCAAGCGACAGTAACTTTTATTAGACGATAATGACTACCATAAAGTGATTGCTTCAGTCAACTATGGATGAGGTCACTTTGACCTTAATCCTACGAAACGGCGTTACGGCTGCCAAGCCTGCTTTGGAGTCACTTCGACTCATCATAACCGCGATCACTTCGATCTCGTTAATGATGTTGTAGAAATAGGTATTACACCTGCTACATACTCAGAAGTGGATGCTTTTACCAAGCGATAGCGACTACCATGGAGTGATTGCTTCAATCAACCATGGATAAGGTTGCTTCGACCTTGATTTTGCGAAATGGCACAATGGCTGCCATAGACATCGTCACGGTTCAGTTCGGCTTTGGAATCAAACCCGAGTCGTCGGTTCCCGATTCCAAACATGGTGGAACTGGAACTGGACCTATGGGAGCCAGTCTGGTTCTTGGTTCTTAAGAACCGCTGGTTCCCATGGTTCAGTTTCGGTTCTAGAGGAACAGGGAACAATTAAAAAAATAAAAAATCAATTAAATAATTTACTTCATTTAACTAAGAAAAAATGCAAAATAAATTTTAAACTTGAAATAACATTGAGCCTAACAATAATTGTTCATAGCATTAGTTAAAAGAAATTCTATAATTATGTATTTATTTATATACAATCACTTGCACTTTTTTAGTTGTTATATTAGTAATATGACACTATAAAATATTCAAAATACAAATAAGTCCCAACAACAAAAAACGAATCACACATTGTTAAGAAAGAAAGTCTACTTTTGTTAGAAGTCTGTGTAAATTTAACAACATATGATTTCAAATGTATTAATTACTTGTGTTGTTAATAATAACACATTAAATATTATGAATATGAAATAATTTTTTTATTATTTATGCAAAAGTAGTTTTAAATATTTGTTTTATAATTACAAATTTTTATAATTTTCTTTTCTTTTTTTCTTGCTTTTTTTTATAATTTTTATGGTGTAGAACCATTGGTTTTGTCGGTTCTTGAACCAGCGATTTTAAAACTGCCGGGTCATGTGGTTTTTAGAGATGGAATTGTAAGGACCCGCCAGAACTGGTGGGTCCTTTACCAGTTTAGACCTGCCATTCCCAGGCTGGTTCCCGTTCAGGAACACTGGTGACAGGTCAGTTGGTTCTTGGTTTGGAACCGACCCGTGATGATGTCTAAGCTGCCAAGCCTACTGTGGAGTTGCTTCAACTCATCATAGCTGAGATCACTTTGATCTCGTAAATGATGTAGCAGAAATGAGTATTGCACCCGTCACATGCTGAGGAGCAGATGTTTCTACCAAGCGATAATGACTACTATGGAGTGAATGCTTCAACCAACCATGGATGAAATTGCTTTGACTTTAATTCTACGAAATGGCTTTATGGCTACTAAGCCTACTATGAAGTCGCTTCGAATCATCACAGTTGTGATCGCTTCGATCTCATAGTAGGTATTGCACCCGCCACATGCTTAGTAGCAGATGCTCCTGCCAAGTGATAGCAACTACCATGGAGTGATCGTTCGATCAACCATGGATGAGGTCGCTTCGACCTCGATTCTACAAAAAGACGTTATAACTACCAAGCCTACTGTGGAATCGCTTCAACTCATCACAGCTGAGATCACTTGGATCCTAAGTGAATAACACTGAACAAATATATTTATGCATCATATGCTTATCAGAAGTGTTTTAAACATAACTAGAAACGAGTATAGAAGAAGATGGATGAGAATGGAAAAAAATATTGGATTATCATTATTGTTTATTGTATTTCTCTTTTTTATTACAAGATGAGAATGAGCAATAGGAAGCTTCTGCCTTTAGTACACAACTAATATTACTGAAAACAAATGCTATTCATTATCTGTGCCTTCATCATCCATCATTTGTGCATTGTTATCTTCAGGTTCAAGTTCGCCATTGCGAATCTTTTCATTAAAAATCCTCTTCAGTGTTTGAAAATCTTTTGTTAGGTATCCCATTGTCCTATAGAATCTATAGAACTTTGCATCTCTTTCTTTTGTACAGTGGGTTCCTCAACCTTTGTTAATATGAGGAAACCATTCTTCAACCATCGGTGTATACGAGAAAGACGGAATGTCCTGAACACTATCTCTTTTGGGTTTCTTGCTACCCTGAAAGCTTCCTCCTTGAGTAGTGTTTACTGATGAGTGTTGTTTCTTATTTGGGTCACTCTTTTGTTTGATGACAGAATTATTTGTCCTTCGAGCGTTCATTACCAATGTCGAGAAGGACCCGAGTAATTCTTCAGGTACAACATACTCTATAAACATATCTTGGATGCATGTTTTTACAAGTTCCTTCTCATCACATATGTCTTGGGTATCCAAGAACGTTCTCTATAATGTTCAATGTAATCCATTAGCTCTTCCTTCGGGCGTTGTCTGATACACCACATGTCGGTCAACGCCTTTAGTTCTTGAGTTTCAAAAAATTTCTTAAGAAACATCCTACACATAGTCCCCCATGAATTAACGAAGCTAGGGATGAGATTGGCATACCAGGTGCATGCCTTTTCCGTCAAGGACTTACAAAATTCCTTAAACTTCAGGTCATCAGTCCATAGACTTCAAGAGTTTCAATTAACTTGAGAAGGTGCTCCTTAGCACTACTGTGTTTCCCGTTGAATTTGATAAATTTTAGATTAGTCTAGTCCTTGGGATAGGGTTTCTCCACAATCCTTTGTGGGTATGAAAGTGTTAGATTGATGACAATAGTAGCGGATGCAGCTCGCGCCTATCGCAAGTACTTTTCAAGGTCTTCCTTTGTCACATATGAAGTGGAAGAAGATGATGTATCAACTCCCACTTGAAGAGTTAGAGTAATGCTGCAAGATGCAACTATGCTAGTCATAAGTGGTTGGACATTACATCCAAAGGAAGAGGAAACTCCGAGATGGAGCCTTGCCCTTTCTCTAATAGTTGGCGTAGGATTTCTCAGAGTTAGAGACAGTAAAGGCTGCAATGGCTCTTATTGATGTCCTCCCTCATTTTCAATAGCAAGAATAGTAGTTTGTTCAAGTTGAGCCTCATGTAGGGTCTCATGGCAAGTGCCCTCTGGGACAGTAGTAGTTGGTGTAGTACCAGCTACTTGCACGCATGGTATAGGGAAAGTTATCCTAGGAAGTGAACTTCCTAATGTAGTAACAGCTTCTACCAAACCAGGTAGGAATTGCTTAAAAGTATTTAGAAATTGATTGATAGCCTCATTATTCTCCTATATAGTGTGTATCATGAGCGCACTATCAACTATAGGAGTTTGTACGGCCACAATAGTGCCATTTTCATCTACAGCATGAGTTTGCTCAACCACATCAGGATGATTCTCTTGATCCTAAGGGTTTGCATCTTGTCTAACTCTCTTGCGTAAAGGTGCCATTCTTGTCAAGAACTTACTCTCTTCCCTAGTGGAGTCGCCAAATAATCTATGATGGGGTTATTGCAGCTGGCCGATCACGTGCAATAAACATGGCGATCGACTAAGAGATGTCTTGAACTGATGGCACATATAGGATATCGCAGAGAGAGGCATAGGAGGAGTAATAAACAAATCTGGTTTCTCGAGTGTGTGAGTGTGACAGAAGATCAAATCAAATAGATTCAATTATTCTTGACTCGTTCTTGGTAAAATAAGTGCTTTGATTTTTCTTGGAAATGTTTCTGCAGAGTATCTGCGTTGCTCTTAATCTTAACAATCTGCAGAATCCTCCTATATGAGATGAGAAGTATCTCATTTATAGATGTTGGAAGCTAGTAGTAGCCGTTGGATGACTTTCTAATGGATGGTTGACATAAAGCATTACTTGCAACCATGGGATCTCTTTTATGAAACCGATAGCCAGAATCCATTTCTTCTTTTATAAATGTGAGCATGAGCTTTAAATATGGACCTGGAATAGAATGAGGACTTTTATAATAAAAAGGAGCCCATTTTCTTATTATAATAGCCCATCTTTAATATTAAATAGAAATAGGCTTATTATATTTCAAATAAGCCTTATTTTAGTTAAATAAAGCCCAAATTAACCTAGAAAGATATTTTTGGAGTCTGTTTTTCGTGTAAGAGAAAACCGAATAAGGTCAAAAGTGGAATAAACCGGTTGGACGATCCCCATTCCAAGCCTACAAGTCGAATCTCCCTACGATATTCCTTATTGGATTTGGTCTTCTAAGCCCTGTCACTAGCCTAGAAGACTAGCCCGTGACATTAAATTAGGTCAAAAGCTTAATTACCGAAATGACTCTCTACACATGGAAATTAAGCTCCACTGAAATAGCCACTTTATTTTAGGAGGAAATGTAATCGTGTGTATAAGGCTTAGAAAGGCAATTTCCAATTCCCAAAGTCGTATTGGAAGTAATTCGCACACGATTAATTATGCGCTACGTGACCCTTTTTTTTTTTTTTCCCTCTTTTCTTCCTTTTGGCAACTCTGTTACCTGATTTTCAAGCTAATATTTTTGTAAGATTCTGATTCTTTGGTTTTCTTTAAAAATTTCATATATGTAGTGTATTTTAAATTCATTGCTAATGCAATTAAACAAAATAATAGTTACTACTTACATTCCCTATGCTTAAGAATTTCAATTCAATTAGTTCATGTTTCGTCCCACCAAAAACATGGGAGAGCACTTTAACCGTTTTTTTTTTTTTTTTTATTTTTATAATGCGAATCCTCTATATTTTTAAGACTTTCCCTAATCCCATTAAAAGTTCATCCAGTCTTCACACGCGTCACTTCTGATAGAGTACTTTCGGGGGGGAAAAAAAAAAAAAAAGAGTTCCTCCTCTTGTTTCTTCTTGAGGGTGGCGGATTATACAACAATTACCATGTATGATCACGGCCTACTACATGTCTTCTGGCCTTAGCTAGCCACGCTTCATGAATCCTTTCAAATGATGCTTAGTCACCTTTCTTCTTAGAGTAGCTAACTAATTGCGTGAAGTTAGTAACCCTATTTTATATAATATCCACCAAAATCTTACTAAATTGTATAGGTTTTTTTTTTTTTTTTGGGGATAGTGATAGTCATAAGATAAATTTTTATTTTTGAAACTTATCCATTGGAATAAAATATAAGTTGAGATTTTCATATTTCATATCCATCATGAAACCTATATAATTTTCACAGCTTTTGGAGAAAGGCTAAGCATATCAAATATTTACCTTGACTGCCTCACTTCATATTGGATGCTAGATACCAAATATGCAGCTTAAGAGTTGGTCTAATTAAAAAGAAGAGAGGAATAAAATGGGACAAGGAAAAAAATAATATTTTAAAAAAATTACACAATTGCCACTATGACAAAAATAATCCTATAAATAGACAAGTTGAATTGTATCTTGGAGAGACAAGGTCAAGACCAATCTCGTTTCTTAAAGAGAGGAGATCACTGTAGCTGTAGTGATCTTGTCTTTTCAAGAGATGAGATTCCTTTGTTTATACCAATCTTATCTTTTGAAGAGACGATGTCAGCCATTTATAGTCTCGTATTTTTAAGAGACGAGATTAACTTGTTTATTTCTGAAATTATTTCTGGCTCAATAGGATTTATGTAATTTTTTTGAGGAAATTACTATTTTTTCCTTATCCCCGAATAAAATAGGTAACAACAGAAAAGTAAAATATAACAATACCAAAATTAAAAACCATAGGAGCATGTAACATATAATTCATAACCATGAATGTAAAAGTTGAAATAAGCCTGGTCATGACTTATATGGGTCTATTTGTTTTATCACATTTTATTTATTTTGGTATAGTATTTTTATCATTTTCAAACAAATATTTATTAAGAAACAAATTTCGATGAAAATCTGATAGTTTTACTCATAAACTGATCAAACACATATAATGCAGATATGATGAAAATAAATTATAGATACAGATCATATAATTAAAAATCCAACAATCCAAATAGTCATAATTTGTGAGGTATCTTTTAACCGCAACAAGAAAACCCATTAAAAGGGACGATGCTGGGACTGAATGAAAGATAGATGTAATAGGATACTAAAATTAGGTGTATCTTTTATTTATTTTACAATACATAGGATTTAGAGACTTAAATAAAAATTAATTTAATTGCATATGATTATTATTTTAAGATGTATGAAGAAAAATCAATAGAAGGGACATGGATATATAACAATATTAAAATACAGATATTAATACACTTTACATGAGAAGAGTTGACTTCAGAAAATAGAAGCTTACCCAAATTATACGGCAATAGTCCAAGATATTTGGTATATTGGTTGCGTGGATATTTCGTACGTGATCATATAGATGATTTTTTTTTTTTATGTGCATTTCAATAATTTTGGTGAATCGATTTTGTTATTAATCTTAATTAATTAATTTATTGTTTAGTCAATGAATAAAAAAGAAAAACCGTATCTAATTCAAGAAATTATGTCCATATAGATAAGATATGAGTACAGCAACGTGTTCTACACCAATTTATTGAATTATTACATTAAACACACTCACGCGCTTGCTAAGAGAAATTCTAATTAACAAAGCAAGCTTGGCTATAGGGTCTAGATCTCCATTTAGATTATTAATCACAACATACTATGGATAGGAGAAATAAAAAGGTATAACGAGAAAATTTGGTACAAAAATATAATGAGGTTATGTTTCGAGATTAGCGTACTAGCTATGGAGATAGGTTTGCTGTTCCCAAAATTCTATTTCTTTTGTGTCTTTATGAAAAAATATCTTACACGTGTAAGATAAATTAAAAAAAAAAAATCTTCAAAATAAAAGAAACACTTTATGAAACGTGTTAGATGTTTATTCATAGAAACACAATGAGTAAAGCAAGTTCAAGATGGCAAATGTTTTTCTGTTAGAAATTCTTTGATTTTACAAAAAACAAATCTTCATATAAAACTAATTTCCAAATCAGGATCTTCTAAACATGATAGAAACAATCAAAATTATAATAGTTTTGATACATACCGTTGTCCATGATTTTGAATTCCAATCAAGAGAAGAAAATCTGTTTTGATTTTGTCTTGGTGATTTTCTCCCACTCTACCTTTCTCTTTTCTGTTTCTCTTTTGATAGTGAAGAATGAAAAATTATTCTATAATGAAAAGTCAGATACTTTTCTTTTAACTCATATATAAATAAGGAGAGTGGAGGGATTTGAAACCCTATGACTCAAAATTACCATTATGCCCAAATAACCATCATATTGAACCTTTCATATTAGAGTCATACCATAAGTCACATGTGCCATTAATGTTAAAATAATTTAACAATCTCTCAGTTGGCCAATGTTACGACATGATGAATCAATAACCAATAACAGTGCACCATATTTAGAGTTCATCAAATCAGAATTCTCAATTGAATTAAAATGGTTGGATCATGACGGTCACACATTTTTTAATGACATGATTCCTTCCATGTGTCACATGATCATTATAATTCATAATAACTTAACCGAGGAACATTAAAACTTTAAATTGTCATTTCCAAATGTGCTACTAGTTGTCTCATAAACAGAAACTGTATACAACCTAATGTAGATAACAAAAAGCAAGCAAAACCATAACTTTAACTGAATTCATAAGTGTCATAATAATACGAGCAGTACAACCATATGTATATATATTTATACATTAACCATCAAATCTGTGAGGACCTATCTAAAATGCCCATCGGTTCAACATGTCCAGTAAACGTTTTTGGTGGCAAACCTTTAGTTAACGGGTCTGCTATCATCAATTCAGTACTAATATGCTCAATTGACACTCTTTGGTTTTGCACTTCTTCCTTAACAAATAAGTATTTCAAATCCATGTGTTTCGCACCCTTAGAATACCTATCATTCTTAGAGAAGAAAATAGCTGCAGAATTATCACAATAAATTCTTAACGGCTTATCTATACTGTCAACTAAATCAAGCCTTAAGATAAAATTCCGCAACCACAATACATTAATAGAGGCCTCAAAGCATGCCACAAATTCAGCCTCCATAGTGGAAGTAGCAATGACAGACTGCTTCCCACTCTTCCATGAAACTGCTCCTCCAGCCAACAGAAACATGTAACCAAATATAGATTTCCTCGAGTCTACACATCCAACATAATCTAAATCTGAATAGCCCACTACTTCAAGATGACTTGACCTTTTATAAGTAAGCATATAATCCTTGGTGCCTTGTAAGTACCTAAGTATTTTCTTTGCAGCTTTCCAATGATCTATTCCAGGATTACTTTGATATCGGCCTAACATTCCTTCAGCAAAACTAATATCTGGCCGAGTGCATGTCTAAGCATACATCAAGCTTCCAACCAGTGATGTAGAGGGAATGGATTCCATTGATTTTCGTTCCAAATCATTCTTTGGACATTGCAATTCACTGAACTTGTCCCCTTTCTGAATTGGAACTATTCCTGCAGAGCAATTTTCCATTCTAAATCTCTCTAATACTTTATTGATATAGTTTTTCTGAGACAATCCTAACAATCCTTGTGATCTATTGTGAAATATCTCTATTCCTATCACATAGGATGCCTCGCCCATATCTTTTATTTCAAAAGTTTCAAAGAGAAATTTCTTTACATCATGTAACAAACCTATGTCATTAGTAGCCAAAAGGATATCATCGACATATAAGACCAATATAATAAACTTGCTCCTACTGACCTTCATATAGATATACCGATCAACGGTGTTCTCTACAAAACCGTATGATGTAATGGTATTATTGAACCTAATATACCATTGTCGGGAAGCTTGTTTTAATCCATATATCGACTTCTTTAACTTACACACCAAATTTTCTTGTCCTGGTTATGAAACCTTCAGGTTGGTCCATATAAACTTCCTTTTCTAAGTCACCATTCAAAAAGGCAGTTTTTACATCCATTTGGTGAAGCTCTAAATCATAATGAGCCACCAAAGCCATAATAAGTCTTAAGGAGTCATTCTTAGAAATTGGAGAGAAGGTCTCTTTATAGTTAATGCCATCTTTCTGAGTATAACTTTTAGCAACAAGTCTAGCCTTGTATCTTTCGATGTTGCCGTTTGAGTCTCGTTTAGTCTTAAAGACCCATTTACAGCCAACTCGTTTTGATCCTTTAGGCAACTTTACTAGCTCCCAAACTTTATTTACATCCATTGATTTCATCTCTTCTTTCATGGCATTGAACCACTTTTCAGAATCATTACATTCCATGGCTTGTCTAAATGAGACTGAATCTTTATCAATGCTTAAGTCAGATTCGTGTTCAAGTGAGTAAACCACATAGTCATTCGATATAGCTGGTCTTTTCTGTCTCATAGACCTCCGTAATGCCATTTCTTGTGGTGTCCCTTGCTCATTTGTGACTTGCACATTGTTGCTTGGTTCACCTCTAATATGTTCACTTTGGTGTTTTGAACATCAACTTGTCGTTTCAGCTTGTTGCTTGAATGTGATGCAACAAAAGGAACAACAACCGGAGTAAAACACTGGGTGTAGGGGTCTCTTCTTGAAATTCTCTAATATCCACCTTTCGTGATTCCCCACTCCCACTAAATTGGCCATTTTCAATGAACCGAGCAATACCAGACTCAACTATTCTTGTACTGTGGTTAGGACAATAAAATCTGTACCCTTTTGATTTTTCAGGATAGCCAATGAAATAACCACTAATGGTTCTTGCATCAAGCTTTCTTTCATGTGGATTATATATCCTTATTTCCGCTGGACAGCCCCAAACATGAAGGTGCCTTAAACTGGGTTTCCTACCTGTCCATAATTCATAAGGAGTCTTAGAGACTGCCTTACTAGGAACCCTGTTCAGCAGATATGCAGCAGTTTTTAATGCATGCATCCATAAGGATAAAGGTACAGTGCTGTAACTTAACATACTCCTAACCATATCCATAAGTGTACGATTCGCCTTTCAGCCACACCATTTTGTTGTGGTGTACCAGGCATTGTATACTGTGCACATATGCCTCGACTTTCAAGGAATTTTGCAAATGGACCAGGACATTGTCCACTTTCATTGAATTTACCATAATATTCACCACCTCTGTCTGATCTCACTACTTTCACCTTTCTATCTAACTGCCTTTCAACTTCATTAACAAACACCTCTAGGATGTCAACTGATTGTGACTTTTCATGCAGTAGATATAAGTAACAATATCGTGAGTAGTCATCAATAAATGTGATGAAATACTTTTCACCACCCCATGTTGGAATGTCAAAAGGACCACAAATATCAGTGTGTATCAATTCAAGGAGTTCATTACTTCTTGTGGCTGGATTCTTTGATATATGTCTAGTTTGCTTACCTTTTATGCAATCAACACATATATCCCAGTCAGTAAAATCCAATTGAGGCAAGATTTCACCTTTCACCAACCTCATTACCCTTTCTTTGGATATATGACCTAATCTTTGATGCCATAAGAAAGCAGAACAATCATTGTGTGCATTACGTTTGTTACCTATACTATGCTCAACAAGAAACAGAGATTCAGCATACATAACATCAAGATTAAAACGATATAAATTATCAACTAAAGTACCAGATCCATAATAGTACGAATGTCTATACAATGAAAATACACCGTTTCCAATCTTAAAGTTAAAACCTACTTCATCCAACTTTGCAACAAAACTAAATTTCTAGCACATTCAGGAACATAGAGACACTTTTCTAGATCCAGGCGACACCAGTATCCAAAATCAATCTGTACGTCCCAATTCCTTCTATTCGTGCCTTCATTCTGTTTCCCATATAAAGAAACTGTTCAGTTCCTCTTATGGGCTGGATTGAAAGGAATCCCTGCATAATATGTGACACATGAATAGTAGCCCCAGAGTCTAACCACCAAGTATTATTAGGCACTTCAATTACATTTGATTCAAAACATACTGATATACAGTACATACCTTTCTTTTCGAACCAAGCCTTTCTTTTTAGACAATCTTTCTTGAAGTGACCCGTTTTCTTGCAGAAAAAACACTTCTGATCCTTATGGATTTGACCTCCACCAACTTTCATAGAGGCTTTGTCCTTCTTCTTACCCTTCTTGCCTGGTTTAGACTTACTGCTACCAGCATCATTATGAACAGTGAGATGAACAGAGTGATCCTTCATCTTCTTTAATCTCCCTTCTTCCTGAACCAACATGGCCTTTATTTCCTGAAGGTTCCATTTTTCCTTAATGGTGTTGTAATTCACCTGGAACTGACCAAACTCAGGAGGAAGCGAATTGATGATGAATTGAACCAAAAAAGATTCACTCACATCCATACCCATTAACTTCAGTTTTGCTGCTAGATTAGCCATGCATGTCACATGATCATGAATGGGCTGTGACCAATCAAATTTCTTGGTCGTTAGCTCACTCATTAGGCTCCCTACAATAGATTTGTCAGCTATATCTGATTGAGAGTATTCCTTAATTCTCATTATAAATTCCCTTGCATTTTCCGTCTTAGGCATCGATGGCTTGACATTTTCAGCTATCGTCATTCGCATCAAGTTCAAACTCAGCCTATTAGACCGTTCCCAAGTCTCATAAAGAGACTTGTCTGACTCAGTACTAGTCTCAGTAATGGCTGCAGGCTTTTCATCAGAAATAATTGCTAGGTCCAAATCCAAAATGCCCAGTTGAAATTGGATCTGTTCAGACCATTCCGCATAGTTTAGCCCATTGAACTTGATCATTCCATTGCCCAAAGCGAACAAATTACTAGAAGCTGTAAATGTAATCCAAATATACATATTAATGCTTTGAGTAAACTTAAATGGATTCAAACAAATGATAAACTTTAACTATGTATTTAAGGTCACCTTTGGGTGATACCTTAATGCATAACTTTAATCAATAATGATGCTTAGATAAATATACTTTGATAGATCAATCAATCATACTTAAGTCAATATGTATGTTATCTTTGGATATACAGCCATATTCACCCAGTATATCAATGAATCTCTTTTAGTATCATTAATTATAAGCAATGATCCATCTTTGGATGATCTCCTAGCCTTATGATTAATGATTACAATTGTTCATTTCAAACTTTTATATCATTTTATTAGCATCTAAAGAAGATGAACAATTGAAATTCACAATTAAATATTTAAATCCTTCCAAGCTAGGCCACTTTGGTGACTAACAAGCTTTTGACATTTCATTTACACTAACATAATCTCAACAAACATCAAACTTTTCAATCATTAAGATCATTCAAATTAACAAATATCAATAAACTATCGTTAATGCGGAAAATATCAGAAATATAGCACATATATATATTTGCAGATATTTGTTTTTATTTTCCATGTTCGTGAAGCATACACAGACCAAACTATGTTTGGAAATAGGAACACATAATTCAACGTTCGTTAAATGTTCGTACTCGTACACTTCCAATTCCGGTCAAATCCAATTCCAGGATTCAAAATCACGTCATGTTAAATCCCGTTGTCTATATTTCATTTTCGGAAATCAGGAATATTTCATGGAATTTATATTACGGAAACATATGTTCCTTCATTCATGTTTTATGAAATATTATTGTTTTCGAAACGGAAAACATGAACATTACATGATATCCTGGTAAATTCCGAAACGGAAAACATGAAAAGCAATAATTCGTTAATGCAAATGTAGGAACATTTCGGAAAATTAAATTGAATAGGTTTTCCATACCCGCTCTGATACCAATTGTTAGAAATTCTTAGATTTTAAAAAAACAAATCTTCATGTAAAACTAATTTCCAAATCAGGATCTTCTAAACATGATAGAAACAATCAAAATTATAATGGTTTTGATACATACCGTTGTCCATGATTTTGAATTCCAATCAAGAGAAGAAAATCTGTTTCGATTTTGTCTTGGTGATTTTCTCCCACTCTACCTTTCTCTTTTCTGTTTCTCTTTTGATGGTGGAGAATGAAAAATTATTCTGTAATGAAAAGTCACGATACTTTTCTTTTAACTGTCATATATAAATAAGGAGAGTGGAGGGATTTGAAACCCTATGCAAAATTACCATTATGCCCAAATGACCATCATATTGAACCTTTCATATTAGAGTCATACCATAAGTCACATGGCCATTAATGTTAAAATAATTTAACATTTCCACTAGGCGTATACATGTATAGTGTAGAAGCAACACGTATACAAGATTACTAAAATCTTCACATTGTCTGGAATTATACATAAGTGTTTGTTTAGTTCATTTTATTTTTTAGTTGGTTTGTCATCTTATCTTTTTCGTTTTTAAAATAGACTAAACAAATATTTTTACCCATAAATAAATCAAACATATCAGATACATATTAAATATAGATAATATACAGACATAGATCAAATGCCGAACTAACTGAACGGATCTCCACCCTAAAAAGTTAACTAAATCCTCTTTTGTTGCACAACTACTGAAAATTTCACCATCAACAGATATAATGCATCTTGTATAACCACGACCATCGTCATATACAAATTAAAGTTATCTAATACAACATACAATTGAATCAATTGTCAAATACATATACAATTATAATTCACCTTGAACCAATACAAGAATCACATTATTACCAAAACCAATGTTATTAACATTATTCGTTGGAGTTAATCCAAGAGGTCTTCAGAATCCGGTTCAGCAAAATATGAACCTGAAACTGCCTCACGTAGTTGGTGCCGTGGTGGGGCATTTACCATTTAGAGGAGAAAGGTTTTCCCTCTTGGTTTGAAGGAATTCGCATGTTATGAACCTCCTATTTGGACGAGGGTCCAGGTCTGCACCATTTTTTAAGGACCATATAAAAAGTCCAATACTTGAGCTCATCAAAGCTTTTATAACCTGGAATGTTCCACAGTATCCAAGTATTTTTGTGTCTTGCTAGTTTGGAGATAATTAGATCATATTAATCTTGATTTGCCCCTAAAGAAGGCAACTTGCATATAAAGTAAAGATCCCTACATTATCTTTTAGGCAACAAACAAAGCAATTTTTATTTCCTCCAAACAAGGACGATACTCAACACTTAAGGTAAAAAAAAAAAAAAAACTGATCAAACTATGAACCATACTGGATCGGACCAAACCGAATAAAAAATTCAGTTATTTTTTGGACCGGTTCGGTTCACAGTTTGGTTCAATAAGTGATGATCAGTTTGCAGTGTGGTTCGCGACTCGGAATTGAATTGATTGGTTCGAAATGAACTGAAGAGTAGTAGTTACAAAATTATCACCGATTTCTTCTTTTGTCTAGCTACTTCAGTGTCTTATACTCTTATTTCATGAAAATGCCTGCCAAAAAGAAAATAAACTAAACTAACCCTAACAGCATTCTAAACTATGCTCCATTGAGGCTGGAAAATAAGATCCCGCAACTGATGAGTGTAAAGCTCAATTAGCCACCATATAAACATTTGTGCCTGTCATGCAGAGCAATTTACATGCATATCTAATACTAATACAACAATAACCAATCATTATTTTATTCAGGCATAATAAATGGTATAATCTTGGTGCTGTCTCATCTAGGCTAGGGGTCACCGCTGATATCAACCACGAGGACAATTGGTCAACCATAACACTCCTAAAGATGTATTATACCACTGAGGGTCTAAATAGCTTCCTTCCTCTGGTATCATTTAGTTGGTTAACCCTATTGCGTTTGTAAGATGGTATAATCATCAATTTGTAACTTGTTTTTTTTTTTTTTTTGGTGTTATAGTAACACGACTACTAAAACTATTATAATATAGGAATTCAAACCTAACACTAAAGCCATTGGCTAACTTGCCATTTTTGATACTTTAATACGTGATCCTCTTGGTGTAAATGTGTGCATAAGCAACAAATTAAATTAATGCTCTTATTGTTAAATTTTCATTTTATTAACTAACCTTACAGGTACATGCGACTAGATAGAGGTCTCACGGGTCCGGTTTGGGACGGAACTGTGACCCAAACCGCAGGGTCCAGTTCGCTTTTTATTGGACCCGGAATTGCCTCGTCTATTGTACGAGGTGGGTATGAACCAGGGACCCGCTGTATCACAGGGTGAGTCCCCCACTTCGGACAGCAAATTTTTTTTTTTTAAAAAAACCCGATTTACACATATTTCTAAAACAAAAAATTCGGAATCATTCGCTGAAAAAATTATGAATACATTTGAACATAAACGATACACTTGTTTCACTACAATTTAGTATATTCATGGATGGAGAATATGTGATAATGAGATGCATGTGCTATTGTGCTCTGTCATTTGTTTGTTTGTTTTTTTTTTTTTGTAATCTTAAGGTTCGGACCCACCGGTTCTAGGCGGGTCCTAGAAGTGGAACTGGCAAGGACCCATCAACCCGGTGGCGATCTGGGTCTAGTCCGATTTGGACCGACCCAAGGAGATGTCTACGACTAAAGGTCGTCACGGTTTAGGTCAGTTCTGGACCCAAACCAGAACCGCCGGTTCACAGTTCTGTTTTTCGTGGAACTAGAATCGGAACTGCCAGGGTCGGGGTGGTTCACGGTTCCATGGATCTGGATGTTCTAGTTCCGGTTTAATTTAGGATAGGCATATCTTTAATCAACTTTAATATAGAAAAACTTAAACCTTGTTTGACTTGGATGTCTCTTAAGTTGTTTAAATTCGTATCTGGCCCGATATGGCAGATCGGTATTCGGTTCAGGGAGCAGCACCTTGCTTAGATTGAGGGCACGGTAGATTAGGTGCTTAGGCCACCCCTGTCTTTGATAAGACTTTCCTAAGTGGTACAGCGGTAACTGATGGGGAAGACGGTATCGTGTAATGTTTGTTTACGTTTAGAATAAAGTGGTATGATTTAGTTCAAATGTTTATGGGAAGAGTTGGACTGGGTGATGTTATGGACTAAGATAATTGAAGTCATGTAATGGTTGTCAACCCTAAATGAAGTTTTTTTCTCTTTATCTGATATATCATCTAGGAGATATAAGTATCTAAGTTGCTTATATCAACCCCTTGAGTGTCGAGGTCGTTACTCAGGATCCCACTTACCTCTATTGTTTGGAGTTTGAATACTCCAGTGTTGATTGACTAATTAAAAGAATATCTAATAATTGAATGGATGTTGCATTGCATTATAGTTAGGATCGTGTGAATCATTCTGCTTTTGTTTTTGTTACTATGTACTGGCCTTCTAGCTCACTTTTATCTTTTTAGGTGTGGAAGACAAGTTCTACACAACATGAGATACAGATATGATTTTGAAGAGTTCTTAGATGAATGGGATGAGTAGAGGAGACCATGACTCACAAGGAACCCTTTGTAATAGATTAGTTATATATGTGTGTATGAATTATGGACCTATGTAATAGTTATTAGGATTTTTGCTATCTTTTGTGATCTTTTGTAAATGGCTTACTCTTAAGCCTTGGTTGTAATGATTTTTTTTTTAATATGTGGGTGTATTATTTCTATGCCTTTTGAGAAGTATATTATATAAGTTATGTTTTAAAGAAATCTTCTATGAAGTATTTTGTTAAAGTTTATTCTTATAAGACATTTAAGTAAATAACTATACAAACTGATCCTGGATTACAATCTTACATATAATACTATAGAATATATGTGGTTGGAGAACTGGACTTGCCTATTTTAAATATAGGGGTAAATCTGGGTCCTGACAATTCTAATCTTATATATTTGCACAAATATTTAAATTAATTTATAAAGTTTAAATTACAAATTATAACAAAATACTGCATAAATCAGTCACACTCATAATTCATAGTCCTCTATAAAATCATGTTAGTTACCAATTAGTCATTTACCAACAAAGTATATTTACTCACTATTATATAGTAAGTTATAGTATGTAACTCTTTATAAAATTATTTAGTCAATTATCTATCAACAGATTTAGCCAAAATAAAAAAAAAAAAAATCTACCAGTAGAAGTCATCCACAAATGAAAACAATCGGGTAACAAAATACCTTGGACAATTAATATATAATAAGATTTATAACTAAATAAACAAATTATATATTACACAAAGTTAAACCAATTAAAAACAAACATTAACTCTGTAATGGAAGAATATATATTTTGAAACTAAAAAACATTTTAAAAAAGAATAAATTAATAATAACTAATATTCATCAAATAACAAATCATAATAAAACCATAAACAAATATATTATCTTTAATTAATCATCATAACAAAATTCATATTCATAGCTACAAGTAGAGTATTATTATGTTTTTCTAAAAACGACATGGTTCAGTATACCCCTGCAAACCAACCATAAATTTATAGGTTGGCTTAGATTAAAAATTTTTTAAACCAAATTATAAATTTATTTGATTTGATGGGTTTTTTGCTTATTCATAGATATATAATTTAATTATATCTCTACCAATCATAACCTATTAAGCCAATAACATCTTTATTATCTAACCTATTAGATGTTTATGATAATAAACTACTACAAAATAATGTTAAGACTTAAGATTCTATATAGATCAGAATCTTTGAAATATTTAATCTCTCTACTCAATATGAATGAAAATTTATTGTTTGATTATAGATATTTCAATTACTTCTTCACCAATCATAATTTGTTATGCAAATATCTTTATTACCTAGACAATTAGATGTTTAAAATAATTAATTACTACAATTAAGACTATATACAGGGTATAGCACTTTTTGACCTTTTTGCTTACCAATAGACCATATACAAAAGTGATATCGCATTTGAAGTATGTATTTTAGTGAATTTAACTTAATAAAAAAAAAAACTCATATTTTACACGAACTATAAGATATTATCTAACCGGCATGATAAGCATGCAATTTTACAACCATATTTTCGTAAATAATTTTATCTAGATATTATTATGGTAATTTATTTATCTATCTAAAGGCTGCAAACGCACATAGGGGGAAAAAACTCCCAATCCCCACGCACATGAATCATAGACCTTTGGAAAAGCAGCTAAACCAAAATGACCGGCATGATTCCAATTTCTTTGGCATTAGCTTAATTTGCCAGGTGTAAATTATAAATGAACTAATCAAGGGTTAAAAATAATAAAATAAAACAAACAAGATTATGCAACAAACAGATCAAATCTGGACGACTTGACGAAATTAATGAAGTCTTACACTCCCAAAGTTCCAGCTTCCTAAATCTCAGCTAAAAATTACACAGCCTTCAGTGAAAATATTAAGCACAAGCAGTCAAGAACAGACGCCATCCAATTGAGAATACGATACTCAAAAATACTCAAATTCTGGTGGTGTTGGTGTGATCGAGCTATCTCGAGAAGGAGAGAAGTCAACCGGTAGTAATGGAGAAAGCAGAAGTGTTTTTAGGGTTACAAGATTTCTTGGATCGCATGCGTCAGCCTTCCGCCGCCGACATCGTTAAGTCCATTAAAAGGTTCTTTTCTTTTACTTTTTCCTTCTTGTTCTTATCTTTTCTTACGGCTTTCATCTACTTGTTTATTCAATTCTGTTCGATTAGTTAATCAATCTATCAGGATCGAACTTGGGTAATTTGTATTTTAATTGTAATTAGACGTGTTGTTCCAGTCACATATGATATTGTCACTTTAATAGATATTTATGTCCAATGCATTGATTTGTACTGGAGTTTCATACTAACTTGAACCACATTGCTATATTTGATGAAAATATCGGAGTTCCAAAGGAAAACGCACCATAGCAAGAGTAGTGTAAATATTGTTGAAATTTGAGCCCTGATTGGCCTTAAGCCGGAGAGTTACTATGTGTAATGAGGAGGTCACATTGTAATTTTTGGGGGGGTACTAATCTGGTTCTTTCTGAAGAGATCATGGCTCGCATCATGAATTTATATATAGGTAAATGTATAGATGTTTTAAGGATAACGGCAATCAAGTGCCTCTACTTTCAGATTTTGGCAATTTAGTATCCACAATTTCATTTTTTTTTTATTTGCAATTTAATACTCGACTTTAATGAAGTGTCTTTCAAAGTAACAGTACTAAATTGCACAAGATAGAGATACTAATTTGAACATTTTTTTAGAGTAGGAATACTGAATTGTAAAAAGAGGAAATTTAGATATTAAATGTCCAAAATTTGAAAGTAGAAGCACTTATATCACCTTTATCCAAAAAGTCCAGTCATTATGAGTGACCCTGAGAGTGGGGTGGGGTGTTGGAAACTAAAATTTCATCTAGAATGACATGATGTTGAGTTAGCTCTTCCATATTAGGTTTTCCTAAGGTCATGGAAGGAATTGTAACCATGAAAAAAGCATGCAAAGATATATAGAATTATTAATTCCTGTGGTGATAAGAAGTTGGCGTATGCGTTAATGAATGCTCATTTGTCTTTTTTGAGTAATTACAAAATCAAGCTTAGTAAAGGAACTTCACAAAATTATTCTTCTACAACTCATCATGCCATTGCAGATTTAAGTCCATGAATATGTTTGGGTATTGGATTTTTTATGTTGGGGCTCAAAAAACGATGAAAAGGGTAAATTGATTGAAATGGCAGGTCCATAGGTTTTTCATCCCCTTTGCAACAATGAACTCTTGATGTGTATGAAGAATGCAGTTGTGTTTAGTTATCGTAGATAGCACACCTCATTACTTGTCCTAGATCCTCTTATGCATCTCATGATGCTAAATTTTCTTGAGGGAGGTGCATAGTTCATGACCTTCCAATTTCTATTGTTTCTAACTGAGATTTGAAGTTTATAGCAGATTTGAGGACTTTGTTAAAAAACTAATCTGTATATTCTAGCACGTGCCATCCTGAAATTGATTGCTGAAGAAAGATGTTGGCAGGAGCTTGGGTATTGAGATGCCTTGGCTGGAAATCATGTGAAAGCTTACCATTAAATGCCACAATGCTGGGCAAGTTCTTGATTTGATTCCTTTTGCACATTGGAATTATATTGTTGAGGGTTGAGCAAATCAGAAAGGAGCATGAAGAAGTGAGTGTTTTAATTAACCTAACAATAAAGCCTATTCCATGCACATCATTATTGAAAGGATTTAGCTTGATTGATTGTACTAGAAAGTTTCTCCTTAAGTACGTTATTCCTACCCAAAGTGCGACTGGATTAATACATACTTAAAGGGTCAATTGAGATGAAGTAACCATAGAGGACCAAGTTTAGACCCTTTAAACAATGAGAGGTGGTTGAAGACAAATTTGATTCATATAGAGTGGTTTCAAATTATGAGAACTGATATCCTGTGTGACTTACTTAATACATATTTAAAGGGTTGCTTGAGATGATAGAGGACCAAGTTTAGACCATTTAAACAAGGAGAGGTGGTTGAAGACAAACTTGATGTAAATAGAGTGCTTCCATATTATGAGATATGATATAGGTGTTTCTGTTACCTGTTCTATGGAAAGCACTTAAATCATCAAAAAGGCAATGAACAAGAGTGATCATGAAGTTAGGGGCTGAGTCCTAGCCTAGTCTTACAAAAGACATATATTAGTACCTTGGATCTCAACCAACCGATACCTTGGTAAAAAAGACTGAAAGTTGGATATACCTCAACTACTGGGTGCTTCTGTTTCTAGCTACCAAATGTATTCTCCTTGTTTCCCTTGGTACAATCGAGGCATTCAAGTTAAAATCTCATGTTCCTGTTGTGTTGTGACAATCGAAATGCATTCTAGTAAGTGGATCAGCTAAAACCTGATCTGATTATTTGTCTTGTCAACAAACCTAGGCACTAACTTTATTTCTTTGTTGTGCAAGTTACATGTTTAATTTCATTACTGGTTGTGGTTGATGCGGTACCAAGGGTTCATAGACCCTTAGTGAAGGTTTATAGAAAAGGAAAGGTCAACAATAATTGTGTTTAGTTAGTAGTATAGTTGTTGTAAAGTGTGCTGATGTGGCATTTGTTAGTTAGTAGTAATATAGAGTGCTGTGTTGTAAGTTTGTTGGGCTGTGGAATAATTGTGGTGCGATGTAGTATAAATAGGGAAGGTAGTTAGTTAGCGGGAGGCAGAAAAATACATATCTATTTTGGGAAATTCTTTTGGAGAGATTGCTTGGAGCTGTGGTACCTAATCTAGTGGTAAGCTCTAATCTCTATCTTGTTTCCTTGCTCGATTCTTTCTATTGAGATTGTATCATTTTGGCACTGTCTGTGGGAAGTCTCGACATTGGAGATTTACACGATGACTCGGATGGAAACTCGAATGGATTCAACGGAGAAGGAGATGAAGGAAATTGGAGAGGAATTGCGTGGATGTGTTTCGGAGTTGCGGCAACAAATTCGTGACACAAATGTAAAAGTAGGAATGATTGATAGTTCTATTGCTAATATTCAGACAAGGCTCCAAGAGATTTTGAAGGATCGACGAGCAGTAGGCTCTCAGAAAAATTATTCCGGATTGACTTTGGTGAAGCATATTGACGAACATATGATGAATTCTAAAAGAAAAGAACAGATCGAAACTAATGTTGGAGTTCATTTTTTTACCACGAAATTATTCGAGGATGAGGATTATAAAACGAATGCAACGCTTATAACCATTCCTGAGTTTGATGGATCCGAACCTGTCAATTGGATTACCCTAGCTGAGCAATATTTTGAAATTCATCAGACTAAAGGGGATAGGAAGGTTCCATTGGTGTCCATGTATATGAGAGGTCGCACAGTTTGTTGGTTTAAGATGTTAAAGCGTCGATTTCCACATTTGGATTGGGAGGTGAAACAGGAGTTATTATTGAGGTATGGAGGGCATTCGGTTTTCAATCCTTATGAAAGTTTGTCTACACTTCGACAAACTACATCAATTGTTGTTTACATCGAAGCATTTGAGGCTATTACCTCTCAAGCTCTTGAAATGACAGAAATGCAATTGCTCAGGTATTTTCTTAGAGGATTACAAGAAGACATTTTACTTCGGGTAAAAACATTGAAACCTATGTCGTTGGCTGATGTAGTGGAATTGTCCTTAAATATTGAAAGAGAGTTTGAGCATGGGATTTTTCTTTCACAAGAAAGTCGAAGTATCTCTTCAGGAACTTATTTTTAGAACAACCACATTTCTTCTCGAGTTGTTCCTCATACAACTCATAATAGCTCAGCTTCTTACGTGAAGAATCCAACGGTTTCTTCTTATGCTTCGCGTAATTCGCTTGTGTTATGGAGAAGTTCTAATAATGGTGGAGGAAGTGAAATGTGGAATGATAAGAAGACAACGGGATCTAAACCTATAGTTATTTCTGATGGAGGATTTGGTATGGAAAGTTTTGGTGTATCACGTGTGGGTGGAGGTAGGACGTCTAAACAATTGTCATATAACGAGTATATTGACTAAAAGAAGAAAGGGATTTGTTTCCATTGTGATCAACCCTATAGTCCTAGCCATAAATGTCTTAATAAAACACTTAGAGTGGTTATTCTAGAGGATGATAGTGCTGCTATTTCTGAGGAATTAAATGACTTTGATAATGAAGTAGTGTCTGGATGGCAGCAGACGGGTGGTAGTAAGGAAGGAGAACTCATGGCTTTGACTTTACTGGCTTTAAATGGATTTATTGGACCAAAAACCATGAAGTTTCGAGGAATCTTGTTGAATCATGACATTACTATTTTGGTGGATAGCGGTGCTAGTCATAATTTTGTTTCACAAAAACTGGTTCAACAATTACATCTCACAGTTACTCCTACTCCTACTCCTATATTCTCTGTGGAATTGGGTGATGGGCAGCAAATTCGTTCTTGTGGTTTTTGTGAGGGGATATTAGTGCATATTAATGATGTACAAATCACTGTTTCTTGTTATGTTTTAGAATTGGGGGATATTGATATTATTTTAGATGTGGCTTGGTTGAGGACTTTGGGAGAAGTCAAAGTTGATTGGAACTTGATGACTATGAAAATTCCGTTTCAAGGACAGGAAGTCTATTAAGTGGCAATCCAAATTTGTTAAAATCAAGTGCATCCTTAAAATCTCTTCAGCAGATGGCAAGAGAAGATGATTGTAGGCTGGTTTGGAAGGTAGGTATGGCACTCAAAGTGATTGAGACAGAGTTGTTGGATTCTAGATTTGAGAAGTTATTGACAGAATATGCAGATGTGTTTACATCTATCAATGCTCTTCCATCTCCTAAGAGCACAAATCATCGTATTCCTTTGAAGCAAGGGGTAGGCCCAATCAATGTTAGACCATATAGATATGCACAAATTCAAAAGAATGAGATTGAATGGATGGTTAAGGAAATGTTGGAAGCTGGGATTATCCTAGATAGTACATCTCCTTTTTAGTTTGGTTATTTTGGTGAAGAAGAAAGACGACTCTTAGAGATTTTGTGTGGACTACCGGGCCTTAAATGAAGCAACTATTCCAGACAAATATCCTATTCCAGTTATCGATGAACTCTTGGATGAGTTGTATGGTGCAACTATTTTTTCGAAAATAGATTTGAAGGCGGGTTACATCAAATTCGAGTAAATCCAAAAGACATTCCTAAGACAACTTTTACTTTTAGGACACACTAAGGACATTATGAGTTCTTGATTATGCCATTTGGCCTTACAAATACTCCGGCCACCTTTCAATCGACTATGAATGAGTTGTTTCGTCCTTAAGGAATTTTGTCTTGGTTTTCTTTGACGATATTCTTGTTTGTGGTCCTTCAATAGAACAAAATTTGGACCACTTGCGGATAGTATGGAATTTACTACGTTTACATCAGTTCACTGCTAATAGGAAGAAATGTGCTTTTGGTCAGTCTTCATTGGAGTGCTTGGGTCATATTATTTCTTCTGATGGGGTAGCTATGGATCTGGCCAAAGTAAAATAAGTATTGGAGTGGCCAATTCCTACTTCCTTAAAAGCTATTCGTGGGTTCTTGGGGTTGTCTGGCTATTATCGAAAATTCATTCTTAATTATGGGAAGATTGCTTGGCCACTTTCAAATCTTTTAAAAAAAGATGCTTTCGTATGGGATGAGCTCGCTTTGGAATCCTTTCGTTCCTTACAACATGCCTTAACTCAAGCTCCTATTCTAGCTATGCCGGATTTTTCTCAACCCTTTGTCATTGAATGTGACGCTTCCAGCATAGGATTTGGTGCTGTTCTCATGCAAAATAAGCGGCCAATAGCTTACTTTAGCAAAGCTTTTTCAACTCGGAATTTGATGAAATCTACATATGAGAAGGAGCTCATGGCTTTGGTTTTGGCCATCAACCATTGGTGGCCTTACTTGCTTGGCCGAAAATTTGTAGTGAAAACAGATCAAAAGAGTTTACGACACCTCTTGAACTAGCACATCACTACCCTTAATCAATAACATTGGTTAGCTAAGTTGCTTGGATATGAATTTGATATCCAATATAAGTCTGGCAGTGAGAATCAAGCAGCTGATGCGTTATAAAGACAGTTTGAGGATAAGGAATTGAAGGGGATTTTGGGTCTTATTTGGACTGACATGGATTCTATTTGGCGGGATGTTCTTCAGGATCCTCTATTGTTTATCAAGGCTCAATTATTGCGTGATGGCAAAGATGTTGGCCGTGGGTTTCATTTGATCCAAGACACACTGTATTATCATCATCGATTAGTCATTCCTTCTAATACTCCTTGGGTTCCTTTGTTTTTGCATGAGTTTCATTCTTCTTGTGTGGGAGGGCATGCTGGGTTTGTTAAGACTTATCAACGATTGATAGCACATTTGTATTGGATTGGCATGAAGGGTGATGTTGCTAAGTTTGTCAAGGAGTGTGCAGTTTTTCAGAGAAAGAAGGTCCAAAATCTTTCTCCTGCAGGGTTACTAAACCCTTTGCCTATTCCTAATGCTGTTTGGGAAGACATTTCCATGGACTTCATTTCTGGTTTACCATGGTCAAGGGGGTTTAATGTGATTTTTGTAGTGATTGACCGTTTTTCCAAATATGCGCATTTCATGCTGATGAAACATTCATATTCTGCTAAGAGTGTGGCGGAAGTTTTTATGAGGGAGGTAGTATGCTTGCATGGGTTTTCTAGAACCATTGTAAGTGATAGAGACACTTTATTTGTTAGTGGCTTTTGGAAAGAACTTTTTGTATTACAAGGAACTAAATTTCACTTTAGCATGACTTATCATTCGGAAACGGATGGTCAAACTGAAGTTTTAAATTGATGCTTGGAATGCTACTTAAGGTGTTTCGCTTCGGAAGTCCCTAATACTTGGGCGACATGGCTTAGTTAGGCGGAATTTTCTTATAACACCTCTTTTCATTCATCAGCTGGTATGACTCCTTTTGAAATTGTGTATGGACGACCTCCTCCTCCTCCTTCCTTGCCTATCTATGTTCATAAGGAAGTGGTTAATCTGGATTTACGTCAAGCTTTGCAGTTGAGGGATGAAATGATTTAGAAATTAAAGGTCAATTTAGAACGTGCCCAACTTCGCAATTGCGAAGTTGCTAATGTGAAACAACGGGATGTAGAATTTCAAGTTGGTGATTGGGTGTTTTTGAAGCTCCGAGCAGCTCTACAAACTAGAGTGGGTGCTAAATCTACTTCTAAGTTAGTTCCGCGGTTTTATGGACCTTTCCAAATTGTGGCTTGGATTGGGAATGTAGCTTACAAACTGCTCTTACCCCCTAATTGTAAAGTGCATCCAGTTTTTCATGTTTCACTCCTTAAAAAGTCTCATGGTACTTTTCCGATCTTACATGACTTGCCGGAGGATTTAAATCACCATGCTGCTGTGGAGGATGAATCTTACCCTGTTCAAGTGCTAGGACGACGTTTTGAGATTCGTGGAGATTTGGAAGTGCCTCAGGTTCTCATCCAATGGTCTGATTCTTCTGTTGATGATGCTACATGGTAAGATACAGCGATTATTCAAGCTCAGTTTTCATCTTTCGTCCTTGAGGACAAGGATGCTGTTCAAGGGGGGAGTATTGATGCGGTACCAAGGGTCCATAGACCCTTAGTGAAGGTTTATAGAAGGAAAGGTCAGCAATAATTGTGTTTAGTTAGTTAGTATAGTTGTAAAGTGTGCTGATGTGGCATTAGTTAGTTAGTAGTAGTATAGAGTTCTGTGCTGTAAGTGTGGGCTGTGGAATAATTGTGGTGTGATGTAGTATAAATAGGGGAAGGTAGTTAGTTAGCGGGAGGCAGAAAAATACATACCTATTTTGGGAAATTCTTTTGGAGAGATTGCTTGGAGCTGTGGTACCTAATCTAGTGGTAAGCTCTAATCTCTATCTTGTTTCCTTGCTCGATTCTTTCTATTGAGATTGTATCAGTGGTGGATTCGCAATGAAGTGGTTCATTTGAATTTTGAGATGAGCCTATAAAGAAAAGAGGTTATCAAAGTTGGCTCCATAGATTATAATGATCAAAGAAATTGTTTCATGGCACTTGCAAGTTATCTTTTGGAGTATGGGCTAGAAACGATGTGGCATGTCAATTATTCATGTTCCATAAGTCTACGTGAATTTTCTTTGGACACATGAAGAAGCAATCTAGACCTGCTCATTTTGTGTCTCCTCGACTTGTTGTCTAGTCATGTGTAATACTGTATTTCAACTTTGCAGAAAAATATAGCTGTATCCATGATGACAAAAAAAAAAGATAGGTTATTTTTCTTGTTTCAGTTAGCTCACCGGCCTAAATTTATAATTGGGAAATAGTCTAGCTGACAAGCATGGAACTTTAATTGGAGATACTTGGCTAGATTAGTCCATAGGTATATTAGTCTAAGGGTTGAGATTGGTTTTTGGTAATGAAATTAGGGTGCAGCTATTTATATGGTTGCTTGTATATCATCCTCCATTTTTAATCCAGTGCTGTGTTTTGCTTTTGTTAGGATTTCGTTTTGTTTACATGGCATCTTCGTGATTATTGTATCAAAGGATTTCCAACTGACAAGATAACTTTCTAAAGTAAATATATATCTTTAATTAGAGACAAACTTTATTTTCTTGGGTAATTCAAAACAATATTTAGCTTCCCCCACCCCAACCCCCCAAAAATAATAAAAAAAAAAAAACAAAAATTATATACAAAATTGTTTGTTGACTTCTATATTAATGAATGCATTAATTTGACTTTGGAGGCCTGTGCTTGTTTAGTTTCATTGTATCGTTCTCGCACAATGCTCCAGACCCAGAAAGGGATAGTGTTGCTGTGCAGGAGTTCCTCAGCAATATGGAAGCTACATTCAGAGCCCATCCACTTTGGGCTGGCTGCTCAGAAGAAGATCTGGAAAGTGCTGGTGAAGTAAGTTCCTTGGGATACACATTTATCTATAAGATTTCTACCAATCTGATTTTATCGTTGGATCTACATGGCTACTTATTTCCTTTTATATAGATATGTATAGTGGATAATTGTCATATTTGATATCTTAAATTTACTAAATTATGCAATTAATTACCTGAATTTTTTTTACTTTTTGTAATTAACTACCTTATTTAGATACTATGAATGAACGTGGGGAAAGTTTGGAAATAGTAAATGAACATTTTATAATTCAATTAATTGAACAATGGCAAAGTTTATATACTAAATGTGACATTTTTCTTTTTTTTTTTTGGGTAGAAGTCTATTTTTAACAATGGACAGATCGAGTGATTATGGACAGGGATTGATATGGAAATAAGTGTAATAATTGTTGAAAAAAAAATTGTGGAGAAATCTATCCATTACATTCTCTCAAATTCAAAAGGCTTTTCTACTTCTTTCTTCTTCTCCTCTCTCTCTCTCACACACACACACACACACAAAAAAAAAAAAAATTAATAAATAATTGGAGAGCATAGCTGTTGTTGGACTGGCTATGACCTGGCACATGAAACATTATTGCTTTTCTTTGCTTTTTTCCTTTCTTTCTCTTTTTTCCACCCCCCACACACCCCCCCACCCCCCACCCCCCCCCCCCCCCAAAAACACACATGGTGGATTAGATGATGTAGTTCATATTAGATTCGGGATCAATGTCACATTTACTATCTCAGTTCTACTGAAATGTGAAATTAGCTACTTTAATTCTGTCAACTTAATAGCTAATTGAATTTTTCAAGTATTCTATGCTACCTAAGCTAACTCTATAGCTCCGTTAGATTTCTTGGACCTTCCAGCCAACAAGAGTCTGACATGCGAGTTAAGTAATAAAAATCTGTTCTCGAGCAAATTTAAAAAAAAAAAAAATTCATTGAGAAATTGAAAGAGCAAATAAAGGAGGAGAAAAATCTATCAAATCTCTAATCCTTTGGATTAGATACATCAGGGAAGAATGTATCAGATCTCAATCATGTTTTACACTCTTCAGAGGTTCTACCTCTCAGTTAAAGGTCTTTGTACAAAATAGACCTCTCAGTTAAAAGATAACTACATCAAAAATGGCTATGTGAACCCAATTCATTATTTCTGAATAGGAACAGGTAATGGAGATAGAGAACAATTCCCTTCGAATGATATCCTCTTTTTGAATCTCTCCCCATGTCTTCTGGGACTATGATTGAGAGTGTAAATGGTGAATGTGAGTGTTTGTGTGTTTAAAATTTATCTAGTTATATTTGATATAAAGGAAAAGGGAAATCCCTCCAGCTGAAAATTGTGTAACATTATTCATCATTTAAATCAAAATGGTTAGATTCCATTGGTATCTCAACTTTTTTACTGGAGATTCCAGGACGATTCAAGTAAGAGAGAACTTTTCTTGAATTGGACTGACCCAAAGAAAGAGGAAAACGGCTTACTACAGATGTTTTCAATATTTATTGGCTGTGCACTCAGCTACCCTATGCCCTATGGTTTGCACAACTTGGTACAATAGAGGTGTGTCCTTCCCAGTACAGCTACTAAGGCCTCTTTTGACAGTAGTAATTGGCATAATGACAGTGTTAGCTTGGTTCTTTAGGGAACCAACAGTGTGTGAAAAGGTGGCAACTATTAGAACAAGTAGTATCTAGCATTTCCTCCGTAGTCACATTTAACTGCAGCCAGCTTGGTGAACGATGATACTTGTTTGAGTTTGATTAACCAAAAAGAAGGTACTTGTTTGAGAGCTGTTCAAATATAAAAGAGCAGCTGACTTTCCTTGGCTACCTTTTGAGCTTCTGCTTTTTCTCCTGCTAGGAAGAAGATTCCTTTGCTCTTGACAGGGAATATGGGCTTCTTTGTCTTGAGATGCATTTTTATTCTGGCCATACTAAGGCCAACTTGCTAGACTAATCATACATATTTTTGTTCAAATTATTTGTAATGATGTCTCTTTATGGTTTCATCAAATTTATATAACATATTTGAGCTTAAATTAAAAATGTGAATTTTTTTCACCACAGGGATTGGAGAAGTATGTCATGACGAAATTGTTCATGCGTGTGTTTGGGTCACATCTGGATGATATGAAACTTGATGAGCAGCTTTCGGAGAAGATGGCTTTGGTTCAACAATTCATTCATCCTGAAAACTTGGATATTAAGTCAAGCTTTCTTAATGAAACATCATTACTGGTGCGTATCCATATTAAGGACTAATTTCTTGATCAGAATTTAATAGTTACTCTTTTAATGGGGTCACTTCTTTGGGAGTTTCATGATATGAAGAGGCTACAAATATGTCTACTATTTAGGAAACAAGCTCCAAATACCATTTTCGACAAAAGCTAAAGATAATTTTTGTTAATTTCCCTGAGCAGTACAGTTTAGTGCTTGTGTGTGTGTCTTGTTTGGAGAGGCGTTGGGGGAGGGAAGGGGGTTAAATTTTCTTCTAACCTTACAATTTTGGCTGCCCTTTGATGCAGAAAATGGTTTAATTCTTGTCTTATACATTCTTATGCTAGTCTACTGTTTAAGTCATTTTATTATAACTGGGAAGGTTTGCAGGCTTGAAGGAGCAGAGTTTGATAATTACTTATTTCTGACGAGATTTCGATTGCGTTTTTACTATCTTCAAGCTGTTTAGTCCAATTATCATAAATCGCTTTTATGAAGCACATAAATTAATAGTATATTGATTATTATGCAAGCATGTGTATTTTTGTTAGAAATTGTTGCTACAACATGTTAATACTAGAAGAGATACTTTATATGGCTAGTGGGCATTAAGGTTTAATTAATCGAGAATGTTTCTCTTAGTGTATAAGAAAACATGAAGTATTCTTTTGGTTCTTGAAAGATTTCTCTCCATTTAGGCACGCTCCAACTGTCGTGTTCAGCCCTCATTAACACCCAACTCCCTCATGACTTTCTAGTGGTCCCATCTTTAAGAACCTTGAGCTTCCTTTCTCCTAAGAAATAACGTGCTCATTCACTTCGCTGTAATTCTAATTTCATTATAGTCTTATTTTTTATAAATGGCTATTACAGTGTTTAGTTTATCGTAATAGCCATTTTATTAGGAATTTCTGTTACCAAAAATATTGGATAGCCATTCTTTACTCAAATCTATGAATGGTAATTTAATTCTGGAATTGTCTTTTTTCCAAAATACCTTAATTTAAATAAAAAAATTAACAAAGAAAAAATCTATTGTAACTTAATTCCATTCCTCAGTAATAAGAATTTCATTATAGTCTTTTTTATTCAGTGAAGTGAAATGGAATTTTCCTTGAAAAAGAAAATTTTTGTGGCAGTCTTTGGAATTTAGCTGTTGATGCATTTATATATGAGGTTTAAGCATTTCACACTTGTGTAGGATTTTTTTTTTTTAATTTTTTCTTTTTCTCAGTGCCCATCTGTTTGTTCTGCATGGGAGAAAATGTGCTCTTTGGGTTTCTCTACATACCCATTGTCCTTCTCATTTGATCAACCTTGTCTTTTTTAAGCTTCTTTTTAATATCTATCCAAGCCTCCTTCAGTGTCGCTTATTCTCTCCATAGTTTCTCAATTGAACCTGTAAAGATGGGTAAAGCCATAGACAAGAATTTCTAGTTTGTGTCTTCTTCCATAGTAGTAATAGCTTTGGCAAATTTCCTTATAAAAAGGATGTGGGCATTACAAAAGTTATACAGGGCTATGATTTTGTTTCATTACCGTACAATTCTCATTACTTTGACATTGGCAGCTTGCTCAGAAAGAGTTACAGAAGATCAATGGATGCAAGGCACCAAGAGACAAGCTAGTCTGCATCATGAATTGCTGTAAGGCTATTAACAACTTATTGTTCAATGCTTCCATTGCTTCAAATGAAAACCCACCTGGAGCAGATGAGTTTCTTCCTGTGCTCATTTTTGTTACTATTAAGGTAATGCATCCTTGATTGTGCATCATTTTTGTTTGACTTCAATAAGTTTTTTTATATAATATCTAGAATCTAAGTTACTTGAATTCTTTCTTCTCGCTGTGGTCGGTAATCTGCCTGCAGGAATCAAATAAAGATTTCTTTGACTTTGGCTAGGCTGCCTTCGATTAAATGACATTTTCTTTTTGCAGTTTATATGGCTTGCGGTGGTATTAACAGGCTTGCTTCTTGGCCAAAATGTTCAATTTTACTCTGGATAATGGGCTAAATGCATAGGCATAGTACCTTCTGACGGATTATGTAACCATATAGAATTTAAATTAGCCAATTAGTTGATGCCAGTGTAACTGTACAGAACGTAGTGTAACTGTACAGAATGTACATTAGCCAGTTAAAATAAGTGTCAGACACTTTAACTTCTACTATATTGAGACCTACCAATATTGGGCCGAAGACCTAGGTATGACACTTTCTACAAGAGTATACAAAGACTCGAACTGTAAATTAGCCAATGTAGCCTAAAACTAGCTGTGAGTTGCTTAAATCTCTACTTCCTTGAATTCATTTCCACTTCAGTGTAGTGCCTTTCTGTTCTTTGTGCTTTTTCAGTCAGTTTATGATGTCTCAACATATAGACTGTTAAGAAATTAAGACCAAGAGATAAAAAAGTTATTCTCATTGTTGAACAGAAGCAATGTAAAGATATGTGTGTGTGTGTGATTTCCCCTCCCCTCTTGTAGTTCTGTAGTCATCTGTAACACATTCTTCTCTTAATAATATTTCAGGCTAACCCGCCACAACTTCATTCAAATCTAGCATTTATACAGCGATACAGGCGTAAATCCTGTTTGGTTGGTGAGGCCTCCTATGTATTTACCAACATGCTCTCTGCAGAGTCTTTCATATCAAACATTGACGCAAAAGCGCTTTCAATGGATGAGAGTGAATTTGAGACAAACATGGAATCTGCTCGGGCGCTGTTAAGCGGACTTTCAGCTGGAAATGACAGCCCAAGTAATTCAAATGATCAAATGGAAGATAGCATTCACAAATCAGAAGGTAGGGAACAAACTCGAAATTCTGGTTTCAATAGGATACCTTCAACTCCATCCAAGACATCAGAAACTCAACTGAAGACAAATGCATCATATTCCAAAGATCAGCAACAAATAACGAAAATTCCATCCCTCTCAGAGCTGGAGAATAAAGGAGCTACTCTTTTATTGAAAGAAGAACAAGTGAGCAAGATTTTTAAGGACTACCCTTACTTGTATGCAACAGCTGGGGATTTGACAGTAAATGATGTAGAAGATCTGCTTAACAACTACAAACAAATAGTTTTTAAGTATGTATCCCTTGCCAAAGGTGCGGGAGTAGATCCTCATCCTCTTCCAAATCACAAACTGAATCTCTGGCCTCTTCTGAATCCAGGGAGTTGCCAGACGTTTCACAAAATTTGACTATAAACCATGAGTTACAAGACACAGACAAGACTGATGATAGAGTTTCACTTAGTGAAGAGGAAGGATTAGACACCAAATCTCCTCAAAAGGAGTTGTTAGCTTCATGAGGTGTCAACTCCTCTAGTTTGGCCTTTAATTTTTCACCAAACTGAAGGTACCGAATAGAAGGCTATTGATTTATACGTTGACAATGGATTAAGTTAGGAGGTATACTGCAACCAGTGCTTGATTAAGTTGAGGAAAAATATTAGTAGATTGTGGTGGTGCAAGTGTTTTGTCCTCTTTTTCTATTCGTTAATACATGCTATTTGATTTTTGGAAGGCTGAATTTTGTGTATATATGGGTTAGATGAGTTCCAAAGTCACTATACTTCTCCAGTTTTGATATTTCATTTGTCATTGATTCTAGCTAACTTTACAACTCGCATAATCCCTAGCATATTTCTCTTCAGCTTATTCCTTATTTTGTGTGCGTGTGTGTGTGTTTTCCTGTGAATTCTGGACCCCAATGCAAAAGGACTGTAATATGGACTCGGCAATCAGCTTTCTGATTCTTTTACTTTATTATCGCATTTTGTGGGTACATTGTGTTCAGATCAAGAAAATTGTTCTTTCGTATCTTGTTCTATTTCTGCCAACTCTAATTAAATAGCTTTTTTTGCATCGAAGTGTGCGTACCATCCGGAAGTTCAAATCTATGCAATGAAGTGATGCCCCTAACCGTTGTAAATCTAGTCAGATCTTGTTGCCCGTTTAATTGGCGCTCCATTTACTTTTGGAACGGGGGCAAATAAGGCCGGTTCAACGTCATTTCATATGACTGGATTTTTTTTATATATTGCGTGTGGTAACTTTTTAGGAAATGCCCTTGATCATTGAATAGAAGTGCACATTTGAAAAGAAAAGGAGCAGAGGGATTTTTAAGTTTTCTTCTGCAAGAATTTGAAAATAGGAAATAAAACATAATTTGATTTTCTATTATAGTAAAATTAGGTAGGATGGCTTTTGCCTTCCGGATCTTGCTCTTGAAAACCTAAATAGTAAACAAAATAGAGATTTTTTTTATGGTTTCCATGGAGGGTTATTAAGTCGACTATTTAACTATTAAAATTTTAATTGTATTAATTTCTATAGCCGTATGAATAAACGGATGATGGGCTGGTTAATCTCGTGAAAAAATGGTCCCAAACAGTAAAACATAATTTTTACATGTGTGGTTGCTCAATCGTATTCCTTGCCCACCAAACTCAAAAGGTAAAGTTTCTATCAGCATACTTATAAATGTCCTTTTTTATTTAAGATGGATTTCCATCCCCGTCCAAAAAATCTAATCATTGATAATACTGTAGGAAAATGATCATCTGATGTTTGGTCGTAGCCATGTTGGTGACATTAAAGCTGTCCCGTCATCCGAAAAATGGAAAGATCTCAGCCACATGGTTCCATGTTTGTATCTTGTTTGATCTTTTCTTCTTTTAGGTTTGATAGGTGACGACAATGTTGAGTGGGATCGCAATTAGACATTGCAACTCCTATGAGTTTTCTATTTCCTAGTGGAGATAAAGGCCTTTGCGATCACGGAAATGGACGATGTATATCCTCCAATTACTTTTTGAAGCATGGGTATCTATATAGGCAGTTTCAATGATTTCATGGTTCACCTGCACCATAAAAATTAAGAGAAGGAAAATGAAGAGGATCCAGATATGGAGAAAATATAATTAGGTTTAAACCAATGCTTCCAAACTACCATTGTGCATGTAAGAATGTCATGCCCTTCTTTTCAAAGGCACATTCACTATGAATCCATTCTTATGAACAAGGCCATGTAAAGTAATAAAGATATACTTGATTCCTTAACAACAGGTTTGCTTAACCATATAAAATAAGGAAAAAATTGAATTATAATTCGGAATAATATATGTGTTATGGTTATTACATACTATTTTATATAGTTTATCTAGAATTAAATGAAGAATTACTAAAATGAAAGCAAAATATCGGTTATAGTCCCTACTATAACAGCAATATTTTTCACAGATTAGAGGAAGTGTTTTTTTTTTTATTTTTTATTTTTTTCTCTGGTCAAATTAGAGGATGTGTTTAATGGTGATCTCTTCAAGGTAAAAGGTATTTATGAGAAGATAATAAATAAATCAATAAATAGTGAGAGCCTAGGCATGAATTGCTACTAATAATCTTTTACAATAGAAAGTAGTAATTTTGATGAATTGATGTTTAAAATATAACTAAACACCTTAGCAACTCCATATGGAATGAACAATAATTTCCCTGTGTTAATAGGTCCAAAGACTTGTTGATAGTTTAAAAACAGAATGAATTCCTAGCGGTAACAAATATTTTAGGAAGTAATCAAACTAGCTAGCAGTAAACATATGCTATGTCATGCTATTTGCGTTAACTATATGTTCCTTTGGGGTAAATGGTTAGAAATGGGTTTCCCTGTACTTTTACCTCCCCTGTTGGTACTACATTTTCTGCCAAAATTTGATTCTTTTAAAACCCATTTCAATATAAAGGGTGATTTATTAGATAAATTATGCTTTTCATTCTCAAGAACATCAACATCGACAAGACTTCCAAAGTTTGGGCTGTTAGGTATTAGACGTTTCTCACATTTCAGAAATGGGGTCCCTTGCTCTGGAGGTGGAAGATCTAAAACAGGGGAGTTGGGAGCTTCCACATGATGCTCAACCGACACTTTTCCTTAGTTACAAAATTGAATGTTAGGGATTCCTTAGGAGCTTTTAAGTGGTTAAATGGACATTTTTACCCGGTAACATTTAGTTATTTTAGCTACTTAATGGTTCTTGATTTCGGTTCAATATTTTGGTTATTTTGAAGGAACCCCATGTAGGGTATACAAGCATAAAGTGGGGTGAAAAAGGGGTGAAAAAGTAGCATCCATGTTCAAGAAATTAAGTAGTCAACATCTACAATCACATTTGACATTTCTAAATCAGTATGGAGGTTTGATTGAAAATGACCCCACTATCTTGTCTGTTGTTTTTGAAATTTCTCTTTATTGTTTTCGTTACTGGTCTTGGTCACTCCGAAACTTTGTGGCATCAATTTCACCTAGAAAAAGGGGCTGCCTTTTTGTAAAGAGAAGAGCAAAGCAATATAGAATCCATCAACGAGCCAGAACTAGGAATACTATTTAATGTTATTCTCGAACATGGATGAGATGAGATGAGATCTTCTGGATCTGGTCACTGGTCCCTTTACTAGTTTGACTTGTGATACCTTTATCTAGCCAGGTGACACCAACCGGCAAGTTGATCAAGTTCCTATTTCTTGTGCTTTGTTGAGTGCATTGAACTATAATTGAGAAAGATTTTAATGAAATTAACAAGTCACATGAATTGTATAAATACTGATAACATTATGGTATGTTTGGATGGTTTGATTTTTATTTGTATCTTATCTGTATCTAATTTGTATCTGTTTTTATCTATTTAATCAGTTTATAAGCAAAAATTTCTGTTTTTTATTTGTACCTATTTCTTAATAAATATCTATTTGCACGAATAAACTAGATATCAGAAGAACTAAAAAAAAGGATAAATTACAAGATCTGTGTGCGTCAGTGCGTCGGTGGGGTGTAACTTGGGTGTGAGTGAGTGAGAGAACACACAGAGGAGGTGTCGACACGAATCTCTCTCCATTATTTTATTTGCTAACTTTAATAATGTAAGGGACACATTAGGTGTTGGGAGATAAAAAGAGACAAGCATGTCCAACCAGTGCGAAGACAATTGCTGCCATGCATGGCAGTGGAACCAACTCATATCAATCTCAACATTCTTTATTTGCGCAATGAAAAGAAGAAAGGAACCCAAAAGGCGCTCTTCGCTTTGAAAAGTGGTTACATGCGAGCTTTGACAGCGTGGACATGCATTGTTTTCTTGGCCCTATCCTAAGTTTAACCCTAAATCATCTACGATTGAGAGAATAACAAAGCAGGAATGAAATATCAAATTTATTCTAAACATATCCTAAGTTTAACCTTATTTCAATACGTTTTTATAGTTTAGATTCAACATTCTTATTGCTATATTTATGTACCATTACCAATATTAAAATTAAATTAATCATAAAAAAAATTAATATAAAAAAAATTTAAAGGGTTCAATAATGGTTGAAAAAATTCGGACCATCTATCGATGCGATAAGACCAATATAATTATAATCACTATGGGATTGTAGAATTTTTTTTTATGTTAATGCGTTTTATAATTGTTAAAAGACAAAATATTTCTAATCCTTTCCAACAAAGATATGGATAGTAGATATTTTTGTAATAAATAATTTATAAAGAGGAGAACAATAGTGCTTGGTTGCTATAAATATGGATTATTAGAAAGAGTAAGACATGCACAATAGACAAAACAAATCTCCCGAGTTACCATATGTATAAATTAAGCAACAAATTGGCTTCCGTATCTATATTAAGTTGTCGTTATTCGAAAAGTGTTTTGTTAAACGAAGGGAAGAAAAAAAAAGAAAAAGAAAAGAAAAAAGGATGAGCAATGATTGAGGTTTCTTTCATGGTGTCCAAATTGGTACCAATGTTTTGCACTAAAATAACTTGGAGACAGGGGAAATTCTATGATTTCATTTTGGTTTATTTCATCTTATTTTCATTTATTTGGTATCATTTTAGTATTTACTCATATAAAAATGAGGAAAATAAAAGTACATATACACTTTCTTTTAAAATTAAATACCTAAAGTATGTAGTTATAAGTTTGTACTTTTTTAATTATCCTTTGCTTTATTCAATTTTACAAAAAATATCTATAAATGATTGGATCTGGCTACGGTGATCACGCGTGTGCAGTATTTGCCTTACGCTACACGTGGCTTCAGAGGAGTGACTTAGCACCGGCACCTAAGGATGATTTATGGAGAAATAACAGGGAAGAGGAGTAAATAATCTCAGATAACTTGAACACATGCATGATAGGTGGACAGGTTATGCAGTATCGACCCCACAGTTCCTAGAGAGAGGTAATGCGCTCTTCGTTTTAAATCATGTTTGATCTTTAAGATTATAATCCAACAGCATGACAACGTTTCTCTAAATATCTTCCATCCTCTCAAATGAGGACTTCAGCATTATTTAAAGAGTTAGATCATTGACGACATCTGTTAGATTGTACGGAGTATCAACGATTGAGATTAATCCTTTTGCTAATGGATCCTTATACGGGCTCATATTGAGTTTAAGCCTATGGAGACCCATTTTTAAGTGCATGAGCTTTTCTGAGAAAGGTTGAGAGCAGGCAAACCGATCCAATGATCCTTACTCTAAGCCTGCCATACCAAATATCCCATAAGTCATCCCAAGATATAGATGGGACTCTTTAGGCCCTGTCATATAGCCCAAGAGTCAAACCCAAATAAACAAATAATAATATTTATATTTCTAATGTGTCGATGAATTTCAACGAGTGTTCCTTAGCATTACCCTTCTTCCATCAAATAGCATGAATTTAGGACTAACATAATCCTTCAGATAAGGCTTTTGCAGCAATGCGATGATGATATGGAAGTTTTAAGTCTGACACTTTAGCAGGGGACTTAGCTTAAATTTCCTTTAGAGAAGCATCAAAATCTTCCTTCGTTATAAAGGATTCCTTCAATGTCGATGACGATGCTACAGTTGGTGTAGCTGGTGCAACTGGTGTAGTTGGAAGAGTTGGTGCTTGAGCAAGATCAAGATTAAGTGAGGAAGCAGTCTCACTTAGGTTGGCACGAGAAGGTACGCGTGAGGACAAGGACCGACCCAACTGGATTCCTGTATTGTTTGCTTCGTATGCTAGTTGTTGTTCTACTACAACTTGTGGTGGTGGAGTTTGGACATTGAAGTATATTCGCTTTAATAGTGGGAGCAGTGGCTTGTTGACATAAAGAGGAGGCGCTTTGCTATGCGGTTGGGGTAGGGCTTAGCAAGGTTGCACCTTGGAACGCAGTAACATTAGCAGCTATCCCTAGTATGAGACGAGTGAGTACAATCAAGAACTGGTTCAGAGCGTGATTGTTTTCTTGCATGGTTCGTGTCATCTCTGCATTGTTGTCTTGTATAGCATGTATGATCTATGCATTTTCAAGAATGGTGCCTTATGAGTTAGTAGCAGAGTTGGCATTGACATTAGGATTAACATCTTCCAGCATTGGCATGTCTTGCTCTACCATATCAAGGTTAGCATTGCCAGCATCCTGACTCACATTATCATTGGCATTTGTTTGCTTTCTTCTTGGAGGTGCCATTGCAACTGTGTCAAAATCCTCAACTCCCTAGTAAAGTCGCAAAAAATGTAGATGATTGGACCTGATTGCAGTAATCACATGTGTGCAGTGTTTGGCTCATGCCACATGTGGTTGCAGAGGAGTGACTTGGCAATGGTACGTAGGGATGACTTATGGAGAGATGACAGGGAGGAGGAGTAAGCAATCTCAGATAGCTCGAATGCACGTGCAACAGGTGGAGGAGTTATGCAGCATCAACCCTACAATTCCTGGAGAGAGGTAATGTGTTCTTTATTCTAAACCCTGTTTGATCTCTGGGATTACAATCCGACATGACGGCGGCATTTCTCTAAATATCTCCCATCCTCTCAAATGATGGCTCTTGTGGTACATATAGAGTTTGGTCATTGATGACATCCATTATATCATGTGGAGTGTCAACGATTAAGATCAATCCTTCTAGTAATGGATCCTTCAATGGGCTCATACTGAGTTTAAGCCTATAGAGAGCCTCTTTTAAGTGCGTGAGCTTTTCTGAGAAAGGTTGAGAGTAGACAAATCGATCCAATGATCCTTACTCTAAGCCCATCATGCTAAACCTCCCATAAGTCATCCTAAGATATAGATGTGACTCTTTAAGCCCTATCACATAGCCCAAGATTCAAATCTACGTAAACAAATAATAATATTTATATTTTTAAAGCCCGTTTATATTTTTAGTGACTTATTGGGGAGCTTGAGTTATTGATCAAGGGGATTACTGGGGTTTGTGGACTTAATTTCAAAGTTAGGAGTTTAGAGCATGTTGCTGGTAAAGCCTAAAGAATGTTGAATTGCCATGCAGTCATACAAAGATGTAACAAGTTAAGAGCAGAACTCGAGGAAACAAAGTTTGAGATAAGAAGACTTCTTAGTGATGGGCACAACTCTACAGCTATAAAATTAGATGTTAGTCTTTCGGTTGATGATTGATTTCTTGCATCAATATTTAGTGTTTGCTTCTTCTTTTTTTCCATCTTTCCTCATTTTTTAGCACTTTGTATCAAAACATTTACATTTGAAACGAGTAGAGTATCTTCTTACTATGCGGTGTTTTCGTTTGTTCATATCAATGAATACTAAACTTAGCCACTTGATAATGTGCATTTGCATTATGGAAGCAATGCTTTCACTTAGCAACAACGATTCATGAAGTAATAGTGATCACTATGTCTATTATGTCGTGCATCGGAGCAGTGCTCTCACTTGCTAGTGATAATGCTATTAATGCTTGGAATAATTAATCGATCGTACTTTGAGCAATGATAGTGTTATATGCTTTGTAGGCTTGATGCCTCGATAATCTTAGTTGAGTTGGTTAAGGAGATAATTCACAATACTTCACCATTCATCACATGTTTTTTGATCCTTTACATCTTTTAGATGTCAGATGGTACCATCATGTGCTTAGGAGACTAAGCTTCTACCAGCCAGCATGTGGTAATTTAACTATTGCACACCTAGGAGCTTATGCTCATACTAAGTAGCAACAACAGACATAAGTATGTGTCTATTTTCCATGTTAATTACCTTTGTGTACTAAGGAGATGAATCTCTAACTTTGTAGCAACAAAGGAAATTAATAAAGCAATAAAAGAGAGGAAGAGAAAATGTGTTGAAAAGGTTTTGTAGCGTGAAACATAATTTCATTTATAACAGAAAAAGAGCACATTAATTGTAATTACATGTGAAATTTTTTAGTATATTGAAAATTGATTGGTGCTATAACTTTGTCGTTAGTTGGATTCAAGAGCTTGTAATAGCCATTATCTACACTTCATGAATAATGAAGGGTCCCTCCCACTTTGGCGTTTAAGCTAGATTTCCACTACACCAATAACGAGGTTGAGTACGAAGCGCTTCTCCTTGGACTCATTTTTGCTCATAATGCTAGAGCATTGTACTTATGCTTTCACGGTGACTCCAATTTAATAATCAAGCAAGCCAATGGTGAGGTCGCGCTCAAAGAGACAACATTCATGCCTTATAGTTGTAGTGTAAGCTCTTGTTAGAAAACTCAACTTAGTAAGATACGAGCATATCAAGTGGTTGACTAACCACTATACAGATGCATTGGCAACATTGGCCTCTAAGGTTCCCATTCAAGCTACAAAAGATGGTTTGAATGTTTAAGAAATGAAGAAATTCATTCCATGTACAGTTTTACACTTAGTTGATGAAGAAGACGAGGCGTAGGATGATTAGTGTACACCCATCAGGGCATACTTAGCGTAACTTTTGTACCAAATTTAAAAAATTTTACTCCCATTATTGACGTCCTCTACTTCAAAGGTTCAAAAGGAATTCTAGCATGGTGTATCCATGTGAAGCAAGCTCATCTTAAACTGGAAAAATACCACAAAATTTGGTATGGAGAGGAAGGACCACCTTTGTAGCACTGCATTTAGCGCATTTGATATTACTAACCAACTATGTCTAATGATGCCTCATAGCAACAGATGAGTTGTCTGAAATATTCAGAGGTACCGGATCAAGGTGAATGCAACTTTGTAGCAAGAGCTAATGATTGGTGGCGGCCATATATTGATTATTTGAAGAACAATACCCTACACACAAATAGCACAGTGCTTGGCTAGTCAAACATAAGGCAAAGAAGTATATCATGCATTGAAGATCAACTGTATAGAGTGTTGCTCATGGAAAAACCCCTTAGGTGCATCACCCCTCTTAAAACAAACACTGTATTAACTAAAGCTCATTCTGGAGATAGTGGCAAGAAATAAGGAGGAAGAAAGTTGTACTATCATTTGCTAGACCTAGGATACTGCTGGCCTACAATGGAGAATGACGCCTTAAATTTTGCGAAGAAGTATGTTGCTTGTCAGAAACATAGCCATGCAATTCATGCTCCCGCCATTGCACTGCACAGCTTAACGACTCCATGGCCATTCCACGCTTGGGTATCTAATTTGGTTGATCCAATCCATCTACCTTCAAAGGTTCTATATGGATTTTAGTAGGCACAAAGTGCTTCATTAAGTAGGTAGAAGCAATTGCACTGAAGAAAGCATTGGACAACAATAGCAAGTTTTATGAAAAGCACATCATTTGCCACTTTGGAATTCCAAAGCACGTCCTTACAGACAATGGAAACACCTTTTGTCAACTCACATGTTCAATAGCTGTTGACCTCCTACAATATTGATCTCATGAAGTCCATACCATATTATCCCAAGGGAAATGGACAAGCAAAAGCCACTAAAACTACTCTATTGAAAGTACTTAGTCGTATGGTGCACAATAAACACAAAGAGTGGCATGATAATCTCACGTTGGCATTATGGGCCTACATGACATCCAAGTGAAGTCCTACACAAGCAACACTTTTTTTCCCTCGTATATGGCTTCGAAGCAGTAATGCTCATCGAAATCTTGGTTCCATTTACTCGACTAGCACTCAATGTTAATTTAGAATTAGATATTCTACATGTGTTGGATTGCCAATTACTAACAATGACTAAGCAATGCTTATGATTGATTGGTCAGGAAATGATCGTTTCAATAGGGCGATGTTGTACTCCGCATAGTAAAGCATGTGTAACGAGATATTATGGAGCTTAAATTCACACCATGAGTGGCAGCATAGTAGTAGGGGTTTTATTTTGAAAAAGTGAAGATGATTGGATCCGATTGCGGCTATCACGTGTGTGCAACGTTTGGCTCGTTCTACATGTGGCTTTAGAGGAGTGATTTGGCAATGGCATGTAAGAATGACTTGTGGAGAGGTGACAGAAGGGAGAGTAAGTAACCTGAGATAGGTCGAATGCACGTATGACAAGTAGAGGAGCTATGCAGCATGAACCCCACGGTGCCTAGAGAAGGGTAATGCATTCTTCATTCTAAACCCTATTTGATCTCTGGGATTATAATCTGACAGGATGATGGTATTTCTCTAAATATCTCCCATCCTCTCAAATGAGGACTCCTGCAGTATTTTTAGAGTTTGGTTATTGACGACATCCGTTAGATCGTGTGGAGTGTCAAAGATTAAGATCAGTTCTTCTGCTAATGAATCTTTTTATGGGTTCATATTGAGTTTAAGCCCATTGAGAGCCTTTTTAAGTACATGAGCTTTTCTGAGAAACGTCGAGAGTGAACAAGCTGATGCAACGATCCTTATTCCAAGTCCACCATGTCGAATCTCTGATGAGTCATCCTAAGATATAAATGGGACTCTTTAGGCCCTATCACATAGCCCAAGCGTCAAACCTAAATAAATAAATAATAATATTTATGTTTTTAAAGCCCATTTACAATATCAATTAAAATTTTTTTCACAAACATAATATATATTTTTAAACTGTTTCTTTTAAAAGTAAGAAAATTTTTTCATCTTGATTTTGACACTTTAATTTTTTTTTTTTTTTGTAATTATGAAATAAAAAACACATAAATTAGTTTTTTCAAGTGAAATATATCAAGTTTAGATCTCTTCTCTCTAATTGTAATAGAAAAGAAGAAAACATTAATCTCACCATTTTGCAAAGTTCACATATTTTATTTATTTGATAATTGTAAAATATAATATGACCTAAGGATAAATGCAGGATGATAATACTAAGGGAGCAGATCTTAGTTAATGTTGCAATCATTTATACATATGCACTTAATATTACAATTACATTGTATCTTATTACTAATATCACAGTTATATTTTCTAAGTATAAAAAAAAATCAAAAAAATTAAGGAAGGATATTTAGTGCATTTGAGTGAGCTTATATTTATTTGGTACTTATAAAATATAATAAGACCTAGAGACAAATGAAGGACGACTGGGGGCGCTAGACCTTAATTAAGTTAACATTAGAATTATTTATATGTATCTACTTGCAATTATAATTATATTGCATCTTATATGTATGGGAATATCATTAATGATTTCACGGTTATATTTTCTAATTTGATAAGCATGAAAAAATTATTTAAGAAATAATTAAGGCTATTTAGTGCATTTGGTAAAATATTGTATGTATATTACTTGAAAGTTAATTATCAATTAAAAATAGAGTTAATATATGATATAATTAGTGTTATTAGTAGGGGGCAAATTATGCTGAAAGGTATCAACGTTTGGGGATAAGTTCATTTAGGTATCAACGTTTGAAATAGTTAAAAAGAGTTATCAACATTTCATAAAGTCGATTATTTGAGGTATGATTGATGTTTCGTAAAGTAACATTGTTAACGGAGGTCCATCAAGTGACATGTGTTAGTAACATATTTTATTTTTGTTTTTTAATCAAGATGAAGACTCGATCCGTTGATGGAATTAAAAGAAAAAGGGGGATATTACAAAAAAACTTACCTGTATTTATGCCTATTTGTAATTACATGACTTGTAATAAATTTTTTAACAAAGAGATGACTCGAATTTCTTAAACAAGTTACTATTATTTAAAATTATTGGAGAGACAATTTTTAACATCTTACTAGTCTAGATGATTAACTTAATAGAAAAAATCATTACTAAATAAATATAAATAAACAAAAAAAAAAACTTTATATGAAAATTCCAGAAAAATTAAAATAAAAAAAGATATATATGTTCAAACTAGAAAGCCAATCTTGATCATCTAAGCTGGTGCTCGATTCATCGAAGATTCAAAATGGGAGATGATAATGACAAGTACAAGCATATACATATATTGAGAGGAGAATAGAGATTCAACATAAGTCACAAGTGAAAATGGTTCTTCTTCTTCCCAAACTCGTTTCTCTCTCTAGGAATCCACTCACAAGCTTCTTTCTCTCTCTAAAATTACTCTCATCACACACAAAATTAAAACAAAATTGTGGATTTGACAGATCCTACGACATTTTTATTTTTTAGCTTCATAAAAACTCTAAGTTTGGTTTTGATTCATCATTATTGATATCCAATTGAAGAACCCACTTAAGCAATTTATGGATTTGATGGAATCACCACACTAAACACTAATTAAAGCAAAACCACCAACCACTAGATGATGAGCATTGCTTCTTAAAGCTACTCGACACAATCTTCTGAGGACCAGAAATGGTTTGCACAGTTTCAACAAAATTCTTTTTGTTTTTTTTTTTTTTATTTTCCAGCATTTTTATATAGTCTAAACTATTTTTTTATTCAAATTTGTTTAGTTAATTTTTTTATTAAATTAATTATCCTAGGCTAGTAAGATTTTGACATGTGTATCCTTAACAATTTTAAATAATGTTAACACTTATTAAGAAACTTTGGCCATTTTTTTGTTAAAAAATTATCACAAGTCATGTAATTACAAATAGGCATAAAGACAGGTAATTTGTTTGTAATTTACCCTAATTTCTATTGACACCCAAAATAATCCCTAAACCTAAATGACCTGAAAACAAGAAAACCCTTAAAAAAAACCATTGAATCCCAACAAATCAAACCTTAGGTCTCACACTCCACTAAATCCACCATTAATATCGCGACCCCCTTCCCCCAATGTGTGAAAACCAAGCGCCTGTAAGGGAACATATTACACCATGGTTGTTTGAAGGTATTATTTTTGAGTATGTCTTACTCATTGTTGTGTCCCTTTTTTTTGTCCAGTTTTTATCACTATCGTAAACAAGATACATTATATGTAAGTTACATAAACTTACAAGTACATGAAACAAACAACACTTAGTCATGTTTTACTATATTGTCCGGTGCCTTATAAGTGTTTGCCAAAATTTCTTAGTCAAAGTTCATGTTTTTTGTTATGACAAAATCCTAAGTGCACGCAACCCATGTTGTGACAACATTATCCATATAGGTGTTACCTATATTACTATTATGCTTTAGTTATTTTTTTAAAATGTAAGATCCTTGAACTTAATTGATTGCATATGTAAATTTTTGAAGTTTTCCAAGAGACATGATATGCACAAGCTTTAGTTTTGAGTTTTGAGTTTTCTTGGAGGGAGCTACTCAGCTGAGTGTATCTGCAAGATGAGACGAAGAGGGTTTTTACAATATGCACTAAACGAAATTATCCAAGTTTATAGGTTTTGCTGATGAATTCGCGTAATGTATACAGGTCTTGTCATGGCAAATAATACCGTTTTAATTGCAATCCACCATGGAGGTTGTTTTGTGAAAGAAAGCTCACATAAAAAGTATATTGGTGGTTCATTGGCGATGGTGCCTATAAGAATCAATCCGATATCCTTTATTGATCTTACAGAAAACATAAAAGACAGACTCCATCGGGATGATGTGGCTAAGATTTATTATATACCCCCATAGGAAATGGGTTCTTACTTGCTGGTACATGATGACTCTAGGTACACCGATTTCATGTACAACTTCCTCAACGCAAAAGTCGAAGAGGTATTTGTCGAGGATGACACCCCAACATATTTTGATCAGAATTAATTCATTGCCAATATGTTGGGAGGAGCCCTAATTGACGAAAGATGTAAATGTAGAGCATGGTTCAATGTCTATGCATGAATGGAGCAGCACGAGTGACAGTGCGGAGGACGAAGGGGGTAATGGGAGCCGCATAGGTCCTACTAGAAACCAACTGCAGCATTAAAGAGGGGTGGAACAAGTGAATAGGAGTTTATGGTGGATGATGAGGACGATGATAATGGCATAGAGTATGCCAAGTCTGATGATATTCTAAGTGCTAAGAAATATCTGACCAGGAAGAGGGTGACAAATTACATGAAAGTCAAGTTTGTCATTCTAGGAAAAGCCATCATTTTCATTAATTTGACTCTTCATTGAGAATTCCTATGTTTTCTATAGGGATGGGTTTTAAAGATGCAAATTAATTCAAGAAGGCTATGGCTCCACGCTCAATCTTAGAACAAAGAGAGGTGTATTTCCAAAAAAATAGTGCAAATTTTTATTAGATGTAAGTGTAAAGATAGGAAGTGCCCATGGAACATGACTGCCTTGAAAAAAAATAGTATTGGAGATTAACAAGTCAAAGTATATGAACCGAAACATACTTGCCAGCAGGTGTACAAGAATAAAAGAGCTACTTCAAAGTGGTTGTCTAAGGAGTTTAGTGATACAATTACATTAACTCTAGGTATACAACAAGTCGAGTTGAATGACTTGGTAAAAAATTAACTAGGCTTGAACATTAGTTTGAGCAAGGCTAGAAAAATTCGAGAGAGAGGATTTTAGTGCAGCTTGAATGTAATTATGTGGAGGAGTATGAATGACTATCGAACTATGTTGAGGAATTAAAGAGAAGTAACAGCATGGTTGATCTAGAGGTCAATGAATATGCGGGTAATTAAAAGTCTGATTTTAATTGCATTTATGTTTGCTTTGAGGTATGCAAAAGTGGCTTTCTAGAAGGATGTTGTCAAATCATTAAGGTAGATGGTTTTCCTTATTAGTCTTTGCAAAGGGCCATTGTTGTGTGTAGTTGGTCAAGATGCTAACAATGGAATGTTCCCAATCCCTAGGCAGTTGTAGAGGTTGAGAATAAAGATAATTGGAAATGGTTTTTTAGGTTTGTTGAAATCCTAGCTTGGTATTATGGACATGGGTAAAGGGTGGACTTTCATTAGTGATCGTGAGAAGGTATATGCTCAAATTTACATTTCCTTTCATGTGCACCATATTATGTCTAGCTGCATTAACATTCTCATTATTTCCAGGGATTGATCGATGTAGTGAAGCAACATTTTTCCAAGAAGGAACATTGGTATTGTCCTCGACACTTAAATGAAAATTAGAGCATCGTTCTTGGCAAAGAAGCTAGATAGGATATTCTAGGCATGTGTAAAAATGCAAATAAGGCAGATTTCCACCAAAACATGGAGGTCCTTGATCATTTTCTCTCGCTGCCCATACTGCCTTGAAGGAAGTTGATTTTTGTCATTGGGTAAGGGCATTTCTTGCAACTTATCGATTCACTATCCTTGTTCTTCTGGGTATGTGATTCTGGAAGAGCAGTGGTCTGATTAGTCCGGCACCTCCTTCCTACCACAAGAGACATGATGGAAGGTCAACCAAGCATAAAAAGGAGGCAATTGAGAATATAGGTATTAAAATGTGCCAGAAGGGTCTCAACTCCAACAATATACTAGGTATGGAGCAAGGGGCCATAACAAAAGAGGATGCATGGGAGTAGATTAAACGTAGGTAATGACTTGTGTTTTGTGTTTCATGCCTCTTATTTGGAAGTTTATCACAAAAAGTATATCTATTAACAATTTCACTTGTATGATTTAGGTACAAAATCAAAATCGGCAAGTAAAGATACCGTAGCACCATCCAATACCAAATGAAGCAGAGGGCCATGTGGCTTCGAGATTTACTATGATGAACAAAGCCAACAAACTTTGTTGAATGTAAGTTGTGAAAATGTGCCTACTATCCTGCATATTACCAACTTTTAGTTATGCGGCTCTGAAACTATTAATTTTCTGCTATTATATATTTCTATTAGCCCAGGATAAGGAGCGAAAGAGTTATTCACAACAGAGAGGCTAACAATGAGATTGAGACGATTCGCAAATTGGCATATGAAGGCAAAGGTATTGGTAGAGACGCTAATGTAAGATAAGGTAAGAAAAAATAGTTATTTCCATGATATTAACTTTGTTGATGCTTTCTATTTGGGTGTTATGTGGTTTTTATGGGGTGATTCACATTTGTGTTTAGGTGGTTAAAGCAAAACCACTTTTGGCATCATAACACAGGAACCTCACCAGGCAAGACCACCCTCTTCTATGCCTAAGAGTAGGCTAAACCAACCAGTCAAGAGAGGCCCAACAACACCAACTAGAAAGAGTCAAAGAATTTTAAATGTTACTTCTACATGACCACGAAAGCTTTCCAAAGGCACAAGGCAAGTTGAAGTTGTCAACTTGGAAACTGACATAAAGAAGTTGATTTAAGGAGGCTATCTTATGAAGAAAAGCATCATGTATTGCATTTTGTGAAGCTAGTTAGGATATGAACTTGGAGCTTTTTTGCTTGGTTATTTTTTGTATATAACTTGGTTGAAGAAGACAACCATATATGCATGGTAGCACGGAATCCTTTTGTTTTGTGACGATGCCCCTTTAGTTTAGTGATATTGCCCCTTAAGCTTGTACAACAACGTATGGTAGCAAGGCATGGTTTTGTGAATTCATAATGTCAAAATTGTTATGAATTGGTTTATAATATGATCTTAAACATTCTCTTTTATGTGCATACAAGTCCTTGATTTGTTTGATGTGACAGAAAGAAATTCGCAATTGTTTTGCTAAAGACTACTTTTTTTTATGTATTTGCAATTGATTAGACGTCAACCTTACTTAGATTTTGATAAAAACTAAAAAGGCAGTGCATGCTTGTATATTTTTTACATGTTTAAGTAGTAATTGTGAAGCTTTTGCATGTTTGATTTAGGTGACATGTCATGTTTAGGTGGTTTTACAAATTGTTAATCAAATTGATGTAAAGAAGCTTATCTCCTTTTCACCGTTATCTCCAAGTTCCTTATTTACTTTTGTTGTTTTAAGCTTCAATATGAATCCATCCATGATAAGCACTATAAAACTTCTAGAATGCTGGAAAGATTAGAAAATGCACCTAAGAATGTGTTTTTGCTCCTTATTTCCCCCTAGACAAGCCCTTAAAATTTTCTAATGATCATAGGGTTTTTGGTGCAAGTAATGTGGCTAAGCTCTCCAATGAACTCAACCATGCACGGTGTAAAGACATTGTGAATTCGCTCGCCTTCGAGGCTGAATTGCACCTTCGTAACCTAATCAATGGTTGTGTTGGCATGATCTCGATTCTCGATCTTTCAACAAAAGTTTAGGCTATTACAAATTGATTTAAGTAATGCCAAGAAAGAACTAGCCACATACATTAGTCATTTGATTGATATGAGCTTGCAACAAGTCAAAACACTAGTGGATTTAATTACAACGGGAAGAGGAAATACTGCTTTAGTTGGAAATAATTAAGAGCATTTCATTTTCGGTACCTAACCAACCTAATCCCATTGTGTTTCAATAAAAGTTAATTGCCTGGATATGATAGGGCATTGGAGACTATCTATCAACAAAACCCCACAGGCTAGCAAAATAGATATACTGGACTAGGTATAAAATACCACACATACACCTATAAAATATTATCACTTAAAATGTTTTTTAAATTAATTACAAATTTGCAATTAGGGAATATAAAAACAAGATTATCCCATAAAATGCACCTGAAGATTCCACAAAACACTTGATATCATAAAGAAGAAAGTCCTTATGCGTACATAATTGTAGAGACAAAAAAACAGAGATGGGACGAAGAGATAGTAACTCCTAAAACTTATGTAGCATTTGAAATGATGATGAATAGCCCATCTAGTGAAGCCAAGCAAGTCTACCACCTATAATCTCACTTCTCCCATCTAAGAACATCACCACCACCACAATGCCAACCACAAATAACATGAACCACGAAAGAACCAAACAATAAGCTAATACCATCTTTTGTTTCGTCTCAAACTTCAAATTTTTCTTCACACAACCTAGTTTTAATTTTACAGTATTCAATTTAGCTACTAATGCACTATGTGCTTCCACTACCTCATTTGCAACTATAGTGTCATCTACATTTAAATGTAAGTGGTGACCTCTTTCACATGATCAGACATTGCAAGATCTATCTACATGAAGAACACATAATGTCCTTCTGCTTTACGAAGTGGACAATTATGAAACCTCCTCCCTAGATTTTGAGTTGTCCAACTGGTTTGCTCTGGTAATAACAAACCACAAAAGCAATGTTTTTTGCCATTCGTGCTAGTCATGGAGTTTGCATTTGATGATGAAGCTTGCATTACATCATGTATAGCAGGAATCTTCCCTAATCTTCGTATCATGTTTAGATCTTCCATTTTTACTAGATTCGACAAAAACTGAACGTTGAGAGCAATGCTTTGTAATTCTAGTAAGGATAACAAACCAACTACAATCCTACAAAAATACAAAGTAAAATGAATTTGGGTAATGTTTTTACTGAGAAATTTCGTCAAACACCTACAAATCATAGGACAATGAAGTAAAATCTAGATATTACGAATCTCATGCATGAGTAGAGCTGAACAAATGGGCCATAACCCGTAGGTTGGCCCGTTTAACCCACTTTTAAAACGGGTTAGGGTTGATTTTTTTCAACCCGTTTAAAAGCGAGCTAAAAAAACCCAGCCCGTTTAACCTACGGGCTAAAGCGGGTTAACCCGCAACGGGCCGGGTTAGCCCACTTTTTTTTAGATTAAAATAGGTTTTAAACTTAAATTTGAAAGTTGAAACCTAAAGAGTACATTCCTTTTTACGTTGCTTGGTAGGACTCGTACAAAGAAAATGATCGACAGGCCATGTCTTACTCAATTGGTCGGCCCAAATTATAGGTCACCATCAATGTCATTCCGACTAAAATTGCCGACGTGAATAAACCAAGGACTTGCCCACCCCAGCCTAGCAGGACCTTTTCCTATTTCCTTAGGCCTGCCCATGTTTTACGTTGTTGATGCCCATCTTTGAATTCCCATTTTGGATCGTTGCAGAAGACTTGGATATGGGCTACACTCTAATTTTACTTACATTTCTCGCAGCTCATGGTTATATTCATTTAAAATGAAAACTGATAATCCATTTTCCCATGTGTTTGGCATAATTTATGGGTTAATCAGTAATGCTAATTTTTTTCCTTTCTCGATTTGTAGTACATATTTCAATTAATAGGAAAGGATGAATCGAACTTGCTCCATCCTATTAGAAAATTAGTATTCAACTCAAGCAAATGTAATATAATTTTTTCGTTGGAATGGGGTATCCAATATTAGTATTTTTCACTTGAAAAATCATGAGAGATGACGTTAAATTATAAGACTATTAGTATAATATTGTTCTTTTGTTAAATTTTAAATGAGTCAAGTTAGTGGGCTGGCCTGTTTAACCCACCAGCCCGTGTGGATTGGGTTAGGGTTATAAATTTTGGCTCGTTTATTAAAGTGGGTTAAAATTTGTTGGCCCATTTAACCCACCAGCCCGTGTGGGTTGGGTTAGGTTAGGGTTATAAATTTTGGCCCGTTTATTAAAGTGGGTTAAAATTTGTTGGCCCGTTTAACCCACCAACCCGCATGGGCCGGGCCGGGTTAGCCCATTTAACCCACTTGCCCAGCTCTATGCATGAGATCAACAACAAAATTAGACAAAAAAAAAAAAAATGAGACACAAAAACGAGCAAGACAAATGTGAAAATAATACCTTCGGATGACTATGGTGCAATATGTTCCCTTACGAGAGCTTGGTTTTCATGCATTGGGAGAAGGGGGCCACGATTTTCATGTTAGATTTAGGGGAATGTGAGACCTAGGGTTTGATTTGTAGGGATTTGAGGTTTTCTTTAGGGTTTCTTTGTTTTAAGGTAGTTTAGTTCTAGGGATTATTTTGGGTGTAGATAGAACGAAGCGGTGATTTGCTATTTTACCTTTTTTTTAATAAATTCCATCAACAAATTGGGTCTTCATTCTTGATTAAAAATATATATATGCTGCTGACACATACCAATTGATGAACCTCTGGTAACGTTGTTATTGATGGACTGTCAACCATACCTCAAATGACCAACTTTGTGAAACGTTAATATCTCTTTTTAACCATTTCAAACATTGATATCTTAAATGAACGTAGCCCAAAACGTTGGTACATTCTAGTATAATTTAACTTATTATTAGGGGTGTAATTGAACCAAGCCGATTCATTAATTACTCGAGTTTGATTAAAAAATAGTTGAATCGAAATCGAACTCGAACTCGAACTTATACTCAAGCGTAAGTTATTTTAATATTTTATTTAGTCAAACTCGAACTTTTATATTTAGCTTGATTAATTCAAGAGTCTAATAAAACTCTATTGAGTTTGAAACGAGTATAAATGTTGATCGAATTCGAATCAAGTTTAGATATTAATATTATTTTAATTAGAATTTAAAATACATTTTTTTAATAAATCGAGTCTAAACGAGCTTGATTGAGTCAAACCCAAGATTATATAGTTTTATTCCAAGCTGATCTAGAGTTTAAAATATTAAGCTTGGTTAAACTCAAATTTGAGCTCAATATTGTATTGTCTCGATTCGACTCATTTACAGCCCTAGTTATTTTATGATAAAATTGGAACATTTGTAATATGAACAATATAATTATTATTTATAATGTACTACTAATAAAATAGTCATTTACATGAATTTATTTTATTAAATATAATTTTATAATAAATGAATTTAATTCTATTATATATTATGAAAGGGAAAAAAAAGTTAAAAAGAGAGAGAGGGAATGGAAGAGAAAAAAAAATAGAATGTAATAAATGTTTGCTGAAAAAAGAAATCTAAAATCAAACACCTAACATAACAGCTAAACTATCTTTATTTTCATATTATTGTTTGCTTTTTATCATATATATATATATATATATATTACATTTTTTTCTATTTTAAAAAATTATAAAAATGAACTTTTTTGAGTATGGGTTCATCAAAGCCCTTATCGGCTCCTCTGGATCTGCACTAGTCAAACCCATATTGGACATGCTTAAAAAATAAAGAAGATTATCCGTAGAAATCCTTTTGTTTTGGCCATAAAACTATTGAGATATAGGCTTGTAAATGGACTACTTTTTTTTTTTTTCCTCACTCTCTCTCTATATCAAAACATACAATGAAATATAGGCCACCTTTTCATGATCAAACTTTTAAAAATCTCAAAAGAGCTTAACAATGATCAAACAAAGACTAAGATCAAGCTAGCTCCTATACTACAAAATTGCCTTTGTGACTATAAGTGCTTTCTTTTTAGTGATATTTTTTTTTTTTTTTTGGTAATGTGGCTTTCTAGTTCTCGGTCTCACTCTAGAAATCAATTCAAATTACGTTAAAGGTATTGGTGATAGCGTCTAGTAGTAAACATTTCTTCGGAATGGGTCTGACCTGCCAAGTGAACTCGCTATGGTCTACGAGTCCAAAGCGGGTCCACTAGCCTAACATGTGGACCCGATGGGTCTAAATAGATCCCTTATTAAAAATAATAATAATAATAATTCATACGCACATTAAAAAGAGATGGGTTTGACCGATCCTAGGACTCAACAAGCCCACAAGTTGGGCCTATCCCATCCCCTACTCGAGGCAATTACTAGTTTCAAAATATTTTACCCGAACTTGCTGGTTGGATGTAAAGGTCGAATTCGAACTACATCGGGGAGACGCCTATCTAGCATTAGATGGTGATAGGAAGGGATGATTGAGCATTATGGCTACTGGGACTGGCTATGATAAAGTTAGCTAGAGAAGAAAATATCAAGGTGTTTTTTTTATTAAATATAAATAAAATTCATTTTCTATTTGTATTTTCAATTGCAACTGATAATCGCTAATTAGATGACAGTTATAAACTACTTTCACCTATCACTACTTCTACTACATTCTCTTCACTAAAGTTTGATTATTGTTATTATAATTTCAAAATCCCCAAATTTGATCAAAATTTACTCTCAAACCATAGCACAATTTAGGCAAAAAATTAAAAAAAAAAAAAAAAGAGCCATACACAATTCTGATGAATTGGGTTCAAGAAATGAAATAACTACAAGAAATTCTCTAATCCAACCTTCAATTTTTATATTTACATAAATTCTCAAGATAATCGATACAACCCAAAAATATTGTATGGTTTGAACTATTTGTCATATGAGGACCTCAAAAATTCACAATAATACACCGTTTGTAAACATAAGTTGGTTAAGTTAATAAGAATTTGCTGGGATCCATCATAAGAGTGAAGTTCGATTCTCTTGTGATGTTGAGGCATTATTTCCTTCACCATGATGGTCAGCAAAGCTAAAAACCCATCATTTATGCACAAAAACAATAGCATATTTGTATTCTAGTGCATATAGGCATTTCTAACATAAGTTACAGAAAGCTTCCCCAAATTGTTTTTTAATAATAACTAGACAAGTTTCTTTAATGAGGATACCTGAATATTAAATAATCTATCTTTTGAGGGTACAATGATTATCCACCCATTGTTCCACAGTTTGGCCTTCCCTATCATGATTCATGTTATACAGACTGTAATTATAATTACTAATTAGAGCGCAGCAACATATTAAACGGGTTTCTTTGGATTATTTACATATGAAACTTATAATAAAACATGCATAGAACGACATGAACAATTAGGTATAAAATTTTAGACTTATAATATAATATGGACTCTAATATGAATATCTATTGCTTAACTTAAAATTTCCCTTTCTTTCTGTTTACGTGGTCCTGATGTTATGGTCCTACTCCTGCGCAAATTGAAGGCCGTGAATGGAAAAAAGGGGAATGAACAGAAAAATTCAATCTTCACGTGCCTCCTAATTCATGTCGATCCATCTCTTTTGTCAGCTGAGATGTCAACATGCCCCTTTCTTTTTCCATAGACAAATGACTACGCACGTGATCGACATGTGCTTGGTCGGAACTTGCTCTTTAGTCTTTGCTTTTAACCTAAGCCGCTTAATCCCTTCTTTGGATTAATTTGGATTAGTTATCAAGCAAAACCTTAGAGCTTTTGCCTTGTAAGGTTGAAATAATGATAGAGAACTAAGAAGCCTCCACACTTTTAGCCGATTTGTAGTAAAGTGTACATGAATATATCATGACAAAAGGATAGTAATTATAATATTTAGGTATTAAAGTTGGACAAAGATGAATGTAATTTATATTTAATAAGGATTACTACTTTGGAAGTTGAGTTACTAGTTATTTAGTTGGGTAAATTACGCTTTCACAGATCCATGTTTTCAACTTTTATCAATTTACATACCTATATTTTTTTTCCATACATGTGTTTTACTTTCAATTGCAAAGGTTGCTTAATTGTTGAAAAAAAAAATTGAGAAAAACCAACAATCTCTTTATGCTGATCATTATCTTTTGATTAAACATCCTTTCCTTGCTTCACTTAAACCCTTCTCATACACCAATTGAAACGAACTGCACAATACAACTCACAAATGCATGACCTTTCAAATACTCTTTATTTGCATTCTACTACTTCTTTCTAAGACTGTAAATGAGTTCAATTATCCACAAGTTACATGAATTTGGCACCATATTTGCCCAAGTTTAACTTGAAGACATTTTAATAGAACTCAAGCTCAATATTACTTGAATAGTTTATTGAGTTAAGCTTGGGTTTTGAGATTTCAAGTCAAGCTCGAGTTCATGCTATTGGTCCCACTTAAATAACCAAGAAGGGGGGTTGAATTGATTACTAATAAAAATTTTCGCTTTTAAAATAATCCCCTTCGATTTTAAAAATGAGAACCAAATATACAATTAAACAAATATGAACATAAATTGCGGAAATTGAAAAGATAGAGTATAGAAAATCAGGTAGCGATTTATAGTGGTTCCGCCTTATGCGTCAGTTCACTCTTCTAACTCAGAGCCGGGGACCCCATTATCTTACGGGTTTGTTCCACTATATCCAATAAATTCAAATTACAAGATAATGCAATCCTCTCTACTCGATTCTCACAGCTATCCTCTAGCTACAACCAATCTACAGAGTCTAATATTGTAATTGAACTCCCAACTAAGAAGGCAACAACACGTTCCTTCAATTACAAAAAAAAAAAAAAAAAATTTGAGATCAAAAAGCAAAAAGAAATATTGCAAAGAGATCAGCTCACTTGTTAAAACGTAAGAAAAAATTATGAATATTCTAGGCAAAATGAAACTTCTGGGTTTTGTTATGGGTTTTGTTCTGTATATACTTGGTAAGAAAAAAGAGTTTCTTTTTTGTGTGTGAATAGTATCAGCTCTGTATTTGCAGGAGAGAAAGAGAGAGATAGATCACGAGTTTTTTTTTTCTTTATATGTTCCTTCTTCTCTATCTTCAGAAATATAACTTTTCTTCTCCTTAACGTTCCAAAAGCTGTTTGGAAGATAGATAAGCTTTTCCAAAAATCTCAGTTAAAAATCTTTTGTTCCCTGTCTCTTTTTTGAATTTGAATTCTTCCATTTCTTCAATTGGGTAAAAGATAAGATGAGATATGTTTCTTCCAAATATTGTGGCGATATTTATCTTGATTTGAAATTTGAAAATCGAAACTGATTCATCATAATCTGATCTTCTTCTTCTTTATCTAAACCAAAAGTAGATTACGTCCTTTTTTGAACTCACGCATGAATCTCATAAAAATAGGTAAGTGATTGACTTATCCTTGTCTTGAAACATTATAGATACTGATATTTCACTTGTCTTGAAGGAGAAAAACATGCAGCAGCTATTCAAATAAGGTCTGGTACTGTTCATGAAGATTTCCATTGTTGAAGAAAGATAAACTTTGAAGAAAAACTTTAAATCCCGTTAGATTAAACCAACTTAAGTGGAATAAATGAGTATATTACCTAAATAAACTCATTTACTCGGAGCTAGGTCTTCAAGATTCATTTTTGTACCGAACTGGAATGATTTGCATCAAGTTGGAGAAGATGAACAGTGAAATCACGTGATATAGAGCTGCTATCAAACGTGCAGTGAAAGGTTCTGTAAAAGGTTCTGGATTTTTGGAAAAATTCTTCATCCTTAAAGAAACCTTCTAGAAACATTATGGATTCCGAATACTTTTTATCATTTTTCTTCTTTCTCTTTAACTTGATACTACACACTTAATAAACTCATTAGTTATCATTTTTACTCTTTTGTTATCATCAAAACCTATTTTAAGAGGATCTAACACATGCTCAAACTCAAATTCAACAATATATCATTTCAATTCTAACTCATTCAAAATCCTACTTCTTCCTACATTAGTTCTCTTCTTCACCTATTGATCTTGTTAAATTAATCAAGGTCTGTTTGGATTGTTTGATTTTTTTTATTTTTATTTGCATATGTATTTATATATATCTTATTTATATTAATATGTTCATAAGTAAAAATTTTGGTTTTTCATTTATATTTATTTTTACAAAAAACTTTGAAATGATTAAAATAATATGTAAAAAACATAAAAACGACGAACCAAACAGACTTTGTCATCAAGTTCAAAATTTTTCAAGTCCATATCCTTCGCTACCAATCCATTCGCTCAAGATGGCTTCGGTTGCATCTCTTTAACTAAGTAGTAGCCGATTTTCTTTAATTCCGAAATCATCAAAATTTAAGAAATGGGTATTGAAATGCCCTTGATTAAATTAATCAAATAAATATAACAAAACAATAAATAAGTAAATAAATGAATAAGAAATATTTTATTAACAAGGATATCATCAAATAATTTAAATATATACAAATCATTACAAAATACATACTGAATTTTATGGTCAACTATCCACCATTACTAGAATTAGGAATCTTTGCATCCTTTACAAACTAATCTAGTAATTAAGACTTCACTTATTGCGATATGAAGAAGAGGAAACAGAAGAAACTACAAACCAACACAAAAGTGAAATAGCAAATTAATTCCCTTATTTAATTCATTAAAACTTGCAAGAATAAAGAATTAGAGTTTTAGATGAATCGCAATCTAATAAATTATACAGTAAACTGATCAGAGCTAATGTTAGAGATCTTATGAGGGCTTTCAAGCAATTTACAATTGAACAAAACAGAGGATGAATATATTAAGATTTAGTATAAAATTCAAATTATTGATTTCCACAAATAGGAAAAGAATATAAATAGAACTTTAAAAGATAGAATAGTAGATTAGTTATGAACATAATAAACAAAATTGGTAATTAGGCAAAGCCACCCTAGATTGATTACCACCCCTTACTAGCGGGCCAACCTCCTCACCCATAAGCCAAGCAAGTTGTTGCCACTCCTTTAAATCAGTCGACCTTACCCCTTCTCTCTTCTCTCTTCTTTAATCGGATTGACTATAATATATTAATTAAAGAATTAACAAAATATTAATAATGGAACTAAGTAAATAGAGATAACTAATAAAGAAATGATTGTTAGAAAAATAATAATGAAGAGTTGTGTCGTGGAAACCACTGCCCTAAAAGCGAAATTCCGGTACGACCGTGGTGCAATCGACAACGCCGTTCGCTCCCCAAGGTTAACACAGCTACCCCAGTCGCACGTGCACTCGTGAGATGGAGTTGGAATAACAACTACAATTGCCCAGAACAGAAAACGAAAAGAAGAAGAAGAATATTTTTCGATCGAAAAGTGTTATATTTCTGCAAGCTAAAAGTATATAAAAAACTGCCTTTGAAACATAACCAACAAAATTATCCGTTGAGAAAAATCAGGGCACAATGTGGAGATCGTGCCTTTCAAATTGGGAAAATAACTGCTCGTTTTTGAATGATTCAAAACACTTTTTCTTTTTCTGACTAATTCAAACACGATTTGTCAAAAATCAAATTCAAAGAAACTAGCCCAGACCAGACGGCCGGGCCGGGCGGCGGCGCGCGTGTGGTGATTTTTTCAAAACCCACTCATGCACTTTTTGAAACCATATAGAAGGAGAGTTTATTATAAACATGATAAAACTTAGTTTTCCAAGCAATGTGGGACAATGCTTGAAAAGCATATAGTCATTCCCAACAATCCCCCACGAATGACTATACACATTTTCTGGGCAAAGGAAGGAATTTTATTTACTTAAGCATTAATATCTTTCGATTGAATTAATGCGTAGTGAAATGAGGCAACAACTTTACTAATGAAAGTGAAATAAATCTTGAACTTTCAAAAGCTCAAGTTGAGACCCCCACAACACGTATCAACTCCTTAATGTTGCTATTCCGCGATAATACAAAAGCACTATTAAAGGCCCTGCATACACCTTGGATTTTATGAGTGCTCTAGAAAGAAAATCCTATATTCCTTCATAGAAGGCGGCCCACCTTCACACTCATTTAAATGGTAACTTCATCAAGTCTATCACATTATAGACCACTCAATAAACAGAGCTATGAAGTCACTGAGTCCATTGGACTCATTTTTCATCACAATCATCCATCAAGTCCTTTCTAGAACCACCCAAACACAGGGCTATGGATTTAAGCACTACCACAAATACAGGGATGGACTGTAGTGCATCACACAATATTCAAACCAAAGGTTTAAGTCCCATTCCCTTGGAAGACTCTTGAATAACTCTCCTAGTCAATCCTTTCGTTAAAGGATCTGCAGGTTTCTTTTGGATCTCACAAATTCTAAGGAAATTACTCCATTCCTCAAGAGTTGTTTAACCGCACCATGCCTAATGCGAATATGTCTTCTTTTGCCATTATACACATAATTTTTGGCAACTCCAATAGCTGCTTGTGAATCACAGTGCAATGAGACAGTGGAATGTCACCCAGTAAGTTTTTCAACCACTCAGCTTCTTGACCAGCCAGTTCAAGAGCAATGAACTCAGATTCCATAGTAGAGCGAGCAATACAAGTCTGTTTGGATGATTTCCATGAAATAGCTCCTCCACCTAAAGTGAACACATATCCACTAGTAGAACTCACTTCATCATTATCTGTCACCCAGTTTGCATCACAATAACCTTCTAAAACAGCAGGAAACTTGTTAAAATGCAAACACAAATTCATGGTTCCTTTAAGATATTTCAGTAATCGACGAAGTGCATTCCAGTGTTCATTGTTAGGATTATGGGTGTATCTACTGAGTCTACTTACAGCATAAGCAATGTCAGGCCTTGTGTAATTCATGAGATACATAACACTTCCTATAATCTTAGCATATTCAGCTTGTGAAACACTATCACCATTATTCTTTTTAAGACTTATGCTAGGATCATAAGGAGTTCTCACAGGCATTTCATCAAAACATTCAAATTTCTTAAGTATCTTTTCAATGTAGTGTGATTGACACAATGAAAAGCCATTTTCAGTTTTCTTATTTTAACACCAAGAATAACATCAGCCTCCCCTAAATCTTTCATGTCAAAATGAGAAGACAAAAACATCTTGGTATCGTTAATCACTTCCAAGTTTGAACCAAAAATGAGCATGTCATCAACATATAAACATATAATCACACAATCAGAACCAAACAATTTTGAGTAAACACAAGAATCAGACGCATTCACAACATATCCATTGTTTACTAAAGTACGATCAAATTTCTCATACCATTGTTTGGGTGCCTGTTTAAGACCATAGAGAGATTTTCTGAGCTTGCATACCTTGTTCTCTTGCCCAGTAACTACTAACCCTTCTGGTTGTTCCATGTAAATTTCTTCCTCCAGGTCTCCATTGAGAAAGGCCGTCTTTACATCCATCTGATGAATTATCAAGCCTCGAATAGCTGAAAGAGCAATCAAAGATCTAATGGTAGCTATTTTAGTCACAGGAGAATAGGTATCAAAATAATCAATACCTTTCTTTTGAGTGTATCCCACCACTACTAGTCTAGCCTTGAATTTTTCTATTGACCCATCTGGTCTAATTTTCCTTTTAAAGATCCATTTGCATCTAATAGGTTTACTGCCCACAGGTAAATCAACCAAATCCCAAGTATGATTCATCATGATAGAGTCTAGTTCACTTTTAATAGCTTCTTTCCAAAAACTAGAGTCTCTAGAGGTTAATGCCTCTTTATAGGATTTAGGATCATCATCAATTAAGAACACAGAAACAAATTGTTCATTGATTTTATCAGAATTTTCAGCTAGAAAGGCAGTTAAAAAATCAGGCCCGAAACTATTCTCAGTTCTCTTCCTCTTACTCCTTCTAGGTTCAATCATATGTTCATTTGAAGCAGATTCATTTATCAAATCATTCCTTGAAGGAGCAGCATGATCAACAATAGTTTTATTAAGAGGAAATACAAGTTCAAAGAATTCAACATCTCTAGATTCACAAATCGAATTATCATTCAAACACATGAATCTGTATGCAGCACTGTTTTGAGCATAGCCAATAAATACACAGTCAAAGGTCTTAGGCCCAATATTAGTTTCTTAAAATCTGGATATGCAACTTTGGCTAAACAACCCCAAACTTTTAAATAGTTCAAGTTAGGTGCAAAGCCTTTCCATAATTCATAAGGAGTTTTATCCAATTTCTTGTGAGGAACCCTGTTCAAAATATAACATGCAGACAAAACAGCTTCCCCCCACATGTTGTCAGGCATACCAGAACTTAATAACATAGCATTCATCATTTCTTTTAGTGTTCTATTTTTCCGTTCAGCTATGCCATTCTGTTGAGGTGTATAAGGAGCACTGGTTTCATGTATAATACCATTTTCATCACAAAATTGTTCAAGAAAATTCGTACTATATTCACCACCTCTATCAGACCTAAGCCTTTTAATCCTTTTATCAGTTGATTTTCTACTTCAGCTTTATATTTTAAAAACATTTGAGCAGCCTCATCCTTTGACTTTAACAAATAAACTTTTGTATATCTGGAAAAGTCATCTACAAAAGAGATATAATATTTTTTGCCACCTTTAGTCATTGTGTTTTTAAAATCAGCCAAGTCAGAATGAATCAATTCAAGTAATTCAGTGCTTCTTGATGTGACATGTTTAAAAGGTTTCTTTGCAAATTTTGCTTCAACACAAACAGTACATTTGGAGCATTCATTCTCATCAGACGCATTTATAAGATGCATATTTTTCAGTCTTTTGATTGAACCAAAATTCACATGTCCTAACCTACATGCCACAAATTAACAGACTCAACAATATAAGCAGAACCAGAGTTACTTCCATTAGCAATAACAGAAACAGTGTTCAAGACAAACAGTCCATCTGACAAATATCCCTTGCCACAAAATCCCCATTCTTGGCTAAAATGACCCTATCACCTTCAAATACAAGTTTCAGTCCAGCCTTATTAAGTAAACTACCAGAAACTAAGTTCCTACGAAGGGAAGGAACATACAGCACATCATTCAAAGCTAAAGTTTTTCCAGAGGTAAGTTTCAAAAGAATTTTTCCTTTACCGAGAACTCCAGCAGTGGCTGAATTGCCCATGTAAACACATTCACCATCCGCTGCATCTGGAGTTCCTGGAACAGGTCCTTGTTGGAGCAGAAATGCCTAGTGGCGCCAGTATCAAGTAGCCAGTCAACCGGTTTTCCAGCAGGTTTGCCTCCACCACGACAGCAGCAATGATTTCATCCGTTTCAGCAACATTGACCTGCGGGGCAGATTTGTTATCAGGCTTACTGTCTGGTTTCTGATCCTTCCTCTGGAAGCACTGGTACGCCTTGTGGCCTGGTTTTCCACAGCAGTAACAGTGTAGTTTATCTTTTTGGATTTTTCCATTATTGCTTTTGAACTTTTTCTGGTATCCGCCTTTCTGGAATTTCTTTCCTTTGTTTTTGAACCTGTCTTTAGGAGCAGCAGAAGATTCAACTAAATTAGCCTTAACAGAAATTGAAGAAACAGAATTTTGCTTATCTTTCAAACGATTAGCCTCCTCAGTTTTCATGTGACTGATTAGCTCCTGGAGTGGCAGGTCCTTTTTCTTGTGTTTGAGATGGTTCCTGTAATCGCTCCAGGATGGTGGAAATTTCTCGAGTAGAACATTAGCCTGCAGACATCACATTTTCATACCTTCTCAACACATCTGCAACCAGGTTTTCATATTCATGAATCTGGTCCATGATAGGCTTATCATCAACCATCTGGAACTGCATCCATTTGCCGACCACGTATTTCTTCCTCCCAGCATCATCAGCACCATACCTTGTTTCTAAGGTATCCCAGATTGTCTTCGCATATTTTTGTTTGACGAAGATGTCGAAGAGAGCATTCGTCATGTGATTGAGAAGGTGACCTTGACAGTTTTGTTGTCCTTGTCGAATTTCGCCTTAGCCTCATCAGCAGCCTTCTTTGTTTTGTCTGTTGGAGGCGTGACGAGAGGAGAAGCAGGAACAGTAGATTCGGGTTGATCATCAGGAATGCCAGCGAAAAGAATGTAATCAACCTCAAGCTGTTCGAAGAAGATCAGAAGCTTCTGGGACCAACGCTTGTAATTGTTCCATCCAGGGTTCAAGTTTGGAGAGATCAGGCAGTGATTTAGGAACAGAACAGCCATCATTGCGTAATTGTTTCGCTTTCAGATTGTTAGAAAATAATAATGAAAAGCTGTGTCGTGGAAACCACTGCCCTGAAAGCGAAATTCCGGCACGACCGTGGTGCAATCGACAACGCCGTTCGCTCCCCAAGGTTAACACAGCTACCCAGTCGCACGTGCACTCGTGAGATGGAGTTGGAATAACAACTACAATTGCCCAGAACAGGAAAAACGAGAAGAAGAAGAAGAATATTTTTCGATTCAAAAGTTGTATATCCTTCTGCAAGCTAAAGTAGTATATATAAAAACTGCCTTTGAAACGTAACCAACAAAATTATCCGTTGAGAAAAATCAGGGCACAATGTGGAGATCGTGCCTTTCAAATTGGGAAAATAACTGCTTTTTTAATGATTCAAAACACTTTTTCTTCTTTCTGACTAATTCAAACACGATTTGTCAAAAATCAAATTCAAAGAAACCAGCCCAGCCCAGACCGGCCGGGCCGGCGGCGCGCGCGTGTGGTGATTTTTTCAAAACCCACTCATGCATTTTTTTGAAACCATATAGAAGGAGAGTTTATTATAAACATGATAAAACTTAGTTTTCCAAGCAATGTGGGACAATGCTTGAAAAGCATATAGTCATTCCCAACGATGATGACATGATTTACCTTATTTTATAGGCACCAAAGTCGATATGAAATAAAGATGCTAAATTGTAATTTCAATTTGTTTGTTGTTTGTGTGTATTAAGATCAGTTGATAAATTGATTAATAACACTTAATAGATTGATTTTATTTTGTTGTTCAATAGTCGTACTTGATTAAAGCCTTTTTTCACTAAAAAATGGACTAATATAAATCTACACTTTTGCTAATGGTTTCTTAAATAACACCCAAATTTTTCAAAATGGTCACTTGTGATTCATACCGCATTTTCAAAGACGATTTCCTACCACATCATATATTCAAAACTAGTCTCTTACAACTTCCACCACACTTTCAAAAAAGGGTTCCTATGATCCAATAAGATTTACAATTTTAAAATTGGATTCCTAAGTAGACATGGGTTCACACTTTCAATTCAATCTCTTGTGACCAAAATTTATGTTGAATTTCTTAATTTTTATCACGTACTTTAAGCTTTTATGAAAAATGTAAACATATGTATAGTATTTAAATACTAGTTTACATAGATTGTGGAAACTATGTTTTTACGTTGCAATTTTATATTCAAATTTTGTAGATCTATTTATGATTTTACCTAAAATCTTGAGTTTGGCAACCTTATAACTCTGTAATACGGTAATTTATCCCAATTTCTGTTTTGATTCTTGCATGATAAAGGCATGTAAGAAATCCAATGAGATCATAACAGAGAAAAGAAATACGAGTTCTAAGTTTAATTTGAAGACTCCATTTTTATGTTAGCAAAGGCGTTTAGCAATGCTAGGATGCCAAAACGTGAGGGGCGGACCAAATGAAGGAAGGGAGCCCTTGTACTTGTACGTGTTGGAACTATGTCCTTTTTGAAGGAAATGCGATGACCCTTGCAAGAGCATTATTTTAGTTGGTTCTCTTATCGAAAACTGATGGAACCAATTTTCTACCTATTTCTAAGCCACCTAGGAACTTCTTGTTTTATGAAAAGGATAATTACTTCTTCTTTTTTTTTTTTTTTTTTGGCAATATTGATGCAGACTTAACGGTCACAACAAAGGTAGAAATACATATCACTACTATATGATTTTTTACATTAATATTTTAGAAGAGTCAATAGGAAGGAAATATTACCTCCATATTTAGTAAAAATTGAAAAAGAAAACTTTAGTTTGAAAATACCTTCAATGAAAAATAATAATAAATTGATAAGCATGTCTAAGAGGTATAAAGGGGTTTAGATAGAAATAATTTTTAGTAGACTCCAAAGTGTTGGATCTTTTTGGTACCAAAGCCTAAGATCATTTCTTCTTCTTCGCATATGCATAAAACTATTAAAGCATCCAATATCTTCCATCATACTTAGTTCGATTCACTTCTTTTTCTTCACAATATATGTTAAACATTCCAATTCAATTACTACTCATTCACTTCACCGAACAAATAAGACTATAATTGAATTACTATTATTAAGGAATTGAATGAAGTTGTAGTAGAATTTTTATTTATTGATTTTAATTTAAGTAGCGTTTTGAAAAATAGATAATTCCAACATTGAATTGTGATTCATACTTTCAATAAAGAATGATTATTTAATTTTTTATAATAAAGATTTATTATGGAACTATGTTATTATAGTCAAATAAATGATGTAATAGCTCTTCATTAAGAATAAGACTATAATGAAATTACAATTACAATAAAGTAAACAGTAGTTATTATTAATTATATATGCTACAAATGATGGGTCAAAGAGTAATCGATTTTACTCAATTCCATTTTTTAAGAGTAATGATCATACTACTGAAACATAAGGTTTCCAAAATCATCTTCATTTTAGACAACAAATAAATTCTGGCATGTACAAAATTCCATCCCTATCTAGACTCGACCTAGCTCTTTTTCTTTTTTCTTTAAGCCTGTCTGTTTCATATATAATAATGATAATATTATAATTTCATTCATCCATATTCCATCCATTAAAGCCACATATAGTAAAAGAGACTTATTTCCAAGCCCATTATCCTTGGTTATCAAAGCCAAAACTGAAACAGGATTGGATTGAGGATTTCAACGCCAGGTGCAAAGTACAATTCTAAGGATGACAAAAAACCTTTTCAACAAGGGATCCTCATTCCTTGTATGGTGTGAACTTAATCAATGACATTGAGGTGGTTGTTGTCGTTTGTTTGCTAATTGCTAGGTGGTGCTGTCAGCTGTGTTGTGAATCGTTGGTATGATGACGCATGATCTGCTTGGGGCTAAGGGACCTTCACGCATTGGCAGATCTTGCACGCATAGCACCGGAGTAGGAGGGACCCAAATTTAGGTTAAATAATGCCAATTATTACACAACGCTAGTTTAAATATATAAAAATAAATAAGAAAAAGGAAAAAAAAAAAAAGACAGGGTAATAAATAACCCCTTACAACCGTTGATATTTTACGGGATAGAAATGCATGCAACACATACACATTTATGGTCTAAAAGAAGAAATTGTTTATTTTCTTTTTTCCTAAACGTGTAGATTTCTTGAGAATCGTATGAACTATGAACAATACTTAGGAACATGATTTTATTTTATTTTTATTTTTTGTTTTTTTAACTAATAACTCTCCGGATTAAAAAAAGAAATAAAACAAAATTCTATAATCCCATCATGTTTTTAATAGAACCAAACATGTATCTTATTTAATGGTTCACATTTATTTAGACTTAAAATATCAATTAACAAATAAACCGCATGAACAAGATGCAATTTAGTAATTTTATTTCAATTAATTGCTAAATCGTGTCTTGTTCATGTGATTTATATGCAAATATATAAACTACATGTCATGGGATTTATGTGGAAATACATAAATTTTGTTTATGAGATGCGAATTATGTGCAAGCACACAAATCGTTTCTACTAGATGCCATTTTATATTGGATATTTAATAATTATTTTTATATTTTATATTTGTGTAATTTTTATTTCAATGGATCGGTAATCAAGTACATTCCTCTATAAAATTAAGTAGAATTAGGTCCCAAAAATTTAATAATGTGTTTCTAATGGAGGTAAGTAGTTATAGGGTAGGTAAGATATAAAATCTTACTCGTATCTTATTTTATAAGGTATACCTAAGCCTTCCTTTTAACACCTTATATCAATATATATAAACGTTGTAAATTTACAGAACACGGAATAATTCATCAAACTTGTACACTTTTTTTTTTTTTTTGGTGAAACCTATAAACTTTTCTTTTTTTTCTTCAATTTTAAGTTTATAGTAATGCATATAGTTTCATATAAAATGAGAAGATATCTTATTTTCATATATTTTTATTCTAGATAATCTGGGAAAATTTTTAAAATTAATTCAGTCACATCACAAGTTTTGCAATGCAGATTTTATTTGTGTAAAACTTTCAATTACTTTTGCATCAAGAGAAATACTAACATTATTCATAGAATAACGATGAGGAACAAAACATAAAATGATTACTCAATCCCTTTTACTAAAATTTCTTAACCTATGTTTCACAAGCATTTTCTATTAAAACATTTAAAAATTTAAAAAGAAAAACTAGTGAATATTTAGCTTGAAAATTATAGTGGATTGGAGTTTGAAATTGGGAGGAAAAAAGGAAAGTAATATAAGAAGATAAAAGAACCATGATACGAGAAGGGTAACAAAAAAAAAAAAAAATGAGCACTCTAGATAAGGTAACACTTTGTTTAGGGCATTCAATAACAAGTAGGCTTAGGCACCTTTTTTTTTTTTTTTTCTCAAACATGTATAGAAAAAAAAAATGAATGTTATTATTTGTTTGTTATTTATTAATATTATTTTTTAATTTTTAATGGCAACAACATATTTTAAAACAATTATCCTCTATATATCCATATAGGTCATACCCTATCTATAACCCTCGATATCTATCTACTCTACATCTCCTATATCGTATCCTATTTTATGACCTTCCATATTCAAAAACTAAAATAATAAGAAAATTGTGGGTTGTCATTTTTTCGTCTATGATCGTATGCTCTTTATTAAGTTTTCATGAACATTTTTTATTTTAAATTTTTATCAAAGTAAAATGTTCATATTTAAGGTTTAAAAATTCAATACTAAGATTAAAAAAGAAGAAGAAGAAGAAGAAGAAAGAAACGACTAAATTTAAATGGAAAAAACATAAAGAATTAGCATATGTGCTAATTAATGAATTATCACTACTTTTACTACATATAATTTTATATAAATAAAAAGGTATAACTGAAAGGGAACATAACAAAGATCTGCATCTAACCCCCACTTTGATAGCAATTGAACCTCAGTGTAAATTATAACCAACTAAAAAGTAATAATTTTGAGCCTGTATTTGCTAATCTATCTGACAAATTTAATGGCATTAAACAAGTCAAAATGTTACACCTATAAATAACGAAATTACATAAATCATGAATGAGATCCGTTTCAAAAAGGATAATACATGGTATGAACTATGAAGGATGTGTCGGTAGTATAATTCAGTGGCTGCATGTGAAACGTGATTTCACCTAATCTACCATCTGCTGTCAGCATTCATTATGATATATTATTGATGGTACCTGTTTTTGACCATCTTGTTAAATTATTAGTGTACTGAAGAACAATTGTATCTGGGTCCAGCGAAACTTATTAGAAAATTCATTATATAGCAAGGTAACTAATTTTGGACCGTCATTGGGACGAACTACAAGTTTATTCTTAGTTTACAAGATGAAAACACCCCCGGATTTTGAATATTTGAAAACCTAACGACAAAATTTTGGGCATTTTTTATATAATTTTCTCACTCTTTCAAATGATATCTAAATTTTAGCTAAATATGTAATTAGGTATTGATGCCGTGTGCAAAATGTTTTTTCAAGTATTAGATTAATCTATTTTAAAATTTAAATACTAAATTTATCAATTTTAAAGTTCGAATATCTAATTATACATATTATGCTAAAATTCAAATACTATTTATAACCTTAACCCTTCTTAACATAAATCTCCATATGATGAAGAAGTATGGGAACTGATATTAAGATTAAGAAACACATCCTCGTTTTATATGTTCTTTCCTTCTTCTTTTTTTTCACTATCAACCATGTAGTTTACAAGGAATTAGATATAAAATAGTTGAACTTCCTATTGAAATAGATCAGTGTTACTAATTGGGCTTTAAATAATTTAACATTACATAATAAGAGAAATACATCAAATTACAAAGTAGATCAAGTGACCATCATCTTCATATCTTTCCAATTATATCGTAGATAGCGTGTTATGATTATTTTTCTGTCTCGTTTCGCATTTTTCCTCGTATGCTGAATGCAGATACAACACATGGTGCCGTGCCGTGCCATAGTCAACTTATGGTGGGATTTCGTTATAATCAAGGTAAGCCCACAAAACCTTTAGCCACAAAAATCTTTAAAAGGGAAAAATAAAAAGAGAAATGACATCAAAACCTACGTAGTTATGAATCATTATTGGAGATAATTAAAAGTAAAATCCACGTTAGAAATATAACCTTGTTTAGAATCATGAAAATTTGTCTTCTCATAAGATTGGATTGTCAAGAAAATGAGAATATTAGCATACCGTGAACAGGTGCAACTCCAATGATTACAATTACAAATTATAGCACAAGAATTTGACGTCATGATAAGGGATTAATTATTCTAAGGAGCTTGTTCAAGAAAAACTTGTCAAGAAGTTATTTGGTTTCGATCACGGAATTTAAAAATTTAAAGAAGAGTGGTAGAAGTAACGAAACAAATGGTTGGCTAGGCAACAGAGTAGCAGTAAAATAGGTAAGAGTACGCGGTCCATCAAGCAAGGCAGTCAAAGGCATTCGACTGATTAAACTAAGCGGTCAATTGGGTAGTATACAAGAGTGATTAGAAGCAAATTTAAATTTTTCGCGTCCATGATCAATTATAGAGCATCGATTGCCCCAATCTAATCGTACCCATTATTTGTTAAGATCATCCTATTAAACCTGAATCCAAACTCAACCTATCTCGATTCCTGACTCATTCTGAGCTTCTAAGAATACGAACTTTTCTAATTCTGACCTCTCGAACCATATGTTAAATAAACCCCGAGTCAAGTCACTCTTTATGCTCCCCACAACCACTACTATTTTCACTAAGAAGGACGATTAAATATGGATTAGTAGCTTAGTCCTCATGTTCACAACAATCGCTCTCAACTCCCTTACTACTCCATGATCATGTGGCATGCATAACCATCCGGACCTCATCTTCTATAAATATTTTTTTCTACACATTTCAGAAGACAAGTATATTACATAACAAGAATAAAATATTAATGAGCTATAGTGATATCATAGGAAATATAACAAAATAATCACAACTGGCGTAAGCTACAATTAAGTACATAGATTGTTGTATGCATGAATGTGTGTGGATATATGATCTTGGAATCTTTGGGTCTGACGTATGTAATATGACTTTCGATTTTTTATTAGGAGATCGTGGAATCTTCAAATTCATACAATAGTTTTAAAATCTTCAAATTCGAATTCAGAATAATATCTTGGGATCTCAAGATTTGTGATGTAATCTTGGGATCTATGTGTCCAATTTGAGAGTGGAATTGGTTTTTATGGAAAATTCAATTTAGCGGAAAATTTGAAGGGGGGAAAAAAAGGGGAATTGGTCTTAATAGAATATGTGAGAATAATAATAATAATAAATGAAGAAGAAATAGAAAACAATAAAGCTTTAGTAAAATTTATATTTTGTGGATATTTTAGGTTTGATTAGATTCAAAATTCCCTTAGCGTAATTTACAGTATGTTTGATCTATCTTATTTCCGTTTATTTGTTATCTTTTTGGCATCTAGTTACGTTGATGTAATACTTAAGCAATATATGATAAAAAAGATGAAAATAAAAGTATGTACTCATCTTTTAAAATAAAAATCGAATAAATCCTAATAAAGTTGGACTTACGTAACATTTATTTTATTTATTTTCTACAAAAATACCAATTAAAATTTTCTTTCCAATATATAAAGTATATGTTTAAAACTTTTTTATTTTAACAAGAAGTGAATTTACATATTCTAACTGTCTTATTCAATATATATATATATATATATATATATATAAGATAGAGATATGCTGATACTAAACTTTAAAAAATGTATAAATCAAGTGCTAATTAAATACAAATAGAATAGATAAAATCAAATCAAGCACTTATTATTAATAAAATGGTATCATGGAGACATGGACTAGGTCATTTATTAGTAGTTATGGAGATTTTACGGATTTAAAATCCGTTTGTTCTCTTTTGTTGGTTTAAAGGTCATGCATCCTCTTTTGCGAAGAATGTGACATACTCTCCAATTCAGAATATGAAACTTTTTTCTTGTTTTATTTTTTTCCTTTTTATAAGGGGAAAAGGGGCCATATTCAATGGTTTTTTATAAGATGAGAACATGAGATCATTCAACCATGATACTGTTAAAAATTATAAATAATAGAACATTAAGAGAATGTGATGATCTCATGTTCCTAGGAAATATTTATTAAAAATTTGCAATGTGAATAAAATAAAAAAACAATGGATTTGAATATGTTAAACTAGCTAATAACTTAGGTTTTCAAAACTAACTTGACTTTAACCGAAAGACTTCCTTTTTCACTTGGGATAAAGTAATGGCTAATTAGAAAATTTACAAATCTTAGATTTTGGGTAATGATAATGACATGTCCTACTTATAAAGCAGAATAATTAAGCTTGTTCAATTTCGCATGTCAATTGGACTTGGGCGCATCTCAATCCACATCAAGGCAGCTCACAACAGTAGAATTAACACCCATTAAACAAGGTCAATTATTTTGGCCCCCAAAAAAATAAAAATAAAAATTTATGGTCAATTATTGGTCTAAAATTATATTTTTTTCCATAAGAAAATATTATAGCTAGGGTTTTGATTTATGAAAATTCTATGATACCATCATTAAATTTGAAGGATTGGTTCCGTCAACATCCAAAAGTTCACACCATATCTAACCGTCATCAAATCACTAAAACAGTTAACTATGTTTATTTTAACGGTTATATTGTTGACTATAAATATCATTTATAAACACCCTTTTAAATAGATATGATTCAGCATGAACGCCCTTTATAAATAAAATTCATTAATTTTCAGTTATCAAATGCTCGTGCATTTGACTGTTGACCCTTGAGACATGAGCTATGTTAATTTATTATTTTTTGTTGAGAAACGGAAAACAAGTCATTGTTAGTGCTCTTGCATTAGTTTAACTGGTCAAAATTTTTTATTTAGTCTTTTTATTCTTCTAACATAATTTATGATTTTATTAAGTGTTGGGTGGAAGGACCACCAGCATCAAATCAAAAAGAGGGTCAATCTATTATTAAAATAAAACAGTAACGTGTGAACATGGCACCAACACATTGGCTTTGGTATCATTTCAAGTTTCAAGTCCATAGACTAAATTGGACCTATAATTTTTTATTATTATTAAAAAAAAAAACACTATAAGGTTCCTCTATGTGTTTTCTTCATGCGTATCAACATATATAATTTATCTAATTCCACATAAAATCATTATTATTAATTATTTTCTAACCATTTTATATAGTACAATTCTACTTAGAGATGAGGAATCAAATTTAATCTATCTTAGAAACTAGTATTCAAGTCATTAAGCCACAATATAATACTTAATTAACATAAATCTCTTTTATGAGCAACATATATAGTTAAAAAGGAGTAATAATACTATTTCCATAATAAAATAGTTTAATGGTAACTTGTAAATACATCCCTTCACATTTGTTTTATGTATATTTAATTTTTATCTTTAAAATTAAGCATTTAAATCCAATTTTTTTTAAAAGCTGTGCTTTTAGACTTTGTTTTACTATTATTTTTCCCTTGCATGAAAAAAAAAATATATATTAAAATTTAATTAAAAAAATCCATAAAATCAAGGGGGGAAAAAGGTTTATATATATCATATTTTTCTATAAAAATTATATAGGTTCAAATTCCACTTAATCTGTTCTAACAATTGGGAAAAAAAATAATGATCATGAAAGAGTCCAAATGATTTTCTTTTTCTTTTTTTTTCCTTGTAAGATTATATATACTTTAATCATGAGATTTCTTTTATATTATTTTTCCTTTTTTTTTTTTTCAAACAAATCTGATAGGTGTGTCATTCCAGGACTAGGTCTTTTATAAGACCTGGTTTAACTTAACAGTGAGAAATGATAGCAGATCCATCCATATTTGACCTTGACACACTCAAAATGAAGCTGCTCTTCCATTCATACAGCCTCTATATGACTCCAATCCTACTTTTATGATATAAACCCAAAAACTGATCTTAACTTTAACATATTCCATCAAATCCTTCTCTCTTCTTCAGCATCAATCTGATCTTCAATTAGCATATACTTCCCTGCAGATTGGTGATCTGCTGCATATCAAGTTTCATTACAATGGCTAATGGTAGCCACCACTACCATCACAAATTCCACAGCCTTAATCACAAAAGCACATTCCTGCCTATGTTGTGCTCCAAACCATCCATCAAGGAGGTCAGGATTCCGAGGTTAGAAGACCGATCGGCCTTGTTTTCCGACGACCCTTTATCGCCAAAAGTCGGTTGCATGGGCCAGGTTAAGCGGAACAATCGTGTGGTTGGTTTCCCACCGCTTCACACAAGCAGAGCATTCGTTAACAAGACCGTCAAGTACTCCAAGCTGAAGAGGATTTTCTCTAGCAAAAGCCTTGTTAGCACCAACACCACAACTCCATCCACCGCCGCCACCGCCGCCGCCAAATCCACAAAGGGTTGTGGAAGGACAAAAACCTTAACTAACCGTGATGTTGCACCTAGAAACATTGAGCACCAAGACTGCCAAAGTGAGAATTCAATGCTAGTGGTTGTCCCCATGGATATGGATCCTCCCTTACCAGTAATCAAGAAAGTGAGGAAGCCTGGAAAGGAAGGATATGAGAATCAGGTGGTGGATTCAGAAAACATGAGTCTTTGGAGCAGGAGATCTAAAGGAGCTGCTTTGAAGACCTTAGAGCTTCAACAAATTCAAAACTGTCCTATCAGACTTAATCACCATCATCCTCAGATTGTTACTGTATGATCAGATTGGATGAGAGGTGAGGCTTGAGGCTTATGTATATTGGTATTGAAATGGAAGTGTACATGTTTAGGATCCCCAACTTTTTTTTTCACTTCTAGTATTTTATTGATTCTGTGTTCTGGTATGGATGAACCATGAATTTGTTAGAATCTTTTTATATGTACGTAATGGCAAATTTTGATATGGAGCTCAATTTCCCTCATTGATGATATGCACAGCAGTTCACTGAAACAGATTCTTTTTCTATTCTGAATTCAGTCTCCTTAAAAAGTAATTGTAGGTTTTCATTACAATATGATACATCCATGGCATGTGAAAATCTAAATGCTATGAGAATTTAGTGTAAAAGATGTGATCAATTCTTTATGGATCTTATTCTTAAAGTTTGAGATTGATCAATATCGTACTAATGAAACTTTTTATTTGTTAAATTTTGGATAAATACCAAATTTTATACCTGAATTTTACCTATTTTTTATAATTAATTATCTATAGTTTAAATGTGCTATTTTACCATGTAGGAACTTTTTTTACTTGATTTATAGTACTTTGGAAAAGTTCAAGCAGTAAAGCTAACAATTACCCTTATATTATATACCAAAAGATTTTTTTTTTTTCTTTTTTCCTTTTTCCCGGTAAATTTCATTTTTAAAAGTTGAATTTGCAAAAGGTTATACCTTTATGAAGTACTGCTTATCAAACTCACTATGCTCATAAGAAACATAGTAAACACTCATTGGAGGTAATGTACTAATTTTGGCACGCAAAAAAATGATTCCTAAAATTAGAAAAAATAAATACATAAAGCTTAGATGACATTGTCCCAACAAACATCCCAAGTGAGGGTTCCAATTATTTCAAATTAAGCAAATCAATGGAGTTTAACATTACAGGAATATTCATAGTAGTTGCAGAAACCGACCATCGCCATTGAAATTTAAGGGAGAATAACGCGCAATTGAGCAGATGCCGATAAATTATTAGGATAAGTCGCCATTTAGCGGCATAAAATATGGACGGATCCTTATTTCAGGGACTAGCTTGCCACAAATCACCGGCAGTGCAGGAAACGTGGTAAGAGGAAGCAGCAATATGCTGCCTAGTATTAAGCCACCTGGCAAAAAAAGAATTACTAAAAACAGTGGGAAGCGGCAATGCATTGCCCAGTATTGAGCAATCTGGCAACGAAAGGATCACTAAAAAAAGTGGGTCAAGTGCCGGTTTAAAATGACTTCTCACTGTGGCTCTATTATCCTTTTCAAAGCTTCACATGATGTGCCACCCACGTTCGCAAAAACACGTTACGAGTAACTTGTACTAAAACACCTCACATTGATAGGAGATTATTACTTATTTATCATTCTTTAAAAAAAAATTACACATATTTATATAAAAAATATTAAAAAATACTATTGCTACGTATCCTACATGTGATATAATTTTTTACTTTATCCATATTGCACGTCCAAAAAGCGATACACACATAATTATATATACTACACATTTATACATGTACAAACCTATATTATACCCCCAATAAACCATACAGCTATTTTTCCGACTTTTTCACAATATCATCACCATATCATACGTAGAAAATGTTATCTCTTCTCCACCTTGCAATATAGAAAAAAAAATTTAATAATTTTTTTATACAATCTAAATTTGTATATATATATATATATATTTTTTTTTTTTTTTTTTTGCAAGAACGGTGAACGTATCTTTTACGCACATTCACAGTATACAAACCTTATTGAATCCGTCAGAATAGCAATTACAAAAATTCGGCGACTAACTGCAATTTTAGGCCAAGTTCTTTGCATTTCTTCAATTTGGTATCTAAATACGAACCCGATTGTTCTCTCCCATTTGACAAAACATCTGAAAAAATTGACAAGATGGCGCTGGAGTTCGATCGCATTACCACGGAACCATACATCGCTGATGGATTAACATGTCACCATCTGCACTCTTCCGCAACAACAGAGCTTAACAACTACAATTAATAAAGTATCTGTAGATGTAATTTAAAGATTTAATGTGTAATCCATATTAAATTTTAACCACATTAAACTTTATTTTTATACTTTGTGCAAAGTTTATTTGCGGCTGTTAGAACTAGAAGACTAAAAAGAGATGATTATACATCAATCTAACTGCACTATACTTTTTGAAGATCAATGCTGTGAAAAATATGTACAGCAACTTTACAAGCGCACTAGGGATACATCTCTAATTTCTTGTATACAATTACAAGAAGAAACAAGCAGTCACAGCATTAGCTGCTCCTGCATCCTCGTCATAGTTGCTGACCCATGCCACCAAATAGGCATAAAATATCCAGACTCCAGCTTCGAACGAGAATCTAATGACCCTTCATCCCTATACAGTCGACTATCTCAATGAATGTACAACAATCGCGCCAAAAACCTGCAAGATCCAATAATGTGGTGGCTGTCACCGAAGGAGCAATGGCCTACAAGCTGAACACCATCTCAACCTAAATGCCTGCAATCCATCTTAATTGCACATACATATATCATTCCCATGTCCAATTTGTTTCCAAGATAAAATGTTCAGAGGCCTGTGTCTAGACAGCTTCTTAGGAGCAAAGCAAGATGCTGCATTTATCCATGTTCCATTGGCGCCCCAGATCTCGGATCCTGGTTCATGCCCTTTTCATTTGGGATGGCATCAGAAGGAACATATGCATACCCTTTAGGTAACAGCTTATTCTTCAAATCTGCTTGATCAGACGTCATCACCAGCTCTTTTTCAAAAGTCTCCGTATGCTGTAGTTTAAGATCAAAAGCACAGGTGTCAAAATAACGTATATAGCCATTTTAAAAATTTGTGATAAAACAGCAAGGTGAAAGCATACCTTTTTGCACCTCGATCTCATTTCTCCATCTTCCATAACATTACGAGAAGCAATAGGTGGCCTCTGAGGAATATGCTTCCCAGAAAATGAAGATCTCTCTGGGTGCTTGCGGCTCAAAATATTTTCAGATGTAACACTATCATCCACCTTTTGCTCGCTATATCCATGTAGAGAACCTTTAGCTCGGTGTTTGAAAGACACTTTGCTATCCACAGTCATATCATCCGACTTCTGAACACCTTCATTGCCAGACCTATTCAGGGATGTGGTAGCAGATTCTGAACTTCCATCATGATGTAAAAATGGATTTTGTGGACACAAGAACGGGTGACCAACTTCCGTCGAAGAGACAGTATCTCGTGTGTACACACGACGAGTTCCCGCTGCAGCATCCAGCCAGAAAAAAACAATGGTAAAAAAGTTCAAGAATTAGCATTTCTTCACTAAAGAATTGAAGGGAAATGAAAAGGTAGCACTTGAGAGTAGGCAGTCCAAAAAGAAATGGATCACAAACAAGAAACATAAAAGGCAGAATCCAACAGGAGCAGAATCATCATTTCTACTTAAAAAACCATTTGGAAATGTTTACAACCTTTAAATGAAAATTAAAGTAATAGTGAAACATTTTCTTTTTCAGCTAGTGAAGAGATGAAAAAATACATTTTAAATACTCAAGATACACCATGAAAAGATATTCCAGTCCATATTAACTACACGATAACCACCATACTATAAACCTCTCTTTGTTCTGTAATTTACCTTACTTTTTCACGTTTGATAATTCTCTCACAAAGAAGGCGTAGCTTTTCCAGCTCAACCTGTGCATACACTTTCAGTTAGGCAACTCTTTGTAGAGGAAAAAGTGAGGGGATTATGATAGGTCATGTAACACAGAAATAGAGTAACAATAACCAGAAGTAACCGCAAACTTGCACATCACAATGCTCTCAATTCTGGTGACCGAATAATGCAAATCAATACATACATGTTCAAACGATATGATTACCAAAAGTTGTTGAAAAGACATGATAATTAAAAAACATCTGCTATATCAGGTACCTTATGCTAAAATAATTGATATATGAGACATCTCAGTATCAGCACCCGACTGGTAAGTTCAAAAATCTAATACATTCCAATAGGCAAATCCCACAACTCCAGGCCGACTGGTCAATTAAAATTCAGATTCCAGGGGAGATTGTCTTATGTAAACTGTCAATTAATATAATAAGCATCCACCCACCTAGTCTGATATGTAGGTCTTTTCCCTCACACCACCCACAATGTGGTCCTCTCAAATATATTATCACCAGCAAATAATAATAAAATGAGTGCCATAAAAGTGGTTCCTTGCAAAATTTCCAGGCAACAGCATCTTCTAGTGTCCAATAAGACTTGCTTACAGAAAATTTACAGCAGAAAATATAAGCAAGTGGGCTTGACAGAAAGCCCCAATCGCAAATCGTTTTTACTCTGAATCATGTTAAGGATGGGGCATAGAGGATATAACCCAAGAGCAGAAAGCCTCCTAAGGTCCATATGATGACAAAAACTTGTCCGCCGTATATATAATGCATATTTGAGAACATAAAAGATTTCTCAAATTAGGGAGGGGCAGAAAATTCTGTATATTGATGAACTGCAGAATCTAGAGGGGAAGTGGCGGTAGAAAATAAGAACAATTCAACATAGCTCAAATGGAACACATGAAGGATGTCCGATATTTTTATGAAACAATCTTCTTTTTCATTTTTGTTTTTATTTCCACCCCCCTCCCCCTCCTCTGGCTCAGCGTAAACATCAGTTTAACTGCAGAGCAAGAACAACAATCAGTATATAAGAATTACCCTTATTTGCTTCATGTTCCTTAAATCTTCAGCTCCATACTTTTGTGACTCCATCTGTATAATTAAAACTTACAAGTCTGTCACAATAATGGATAAAACAACTTCATTTAGGAACTACAGTTTCTTGTAAAAGCATAAAAATAACCTTTGCCTTCTGCTCTACACTGTGCTTTGCACAGTACGCTTTATGTTGCAACTTGCTGGCAACAGTTTTCACATTCATAAACAAACCAACACTTCTGGCACATGATGGATGAAAAGTAATCTGGCAGTGACCATAGTTGCACTGAAGGTAACAAAAGCAATTATTAAGCTTTGTGCCTCCTTAAGACACATGTGTTGTTAACTTGTAATGCTAACAATCTAAAAGAACTGTTGACACTAATAGTGAAGAAATTTTAACCTTTACGCAGATTCCAGATTTGTGGTGGCAGATGTTACACTCATCAACCCCCTTCTTATGTGTATTCTGCCATTTTGAGAAAAGACAGAGTTATTTAACATAAAACAACTCAGGTTTTCCATAAACATGAATTCCAACCTCTAAAGATCATAAGATCATTTAGCATTTAGCAGACAGAAAAGGAAAAACATCATCAAAGGTCAAAGGTTAGATATCCTTCGCAATTTTAAGGGGGGGAAAAAAATAAATATTTCAGATAAAATAGCTATCTCAGAAAATGATTTTATACAAAATAAACCATCCATACCATTCCTTCAATGGGGCTTGCTTGTCCCCTTCTGAACGTAGCTTCAAAGACCCACTACAGCACAAAACAGAGCATGAAAAATCAATACACTGCAGTGTCAAAAGTGATGAACATAGGAATTACGTAAATTGTGTATGAACTTAACATCATTAAGAGAATCACCTCGGCACAAAATGCATGGACCCATTGACCATCTGCCAATTTCCTAAATGCACCAGCTGTACCACCACATAAAGAACATTCTGCAGCAGATGTAAATTTCTTCCAGAAGTTGTCAGTTGGTGCTCCAGAGCATCTAACTTCTTCACACAATTCACAATACCATGGTCCACTAGATTCTCTAACACTTCTATAGCAATCCAAGTGCACTGACACCTGCTAAAAAGAGCATCATCAGAACTGAAGCAGCATGCTTGATGTATATTCTGAGAAGCAGAAAGGCAGTTAAAGAGAACCTTGCAGCTCGAACAAACTAGGATAGGGTTCAATATTGTCTCTGATCGATTGCAGATATCACATGATCGGGCCTGATCCTTGGAAGAATGTGCAATCTGGCTGAAATTAGTGTGTTCTTCTGGGGACTCCTTCTGTAAGCCTGTTCTTTCAAGAGTTTCCTTTGGCCGAGGCACCAACTGAGAAACCCTCCCATGAGTAGTATTGACCTTTAAGTTAAGCCAAACACAAGAAAACACACATAAATATCAAACTAATAATAGAACCTATTAACAAAGAAAAACAAGTAACAAAGAGAAATGCCACTAACCCCCTGGTTTCCTGATTCATCAATGGAATCCTTCCTAGATGATGAAATCCTAGAAGAAGCTGCAGCAGCAGCGGTTGCAGCAGCAAGCACAGCTTGAGCTTCCTTATGCTTTCTCTCCTTCCTACCCTGCTTCCTTGCCTCCCTCAGCTCATAAAGATATCTATTAACAAGGACAGCATCCCACCTTTGGTTGTGTGCTTCATCTATCTCCTGCGGCAGGTTTTTCGCAATCCTAAATATCAGATTATCTGCACATTAATACAGAATATTTCAAAAGTCACGTATGCAGAGAAAAATTAAAATAATGCACCACAAAGAAATGTGACATCGTTGCTACTTCTAAAAGAATCAATATAGCTAGAAAAAGAAGATAGGACAGACCAATGACAGGTTTTCTGCTTATTGCATTTCCAAGCAATCTATGCTGAAAATAGATGATTTCTCCTTCTACTTCATCATTTGGGGATAAGTCCAAAACCTTCGTTTTCCTTGCCATGGCCAATTGTTCTACACCTGATGCATCACATTGCTCAGATTCATGATTACAGCACACACTAGCATCCCGAGATGCAGCCAAACGAGAGCCATCTGTCCCCTTTGGACCTGCCAAGCAATAGATTAATCAGATCTGCCCAAAACAGCCCAGATCAAGACAAAGGACCTACATTCAGTTTTACATGTCACGTCCTCCGTTAAGCCCCTGCCTTGCAACTCTACCATGCTCTTATATACAAGTGGGTGCATGTAGAAATTAAAACCTGCTTGTGGATTTCTGCAGTCAAAATCAAAGAATGGAGGCTAAATTACTGCAGTGGAAGCAGAAGGAAAGCAGCTATCTAAAATAGTCCAATTAGGAATAAGAGGGAAGAGGACCATGGGAGATATATCATCTAACCATGCCCAACAGCTCAACTGCTAATTGTCAGCATGGATAAACAAAATTTCAGTGAAAGAAACAAAATAAACAGGCAGGCAACAAAACTTACATTAGACTTGAGACGCCTGGACTGGTAAAATTTGAGCAACTAGACTTTACTATATTTAAATTCCCCTGGCAACTTGGGTGGACATCTTCATCCTTAGTCTCGTGCTGCAGCCAAAAGAAGAAATTACACAATGATTTTGAAGCTACATTCCAGAGATAAGGAGGGACAGAATTAACCATTTGTCTTTAGAGAGAAACAATCTATAGCTAAAGATTTCACAGGCTTTCCTTCAACTGAAAACAAGAAACAACTTCAACAAGCATACATACATTACACAGCACAGGATACATGTACCAATAGAGTAATAAGGCATTAAACTCCAAAAGAATTTAATATCTTAAAAATGTTACAGAAGAACACAACATTCTTTCTCAAAAATTTCAGTCGGAAAGGAGGAGGATACCTCATATTTACTATTCATATTCAGCTGCTAGTTGTTTCTGCAATTTTATTATGTGACACAAGTCTATACAGCAACAACTTTGTTGCAATAAGATTAAACCCCATCCTCCCAACTTCTTTCTGCTAGTAAAATGATTTCAGTAACATATTATTAAATGCCTGACGAGCTCTAAGAAATAGTTTTAATCCAAAGACGATAAAGAAAATACCATGCTGGTTTGTTTTTATGAGGAAACTCACAGTTCAATTCCCAAAGACTGCCATAGCAATCTACTCACAGTCGTCTACAAAAATATTAAAAAAAAAAATGCTTTAATCTTGTGGGTGATAGAAACAAGCAAAAGACCAAACAAACTGTTCTTGAAGAACAACTCGATGTCTTCCCTTAACCCTGAACTGCAAAAGCTGTTTCTTGGTAACTTGTGCAGAAGGTCATACTCAGATTTCATTTCATGTTAAATCATATCAATGTTAAAACAATACAAAATTAGCTACACTTTACCAGGTAATTACTATTTATAATCGTGTTTGGCCTAGATGTCAATTCCTAAGTCACCTTCAGGTTGTCTCCATATGATCCCGTTTATGATCAAGTCTGGCTGGTGACAATGATGCTCCAATCAAGACTGTCACCCCCTCACATAATAATCTTGAGCATATTTGCCTGATCATACATATATATATATACACACACATATATATAAAGACATACTTCTCAGCACAACTGCTTTACATCCATGCATCACACTTGCGTTATGTAGTAAACTCCCAGTAAACGAATTTACTCTATTTAAGAGGAGAGGAGGCGAAAGGGGAGGGTGCAATGTAATCCAATGACAATTCCAAGGGTTTGACAACTAGACCAAACATCCCCTCCCCCCACCCTCTCTTGAAAACAAGCTTGTGTCCATGTTGGCAACCCCCAACCCTCTCTTGAAATCAAGCTTGTGTCCATGTTGGCAACAATGCACTGCTGCTCGCTGCCTTTGCTTCATCCCCAGCACAACAATGCATCAAAACTCACCTCACCATAATTTACCATAACTACCATGCCAATGAATCAGCCCTCTTCCCTCCGCTACCGAGATGTATAAAATTATTGTCAATGATAAACCACTACCAGTCACAAGTATGGTTTGCACCTGCTACAACCACTGCTGCTTTTGTCAAACCACTTGCTGACATGCAAACAGTCAATCACGGATATCACTAGTATAACTGTCATGCAGATCACCATCACAACACTCCAGCACAAAGGACAACCTTCTTATCAACCAACACCATGGGTATCTCTGTTAATTCATCTCATTAATATTATTATTTAAAGGGGGGATGCATAGTGCAAAAACTAATTGAAAGAATTTTTGCATTGTGAAAATGACAACAAGAGACAGCCTTGGTGGTTTCAAACCAAGTCATAGTGCAATTAGTCATGAAAGTTCTTGGCAAAAATCACTAAGACTCTTTGGGGCTATCTTCATGGTAAATTGAATTAGGAGTTCTGAAACGATTGCATTGTAAAACCTATGTTCAATTTGGAAGTATAGTTATTGAAAACTCAGCTATAGAAAATTTATTTAAAATAAAAATAAAAAGAATTAGAAGAATATCAAAAAGGAAAATAGAAAAAGTTCTCCAATAGTATCAAAGCTTAGTAGTGCTTGAATATGTGTTCTACAAGGAACCTCTCCTCACCAACAACAATACGATTGGCATTAGCCTCAAACAAGTATCAACTATTGATGGTGACACAATATGCAATCTTAAAAACTATATCAACAAAACTTAAAATGATAGCCAATAACATTCCTGAAGAGCACGATATAATTGTTTGACCAAGAGAACCAAGCTATTAGAAAGGGGAATACAGTACCTCAAAAAGCTTGCATTTGTCACATCAAAGAGAATATTGAAAAGCACAAAAATTCTCCTAATTAGGCCCCATTTGTTATAGTGAAAATGTTTTTCAAAAAAAATGTCTTTTCATTTTTTTATGATTGTTTAGGGAAAAATGCGACAATTAATGGAAAACATTTTCCCATGTTTTCATAGCTTACTTTTAAGAAAACAAGCTACAGGATATAAACGTGTAAGTTATTTTTCCATCGTGCTCATCTACCAGTCATTTACTATCTACAGACAATTATTATTTATTTTTTTAATATTTTTCCTTTAGGTAAATTTATCTCTCATCATGATATATGTACTTTTTAATTTTTTTACACTTAAAAAATATGAGGTAGATTGAAGTTATACAAACAAGGAAAAACTATTTTCTCAAGATTAGCCAAGCATTTAAATATATTATTTTCATAAAAACCTTTACGAAAAAAAAAATTCATTAACAATACTTTTTGTCTTTAGTTTTTGATAAACTAGGTAGACAGGAATATCTGAGTCCTTCATAATATAGGAGAGACATCTAGAGATAGAATTAAAGACGCATGCAACCTACTTTCTCAATAATTTTGAAAAATTTTGGTCTCTCTACAGAAAAATGAACACGAACGCAGACCTAGCTAGTAGAAACAATAACCAAAACTCATCCTACTGGACAGAATTAGCCATGTGAATATTTTTTTATCAATGTGATCCACACATACAATGTCCACTGTAATATACATACAGGATAAATCTTCTACTTAATTATATCACGCATATCTAAGCTTTTGCAACATTTTTTATATTTTTATTTGCTTATCTATGTCTGTACACCCCCCCACCCCCACACCCCCCCCCCCCCCCCCCCCCAAACACACCCAAACAAACACCCTCCCACCCTCTCAACAAAAAAGAACAAAGAATAAAAAAATATTCATGCTTTTCACTTTGCATAAGCGACTAGCTTGAGTCCTTCACTATTTTACATTGCTGACCAACTATAATATTTTTCCATATAAAGGTTAATTATATAAAAACTCTATTGACCCTATTATGTTTTCATGTGTAAAAATAAAAAAACATTTAAAAAAAGAAGAAAATTAAAGAAAAAACACAGATAGGCAAAATTAAAATGCGTGAAACCCAGGTATGCTTTTGTAATCAACCCTAAATAATTTTAAAAGTTCTTTCTCTACAGTTTCCACCTTCATACCATTTCAAATGATGCACCTTCTATTGCCTACAAACGATCCTCCCATCACACACACAAAAACAAAAAAACACACACACACACACACACCCCCAAGAAAAAAAAAACAAAGTGAAACTTAAAATGCAAGAAAAGCAGCCAATCATACTTTAGATAAGCAGAAGACGTGAGATTGCCATCTGGCATCTATAGTATTAAATAGTCTGTGCCATCCTCAAAATGCCTGAAAAGAATTTACAAACCACTATACCTCTTCACTGACAACAGGAACAGGCGTTTGAGATGATTTATCTGCTTCTTCAAGAGCAAGCTGATCACCATCGATAATCGTCCTATGATCACCAAAGGATTCTCTAGAAGAACAAAAGACATTGTCCTTTACAATTCTAATATTGTTTTTCGTTCTTCTCCTTGGTGGAACTGATTTGACGGCTACATGAGTAGACAGATCAGAATCTGATTCTGCAACTGTGTCGGACTCGTCAGGTACTGGTTCTTCAGCCTTAGTTGAAATAGAAGATCTTATACTCAATTTTGGATCTTTGTGCAAAGCACCCACATAAGCATGATTCTTAAGCCACTTAATCATTTTAAATTGCAACTCAGGAACCAGATTGTTATCCTGCCAATGAACATGTGAAGCATCAACATGAAATAGAGATATAAAATGGACATTTCTTAGTATTGAAAACATAATGTGAAACCCGAATTAGAGAGGGAGAGAAAAAATGGGAAAAAAAAAAAAAAGAACAGTCAGCTACAATCATGCATAGACAGCTACAACTGTGAGTGACTGGAAATTACAGCAAGTTCTGCAGCTATTGTGTCTGCCGAAATGCCAATATCTGCTGCCATATCTTTCATATTTACTTTGCCTCTATCAATCAACTGCAAAATAGGCATCACAGAACACTGATTAATTCTTTTCTGGAAGAAGCTCTCTTAATGATTCAAGAGAAATCAAATGACTTTCATCAAATACCATTTTCAGGATAAGCATGAGATTCAAAGAATTAGATGAATCAATGTCTTCAGTGCCACAAAACTCCAGCTTCTCCACATGGCTAAGCTGCTGTGGATCAATGCACTCTGACTTAGATCCAAATATAGACCTTGTGTCGGACAATGATGGCTCTCGCATCCCACTCTCAGATTTATCGGAGTTGGCATATAGCTCTGGCTCAATAGCTATGCCTTCTCCACATCTACCATCAGCTTTTGGACTCTGTGGTACATCAGAAGGTAACTTCAACGAGAAAGAGTTAGCAGAATGGGAGGGTGCAACATGAAACCCAACAAGACTAGCTGGCTGTGAGGTGATGCCACTAGACTTGACCTCAGAGTGCTTCAAGCAAAACGCACGTAACTCAACCTGCAGAGATGCAAGAGAATCTTGACTTCAATTGAATAAACTCACTTTAAAAATTTGAAATAAAAAGAGCATCTACATAGACGAAAAATTGAATTTCACCCATTAACCATCATAAAGTAAAACAGCACATGGAAAAACAAGGAAGACGTGAAAGTTGGATTGCAAAGGCTTACATTGTCAAGTCCATATCTTCCCCATACTTCCATGCTCTGTTTAGCTTCCCTCCCACAAATAGGATGGAAGGAAGTTCTGCAAGTTCCTGAAGAAACCGCCCAAAGATAATCAATCCAGTAAGTAAGTGGTTTGGAAGCAAAACCAGAAGAGTTAAAATCAAGGTGAATAATGCTTGAGACCGCTACATTAACTTCTTCCTCCATAACAATGTTGGAGAAGAAATTCGAGTCTATGGTCTACCAATAAATAATGAGGGCAATAAACCAGAAAAATGAGAATAATCAAACTCATGACCACCACCAATGCAACATCTAGGCCCCTACTTAAGTCTCCATAAGTCAAAAGTGATCAGAAGAAATCAATAAAGAGCAAATCCCTTGAGGGCTTTTTTTTTTTTTTTTTTTTTTTTGCCTCGGGGTGGGGGGTGGTGGGGGTTGGCTGGGGGTTAATGAACTAAAATAAATTCCATATCAACTAACATTAACAATTCATCAATTACCCCAAAAAAAAACGTTAACTGATTTTCAATCAGTAGCATTGGCCCCTGATGACATAGCCAAATGATATATACATTAGCAAGAAAGGGGGGCAGGGGGGTTGGGGAATTTATGGATTCAGAATACCGAGTAGAATGACCGTCGTCGTCTCCAAACTCATCTCCTGGCCCACTCTTCTCTAAGGGTTCATCAATTCCATCATAAAGCATGAGAGTTACCACTTAGTAGTAAGTCTATATGCTGGTTTAAAAAAGAATCCTTTTGTAGGTATAACCTTTGTAACTTCACTAGGATGTTTCATTAAAATATTAAAAAAAAAAATCCACTATAACGTTTTCACCAAGCAAGATGAAAGAAATAAGCAAAGGATAATAATGGAAAAGTTGAAGAAGCAACCTTCTGATACTTCCCCCAAACATCACAATCCTAATGAATTCTTAAAACTTGTTACATGCTAACAATAGAACAATCCTACCACTTCAATAGATGATAAGTGAAAATTCTCTGTCTTGTAGAAATGGAATGGGACATCATAACTATTGCAACTTTATTTAGGCTTCAGAATTGTAACTTGTAAAACTGCATTTATGCGTTATGATGGTCAAAACTCCAAATGACAACAAGTGAGACTCAAATTATCATACCAAAAACACAAAGCAGCAAACTGAAAATTCCATGTTTTAATTAACAGAAACGCTTTAGTTCTCTTAACAATATCCAATATTTAAGATCATCAAAAACCTGAAATTACCATGTCTACAAATTACCATGGAAGTCATACAAGACAAGCTACATTTTTAGTTAAGTTGGGACTCTCTAATTGACAGCAGAGGAACACCATTGCTAAACCATATAATAGCAGCTATTACACATAACAAAGTCAACATTATTAACAGCAATGACTAACTCAGTTAGTATGATGATCATATTAACCGATTGGTGATAAAAAAACAATGCTCACAATTCTACAGAATTTGAACACTCTCCCTAGTAGTTAATTTTCAATTTGATTCCAGGGAATCTCTAGATCTGCCTCGGGTGTCCCTATGAATGGTAGACTTTGCTGCTTAATAGAGGACAACAATAGGGTCCTTCCTCATTCACTGATCTGGAAGAGAGTTGATATCCCTTCAAACTTGATCCCTAATATTTCTGTGGATGATCAGCTTCTTCGGAGGCCAGCAACTCGTGGTGCATTTTCAATTAAGAGTGCATATTACACTGTCCTCAAGGTCCTCCTGTTCCATGGTCTAAATAGGTTTGTAGTAAGAAGTCTATTCCAAGACAGCTTTATCCTGCAGCTGAGGTTGTACATCCTCAACAAGTTGATTACTTGGCGTATCACCTCTGTTTCTTCTTGTTACCTCTGCAACTCCTGTACTGAAACTCATGACCATCTCTTGTTTCAATGCTATTTTTCTGCTACAACTGGCACACTAGTGGTTGAAGCCCTACATTGCCCTGTTTCATACAGTCTTGGCAAGGAGCAATGGATGGTCTAATTCAGCCCACTTCAAATCCAATCATGACTAAATGGAGAACCACTTTTGCAACTACCGTTTATTGTATTTGGAGAGTAAAAAATTATGCTCAACTCAGTCAACACATCCCAAAATCTTCATGTTTAGCTAGGCTTATCTTAAACTATGTTTTTGTGATTGAAAATAGCTAAATGCTCGATAGTTTTGTCTATCAGACAGCTAGAGTAACCTAGTTTTGAGTTGTTGTAAGTAGTGGGAATTGCCCCTTTCCCAAACATTGCAGTTGTATACCTTCCTTTTGGTGAATGAATATATTGAATTAACCCAAAAAATATATACATATATATGAGATAGTTAAAAAAACAAAAAAAAAAAAAACTAGCAAACTAGCTTCTTGGAACCCTATTTCTTAAAAACAAACCAAATGAATTCTTTTAAGGTTGATCAAACTGACATGTAACAGTTACTGCCTCCAGCTAAAGAAATGATAACCAAATACACAATACCAAATGTTCACTAGGAGCATCCCCAATGCCAAAGGCCCCAATTAAGGAACTCTCTTCCTTAAAACCTCCCCACTTTATCCCTGAAATTCTCAAACAAAAGTCCTTAAGATTTATTTACATTATTTACAAGACCCACAAAACAAAAAATCAAGCATAACTAATACTAAAGGTTGTTAAAAAGATATAAGGAAAAAAAAGGAGGGGGGAGGAGGGAAGTTCACTTCGAAAGGACCTTGAATTTGTTAAAAGGACATCCCATTGGGGATGGCCTAACAACTCACATAAATTATTCAACATTATTTGCAAAGAGAAGCTACTATAGAAGAATCTCTGATTTTAATAATCAAATGCTCATCCGAAAAACCATTTCCCGACTTATGCTATAGCAAAATAAAACAAGGCTGAAGTTAGATAATCTGCATGAAAGACTAGGTTTCTGTACCAAAATAGTACGGTTTTCAGAGCATTCCCAACGCTCGATGCTTGGCAGCTTTTCCTAGGACAAAGGATCAAAGATGGGGTCCTTCAGCATTGGGGCCGATGCGTAGAAAATTTGCGGTCCTCTAACAAGGACTGCTCTTGCAGCTGATAGAGTAGTTTTTCTTATTATTATTATTTTTTAAGTATGTTGTGTAAAATTTTTATAATATGGGACCCGTGAAATTATAAAAAGCTGTGAAAAACCTTGTGTGAAGGACTTCAGAAATAAAGTAGTGAGGTCCATAAAAAAGAGAAGTCCTTAAAATACTGATTTGCCACCCAAGGACCTTGTGAAGTGAAGGTCCTTAGGGCTGCGGATGCTCTTATTAAAAAAAAAATTACGAAAATGGCAAGGCGTAAAAAAATATTACAGAAGTATGTTAACAAAGACGCTGTCTTTGCACCAAAGGTTGAGTAGGTTTTACAGTGAAGGCATTCCCTATAAAAACGCCTGCCTTCAGTGTAAATATATTTACACTGATGGCCGTCCTAAAGTGTCTTTAATGCAAATTTAAAGGCGCTATCAAGGTTAGGGCTTTCGCTAGCCTACTTCCATAATATTGTTCTACGTCATACCATTTTCGTAATTTTTCTTTTAAAAAACTGTACCGTTTTGGCAAGGAAACCTGGAAAACTACATCAGCTGAATCAGTTATCATCTTAGTACTAGCCCTCTGACAATAAAAGAATTCAAGTGACAGATGCATAAACATTTTTAGAGCCAAGGTAACCCAAAGCTTGACATACCACATTGAGCTTGATAAACAAAACCATGTGAGACCACATAAATATGTGAAAATTAGAGAAACTCAGTTGAAATTCCTTCTAATTTGAACAATTATCATCAGTAAATACCATAAAGGACTATCAAAAAAAAAAAAAAAAAAAACATAAAAGCCATGCTAAACTAAAATATAGCATAAGCACAGAAATCCATCAAGTTCAAAATGGTAACAACCCAAACAAAGTGTGTAACATTTCAATGACTCTCTGGATCCCAAAATGTGAGTTACCTTGCAATGATAAACCTATTCCAAGCCCTAAGCTCGAGCATATTCATATAGTTGGAAATTCCATTGGAATTAAAGAATGAAAATAGAGAAATTCAGGATTCATATGCCAAATGTCTGCCTTATTTTGAAGATTCCCATAGCTAAGATTGTCGATGAAATGAAGTTGCCTGCAAGAAGGCTTGAAAATGCAAATTTTTCCAGCTCTCTTCCCAGCACGGAAGATGGTACAGCCAAACAAAAGTGCACTTACAAAAAGTATCAAGAAACCATTGATCAGAATTTTGCACCAAACCAAGTTCTGATATAACAGATTTAAGGTCCTGGTGTTATCCACTTCTGGGTAGGTTTTCTTTCATATTATATTATATACTTTTTCCTCTTTTGGGTGATGGGTGTTGATAATTGATTTACATGTGCTACTTCAACCGTCCAAGATAAATTCATTCACCTAAACTATCCCATGTGACATAAGTTCATCCTTCATACTTTTAAAGTTATCTTCTTATTTCATAACCAGCCAACTCTTTCATTCAACTAAATAGAAAACTGATGGCAAAGCTGCCAAAGAAAAAAAAAAATTGGAAAAATAAATAAAGATAGAGGGGATTTTCTACATTCAATGTGGGTCTTTATTCAAAATGGATGCAGAAAATGGACATAACTGGGCCGGTTTCTTTCAAGTACATTACCAACATGCCCTCCAACCAATCAAATCCAGCTTGTGCTATGTAGCATACTGCAAGAAATGGTCTTGGCACAGTTTTACCACAAACCTCATATAATATATAATGGATTTCCTATGCCTTAATCACCTAGTGAGCCTGTTGAAACATTGTTTGATATACTTTCTTAACCAAAAATTAGAATAGTCAGAATATTGCTCTACTGTTATAATGGTATCTATCGGGATTGATGACCCACTTCCAATAACTGCAGCTATCTCATAAATTTGAGTTATGATAATTTTATTTTCTAACATCAAATTCAAACATAAAAAGTACAAATGAACTAGACATTTATCTAAATATAAAAAGTCCAGAACTCTGTCTTCAACAACCATCTTCACTATGCTGATATGCTCAAGTAAATTTGCTCAAGTTGTCACTAGAATGTCAACAATTTATAACTTCATAATCTTTACTAGGTCAATTAAAGGTCAACACCTTTAGCATAACAGATATTAAGGGTAAAATCCACCGAATGCCATTGTCATAATCTATATTATATCCATATTTTTTATAAAATAATAATAATGATAAATAATGTTTTTTATTTTATTATCTTAAACACATAAGCATTTAGAAGTGAGCAACTTTGGTCGATTTTTATAAAGGATCTGCAACGCAAATCCACCACAAAATGACATGATGGATTTCACATTACCATGTGATCAAAAAGTTATTGAAGTGGCATACTTGAACTTTTTCAAAAAATTGAGTGGTTATATAGTGGTCATATTGGTATATTCAGAAAATACAGTGTTGTCCCATGGATTTTACTCAAGAATAAAGGGGATTAAAGAATATATATATTTCCCACAAGTAACAAATTAATTACATTTTCAGCCTGTCTTTAATGCACCTACAAGGATTGGTTCTCCCAAAAGAACTTTATTAGTGCAGTAAACCTTTCAGTGTTCCAATCATATTTCATAAGTTATCTCAATCATCAAATTGTAGCTGGTTTGTTGCATGTAACGTATACAAAAACAAGAGTTCCATTGAAAAGCACAAGTACAAGAATCCAAGATTCCACATCAATCCGAAAGCTTCTTTGACCTTCTAGCAGTGAAATAGGAAAATTTTTTTTAATAATAATATTACATGTCAAAAGATCGAAGAATGCCATCAAACTAGTGCAGTTTCCAATGCTAACATCCGTATAAAATTTGAGAAAAAATTACCTCTGTACTATTTTTTTTTTTTTTGGGGGGGGGGGCTGTAGGGGGTGTAAATTTTCCTGTGTTGACCTGTATGCACATGACAAAGCCATAGGATCTCCTATATTTGCTAAGGACATAAAATTGTATTAAAAACAACCTTTCTCTGTACATGAGGTTAACCTAACAGGACTTTCAATAGTAGATACTCTACCTACAATTTTGAACAGTTATCACTAATTACTACTTACAAATCTCTACTTAAGCATATCTTTTGAAAAAAAGTTCCATAATCCTAAAGCGTAAAGAATACATGAATCGTGATTTTATATATATAAACCGTCCAACCATCTCACAAAGCTGAACTCAGATAGACATAGTTGATAAACACCTGGAAATTGCTACAAGATATTTTACTATAATTGCAACACAGACATCCAATTATCCACCAAAAAAAAAAAGGAAAAAAAAAAAAACACGAGACATCCATGAAAATCTGAAAAATCAGCCACAATATCTATATACCGTTCACTACAATGCTTCCGAAGAGCAACAGCAAAAATGAGATAGAATCATTCCACAAGAAAGGGAAGCACCAGAACGTACCATGACTACACCGCACACAAGCACCACACTTTATCTTGCAAATGTTACAGACCAACCTCCGTCGAGTTTCCAGAATCCCATCCACGTTCATTACAGGTTCCATCTTTTTTAAATTATCTACAAAAACCTCAGGCATCCACAGGGAACAGAATAAGTGAGCAAACTCAACAGCCGTATCTTTCCCAGTCTTATGAACAGGCTTCAAAGCACCTCCTTGCCTTGAGCAAAGTACACATGGGTATCCAGAAAAACCTCCACCATTCTTCTGTGCGCACCATGAACACAACCAAGAATTATCCACTTCCTCTTCCACACCATAACACCTCTTATGAACGGCAACTTCACATGAACTACAAACAACTAAAGGATTGAACACTCCACCCTCATCACCCTTACCACAGAAATTACAGATAGAAGATAACCCATCACAGGGTTGGACTGCAAAAACCTTTTCTGCATCACCACTCAGAAGTTTCCGTTTCTTCGAGGACCTTTCTGAAGCCATATAAGCCTTATTCCTGCAACCCAAAAGCCACTCTATGCCACTTGAGGAACCCGAAACAGAGCAAACATTTTCTTCCTCTTTGGTCAAAACTTCACCTCCTGCACTATCAATTTCCATGTCTTGCTCACTCCTCTCCTTCCCCCTCTCACTGTCTGGACATATACCACCACTACCTTCATTGCCATCACTAACACTTTCCACACAAACATTATTCACTACACTATCACCCTCTAAAACAGGAATTAGCAAACACTTACTAGAACCTAATGAACTAACAGAAGTTATATTGCATAAAGTATCAATATCGGGCAATGCCAAATTCCTAAAGTAATCATCATTGTCAATCCAGATATTACTTCCCCGAGGCTTTGCAGCTGACGAAGACTTCTTCTTCTTCTTCTTACTCTCTGTAGCTAAAGTTAACTTCTTTTGCCTCTTTCTACTATCAGAATGCTTCAAAAGGCCCGCCAATCCACTCGGCAATGTAAGTGAAGTGGAAGCTTCAGCTCCATCCTCAGCAACATCAAATGGAGAGCGTTCGGAAAGTGCTTTCCGAGCCTGAGAAAGCAAACAAATAGAATTACCAGGCAATCTTGAAAGACTCACCGGAACTATCGCCGGAACCATCGCCGGGACGGTCACCGGAACCCTAGAAATCGAGTCTTTCATCTTCGTCTGATTTTGACATGGTCTATCTCCAGTCATCACCCAAACAAGGCAAACCAACCAATTCGACAGCATTCCATTACCAAAATTACAAACCCTAACCTAATACGAAACTAATATTAATCTATATCAATCTCCTCCTTTCTTGGAAGTACACAATCTTGTACAGAAGCCCTAACCCCAATTGTAAATGAAGAGAGTGTATTGACACGCGAAGAGAGTGAAAGATAACTGACGATATTGTTGCCGTTAGGGTTAGGGTTTTCAGTTATTTTTCATGTGGGTTCTTTTGTTTTGTTTTGTTTTGGCTGAGAGAAGATTTTTTTCCCCCTTTCCAGAAAGACAGATAAACCCGAAAAACAAAATAAAATGAAAAGATTCATTTCCCTTTTATTTATATAGTTTTTTCCCCTTCAAATTCTCTTGCCGGTTAGGATTTTGGAATTTCTCTTTCAAAGATTATAAAGATTCGTGTTTTCAGTGGTTGGTTAGAAGAGAGATTTATAATGATTTTTTTTTTTTAATATTAGGGATGATTTGAGAAAAAGTTTTGTAGCATAGGGTATTGTGATAGTAGCCGTAGATATAATTGTGTAAATGGCTATATTTCTCCATATTTTTATTATAGTTTAATTCAAAATGTTGATTTTATATTACCTTATGGGGTTCTTTTACATTTTAACAAGAAATGTTATATAATCGTAAATAGTTACAACTTTTTATAAATATTTAGGATTATATCACTTTATATTAAATTATGTAAAGATTGTAACTCTTATAATTTTTTATTCATAAATATATATCTCTTAAAAAATATTGATTTTATATAACCATAGTTTATGGTGCAAAGATGTTGTAATTTTTTTTATTCAATTGATATGTCTCTTTAAACATAGTTACTTTTTTATCATAAAAAAATATTTAAACCAATACTAATAACATAAAAAATACCAAAATATCAATGGAAAAAGGAAATTAATATTGCTTTTTAAAAAAATTATAAAAATACCACTAAGATAAAAATAATCCAAAAATAGGCAAGTTGAAACGGGTTTATTACTGATTCAACCTCGTCTCTTCAAGAGACGAGATCAAGTTGCTATTTTGGATTATTTTTTCATCTGACGAATTTGTGTAATTTTTTTTTTAAAAGATTATTTTTTTTTCTTAATCTCAAATATCAATCCAAGATCATATGTTGTGCATAAGATATTGATACCTTCATGCTATTCATATGTTTGAACCACAATATTATATATATTATGCATCACATTTGGAAAATGCCATGTATAAATAAAACATTTGTCGTATTTGGTCTTTCTTCCCTAGAGTAGTCTATATTTAGTTCTTCTTTTTGTGGTTTTTTTTTTTTTTTTTTTTTGCTTTTACCACATTTCTTTTAGGTGGAAAAAAAAAAAAACTTATTGCATTGGGTACATACAATATAGTGTTGTACTCACTTTCTTTTATCGCAGTGTTAGATGTGATATATGTGTTAAAAAGACAATTCATAAATGCAATATAGCATTAATATATTGGCAGTTAAAATCATATAATTCGTATTTAAGTGATTTTATTTTACAAGGATGATGAACACGTATTCCACCCTTAAAATATGATATTAATTTTATACAACCACCAATGTTCTATCGTGTAAAACTTATTACTCGCATCATTTTTTATAGCTCTTAAAACATATCAAACTCATATAGCCACTAGTAGGGGTAGACACGGATCGATTTGGTTCGATTTTTCCTCAAACCAAACCAAACCAAACCAAACCATAATTTAGGGTTTTATTTTTTTTTCCATCCCAAACCAAATCATTAAGTAACGGTTTGGTTCGGTTTGGATTATCGATAAATCAAAATTCTAACTAAAAATTTTCTTTGTTCTAGTTTTTTTACATTTTGTAAATACTTAAATAATTATATAATTTTACAAAGTTTATATTATAAACCATGAAAAAATACTTTATGAATTTATCATATTTTTAATCTATAGTTCTTTATAAAATTAGTTATTCACCAATAAAATACATTTACCAACAACTACATAGTAAGTTATAATTTATAATTTTTAATAGAATTATCATGTCAATTATCTACTAATGAATTTAGCTAAAATAAAAAATCATCTATCAATAAAATTCATCAACAAATAAAATGATCCCCTGATAGAATATATTAAACAATTAATACATAATAAGAATTTATAACTGAATAAATAACTTTCATACTTTATAAAGTTAAAAGCTATTAAAAAAATAGTTCATCATCAACAAAAAATTATATATCAAGAGCTTAAAAAATTTTAAAATGAACAAATTGATTTTAATTAATATCAAATGAAATTATATAAACATATAGTAAAATTATTATATTTTTCTAAAACTATTTGGTTTGGTTTTACGGATTGATTTGGTTTACCTTCCAAACCAAACCATAAATTTACGGATTGGTTCGATTGGAAAACTTTTAAACCAAACCATTAAAAAAATCATTTTTTTCGATTTGTATTTATTCGGTTCGATTGGTTTTTTTGTCCACCCTGACCACTAGTAATCTTTCTATATTTTTTATGTAAAATATTATATATAATGAATTATAACTCTTAATGAATACATTTCATATGATCACATAAACGTGGTTATTCTTCAATTTTTTTCTTTTTTCTTTTCCTTTGTTTAATCTTGTTGAATATTGTGAAGTAGTTTTATTTTATGTTTTAACAAAATTTTATGAGTAGTTATCTAATTGAAAATATAGAAATGAAGCTTCATTATAGCTACTATGTATTTTTTGTAAATATATTTGACCAACTAGTTCGGTTATCATTTTGCATTAATATTATATCATTAAACATTTAAATATTCCAAATAGAGGATTAAAGTACAATCTAAAAGGAAAGAAAAAAGCTTAATAATATTTGTAATATATTATTTACATTACTTTGCTTGCGTCTCTAATTTTTATTTTATTATTTGCTTTACATGTTAAGTATGTTATTTATAGAACTAGTACACATTGCATTACATCAGCCGTAAAGTGTACACCTTTATATGCCTAGCAAATGACATCGAATGCCCATGCTGCATTATGAGAGATTTGAGATTTCAGTTTACAATTTCATGATCTTTTAGTCTTCAATAAAGATTTAATCACACAAAAGGTTTATTATAACTCTCAATTTTAAGTTTGAAATCCACCATTCTTAAAAGAATCCATGATGAATTTGAAGTGCTTATCGATGTAAGCTTTTTAGCATTGTCTTGATGATTTAATTCTTTGCTACCACATTGTTCATTTGAAACAAACATAGGTCCAAACCATTTGCATAAGTTTTTGCATTAATAGGTGATGCAAACTTCAAATTGTGTTCAAGCCTTGGTCATGTCTTTCTATTAGTTGCCACATTATGTTTCTTTACTTCCTAATTAATGAGAGTAAATTACACCAGAATGTGTCAATATTTAAGGATAGGTTTATTTTGTCTTAAGTAATTAAAAAGAGTTATAAACATTTAGTAAAGAGCATCAAATGAGATATCAACATTTTATGTAACTTATTTAAAGTATCGATGTTCGGATTAGTTTTCAATTAAGCATGTTTGGATTATCGGTTTTTTATCTATATCGAATCTATATTGGTAACTTATTGATATTAGTCCAGTTTGATCAGTTTATGAGTAAAACTATCAATTTTTTATCAATATCACATTTATATTGATTCGGTTTGAAAACAAAACTAAACCAACTATCCAAACAGGCTTTTCCATCAATAGTCAATTATTGATATCTTATTTAACTCATTTTGCCAAATATTGATACATTTTTTTAACTACTTAAAATATTAGTACTTTAAATAAAACTAACCCCCAAACATTGATACATCTTTTTAATAAGTCGAAATGTTGATGCATCAAAATAACTTACCTTTAAGCATTAATACATTTTGATGTGATTTATTCAATTAGCGAGAGATTAGATAAATATGTTGTGAAATTGTGTTTCTTTATTTGGTGGCATGATGTATTCCTTAACTTCATTACTATTAAAAATTGAATAAAAATGTTTAAATTGTATATCAATACCAATTTTTTTACATCACTATATACATAAATGAAACATATTGAGTTGAAATTGCTAGCTTATCTAGCTATCTTGCAAGGTTTTCCCTATTTACAACTATTGTCTATTGACCTTTAGAATTTGATGTGGTTTTCAAATGTATTCCTAATAATTTACAATTTGTTTACATAAATACACATTTATGTGTATACTGTTTAAAATTTTTACTCTTCGACGGTTGATAGGTATGTTGCTTTCCTTATGTATGAGATGAAACATTGATCCATACAACAAGGAGATGAATAAATTAAAAACTCAAAATTTCCCGCTTTGAGTTTTAATGATTATTAACTTTGGAAAGAAGTAAGGGCAATTCTCTATCCTCATACCTCTTGCATAGGAGAAAATGCGTATTAATTAATCCATAGCATGGGTGATGACCCCTATAACAATATTAGACTTTATTTAATCATTTATTTAAAGAAACTCTTTTTTTGTCGTGTAGGATTTTGTTTATCCATTTGCTTTGTGTTTCTTTTCTAGGCTTATGGTAAGGTCAAATTAAATAAATCAACTATGATTAGTATTATTTTTATAGGATAAATTGATCTTACTGTATATTGTTGGTAGCATGTCTTATATATGAACTATTCCCTCTCATAAACAAAGGGAAAAATTTCCCTATCGGTTCTATCGGCTCCCTATTCTTCTTAATCAACCATTCAATAGAGAGTTTTATCTGGTATATCTCATTTTTAACCAATGTTCTAATATATAGCTTTCTAAGCAATTCTGGGTTCCCCTTAAAACACCAATGCTTGTGGGCATGGGGTATTTAGCCTTAAAATGGATGGATAAGGGAACCATATGTAAAGTAAACAAGTTATATCGACCTAATATCGTATTGTATTGTGACCAACAATCTACTACCAAAACCTTAACATCATATTAAGATATGTCACCAAATCTCATGAGAAAAGTAATGATCCCTTTTACTTTACCTAATTAATTATTGAATCTAAAGATTTCATGCTTATTGGGATCCAATTTCTTCTAAATGTGTTTGTCATGTAACTAATCAAAGTATAGTTGAAGATAATATCTATACTGCTACTGATGTCAATCAAGACCTTCATCACAAAAATCCCGCCACTATTGTAAACCCCCAAAAATTTCATAATTCTTAAAAATAATCATAGAAGTCTAAAATCAAAATTCAAATCCCGGAAAAAGTTGACTCAAGATAAAAACCAAATTCTAGACCGAATCAAAACACTGGAAATGAAACCCTAAAAATCGAATCAAGTTAAAACTTAATTCCAAATAAGATAAAGAACGAACTTTCTGGATCTTAAGCAAACAAGAACCCTTGAAACAAAATATAAAGTCCAACTACTGGTATAATCAACGTCCGTACGCCAATTAAATAATCTACCCAATTCCTAAAACGCGAATTGAAACGATAGATCAAAATACCACTTAACAACGAAATGATAAAATCCTAAAACCTTCGGTAAAATTTTAGAATCATAATTTTCAATTTTCACCAAAATCAAACTGAGTCAACTCGTAACCCTAGACTCGGTTAAACGATCCCGAGAACTAAAAACTATTAAATAATCACAAATAAAATAAGATAAACCATAGACGTCGAGCTAAAAATATAAAACGATCAAAACAAAAAAATTATACGATCTTACGAATATCTCGACGAAACCACAAGTCAAACTGGAACCCTAAAGTCAACAAAACCCATAACGAACTCTAGTGTTTAAGATCCGGCAATCCCGCATTTTCAAACCCTAGAAAACGAAATTAAGTTAATAGCCTAGAATAGTTCGTAATAATATAGGGTAACATAGAAATATCATATTCGTGAATTTCAAGTGTCCTTCAGACTCAAACGGGATCAGTGCTCGAAAAGCGTGTCTTGGAGCTTGGAATATTAAAAATATTCCGTTTATACCAATAGACTCATAACAATACAAGGATTCCAAAAATATCAGTTTTAGAATTTTTCTGTAGCTAAAATATTACAGATATCGCATTATTGCGCATATTTTTATTACTACCGGTACTTTAATTGTCCAGTCTACTATTCATAGTACTTTTATACTATTCATTACTATTTCACTCTCTCTACTTTATTTCTAGTCACTCTTACAAATGACACAATTTACACTATTCATATTTTCTTTCCCTATAAAAATCTACCCATACCTTTCTTATAAAATATCACTTTTTCTTACACAAATTAATTGAAAATTGTACAAAAGGACCCTACACTACCAAAACCGGCACAATTCATCCCCCTTTTCTATTTTAATTTATTTTTCTTTTATTAATTACTCTTAATTCCCTCCACAAAATTCTATAAATATCATCTCTCCTCTTCTCATTTCTTCACACCTTTCTCAAGTAGAGAATTTATGCAAAAATTCTCTCTAAACACTCTCTCCATACTCTTACAAGAACTCTCTTCTTGTAAGAAAAAAATCTCTCTACCAAAACTCTCTCATTTCCAAAAAAAACCCATTTCTAAATCAAAAGCATTCAAGAAAACAATTCTTTCTTCTTACCCATTTAGGTAATGAAGAACTCATGTTTTATTCTTTCTATGTCAAGTAACCTTATATGGTTTTGATGTTGTTTCTTAGGTTGAAAAACTAAAGAAAACCACATTAAGATCATGTTTGGTTCTTATTCATAGAACTACTTTCATGCATATATATACTTTGTCATTTATTACTTGTTTATATTTTGATATTTTGCTATAACTTGCTTGTAAATATATATATATATGTGTGTGTGTGTATCTTTTAGAGCATATAAGCTCACTTGTTATTGCAATTATTTATTTCATGTTATTATTAAGACTAGTCTTTCTAGTCTTAGACTTGTCTATATCAAGTCAAAACAATCTTTTATTTATTTTCTTTAATCTTTCGGGACTAGTCCATTTTTAAGTCCCGGGATGCCTTGATGAAGCTAAGGCTCAAATACTTGACCGGGATTCCTTGATGAAGCTAAGGCTCAAATACTTGATATTTTATTTTCTTGCTTATTATTTGTTTCTAGTATTTTCTTATATTCTTATTATTTTATATGCTCATAATACTCGCAATTACATAATGTTAATGTCTCAACTAATCTAAAATTAGAATTTTACTTTACTAAATAAACTCAAAGCTAGAATTTCGATTAGGTGATTTATCACAAAATCATGAAGTTACTATCAACAATCTAGAAATAGAGTAATACAGATTTTCTCAAGTTTTCTTAGATAATGAAGATAGTTTTACCAAGAAAACATAAGAAATAAATATTTTCTTTGTATTTTATGGTAATCTAAGTTTTAAGAAAAAAATAAATCGTTAATATTAAAAATTTAAGACTTAAACTCTTTTCTAAACTAAGAAACAAACTAGTTTTAAAGTTAAGATAAAAATCAACTCATAAAGTTATGAACTCACTTAGGAAAAATAATTTTTAAATTTCTAAAAGAAGGAACTCATTTTCAAAAGAATATAAATAAATAAGATTAATAATAATAGACTTTATAAAGATGATTCTTTTCAAAAGAAATGAAAGAACAAGTTTTGAATAACAAAAGCTTATATTTTAGAAATGAATATAAGAAAATAAGATTTATTTTCTAAAACCATCCTGAGTACAAAATTATAAAAAGGTTTTTCAACAACCTAATATACTTTTTGATAAAAATTGATCTTTTATCACTAGAAGTGAAATTTATGAAAAACTAATGTTAAAGGAAAATTTACTTGTTTTGGAAAAAGGAATGAAGAAAATAAAATAAGAATATACTCATTTATAATGAAAATATAAAGTTTCTTCCAAATACTTAAAAAGGAATCTATCAAGATAAGTTTTAACACTTTAAAAAGAATTGTTTTATGAAATAAATTGTTGAGATACTACCATTAGAAATTTTGCATATAAAATGAGCTTATACTCAAAGTATTTATCAAATATATTCATAATTATATATATATTGATACAAAAGGATTTTTTTTCTTTAAAATAAAGTTGAGATAGAAAACGGATTTGCAAAAGTTTAAAAAATTCGTTTTAAATCTGTACCCAATGTTTTTGGAACCCAAATAACCTTTTATGACAAAGATAACCTTAGAAATAGATAGATCTTTTCGAATAGTAGAAAACGGTATATTATATGCGAAATTCCGAGTTAAAATGACCAAATTATGGCCATTTTAAGTTGGAATTTGTTCTTATACGATTTTACCACGATTTTAAGAAAAGTTTAGAATATCCAAGGATAGTAATTTCGTGAAAGACTTATCCCGGATATTTCTTTTGTCTAGGTGACGAAGGACCTGAGAATACCCTACCCGAGGATTACTACGACTAAGAAGATAGCAAAATGGACGAGTGAGTTATTCCTCCTAATTCGTTACCTTGCTTGTGCTTGTAAAGTAGTAGCATTAGTATACTAGGAAAAGATAAAAATGGGTATATATATTTAGGGAATTCGGGATTATGTGTATATATATGATTCTATGTTTATGCGTGAAATGACAGTTAAGAATATCGCAACTTCGAACAGCTTGTTTAAATAATTTTGTTTACATACTTGTATGACTGATTATTGTTGCTAAATTGATTGATCGCCCCTAATAAACCTTAATAAGGTTTGGCTTAAGAAAACCAAAACACTCACGCATAGTATCAATCGAGTCACATCTTTTTCGGAAGGCTACTACTCTACGCGTAGAGTTGGATTGACTGTGATCGTGCGGTGCCACGGGCCATGTTCCTTCCTGGAGAATCCAAATCGCTCGGGGAAAGCGACTCTAGGTTCGGAGCCGAGCCAACTGAACTCTGTGGGTGAGGACCTGGGGACTTGCAGTAGGAGGTCGAGGACCTTCAACCCGATTCCTAACCTTTGATACGGAGGGGTAAATCCGTTCTATATATGGTTTCCGGATAACTATTATATTTGCGTAATCATGTAATTGTTGCATTTCTTGCATAACATATGAGTGAAAATCTAAATGAACTTGTTTGAAAATATGGTGCGAATGAAAAGAATATCTCACTAAGCTAGTTGTAGCTTATACCCCTATAGATTTTGTTGAAACAGGTATACCCTTGGCTTAAATTGAGGATCATGACATTAAGGAAGCCATGGAATGATGATTAAGCTTTTATGAAGGAAATGGAATCATAAGATGAAGTAATTTTGTAAGGTTCTTTATATGTAATGACTTATATGATTAGTGATATTTATTGATTTGAAGATAATAAAAGGATATACCCCTAAGAATTGAAATGTAATATGCTATGTTTTATGATAAGTATTCTCTTTGTCTTGTTACTTATTTATTATCAATATAAATTGCGCTACTCCAATGCGTTCCCTTTGTTGTGATGTACGCCTTATACATGATATGGAAGCCTTTGCGTGACTAAGGAAGTCATTCCTAGGCTTTAGTATTGTGTACGACGGACTGCCACGTTTAGGGTACCCGTCGGGGCGTGACAACTATAGTTTTGATCATGAAGGCATCTCGATAGGTGACTTTAACATTCTCAAGGTTTTCATTTGTAAACACAAGAGAATGGTTTAACTTTTCTCTCTTGGCAAAAAACATCTGTCATACCCCATATGACACTCTAATTGCATTATGCCAAATGTGAAACAAACTGATGCCCTTGAGATTCCGCAAATCATATTAAGGACCATCAAAGATGTAAACCTCGAGATTTTTTATACAAGTAAAAATAGATGGAAATATAAATAAAGGAAATAGAAGGTCAATATAGAACTCAACAAGGACCCTAGAATAAAACTATAAGTAGTAATGAACTTATATATAATCTTGAATCCTAAAACAAAGTTTCATAGATAATAACAGATACCAAAGATTAGATTTCATAGGTGATATCAAAAATTCGAAGTATAGAAATGATTTAAATGAGATTTCAAGTGCATTAGAAAGTAAATAATCAATAAAGTTTATGGTTAGAAAACGTAAATTAAGGATCAACCATTAAGGTTATAACTATACAATAATAAAAAAAAAAAACAGATCCATAACTCATAATGTAGACTCCAAATGAATATTTGGACCATACTAGTGTTTTAATTAGAGAATTCTAAAACTATTAGAGATCGAAACGAAGATCGGCCTACTAAGCTTAGAAAACTCTAACCGGAGGAGATAAACCCTTAAAAATAATTAATCGCATAGACTTTAAACCCAAAGTTGAACTCAATGACAACATAAAAAATTTGTAGAAGCTTTAAATAAATTTTTAGAAGACAAAACTCCTAAATAACTGTCGTATCTGTACCCATTAACTTAATAAACTATCATAAAACTAAGGTAATTAACTAATTAGATAATATATATTTATATAATTTGCACAATTTAACGCAAATTGGAGAAGTTATGTAGCCAATATTTCCTTAAATTGTGCACAGCTGAATTTTGAGACAATTGGGTCAAATTAAGCAACAAAAGTTAAAGAAAAATATGGCTAAACCAATTAGAATGTTCCAAATTCACAACTCAATTAACGTACTTAAACTCATGCAAATCAAAAAGGCATTCGGTGGGGAAAAATTGCTTCACTTGGCCGAAAAAATTACAAGTTCCCTAATTTTTATATATATACACCCCATAATGAACTACAAACCAAGCCAATAACTCACATAAAACAACAGCAGCAAACAGATCAAAGCAGCAACCAAAAACACACAAACGCAACTTTAAAACATCTCCATTAAGGCACCAAACAAAGCTTAGGAAAAGGCATAAACCAGGATAAGTGAATTCGTTTTCTTTTAGAATACACGTAAACATTAACTTAACTGATGTTTCTACTAACCCTAGCTTCGTATCAAGCTCTGGAGGGAAGTCTAACAGCTCTATACCAGCTCAAACAAGATAAATTTACTTCAAACCCTAGCTATATTTAGTATATGTATAGAAACTATGAAGAATTATGTGTAGAATGATTCTTAGATACTGTAGGTAGAGATATAACACTTTTAATGCTTATGAAGTGTGGAAAAACACTCAGTAGTAGCTTAAAAACAAAAATAATACATATATATTATATGAAAAAAAGTTATAGATGAAGGAAAAACGAAGAAGATGATGAACAGTAACAATACTAGTCATGTGCCGACAGTATACATGCTCAATGCCGGTGATGTACATGGATAGGCCGACGGTGTTGAGACGACGTACATTGGAAACAGAAGCTATGTAAATTTTTTTACGTAAAATGAATGAACGCTGGCAAATTGGAATTCAACGCTAGTGGCGTTTATGCTGGCGTACGTCGTACACTAGCGGCCTTTGAAGCCATTATACATTGGAACTTAAAATGTGTAAAAATTTGCACGAACACTAGCATCTGGGATTTAACACGGCGGCGTAGGATGTTGGCGTATGTGTAAAACTCATCTGAACGAAGTTTGTTTCAACCAGAACAAATTTTATACATATATATTATAGGAGGAAGAAAGAAAATGAGACGGGACCTTAAATATAGTAAATAAATAAAAAAAAAAAATGTTAATATGTATAATACCTTATTAAAATATAATCTTTAGAAATTATTGCAAATAAAATACTGGTATAATAAGAAATTAAAATTACGATAATTGTATTATATAGATATATATACGAGAATGGAAAAGTAGATGAGTTAGAATTAAATAAAATGTGATACCCATAAATAATAGATAAAACATGAACAAAGATCAAGAGAAACACGACGAAACTAAATGATAAAAAATAAATATTAGTTACCATAATAGGTCAAGTAATGAACGATATAAAAGTAATAAAAATAGTAATGATAAAATATTGATTTGCTGAATACAAACTCTACAACTACCCAATAAAAAATATAAATATTAAATAAGATCAAGACAAGTAAAATAAAAATAAAATATTAAATAATAATTATTACCATAAGACTTAGACACTCATAGGAGTTTAATTATATAAATTATGTTCTATTGATGAATATTTTTATTCATCTCAATAGGTGACCTTGATACTGTTGAGGATTTCTTAGTAGACTATCACGACAAGCCACCATGAGCAGGTGAGTAACTCATATCTATTACATTATTTGTATATGTAATGAAAAGATAATAATATGGTTGTGAAAATGTATTGGGTATGTATTGAGAACTCTGAGTTTGATTGACAAACATAGATAATTAAAGTGATAACACAAATTGTTTGATGATTTGAGAAAAGCATGTTATATATTGTGTGTGAATTGTATGATCACCATAACCCTGACTATAAATTACGGGCTTTATAACTAAAATAGTCATGCGTCACACGGACTGCATTATTGCATATTTAAAAAGGGTGACAACCTACTACGTATTAGTATTGCGATTATCTGTTAATGCTTAGTTTTTCTAAATGATAGTTCTTCCAAGTTTTTCTTCGTTTCGTCGGTTCTACGGGAACTAAGTGTAACAAAGAATGCCACCCGTAGTATCGCTTTGAAATGAATAATACTTAAGGAGTTTCTAAGGTATGATAAAGGAAATGGTCAGTTAAAATATCTTAAAATTAAGTGATAATCCTAAAACGATAAATCGTTTATTTTCATGTGTACTTAGTCTCTCCTGGGCAGTTAGGTCATTAAATAATTGTTCTTTAACCCAAAAAAGATGGCAAAAATCTTTTTCCTATTTGGATTATAAATCATCCATGCTTGTATCGAAGCACAAGTTTGATTGATGCATTACATATGATTTGTTAATAAACTTGCTTGATGTGTAATATGTCTAGTTATTTACTAAGCTAATAGTTTCGCTCACACTCCTAAAGACTTTTCAGGTTGACTTTATGACCCTAACTCGTACCTTCTAGGAGCATGGCTCCAGTGAAAACTTAGAAGCTAAAAAATATAGGATCTTCGGTTATGTTATTTATCTTTATTTCTAGTTATAAGTTATATAGTACTTATACTATTAGTTTATGCATTTGGAGACTTATAGAATAGAATCATGGTCTGTATTACTGTTATGATATTCACTACTTATGATGGTAGATATTTATTAATTTATAGCTTATATATTTATCATTTCTTATCAACATAACTAAAAGATCTTGTTGTTTGAAAATATATCATTCTCTAAAGGTTAACTAATGATAGTGTACAAGTGTGGCTCATGTACTACTACTAAGGTACCATCAGGGGCATGGCAGTTCTAATTGCTATCAGAGCATGGCTTGTGTGTCTAGGAAGATCTCTTCCCCATAGCTGACTGAGTGGAATAAAACTGGAATTATATGACCTTTTTCCTCCATATGTCTTTTCCATTATTGTTGGAAGATCTTGGTCGATTTCTCAAAGGGCCCAAACGATCCTTAATGGATCTGCTGTCTTTCTTTTCCTTCCACTGGTCCCAATCAGACTTCTTAATTTTGTCATAAGCTAAAATAAGGTTTTCTCACCAAATGTACTTCTTAGCTTACTCTTCAAACTCTTAGAATGTTTTTAGCTTGTTCTTAGTAGAGGAGTGAAAAAAATTTCACTTTGGTAAACTGCCTTAATAGTTTCTTGAATTGCATTATTTAGGTCAAAGTCATAAACTTCAGTGACCGCTTAATTAAATCCAGTCACATAGTCCTCAAAGATTTGTCTTTCTTCTTGTTGATTAGAAAAAGGGACATGGTGTCTTTTCTAGGTGAATGGTTACCTCTGAAATGGTCTTTGAAAGCAAAAACTTAGTTAAAAAATTAATAACAAGCTTGATAGGCAATTGATGGTATAAACCATGGGCTGAATTCTCTAGTATTTCTAGAAATATTTTACAAAAAATTGCATTATTAAAGTTGAAGACGAAATTCGGTTTTTTTATATTAGTGCAATAGTTCATTCAAACCATTGGTCCCATCATACATTTTAATGCAAGCAGTTTCATGTTTATAAGGAAAGGCTCCATAATAATAGAGAGCACCAAGGGGTTAATCATAAAATAAAAAGTTTTTAAAGCATGGGCACTTATTTTGCTCTCTTTTATTTTAACACCCTCTTAAACTCCTTATCCTCTCTCTAGGTGTCACATCCTCAAAATGCTTTACCCGATATGTGATACCCTGAATCTCAAGGGATCGAACATATGTTATCTATAAAATTAGAAAAAATAACTGTGACCAACATCAATAGTAAGTAGATATCAAAACCTCAATAATAAGATAATAGAAAGCCAACTAACTTACTCGAGTTACGAAATGAACCATTATAGACAATGATTAATTAAACCCTAAAGAATGAATTATAAAATTTATTATTAAGGAAATAAAACAAATAGCTATGAAATTCACCTCAAATTTTGAAAATTAAAGTAGTGAATGATAATCTACAAAAAAAAAAAACATGATTAGGAAATAAGTAAGAAAAAGAAGAAGGTAAAAAATAAACAGTAAATACTAAATAGTAAATAGTGAATAGGTAGTAAATTGTAATTAGTTAATGGTAAATATGACTTGCAAATTAGAAAATAATTTAAAATTAGTCAAAATCAAATGAATAGTAGCATATTTGGCAAAATTTAATAAATAAAGTCAAATTAAATAAATGAAATTATCAAAATACCCTTAATTTAACTTTAAAATCCCTTAATTGACTTATAAAATACCAAATACATGAAACAAAGAGTATCATGCATAGGGAAAATCACCAATAAGCCTGAAAATTCATAACTCAAAACTTTAGAAAATTTAGGAAATTTTCTCTGAATTTGCTTATTTACTTACAAGTATGTGTAAAATTCACCAACAAATGGCAAAAATATCAAATGAAGACATGAACTTCAATCAAGGCTATAGAAAAAAAAAAAAAATAACATGGAAACACTAGAAGAAATTGGGACATGCAATTAATTAAAAAAATTATCTATAAATCTTTCAAATAATAAAAAAAAACTCTCATGTGCCAAACGCACAATAATTTTTTCATGATTTTTACATGACATGTAGAAGGAAAAAAATGAAAAAACCCTAAGATTTCCCCTATAAATAGCATCAAGGGGTTCTCAATTGCACCAAAAACACATAACTTCATCTAAAATTGCCAATTTTGGTATTTTGAGGTCAAAGATAAAGAGAGAGGTTGTCGACATCCTATGGTGGTTCACAATAGTCGAAAGGTGGTGGTTCCAATGGTAGGAGCTCTAGGTCTTACGTAAATTTTGCCATATTTAAACATTGTTGTTTCAACTTCAAATTTTTATAATAAGTCCATCCTAATATTAGTTATAACATATAATTTTTGTAGAATTTTTCATGCAAGTTTGGCCGTTATAATACCAAAATACCAAGAACATGATAGGCTGAGGGGGGTGGGGTTTGGGGGTGTGGTGGAGGGGTGAATTGTTTGTTAAAACTTTTTTTTTAGAGAAATATAAATTAACTTTTTAATTAACTTTGTTTTTTGAAATTGTTCAATCAATTTCAAACTTATCAAACTTGTTACTTAAGATATTTATGATATGAATGCAAGTGATATGCTACAAATAAAATGACAGAAATTAAAGTGCAAGAAAATAAATAATACAGTGATTTATAGAGATTCTTCCTTGTGAGTCGATCCTCTCTTTTAGCTACTCTACTAGATCCAATATTCCATACCAATCGTTCCACTAATCCAATAAGTAAAGAAAAGTTACAAACACCAATAAGTTTTACTCTATCTTTTTAATTTACCACTTGGCTATGCATGAACTACAAGACTTTTATAACCACACTTCTATGCCAATCCTTACTCAAAAAGTAAAGTGACAGTTGCGTCAAACAAGGAAATATAAGTTCTTTAAATTAAGCTCGGAATCTAAAAAGAAATATATATGAAAAGATGAAGCTCGTATGTCTGTCAGAGTATCTGTCAAACACTCAGAGAGCTTTTTGCAAAAGTGAATCAAAACTTTCATTATTGTTATTGTTTTTTTTTTTTTTAAAATATGGAATTCTGGAATATATATACTTTTCTTAAATGGCTCTCTTATTGATATCTCTAAACCATCTGAAAATCCCATAAAATCTTCCAACATCTCTTTGATTGAGTGGATAAGATCGATATCCTTATTTGTGTGATTTGAAAAGCTTAATGGCTAATTCAAAAGTTTAACTGCTTGAACTTGTCTCGATTATTGATTCCATAAGTTTCGGATAATCTTCAGCTGGTATCTTTATCTTTATCTTCATTCATTGATATTGACAAAATATATAAAAGTAAATATTGTAAAAAATTCTTCATCAAATTTAAATTGTGAAAACTATTGCAACTTGTAAACAACATCTTAAAAATTTAAATAAACATCTGAAAAAAATTTCCATGGATTATTATCCTCCTTGTGTGGAATAAACTAAGTATATTACCCAAATACACCTAATTAGTAGAGCTAGGCCGAGAAATAACTAGTCTAAAATATAATATCAAAAAGCCTACATATAAGGAAGTAAAGAAAATAAGGCTGAGTAGGCCTGTTGTATGTTTCCAGTTAATTTGAGATATTGTATTTGATGGACCAAAATATCTAAATTTTGAGTTCAAGATAAAAACTGTAATAAAAGATGAAGATCTTACTAATGACTAAAAAGTGATAGAGAACAAATAATAATATTACTTATGCTTTACTGGATGAGCTCCCAAAATCCTTAAATTGTTTATAATATACAAAAAGAAAACACTCGAGAATGTTCATAAAACTTGTTATGAAATTAAGAGAATAAATTCTAAATATTAGAGTTCCACAATCCCATATAGATAGTAATTTCATTTTCTTTTTTCCACTTTTCATGCCAAGTGCACTAATTATTTTACATCTTTATAATGTTATGAAGAAAAGACAACACATAGATATAATGTTATCAAGCTATATAATAGACCATGTTGCACTATAGAGTTCTTTGAAGGAATAAAAAGAAGGAAAAATGATATTAATATGGGTAGTAATAATAAAACAAAAATTCCACACTCTTATCAAATCCCAAAATGAGTATCTTTTTTTTTTTAAATGCATAACAAAAATACAAAATATATAGAAAAAACTTGCATAATTTCGATTTGACGATAAAGGACTCTACCAAGCTTTGATTGGGCTTAGTGTCTAAAAACATGGAGTACACATTCAACATTTAAAAGGATAACATTGACTGATCAATAATAATCCTGCATTCGACTCATGCCATAGCATATCAACACAGGGGCTTAACATAAATTGTTATAAAAATAACAATTGTAGAAAAAGTATAACAGCATACCTCAACATTTAGATGAAACACTCTATAACCAAGACCAAAAAAAGAAAAAAAAAACAATTGCAATTATGCAATTTTGAGTTTCAATAACTTTACATGCTCCTTTATTAGGTATAAGCATTACTAACTAAATAAAAAAATTTATGTTAAACTTTTGCTAAAAAGAGGATCAGTGATGTGAGTCTAAATTCTAAAAGTAGAAGATCTTGTACGCATCAACAACTTTGCACATGATCCAAATCAATTGCCCTCTACATACCTATGAAAAAATAGAGTATATTATTTAACTACATGAATAATCTAATAATCCGAGAAAAACTTCAACAACAACCAAACTTTACTAAAAAATTATATGATCGCCATTAATTTTGACAGGATCAGTTTCATCACTATCCAATGACTCACAATATACCCAATCATGATCGAATCCCTAAAATAATTAATATTTTATTTAATATATATATTTCAACGATTAAATTGTTGGCGGGATGATCCGTTAGAAGCTCCCGATTTTATAATATCTCAAAATATCATCATATCAAAAAATTTCAAAACATTGGTTATGTGAATAAATGGCACATAACACAAACATTATGCTACTTGTTAGTGTGCATAAATCTCATCTCTTTGTTTTCTCTACATTTTTTTTCTAGAAATATGAAAATTTAAATAATTTGAATACAATAAGTGTATATCGAAATTTCTTCTTCATGTTGAATGGTAGTCAAGGTGAGAAGAATAGTAGTGATTAGGCTTTGTTTGATAAATTGCAATAAAAGGTCAAAACCACAATTAAAGCTAAACCTTAAATTTTAGCAAGTACTAAAGAAACAATGATCAACCCTTTTTAATTGTATGTAATCTACAAAACAAATGAAAACATGCTTTGGGTGCACAAAACAAAAGCAAAACACTTTAAAGAAAAAAGCCAATAGTCTTGTAACCTAATTGTATCATATTCTGATTTTTCTTCTTAAGGTACCAAGTTCGATTTCCTGCATTGTAATAGCCTAGTAGCCGTGTTATTGTAACCACTAAAAAAAATACAAAAACAAAAACAAAAGAAGAAAAATCATAGTGAGACATGAAAACAACCTTTCAATTCAAAAATTAATTAGAAAGTTTTCATTAAGAGTCATAATAAATAAAATGAATCTACCTACAATTTCTTTTTTTTTTTTATTGCACACTATTATTTTCCATTGTCTTCGATCTTTTTCCCGACCCATTTCGAAATTATTCAAATCCACCCTCAAACTGAAGCAAGAATATCTACAAAATAAAATTTAAATAATAAAAATTTAACCATATTGATAAAAAAGACGAAATGTCGTCTCAGATTATCAACTACTAACATGCTTTATTTCTAAAATTGAAATTAAGATAGTGGAGGGTGGATATGCCCATTTTAAGGTAAACAAGCAATCATGAAAATAAATTTTTAGGGAGAAAAAAATTGACTATGGCCATGTAGGGAAGTTGAGAAGAACTTAGAAGTTACAAAAGTTTAAAGATCTAGAATAAATTATTTGCTTGATAATAGTTAGATAGTAATAGATAAAAAGATGCTAAACAATTATGGATAAAGATAAAATTAACATAAAATTTTTAAGTTTATGCATTATGTAGTTTTTTTCCCCTTGAAGCAATAACTACTCATGGAGATTTTTAATTTTAAATGGTTTACCTTACCAATAGGGGTGAGTAGATACAAGGTGGGTAGGGTACGAGATACTACCCATACCTTACCCTGTATGGTACAGAGTAGTAGATTTGCTATCCAAACCTTACCCCATAGCATTATCTACCCATCCTGTATCCGTACCCTGTAATGCCCATAGGGTATGAGATACCCTATGGAACTTGTAAAGTATTTCATGAGCCGATAATTTTTTTCGTGAATCTATTTGTATTTACACTTTATACGACATCAAATATAGTATACCTGTAGTAATAAAATAAATAATACTTTTGTTTGATTTAGAATTTAAACACACACATCAAATCTAATTTTCAAAATAAAGTTTTGATTAATACAAGTAAACTGACAATTTTGTAGTAGAAAAAAACCTAAAAATAACACCAAAAATCTGATCAATACAAATAAAAAACCAGCCCAGCAAAGTTGTGAGATCCAGTAGCTTTAACAAGAACACAAAAATAGCTTGAGAATCATTTCTGAAACTCCTTCAACTTCCAGAAAGCATAGCTTGTGATGCAGCTTGTTGTAAAACTGAAATGAAAGAAAATTTATAGCATGAAGGAGAAAGTTCATGTGATGCACAAAGTTTATGGTGCCTTTGAACATGTCTGCTAAGCACATAAATAACAATAATTAAAATCTAAGTAGACATTACAAAAGATAATTAGAAACTAATCATGGTACATATTAAGAAATTTCTACCACAAGCATAGCCACTTGTCGAGTTTGGTTTTTTCGATTTCTTTTAATCCGATTCGTACTAAACCCTAATCCATTCAATACGAATCCTCGACTAAGAATTAAAGGAAATTTTTAATTTTAAAAATATTTTGGAGTCGCCACTCGACTAAAGTTAAGAAAAAGAAAAAAAAAATAAACCAAAACCAATGGGTAGGTTGATTTTGATTTTGCTACTGATCTGCGAAAAATATCGCTTTTTGAAAACGAGAACCAGAAATTAACTTGAGTTCGGGGGCTAACCTATTAAAACCTAAACGGTTACCACTTTAACTTTTCATATTTAAATTACTTTCTTTTAAAACCTAAAATTTTTATCAAATCTAATTAACTAAACATATGTCTAATATGCATAAAAATACTAATCAAATTCCATCGCTAATCATATATAATCTAAAAAAACTCAAAATATTCAAATTAATCAAACCTTATCAAATTCTATCAATGTTCATATATTCTAAACAAATCAAATAAATTCAGAAAAATAATTTTTTACATATTTTAAGTCGCCCATTTAGGTGCCTACGTACCCGCTAATCGGGATCAGACTACACGTAGTTCTTTTAGAAAAATTTAATTTGTTGGTTAATTTTAGAATTTTTCCAAATCTTTTCGCTTTAAGTTTATTAAGTTTGTTAATTTTATGAAAAATATATATATTTTTTTAACATGAACCCTAAATCTATTAAGTTAGGTTTTAACAATTTTATGGAAAATCGGATTTTTCTAGGTGACAAAAATTTTGAACAAGAAATCATAACCACATATCATGTATATCGATTGATCATACATATCATCAAGAATAAAAATGTTATAAGGAATATCAATATTTAACAAACTAATTTCAACAAATCAATATCATGGCATAATCAAGATTTATATATCATTGACATTATATTATGAAAGGCAAGATTTCAATGTGGTTTCATATATGGTGAAATCATAAAATTCAATATCATTACAATCAAGGTCATCACTACATCATGGCATAAAAGGAATATTAATAACTATCATCATATATGATTATACAATTTCAAATATTGTAACCCTAAAACTCTAAAAATTTTTCATATATTCCTCATGATTAGGGCATGATTATAGTTATATTATCCATAACAAGATCTTAATGTAATTCTATGAACACATGATATATATCAAATAATTCAATTTTATCACAAGAAAATAAAATCATTACTATATTAATGCAAAAAGATAGAACAATCAAAAACTATATCATGACAAATTAAACCCTAAATTTCAAATTAATATTATTAGAACAAATTTATGAAACAATCATTCATTGAAAAATATAATGACCATACTATCATGATTAAAGCTATTACTAATTTACATATTTTGAATTTTCAAAAATAACACAACACATTTATAACACATTTTGATTATTTTGTATGTTCACCCTATGATAATAATAACAAACAAAGCATTGAAGGAAAACTTACTAATAGTGAATGGAGGTGAAACTCGCGAATATTGGACCACGAAAGACTATCAATTTTCATTTCTCTTTTTTTATTACTATCTAGGAAAATGAGGATTTTCTTAAATGTCAACATATGTTCCTTTTAATAAAAAACCAATTCAAATCTCAGTATGAATCACGTACACGCATTTTTTATTATTACTTCTATTATACATGTTATTTGATTAACATTCAAATTTATGTCTAAGTAATAAAAAAATAAAAAGAAAGATGAAAGGCAAAACACTTACCTGTATAGAAAAATCACGTGAACGTGGGCAAGATGGGACTCCACATACCAGTTGAACAGTAACTCACTCCCTCACGAGCACTCGGTCCAAGCTCTACCTACAGTGGACGTGCGCTGGGGAAATTGAATGGTCACGCACCAGTAATGGCAAACGATTCTGGGAGCAGACTAATGACGCGAACGTTTGGAAGGATGGAAATGAAGTTCTTTGGTAGCTTTGGGTGCGGCTCTCAAGGTTACTCCGATTACGATCGTTCGGTGGTTCTCGACAACAATCAACTTAGGGAAATGAAAGCTCTCGATTTCCTGAATATAAAATGCTTGTTTGATTTTTCTTTTCTTTGCTTTTTGTTGTGTTCTCCTTATTCATTTTTTTTCTTCTTTTGTTTATAGATCTAAATTTGGGGCTTTTATTTAAAACGAATTACAACTATTAATTAGTTGTCAAAAACGGTCAATTATTACAAATAGCTGTCATTATCGTTATGATTTTAAACGTTAAACAACTGTTATTAACAAAAATCTCGGATTTTGCATTTTTTTCGGAAACTAAAAACGAGTTTTTTTCTAATTTTCGAATTCAAATTTCAATCCTTTTTCTTGATGAAAACAACTAAATTTTATACCAACATAAACTACTCCGCGCCTATTTTTAAGAAACGTGCTTGGTTTGTAAAAAACGGGTCGAAAACCTAGCCAAAAAAGCTCTCAAACATGGCCCATCGGCGGCTAAAGCTAGAAGACGATGAATAGTATTTTTTTTTTTTTTTACGAATTTTGAAATTACATTTATCCATATTACATCTATTATATTTATTTCTATTAAATTGATTTATTATGATTATTATTTTTTTATATTTTTTATTTCATTCATAGCTTTAACATTTATAATATGCAAAAATTAATTATTTTAATTATGTATATACTAAGCTAAGTATTTATTTTGACAAAAAGAATGTCAAAATGAGGTGTCTACACCACTTCATCAGGTGAAAATGCATTTTGTCTTGTGCTTTTGTCAACATCCAAAATTTCTTCATCAATCAAACTTATCTCTATAAATTAAAAAAAAATACAGTTAATGAAAAGTTAGTAATATGGAATATAGAATAATGTTATAAATTTGAATAACTGATTCAAGAGGAAAAAAAAGAAATAAATATTAATACAATAAACTTACTCATCTCGTATCTTTCAGCATTTTCTAAATATTCTTCCATAGAAATTGGCTTTGGATTGTTTCTCAATCAGTCTTGTGCACAAATCAAGCATTTAATAACCCTTGGTGTCAAAGAGCTATGAAATTGGTCAAGAACTCGACCTGAAGTGCTAATGCAGACTCTGATGCAACAATTGACACAGGAATAAGCAAAATGTCCCTTGCCATTCAAGAAAGAACTCTAAATCTTAAACTGTTAGCTTTCCACTAAGCTAAAATATCAAAGTCATCATCATTCTTTTCACATTGTTGCTCTAAATATTGATCCAACTCAGATTTATAAATGTCATTTTCCTCGGCTTCCATAAACTTTTCAAAACCTTTTTGATTTTTCTGAGGGTTTCATCTAAAACATGAATATCATCATCACCAATAATTCAATCCCCTATCTCCATATCAAGTGAGGCCTAGGAACTTTGGTTATCTTATACTCAAGAGCACGATCATAAAACTCAAACAATCTACTAATCATCACATTTTTCATGTTGTTAAGCATTGCTTCTACCTTCGCATCATCATTACCATAAATTTTTTTGTAGCAATATTTCACAAACTTCAATTTACACCTTGGATCTAACACAACAGCAACCAACACCATCAAATTTGTTTTCTCAACACTTCCATAATATTTGAAAAACTTCTCTCTCATTTTTCTTGTCATTGATTGAAGAGAAGGATCTGGATCATTCTCCCACTCATTTAAAGATGTCAAAATGCCAACAACTTCATAAAAGTAAGAGTTAAATGTAACATACAATGATCCTGATATCCTTTTTGTTGTCTCATAGAATTTTCTTAAAAATTTAGACAAAACACTAGCATTTTCCCAATCATCACATAAGGGGACATCATTACTAAGCTCAATTGTATATGATGGGTCCTCATCTTCCAATCTTTGGAAGGTTGTCTTGAACTTAAGGGCGGTTTCTAACATAAGATATGCGAAGTTCCATCTAGTAGAAATATCTAAACACTAAAACCCTTATAAGTGACTCTTTCACACCCAATACATGCTTGGAATTGTTGAGCTTTAGAAGGTGAACTTCTCACATATCTTATAACACTTCTAATTCGATCTATGGAGTCTTCAATTTCTTTTAACCCATCCTTTACAATCAAGTTTAAAATATGGGTACCACATCTTATTTGAAAGAATTCCCCATTCAATATAGGCAACCATCACATTTATATTTCTCTTTCAAGTATTTCAAAGCGGTATCACTTGAAGATGCATTATCAACAGTTATAGTAGAAATTCTATCTTATAACCCCCTATTCATGTATGCATTTCTCTACCATCTTGCTAATATCCTTACCTTTTATGACTAGGCATGATAACAAAATTAAGGATCCTTTATATTGTCACGCTCCAAGGGGTACCCTAAATGTAACAGTCCACCACACTCAATATTAAAGCTTAAGTATGACAACTTAGCCATTCCCAAAATCTTTGATATTAAGTGTAAGGCGTACTCTCACATTTTAGAGGACCATACATGGAATTATGAAGCTTAAAAAGATATAATAACAGATTAATAAAAGAATATTCATAATATTCATTTATTCATAACAATGATCTTACAAGGCTGGGGACATTTCTCTTATCCACAAATCTATACAAGAGTATTTCTTCAGTTTATCCAACACTAACTTTATCTTGAAATTCCTTGATTAAAAGAGAAATACCTGGCTGTAGGGTCCACGTGGCCTCAACCACAAATATGTAAACTGCAAAAGATATCTATAGGGTATAAGCTAATAGCTTAATGAGACTATTTTCCATAATAACTTCTTGTAACCAAAATTCAAACAAATTGTTAAGCAATCAATGAATGATGCAACATACACGTGGGCAAGCAAGGCATATAGTTTTTCGGGAACTATATGTTGAATGAATTTACGCCCTCCATTCGGGGTGTGGTGATACATAACCTCAAAACAAGTAGTTTTAGTTAAAAAGATTTATGCCTTCGATCAATATCACCAAGCATATGAAGTCTACTTGAATTGAGCCTTGCTTTTGGATCTTCCGCCAAGCATTTCCTTTATGTCGCCAAGCAATCGCTTTCGATCACTCCGCCAAGTGTTGCTTTCGACCTGAGCTACAATCCTTCTCACCCAAGGATAATGACCCAATGCAATGTGACTCACTTCATGGTATGTATGAATCTATTTATTATGATATCATAACATTATCATTATCAGATTTAAGGTGATCAAAGAATCTCATACAAATCAAATGTTATACTAAAACAAACATTTAATCAATTCCGGCCTCGATATTTTAGGATTCTTTCAAAAATTAGTTTACATACATATCCATTTGTCTTTTCTTAATTCTAATACAACTAAATTACAAGCACAACAAGTAAAGCATTTTAAGGAAATAAACTCACGATGCCATGTCGACTATTCTTTTATACGGATGAGTCGCTCACACAATCCTCTTAATCGAAATAGTCTCGGCGTATAGGTATTCTTACCAGAATCACCTAGCCAAAGAAAATACCCAAAATGAGTATTTCTTGATGATATTCTTGAATTTTGACAAAATAATGTCATGAAAACGTCAAAGTTCGTATAAAGGAGGATTCCAATTTAAAATGGTCATAACATGGTCATTTTAACTCGAAACTGCGCATATAATATATCGATTTCTACCCACTCGAAAAGATCTATCTATTTCTTAAACTATTTTTATCAAACTAAACCACTTAGGCCTTGAAAACAGTGGTGATCAGATTCTCCACGAATTTTTCAACTCAAAAACAATTTTGTTTCAAACTTTAAATCATTCAAAATTTGTTTGATAAATACTTAGTTATCTATATAGTTGAAAAATTCTCTTTCTATAGCTACTTAGTTCATATTTATTCATGCTCAAGTGTTTGTTGTCCAATTCATGCCTCTTGAGTAAAACATTGTTATTTAAGAGTTTTAGAAAACTATAGTTTACAAGAAATTCAATTTGTAAAATTTTTGAAATGAATACTTTAATTCTTTTATTTTCAAAGAATTACTTTATGTTTGACTTATTTATTTTTCCTATACTTTTTGAAAAGTAATTTTCTTTTTTTTTTTTCATTCTCTACATTAGTGTTATTTTTCTATTTATTTTCTATACAATTTTCTTTAACCATTTGTTGGAAAAGATCTTAGTTTGAAAATTCCCATTCCTTTCTTATGTTATGTTTTTCATAGAAATAATTTTTGTATCGAAAATCATTTTCTTTTTGAAAAACAAAGTGGGATAACAAATGATTTAAAAAACTTTTCATAACAAAAGTAATTTCTAAAATTGTAGTGAGTTCTTCTAATAACTTAAAAAGTAATGACTTTATTTTTGTTAAACCATTATTTTATACTTCATATAAACTTATTCTTTAGTGATAAAGTCTCATTTTTGTCAATTATCTTTAGAACTTGAAAATTTGGACAACATTCTTAATGAACATGATTTATGAGAAATAATAGCAAACAAAAATAACATAAACAATAAATAAAGTCAAGTATTGAGTCTTAGCTTTTCCAAGGCTCCCGTGACTAAGAAGTAGACTAGTCCCGAAAGAAAAATAAAATGAAAGAAAGAAAATTTTGTTTTGACTTGATGAAGATAAGTCTAAGATTATAGACTAGTCTTAAAACAACGAGAAATAAATAAATTGCTTTGCATGAAAATAAGTAAATTACAAGTGAGCTTATATGCTCTAAAGAATATATATATGTAGATACATAATAATACTTAGATATAATAACAATAATATTAACAAAATAACAATATAAACATAAATAGATTTCCATGAACAAGAACAATACATGAACATAATGTAGCTTCCATAACATTTAGTTTTTGGAAACTCACACCATGGTCATGTAAAGTTACATGACATGAGAATAAGAAAATATGGAGAAAAGTTTACCTAAAGAAGGTTTTTGAAGTGTTATGTGGTTTTGGTTTTGTATAGGTAGAAAGTGGTTTGAGATTATTTTGAGAGAGTTTGGGAAGGATATTTGGAGAGAGTTTTGAGAGGAGAAATTGGAGAGTTTTTGTAGAGAATTTGTGAGTAGTAAATGTGTGAAATAAGTGAAAGAGGAGTGGCTATTTATAGGAAAATGTGGAGTGATTTTTGAGTGATTTAAATAAAAATAAATTAAAACAACTTAAGAGGAATTGAAAGGGGAGGGGCATCGACCTTGATAGAGGAAAGAGAGAAGAGATTTTGTTTTTTATTTGTATTTTTGTTAAATAATTGCAATATTAAGTAAGATAGATATGAAATAAAGTTATGGAAAAGTAAAAAGCAAAGGTTATAGGTATGGTGTTTGTAAGAGTAGGTGTAAGAAAAAGTAGAGAGAAAAGAATAGTATAGAATAGTAAAATATAAAGTAGATATGACTAATAAAGTACCGGTAATAAGAAAATACGCGTATAAATGCGATATTTGTTATTTTTACTTACCGAAAAATTATAAAACTAATATTTTTGAAATCCTTATATTTTAACGATTCAACGGTATATTCGGAATATTTTTACTATTCCGGGCCCCGGGATAAGTTTTTCAAGAACTGTATCCGATCGGGTTCAAAACGATTCGCGGTTTTACTAATCTGATCTTTTTAAGCTTCCTTAGGTAATTACGCACTATTCTACATACTAAAATCTTACTTACTTTCTTCGAGTTGCTTATTTGGGACTGCCAGACTTTCTTCGAGTTGCTTATTTGGGACTGCCAGACTTAAGCTATTATGTCTAATTAGGGTTTTGTTGACTTTAGAGTTCCGGTTAACTTCCAGATTAGGGTTTCAAGCTAAACCCATTCCAAGAATTTGGGGGTTTACATATGCAATGCCCAAGAATCATTAACAAAATGTGTAGTGAGACATAAATAGCTAAGATTTTGAATGGAAGTCCAAATATCAGTTGTAAAAGCAATCCTAGATTGTAAAGATTTAAATCTTTCTATCAATTGGGACTTTTCTTGAACATAAAGCTTCATGCAATCCTTAGCTATGGTAGAACGTGATACATGCTTAAACATTGGTTGCACTGTACTAACAAAATCCTTAAAACCTTCACGCTCCACAATAGAGAATGATTGCTCATTAATAATGACCATTCGAGCAAGCATACATCTACAATGATCTTGGTCAAACTTCCATGAGATAAGATAACCATTGTCATTATCAGTTACATCTTCCCTTACTTTTTTGAATGAAGTAATAATCTTTTGCTTTTTATCCATATTTTGGGGAAGTCTAGAACAGGATCTCAAATACTTCAACATAGAAGATGTACCCCAACCAGAATCATAGAGTAACTCAATTCCACAATAATTGCAATTTGTCTTAATAGTCTTCTGCTTATGATCATGTGTAACAGTAATCTTAGTAAAATGAGCCCAAGCAGGTGAACCTTTATTTTTCTTGGGACATATTTGGGACGAAGAGTCACTAGCTGATAATGCAAGCGCTTTATAGGAACCTAGAGTATTATTCTCCTCTCCTTTACTTTCCATTTTTGCTCTAGATTAATCAAAATATAGCAAGATGTATTAGTCATTAACTCAAATGTACATGCTTTACATTTATAGTTCATAAAAATGGAAAAGGAGTTTTGAAATATATCTTACATGTGGCATGTTAATTGAAGCCATTAATTAGATCATTTATATAAACGGGGTTAAAGTCTTTAGGAACACATACCCAAAGAAAAATTATGTCAAACACATACCCAAAGCTGTAAGTGTATCCTTAATCACAGACTAAGAGAAGGCAATTAATAGCCAATCCTTCACCACTTCGAGAATTTTCTGCCAAAGACCGACCTATGGACTTCACTAAAATCCTACGACACATGACATCCATTTTTTTTATTTCACTCCGAGAATGTTTTCACATAAAATAATAAAGAAAAAAATTTAAAATTAAAAAAAAACTGAAAATTTAAATGAATAACACATAACCCAAGAAGCTTTAATAAAGTACACACTCATTGCACAACAAGCATTTTGTAGAAACACGTTTAACCATGTCAAATCATTCATTGATCCCAATAAAATATACAAAATATGCATAATGCAGAATACTCTATGTGTTAAAATAGAGAAAGAGAGGGAGGAAATGCTTGCTCTAAAATTAAATTGTTGCAAAATTTCTGTTGGCGAGATATTCCATCATAGATTGAAAAAATAAATTGAAAATGAAAACGACAACAAAATATACAAAATGAACATACCTTTTCATGGAGGAGTGAGGAGTGATGAGCAAATGAGTGGCGTGAGAAAGAAGTCATAGAGAGCGGCGTGAGAAAGGAGTATGGGTGGCTAAGACAGAGTCATAGAGATTGGTGTGAAAATGATAGTAGGTTTGGGTTTTGTTGGGCTAGGCCAAATGTAAAGTATTTATTATTGTTTAATCAGAAAAGTATTATTATTAATTTTATTTTTTTTTTAAGATTTATATTGGTGGGTATAGGGTACCCTATATACAGGTGGGTACAGGGTACCTTATATCCTATACTTAAAATACATGGTACATGATATTGAAACTCATACCCGTATCTTACCCTAAAAATATAGGCTCAAAAAATTTCTACTTATACCCTACCCTGTAGTCTTTTGATACCTACCCAGATCCTACCCGATCGAGCAGGGTCCCGGTAGGTATCTGATGCGACAAGGTTACCCGCTACCTTTATGCATTAGGTAGTTAAAAAAAAAAAAAAATTCCGGAGCAATAATTGCTTGTGAATATTTTTTATGATCGAAATTGAAAAAATTGTAATTATTGAAGGAAAGAGAACTTAGAATGGTTAAAAAAATATTTAAAGTATATTTTAAATTTTTTAGAGTCCAATGACAATGTTTTCACTTAATAATAATTTAATAATATTAATAGGTAACAAAAACCCTAAACAATGATAAAGTAATAATAATTCAAAAAGACATAAAATTTATTTCTACAGGTCAAAATATTTAGCCCAAAAGAAAACTATATGTATGGTATCATTGACCATCCCACACGTTGAAAAACTGCCTCAAAAAACTATCCACACACTATTTAATTTTTGTAAGAATTTTTGCTTTTATTTTATTTTGAGCATTGTTTGCCTACAATAAAGATCTGCAGTATTTCAACACTTCTTGATGTAAGTTCTTTGCAACTGATTTTTTGTTCTATTTTTCAAAACAATTTTTTCTTTTTCTTTTTCTTTAGCTGTTTTTGTTTTTCAATTTTTTTAGTTTTATTTTATAGTATTCACTTTTTTTCGCCACGGATACACTTTCTTTAGTACCGAGGATTTAAAATACATTTTAGACAACTTCTTGATGAAGATTCTTTGACACCGATTTGTCGTGTTTTATAATAGTGTTTTTTCTTATTTCTTTGAACAATTAAAACCTTTAATAATTTTTTACTTTATGGCTTTTGCAAATTTTTTTCCTTTTTTTTTTAAATCACTTTTTTTTTTTGCAACATGTACAATCCTAGTATTTAGTTGAGATTCTTGAGCACCAATTTGTTTTGTTTTTTAAAGTATATGTAGATGCAAGGTTCTACTTAAAGTAGTCATGCACGTGTCTCGTGGATCTCGTGCCTTACACGAAATTTCAGAGTATGACTGAGAGGATGACACTTGATGACGGGATGGCTTGGAAAGAATGATGGGAGGACGAATAGGTGGTCTTAGTATCTCGAATGCACAGGTGATAGATCAGGGAGCTTGAGTAGACCTTGCACTCCAATATTATAGTTATCGAGTAATTGGGGATAAAAATCACTTGAATTGCCTTGTTTGATCTTTTGAAACAAAGCCTCTTTCTATAGATTGATGTTTGTCTTCTCTCTCCCAAAAAAATTGGAAATAAAGAGGAGTGAAAAAGTATTTATAGGCACTAGTATGGATGACAACTGTCAAATCATCTCAATGATTGACGGATGAGATGGAATACACTATTCATGGTTATCTTGAATGAGTTTCTTATAGACCAAGACTAATAGTCATCTCTTATGTGCATGAGCTCGCTTGAGAAATGTTACATGTGATGAACTGATCTAATGATCCATGTTCTAAGCCCACCAAGCCATCCCAATAACTGAACTGGATTCGTTGGGTCCTATAACTCAGCTCGTGAGCCAAACCTAAAATAATAAATAATAATATTTATATTATAAGCTCACATTTTGCCCTCGACCGAAATTCTTTGGATGGATTTCAAGTATGTTGGGCACTACTTGATCAATACATGCTGCATAACATTATCAAGTGTCTTTATATAGTTGAAGACTTCACTTGTTGTTGGTAAATCATTGAGTAAAAGTCAAGCGCTTGTGTTACAACTCGCTCTATTGCATATAGTTACGTTATAATGTATGAACTTAGTGCACTACTCCAGTTGTGCACGTTGCCTTGTGTTTATATGAATGATATTGCCCCAAAGCATTGTCTATACAACATGTAAATCTTCTTCAATAGATAGCGGTTTTCGTATGGAATGATTGTATCCATGTCCATGACCAATCTCGTAGGGTTTATTCTTGCATAACAGCTTGACATTAGCAAATTCCAAGTTATTTTCTGATTTTTTTTTTTATGGAATTGAAAATTTTCTTACTATTGAATCCACTCTAGAACTAAATAATCCATATCATGTACCCCTTATCAATGTGGTAGCAAAATATTCTAGAAATCATTGAATCAATCTTCTGAAATCTGTCAATATTTGAATCTTCTATTTTGGTAGACAAACTCAATATAATGCAATCCCATCCTTTCAAGTGCAATTCAAAGAAAATCATGATAAGTATCTTAGCAAATCCAACATGGTTTTGTCGAAAATCAAACACGGTAGCTGCATGCTCTCCAGGCTTCAATGAATTTTAAATTAGCCATGGCCTTAACCAAATATCACGAGGTGGTACAGAAATTCAGCCACTAAATGAATTTAGATATTGAAGCTCATCATGTCTGGAGACATCTTTATACACATAATGCATCTTTTCATTCTCCTTTTTTTTTTTTTTCCAAATTCGGGACATCTTTATAAAAATCATCCTAGTGTAACTGTCCTCGAGTAAAACTGCGTATACTCAATATAGCAAGTCCTTTAACCAATTCCTGATGTAAAACTTTCGAGGCAATATTCAATAGCCCCTTTAATTTGTTTTATTTATTACACCTTTTTCTCCGTCTTGGAAATGGTAACAAATCCACCAAATCTTCAATTCAAATTATTCGTCTCAATCTTTACACCCTCTCCCTACATTTAAGTGTTATATATATATATATATATACACACTGATGTTGCCAACTTTCTCCGATGTTCGTAACGTGACGATTAATAACACAAATAGTAGTGGGGTCCTCATCTTCCTCTTCCATCAGTAAAGCAATTAAGTACCTTACTTTTCTTATTCTTCTTCTTCTTTTTAATATTTCATCATGCTTTATTATAACTGACCAAACAATCCTCCATGAAACACCCATTACTAAATCCATGACCTTCACATGTATAGGATCTCATGTCATATCAAATCAACATCCTCTTGGATATCGACAGGAAGCTTTTAACTGTCGAACATGTAAGGATATCTTGTATTAAATCTGTAACGCTCTAAAATAAGGACATTACAACCTGCCACGTGTCCTTCTCATTTAAGAACACGACAAGGCTAAAAATCTAAACCATAAGTATACACAATATAAAACTTCATAAACTCTCATAAAAGATGCCTGTTTAAATTATCTCATAAAACAAATCTTTTGAAGAAAACACTTGTTGGCATAAACCAAAACCAACATAACTAATAATCCAAAACTCAAATACAACTTATAACAATATCAAAGTTTATAAAAAGTAAAATTTCAAAACTTCACGTCATCTTTCAAGTTTATCTTTAAGATCTATAACATCTTAAATGTTAGTAGGATAGTCTACTCCACTAGTGTCCTCTCCCTCATCCATAAAAATGTTATATCCTGATATATTATACATAACTGGATCCTCACCTGGTCCTGAAAATGATAAAAGAACGAGCGAAAAGCCCAGTACGTCAAACCACAAACAAAATGCAAATGCTACACAACATACAATATATATATATATTTTCATGCAACTAATCCTAATACAATGAACACAATTTATTATCTTTAATTAATCAGCAAACAACACAGTTTAGAACTATAGTACTCTAGTTCCAAACTTAGAGTTTCTCATGACCCCTGAAAAACAATCAATATAGAAAATAGGTAATTATAAATATATTGGTGTTGGAGAATCATCTACACACCGCAGCCTCTGCCAAAACCAAATATACCAAAATCATTTCTATGCACGAGTCCACTCGGGACAACCTCACACATAGATCATTAGGGTGTCTCATTAGTATCACACTCTGTGTGGTCTTTACTAACCAAAGCCAAATACAAGCAACAAAACAATTTTATATGTTATATAGAATTAGATTTTTTTTTTTGGACATGATAGAATTAGATTTGTTTGATATTCTAATCCTACACACACAACAAATAGATCTAAACCTACAAGCACATACAACAAACAAGGTAATGTTGTATATATCATGTGCAAGGACTATTATATGAAACATACATTATCAGTAATAGACATCGTACAAGGAAGTCATCTTGATGAGTCACAACGATGTTTCTTTAAACTTATATAGTGATTTTCACTTATAAACGCTTCTCATTATCACCTTAAGCATTCACAAGTATATGAAGATGAAGAGCAACTAAGTTTGGAAGGTTGAAGCCTCTAGGCAGAAAACAATAACGATTAACCAAGAATGGGACACTGAAGTTGCTAAGAAAAGAGAAACTACGCGTGACGAAACCCGAAACAATGAAGCTACTAAGTATAAGAAGACAATCAACAATCAAGTTTGAAGTATTGATGTCGCTAAGCAGCTGGAGACCATGAACTACCAAGCTCTAAGAATTGAAGTTGCAAGGTAAACAAAGATGACTGATAGATAAGCTAGAAGCACTAAAGTGGCATAGATGAAACATCACGAGCCTAAAGTATCAGATCCAGCAAGGATAGGGAGATGAAAGACAACCAAGCTACAAGTGTAGACATTGTCAAGCATGGGAAGATAAAGAGCAAGTAGGATAACGAGATATTACAGATTGAAGCCACAATGTATAGGGAGATAAAGGGTAGCCAAGCTCAAGCACTGCAGCATAGATTCAGCATCCCTATACACTATCTTTGAAAACACCTTTCAAAGCAAGGCCAAGCTCAATGTAACACCCTCAATTGATGGTAAGCTCCAATAATCAAGCCTAATTTGCATGTTGATTATGGAGACACCATTAGGATGGATTCAATGTTATGCTCCAAGAATGACCTTTTTAGTACACATTTTTCATTTCTTAAGGAGCATCCACCTAGATGGAGTGCTTAAGTACCTTACATCACTGACCAATCGGAGTACACGAGCCTTTCAAAGCAAGCCAAGTTTATAGTGTCATCATCACTTATGCCTACTTATGGCATGTTAACACAGGTAAGATGGAAGTATCGCATGTCATCATCTCTCGCTAGAGCACCTAGACTTATATGCTCATCATTGCGTAGGGGGAGATATCACCAACTCTTGAAGACGTGTTCATGCTTTTTGAACCTATACTGTTCTGGGCTAACTAATGCTCCTGCAGTTAGGACATTTCATAAGAGAGTGACCTTGAGGCATCTTTATTAGCAACCACGAAGATTGCTTACAAGAAGAAGTCATGCTTATCTTCTTGAAGTGGCTCTCTCAAGCCAGGTTTTTCCTTTAATGCATCCCAAGTAACTTGTCGTCTTTACTTGACAATGGACATTTAAATGAGTGCTTCCTAGCGTAGAGAGTCATCACATATTATCCAATAGAGTACCATGCCAATTCGACTTTGATCAAGGTGTGCCACGTCTTCTCAATATTGCATGGAGCTTTGATTTCTATTGACAGTCATTCTCACTAAGTGACTTCGAGAGTGGTTCTTTTATAGATTGGATAGTATTCTTTACTTTTTGTGAAGTACCATATAGTTACTTCTGCTGGTTAGTTGATATAGTTGTCAATTGCATAACTCTTTTCCGTGACTATGTTTTTGCATCTGTTAGTGATATGTTGCAAGTCCTAATCATATATCGCCATGAGTTCTATCTTAGACTGCCAATAAACAGGTACAACGGTCACTAGTGATGTTTAGATAGCTGGAGAGCTTGCATGCAAGTTAGAGCCTTTTGATGATGCAAAGCACATGAATCTTTCTTAAAGATCAATGAGTATTCATCCACCACCTCAACTATAGGATCCCAAGCAAGCAAAACATGCATTCAATAAGGAGGTAAACAAATCCTTTGTATATAACTTGTTGTTATACTTTTCTTTATTGTCTAACGCTTTCTTTGTTTGCTTCTTTTAGGTTGAGATGAATTCTTTCCTAGTTCATGTCACTCAAGTGGTGTTGCTACACTTTGATAGTATCAGACGATGAGGGTTATGGTCAGGATAAGACTAATTATAAGTCGTCTCCAAACTCTTGTATTTTGAATTGGAGAGTTCAATATGAATTTTTGATGAAACAATTTAATACACAATCAACTATTTATTTGTTGTAAAACACCCTTAATTAGTCAAATATATATATATATATAATATGCATGCTTTGTGCATGTTGTGGTGTTTTTCTACAAATTTTTAGCAAAATAGGGATGTCTAAGGCAAAACTAAACAAGAATTTAAAATGTGCAATAAGAAGTTTTTAGACTTGTCAAGGGTCAGTTATGGGCTCGACATATCAGGATTTAGGGCTCAACATGCCCAAACCAAAGACTCGACAAAGGCAAATGTCAGAGTGATTATTGATGGTTAGATTTATGCCTCGATGTATTATGAGTTAGGGCTCGGTAATTCTTTTTTTTTAAGCTTGAGAAATGTGCATATAAGAAGCTTCGATGGCAAAATCTGGGAGCGATAAAGTGAGGCGTGAAGGGTATTTGAGGCACAACGGCTTAAAGTCAGAGGGTAATGTGAAAAGAAAAAGAGTTGTTATAGTGCATTTAATGTTTGACAGTTTATAGACGTTGCATCTAACGGCTTTTGAATTTTAAAGGCTATTTATATACAAAGTTCAAAAGACCAACGAGTAAAAAAAAAAAAACGAAGTGCCAAATTATTTTTATAAGCTCATTAACTGTGATGAAACGAATTCCTTTTCTTTATTCTCTTATACATAATATTTGCAAATTATTAAGAGAGAGAAAATACAATCTAATACTCAATTAATATTAATTGTTATTTCTTTTAGAGCACCTAAAGAGGGAAAGGAAATATTTTATTTCCTATAGGTGTAATATTACTCGTCTCGAGCCAACTTTTAAAATTAATTGAAGCGGTAGTGAAAACCTCAAAGGAGGCATTTGATGAACTGTGGAGAGTAGGCAAAGGGTCGAACTCCACATTATATTTGTGGCTTGATTTTCTCTATCCCTTTCTTTTATTTTATACATTCTATTTATTGTTTACTTATTCGTTACAAATCCTTTTATTTTTAATATGCTAATTTCAAAATTAATTATTTCAAAATTTTAGGCAAATACTCAATTCACCTTCCCTCTCTTGAGTATTGCTAGTGTATTTTCATTGTGGTGATGATGAAAGTAGTGTTGACAGCGCTAAAGAGCTTGATTGTGGAGATGATGAGCACACTCTTGATGAAGGCAGCAAGAGAGCATCTGATGTCAATATGCCTATTGAGTTTCATCCTCCCCTAGTTACTGGCATGTCTTGTGAAGATATGGTAGAAACTTTAGAGGACCATGTTGCATTAGGGCAGATGGCTTTGTTTCACGGCTTTGCTGTGCCATCTCATTTAATAGTACCGTTGGATAGTCTTGATGCCACAGAGGAGATGACTTCGTTTCACAGCTTTACCATGTTGTCTCATTTAATAACACCTTTAGAGTCTCTTAATACCATGGACAGGGAATTCTAGGTCGGCTCTCCCATGTTAGAGTTAAAGGTAGCCAGTGTAATGGTGAAGATGATCGATGAAGCCATGCTATTGATGGATAGATGCCCGAGTTCTTCATCAATAGATAAGCTAGAGCAACTTGTCATGTGTGTTGAGGAAGCTTGCTTATTGCAGTTGAAAGTTGATTACTTGTGGCTTGTTGCTGCTTAGGCGAAGAGATTGCTTAATTTTTAAGATGCCAAAGGACATCATTATAGGTTGATGGTGTAACTGTAAGAGATACAAGTAGAGATTGTAACAACAAAGACTAAGATGGAGATCTCTTTAGGAGATGATGACCTAGAGTTTGTAGTGGGCTTAGATTGCTAGCCTTAGTTTAGATTTGCTTATTATCTTATTTCCATTATTAAACAATGTGTTGATACTCCTTTTTTTTTTTTCAAGTCAATAGATTGGTTTTCCTGAATTTTCGCAATTATTGCTTTGCATTGTTTTGCCTCATTACTTATTCATATTTGTGAATGTTAAGATATCAATTAAGTCATTAGTAATGTGTGCTTAGGAAGCAATGCTTTCCTTTAGTAGCAACGATTTATGGAGTAATAAAGTTATATGACTATTGTGTTGCACATCAAAGTAGTGCTCTCACTTGCTAGCAACAATGTTATTAGCACTTAGAGTAATAAATTGATCACACTTTAAGCAACGATAGTATTATGTGCCTTGTAGGCTTGACACCTTAGTAATTGAATTGAGTTGGTTAAGAGGGCATTTCCTAATGCGTAACCATTCATTGCATGTTTTCAGAGCATTACCTTATACCATGTGTAGGTGTGACACAATGTTGTCATGCGCTTGGGAGGCAATGTTTCTACCAGTTAGCACTATAGGCAAAGCATGTCATCGCACGCTTAGGAGACAACACGCTTACCAAGCAACAATGATGTTTAAGATATTATGATTGCAATTGTTTATCATAAATATAAGGCTTGCTTAGACTCAGTGATCTAAGGGACCTCTTAAAGCGTTTTAGTTCATTAGAGTAAGGCTCTTGCTTGGCAATGATAGTATTTAAACAATCTCTTTTAAGAAAGTATTCAATTGTGCTTAAGTAGCAATCATGGCATGTATCACATGGGAGAAAAATTTCTAGTTTTGTTAGTCAATGGGGTATTTCCCACTACGTGAGTACCTGGTATAAGTTACTAGGAAGGTTGTCTTGTTAATTGCAATAGCTTATAATATGCCTGGGAGTTAATACTCTTACCAGTCTATAGTACACAAGCTTAGCATATCATCATGAGTTTGGGAGTTAATGCTTTGACAACTGAGTGGCAACTTTTGAATTACCCTTCAAATACTTTGTGTTGTGAAGTCCTGAATCTCTTATGGACTTGAAGATGATCATCACATATGATGTAAGCTTAGGGGTTAAGGGACGAAAGCAATCATGCTAGGGCATTGTCTGTGTCACGCCCTGAGGGGTACCTTAAACATGACAATCCGCGGTGCACAATACTTAAGCTTAAGAATGACTAGCTCAGTTGCGCAAAGGCTTCCATATCATGTACAAGGCGTACATCACAATTAAAAGAACGCATCGAAATAGCGCAATTTACATTGACAATGATTAAGTAATAAGGCAAGGAAAATACTTATCATAAAACATAAACATGGTAAATTACAATTCTTAGGGGCATATTCCTCTATTGTCTTCAAGTCAAAATAAATACACTTCTGAGAAATTTTCAAAACTAACTAGCATATATTATATACAAGGAACCTTACAAAGTAACTTCATCCTATGTTCCCATGGCCTCCATAAAAGTTTAATCTTTCCATGACTTCCTTAATGTCATGATCTTCGATTAAAGCCACGAGTATACCTGTTTCAACAAAACTTATGGAGGTATAAGCTTACAACTAGCTTAGTGAGGTATTCATTTTCATTCACACCATGGTTTCAAATAAGTTCATTTAAATTTGCACGCATATGCTATGCATACAAGGCAACAGTCACGTGAATACACAAATATATATAGTTATCCAGAAACCATATATAGAACGGATTTACCCATTCGTATCAAAGGTTAGGGAATTGTTGATGAAGATCCTTGACTTTCTACTGCTAGTCCCCAAGCCTCCACCCAAAGCGTTCGGTTGGCTCAGCTCCGAACCTAGAGTCGCATTCCCCGAGCGATTTGGATTTTCTAGGAAGGAGCATGGTTCGTGTCCTAGCACGATAACAGCCAATCCAACTCTACGCATAGGAGTAGCAGCCTTCCGAAAGAGATGTGACTCGATGGATGCTATCCGTAGGTGTTTTATTTTTCTTAAGCCAAACCTTACCAAGGTTTATGAGGGGGCCATCAATCTATTTGGCAAGCAACAATCAATCATACAAGTAAGTAAACAAAACACTTAAACAGGCAATTTGAAGTTGTGATATTCTTAATTTTCATTTAACACATAAACATAGAATCACATATATACATATCACCGGATTCCCCATACATATCTATTATTATCTTTTTTTAGCATACTGATGCCACTACTTTACAAGCACAAGCACAAGCACAAGTACAAGCACAAGCATAAGTAAGGTAACGAAATTAAGATGAATAACCCATTCGTCCATTTCGCAATCTTTTTAGTCGTAGCAATCCCCCGGAAGGGTAATCTCTTATCCTTCGTCACCTAGACAAAAGAAATACATGGGATGAGTATTTCATAGAAATTCTGCTTAAACTTTCAAATTCTATTTCACTATGTTCATCAAAATCGCATAGAATGAAATTCCAATTTAAAATGGCTATAACTTACTCATTTTAACTCGGAATTTCGCAAATAATATACCATTTTCTACCTGTTCGAAAATACTTATCCATTTCCAAGGTTATTTTTGTCATATAAGGTCGTTTGGGTTCCGAAACCATAGGGTACAGATTTAAAATGAATATTTCCAAATTTTGTGAAACAATTTTCCAACTCAACTTCATTAAAAAATCATTTAGTAATATATATATACATATATATGATTGATAAACCTTTTGAGTATATAGATAAGCTCATTTATATGCAAAAATTCTAATGGTAGTGTCTCACCAATTTACTTCATAAAACAATTCATTTTGAAGTGTTAAAACTTTAACTTGTCAAATTTCTTTTCAAGTATTTTGAAGAAACTTTATATTTTCCTAGGTTATTATAAATGAATATATTCTTATTTTATTTTTCTCATTCATTTTTTCAAAACAAGTCAATTTTCCTTTAACTTTGGTCTTTTATAATTTTTATTCTAGTGATAAAAGATTAAAGTTATCAAAAGTTTATTAAGTTGTTGATAACCTATTATAAATTTGCATTTAGAATGGCTTTAGAAAATGAGTCTTTTCTTCTTATATTTCTTGTTTAAAATATAAGTTCTTGTTTTCTAAAACTTGGTCTTTTATTTTCTTTACAAATTTTATTTGAAAAGAATCCTCTTTATTGATAAAATCCTTTATTTTTTATCTTATCATATTTATATTCTTTGAAAATAAGTTTCTTCTTTAGAAACTTGAAAATCATTATTTTCTTAAGTGGGTTTATAACTTTATGGGTTGATTTTATCTTAACTTTGAAAACTAGTTTGCTTCTTGGTTTTATTATGGAGTTGAAAAGAATTTAATCTTAAGCTTTTTGTGAAACTTTGAATACCAACAAATTATTTTACTTAGGTTACCATATTATGAAAAAAAAGCGTTTATTTCTTATATTTTCTTGGCAAAGCTATCTTTGTTACTTGAGAAAACTTTGAGAAAACTTGTATTATTCCATTATGTTGTTAATAATAACTCCATTATTTAATGAAAAGTCACATAATAGAAAATTTGGTTTCAAGTTTTTTTATTAAAGAAAAATTCTACTCTTAAATTTAGTTGAGACGATATCATTATGTAGATGCATATATTATGACCATGTAAAATAATAAGAATATGAAAAAGATACTAAAAGCAAATAATAATAAGCGAAGTAATAAAAATATCAAATATTGGGAACCTTAGCTTCATCAAGGTAATCCGGTAAAGTATTAGGAGCCTTAGCTTTATCAAGGCATTTCGGAACTAAGAATAGACTAGTCCCAAAAATAATAAAGAAAAGAAAATGTTGTTTTGATTTGATTTGATATAGACAAGCCTAAATCTAGAAATACTAGTCTTAAAATAGCATGAAATTAAATAAATAACAAGTGAGCTTATATGCTCTAAAGATTATATATAAATACATAAATATATTTAGTTAAATATAAATAAGAAGTTAACATAATAATAACAATGATAATAACAAATAATAACAACATATATAAAAGCATAATATCAAGATAATAAAATAGGAATTTCATGTGCAAGAACAAAACATGAACATGTTGTTGCTTTTACTACTCATGTAAGTTTCAAAACAATACCACAGTCATGTTAAGTTACATAACATGGATAAACTAAATGGTTGGAAGAAGTTTTACCTAAAGTGTTTATGTGATATAAAGATGATAGATGAATGTGATATTATGTGGGTAGTAGAAAATAAGAGATGGTTTGTATGTAGAGGAGGATTTTTATGAGTGTTTGGTTAAAGAGAGTTTTGATAGAGAGAAATCTTTATGGAGAGTGTTTGTGTAGTGAATTTGAGAGAGTTTTGGTAGTAAAATGAGTTGTGTGAAAGAATGAAAAAAGAATAAGGTATTTATAGAATTTTGGAGTAGAAATTAGATGTAATTAAATAAATTGAAAAAGAAAATACTTTGATGGAGAAGAGAGAGAGTGTGTGCCAGCTACATAAGAGAAAGGGAGAGAAAATTATTTCATTTGTTGTTTTGTAATAAAAAGTAATTAATATGTGAAGTATGGTTAATGTGAAGGTGTATTAGAAATGAAAAAATTAGAATAATAGGTATATAGGTAGTAAGAATAGGTTGTAAAAAAAACTAAAGATAGATGATAGTAATAAATAGTAGACTAGACAATTAAAATACTGGTAGTAATAAAAATACACGTATAAATGCGATAACTGTAATTTTTAGTTACTGAAAAATTCTAAAACTGATATATTTGAATTCCTTTTATTTTTACGAGTATATTGATATTAATGGAATATTTTTTTCGTTTGGTGTACTGGAGCACGGTTTTTGAAAACTAATCCCGTTCGGATCCGAAGAACACTAAAAATTTGTGAATTTGGTATTTTTAAGCTTTCCTATAATATTACAAACTATTATCAATAATTATTTCCATTTCGTTGTTTAGGATTGAAGAGCATGGGATTGCCGGATCTTAAACACTATGGTTAGTTGCAGCTTTATTGACTTTTAGGGTTCCGGTTTGACTTCCGGCTTGTTGATTTTATTCGTATGATTATAAATTTTAAGGTCTTGTCTGTATTATATTTTTAGTTCAACGTTTATGGTTTATTTTATTTTATTTGTGATTATTTAATATTTTTCAATTCTTGGGATTATTTAACCGAGTCTAGGATTATGAGTTGACTCAGTTTGACTTTTGGTGAAAATTGAAACTTTTGATTCTAAAATTCACCGAAGGATTTAAGGTCTTAGTATTTCGTTTTCGAGCGTTATTTGGATATATCATCTTGATTTGCGTGTTAGGAATCGGATAGATGATTTGATTGGTGTACGGATGTTGAATTAACCGATAGTTAGATTTTCTATTTTGTTTTGAGGGTTCCCTTTTTCTTGAGATTAAGAATTCTCGTGTTTAACCTTATTTAGAATTTTGATTTTAACTTGGGTTGATTTTCATAGTTTCGGTTTTAGTTTCTGACTTCTATGATTATTTTCTAAAAATTATGAAAATTTCAGGGGTTTACAGCCTGAGCTTAAGGCACAAAAGCCAAGATGGTGCTAGGGCATTACCTAGGCTTAAGGCATGGAAGGAAGCCGAGATGCCAAGGCAATGCCTGGTCTTAAGGCATAAAGGCCACAATGATAGGGTGTTGCTTGGGCTTAAGCTAAGGATGTTGAGATGCTAGGGTAGTGCCTGGGCTTAAGGTGATCTTATCTTGGGTGGTACGAGAGGAAGCATGTGATGATGATGACCCTGTTAAGTAGAGTTTTCATATTCCAAACTTCAAATGTTGGTTGCTACCCACCACAACCTATGGTGGTAGTGTTTGCTTGTTTACTCCCTAAGGTACATTTACTTCAATGATTGGAGAGTTCACTGGTTGCAATGTGAGAGATAGTTGACTGAGATGAAGAGAGGGCGCCTTGTTGCACAGTAGATAACGAATCTATTAAGGTTGCACCTTGGTACGTAGCAGCATGGGTAGCCATCCTCAGTATACTAGTTTTCTCTAGCACTGTTGCATCAGTTTTGCATTATTCCATTACATAACATGCATTGTCAGTTCATTGTCAAAGGTATCATCTTACGTTTTGGAATGAGGGATGTCATTAATATTAAGAGTGTTATCTTCAAGCGCTGGCACAATTTATTTGATCCCGTCGAGGTTGTTGTTATCATCATGTTGATACATGCTATTATTGAAGTTAGTTGGCTTTCTTCTTGGAGGTGCCGACATGAATGTGTCAAGTTCTTCGGTCCCTAGCAAAGTTGCCAAAATGTAGATGTAAGGTTCTTGTTGAAATAGTCGCATTCATGTCCCATAGATCTCATGCCTCGAATGTGACTTCAGAGTGTTATTGAAGAGATGATATTTGATGACGATATGACTTATAGAGAATAATGAAAAGGGCAAACCGGTAATCTCAAAGTCTCAAATGCACAAGTGATAAGTAAGGAAGCTTGAATAGACCTTACATACCAACCTTACAGTTCTTGAGAAATTATAGGTAGAAATTGTTTGAGTTGCCTTGTTTGATCTTTCTGAACAAAGCCTCTTCTATAGATTGATGTTTGTCTTCTCTCTCCTAAAAAATTTAGAAACGAGGAGGAGTGATTGAGTATTTATAGATACTTGGTATGGATGACAAGCGTCAAATTATCTCTGTAACCTCAAATTTTTAAGGTAATTTAAAACTTAAACCCTAAACTGGAAAGTTAATCGGAAACCCTAAGTCAACAAATCCTTAGGAAACCCTAGCAGTTTAGATCCAGCAACCCCATGTTCTTAAACCAAGAAGTCGAAATATGAGTGGAGAGTGTAGATTGGTTCGTAATAATATTAGGATGCTTAAAAATATCAGATTAGTGAATTTTCGACCTATTTCGAATTCGATCAGATACAAACTTTGAAAAGCGTGTCCTGGGCTCAAGATACAAAAAATATGTTATTAGTACTTTTAGAATCGTAATTTCATAAGATTTACAAATATATCAGTTATATAATTTTTTGGGTTATAAAATTTACAGTTATAGCCTTTTTATCGTATTTTCATTTATACCAGGAATTTAATTGTCTAATCTACTTTTTGATTTCTAATCATACTATTCATAAGTATAACAATCCATACCCTATTCTTACATCCTTACAACTTATTCTTACAATACTACATCATTTTCCTTACATTTACTTTTCTAATACATTTTATTACTTAAATTACTTTTAAATTTGAATTGTTACACACAAAAAAATAACACACATCTCTTTCCCTCTCTCTTGTAAGAATCGGTGCCCCCTCCCCGTGATCTCTCTTAATTTATTTTATTTTTCTTTCTTTTATTCTGCACAAACCCTAATCCACTTTTCTATAAATACTCCTTTGTACCTTTTACTTTTCATTTTCTCTCTTTTCTCTCTAAAACAAACCTTTGCAAATTTTTTTTCTCTCCCTCTCCTCTTCTCCATGCCGTGACCCCTATACGCACACACCACACACATTTTTTTTCTTCTTCAAGTTTTCTTGTTCCAAACCATCTAATAGGTGATAGATCTACACTTTACCACAATAAAACATGTAATGGCAAGATCCTACATGTGTGATTCTGCTTAAAATCCCTATGAGCTTTATGCTTGGGATGTGAAAACACTTAGACATGAGATCCTTGCCATCACAATGTTGTATATCTTGTTATTTAAGTTGTTTTGCTATTATTTTGCTTTATTATTGTTTTATGTTGTTAATATTGATGTTTTATGCATATATTCATTATTTAAGCTTATCTACATATATAATGATCATAGTGCTTTTGCATTTATGACTTGTATAATAAACTAGATCTAATTGTTTTTAGTACATAAATGAACAAGATTTTTGTTTTATGTACATAAAGAATTTGTAGTAGCATAATAATAGTGGGAAGATGTTAGAAAGTCTAGGACTTATTTTAGTTTCAACAAAAATGGTTTTTGGAAATTTGGATCTTAAAAGGACCCTATATAGAAAAGCTATTTTTCAACTTCAAAATGAGTATTTTACATTAAAAATGAAAGGCTTAGGGAATGAGTATCATAAATGAGTGGTTTTGATGAGTAAAGCTTATATCTACTAAGGGTATTTTCAAAACAAGAAAAGTTTATAAAAGTTATGTTAGTATTATGTTTCAATCCCAACAACAAGCTTAAAATTCATAATAAGGAAAGCTTGATACATGAACACTTATTTTTCAACCCCAGAACAAGATTTTTATTAAATAAATGGAAGCCTTAAGGAGTATGTTTGATTAGGAATTAATTTTAGAAAGATTAAATGAGTTTTATAAAAGAAACAATCTCAAATATAAATTTCAAAATTCGGATTTAGAAATAACTTCTAGTTAAACACCTATTTCCAAATGGCAAAATGAGGATTTTAATGAAAAATAGAAGTCCTAGGAAATACATGTAATGAAGACCTAATTTTGACAAGAATAAATGAAATTTATCAAAGTATAATACTAAAACAAGGAAATGTTTCAAAGTATAGATTAAACAATGTTTCCATTCCTTAAAATTTTGTAAAATTCGTAACTAGGTAAACCCCCTATTTAAAATTTATTTTCTAACTCTAAAATGAATAATTTTATTAAAATAATGAAGGTGTTAGGCATATAGGTCATTAAGGTTGAGTTTTGATAAAAACAAGTGTGATTTTGCAAGGAATAAAACTAGTTTTCTTAAATCTAGTAATTTTAAAAGTTTTGCAAAGCAAAAGTTTCTAAAAGAATTCTTGATATCATATATCATTGAGGATATACATATAGATAGCTCATCTCATGATATTCATGATAATAACTTGTAGGCAATGCATATACATACAATGCACTTGGTAGAAATAAAGATAGGAAAATAGTGTCTTAAACATCTTATAGAGCATTGTCTAAGTACACGAGGAAATAGATTGACCAACACCCATGAATCATGCATGACATCGAGTTATTTATGCATATAAAGGAGTCTTTCAAGATATAATGATAGCTGAGTATCTATCAAAGCTTTGGGATGATGCTTAGATTGAAATTAGAAATTGATTTGTGGGTTGGGAATCTCGTGTAGCATTCTGTACCCTACTGTTCATGGACCAAATGACCTTGTTTGATGGAAATAACTTTAGAAATAGGTAGCTCTCATCAAATAGGTAGAAATCGATATATAATATGCGAAATTCCGAGTTAAAATGACTAAGTTATGACCGTTTTAAGTTGTAATTTCCTCTTAGGCAAACTTTAACGAACTTGTTAGAATAAAATTTATAAGTTCACTTAAACTTCATAAAAATACTCATTAGAGTTATATCTTTTGATTAGGGGATTTAGGAGACGGACTAGACTTTCCCGATGACTATTACGATTAAGTGGATTTTCGTGTTATGGCAAAGTGAGTTCACCATATTTAAATTACATGCTCTTGATTGTGCTTGTAATAATAATGGCATTAGAACTAGGACAAGATAAAATTGAAATGTGCATGTGAATTCTGTTTGATTGAATTGATGATAAGAATATCGAAATGGAATTGTTATAAATATTTGTTTGATTTAGTATAGAATTGAAGTGTCTGAAATGTCTATGATTGCCTATAATTCGCTTAAATAATATTCCACGATCTTATAATTAAATTGACCATGCATACCATATGTTGAGTTACATTACATTTGTTACTATACCTTTGTGGGAAGAAGGCACAATAGCTAGGTAATAAGTGGGTCTGAAAACTCGAATGTTGGCATGGAAAGGCCTGAATTAAAATTGAAGTGGAGTAGGCACTTAAATCAACTACATAAACAGTGAGTGGGTGGGCACTTGAATTAACCACTATATAAATGAGAAAAATTGAAATCTATGGTCGTATGGGCCTGAAACACCTAATCCTGAATGGAGGTAGTAAATCCATTCAACGTCGGACTCTCGGAAAGTCTTATGTATTGTATGCTCACATGCTTGTGCATTTCATATGCTTGTCTAATATAACTTGCTTGCCCTATTGTTTGATGAAGTATTTAATTTAGAAGTGAAACTCACTAAGCTCGTAAGTTTATACCCCTATAGTTTTCTGTTGTAGTACGATTATTTATGGCTATCTCCGAGAGGCCACTTTCCGTAGGTATATCTTTTGGAATTTAAATAGCTTTTTGACGAAGTTGGGACCTAGATGTTAGGCATAGACTTCTAGCTAAATCTCCTTAATTTTATTTATAGTTATTATAAGAGACTTTTGCGAACCTATGGACTCTTAATATTTTGACGGGGGGTATGCCCTTAGATATTTGTAATAGATTAATCTGGTTATAACTGTTATGATTTATATTCTTATCGTTGCGTATGTCTTCTTAAACTATTTCGATTCAAAGTAAGGTCCCCTACATGGTGAACGTAAGCCTTACACCTAGTGTCTAAACTCATAGGATGACTAAGGATGTCATACTTGAGTTTAAATATCGAGTGTGGCAGACTGTCGCGTATAGGGTACCCTCTAGGGCACGAAAATCTCAGTGGTTGACGGATGAGATGGAGTAAGCTCAATTCATGGTTATCCTGAATGAGCTTCTCATGAGCCAAGGCTAATAGTTATCTCCTATGTACATGAGCTCATTCGAGAAAGGTTGGAAGCGGTGAATCGATCTAATGATTCTTGTTATGAGCCCATTAAGCGAAATCTCTCTAAGTTATCCTAATAACTAAATTGGACTTGCTAGGTCCTGTCACTTAGCTCGCGAGTCAAGCCTAAAATAATATATAATAATATTTATATTATAAGCCCATTTACAATATCTTTTCTTCCTTCTTTGATTTTTTTAAATTTCTTTTCTTCTTATTTCATTTTGTAATGTTAGATTTGTTGTGAAGCCCTTACCTCACGAATGTGTCATTGCTAGGAATACAAAATACTTTGTTAATAAATTTTTATTTTTGATGGACCACTGCTTTGTTAATAAATTTTATTTATCCTTACAAACACATACACTAGCTTGGCTATGGCATAGTACTGCATATGGATTCCATTTTTCCATACATTGAAAACTATCTACAAATTATACATGTTTTATGTACAATAATCAATAATAAAAATAACTGATAAAAGACATCTAATCTATTGTACAAATCCAACTTATCTAGACAACAATTTTCTTTTCTTTTCTTTTTTTTTATGTGCACAAATTGCAAAATATAGTCAATTATATTATGATTTTTTTTAAAAATTAGGTACCTCACAAATCGAATTATTTTATGTTTGTACATGGATCCTCATTTTCCAAGCTACCACTATGGTTCCTTTAAACAAATCATTTTTTTTAATTTATAGGAAATTTGAAATGATATCTATATTGTGAAGCAGTAAACTAAATTGATAATGATAGCACATTTTATTGTTGGTGACAATCAACCGCCATAATTGAACTCATATTATATTGACATCTTAATCCTTAAATAAAAAAAATACTCAAAACAATATTTCCATCCATACTTTAATGCAACACTCATATGGTATGATGGTAGAATAGATAACATTTTTTTTTAACATTTGGTTGGAAAAAGATATGAGTTAATAATGGGGAAAATATGCATAAATGACTATTTAATTTAAAAATCTGATATATTTTGTATATCTATATTATTAAAGCAACAAAGGCCCATTTAGTGTTTTTAGTGATTATAATATTTCAATTTTAATTTTATAAAATTAACCCTTGGTGAATAGTTTGAAGTCATATCACCTTCCACAATTTACGTCGTACAGTTATCATTTTCTTCATTTTGTTATTGTAGCGATTGAAGATAAAGCCACTAATAAGCTAACTTATCCATCCATCCTCTCTCTTTCTATATCATAAATACAAGTGTTTCTGGTGTGTTCACTAATAGATTTTAAATTTTAATAATTTTTCTATTTTATTTAATAGTGCATTCTATCTTTCAATTAGATAACAATTTTTAAATTTATAAAAATGCTCCATAATATCACATCAATATTTATTTACATGGTTTTATAGTTTTACTATTTTGTGGTAAGTTTTTTATAATTTTTGGATTGTCATATTTGTACAAGATGGTGGATGCACCATCTACTAGTATCCATTATTATTAAGTAAATTCTTTTTATTTGTCTCCACAATTTTTTAAACATTAATTATTTTATCGAAATTATGGTCATGACCTCTCTTTTATAATTCTACAAGTGCTACCAATATGTAAATTAAAACTAATGAAGAAGATATGATGGTCATGTACACATAAATATAAACTAAAAAAAGTCTCCACCACACTTTAATTGTCTAACCTTATTTATTGTGGAAAATCCTACGATTTTGTGGCGGTTACAATGAGAGTGGTCCGATCACATTTCTTTATTAATATTTTCAAGAGAAAACTTATCTAAATCAACACAAATTTTTTCCACATTATCGCTTGAACATACATGAGGCAAAGAATCATAAAAAACAACATGATTAGATTATTTTACAACCAATTTTTTTTATTAAAAACTCTATAAGCTTTACCGGTTAAAGAATAACCCAGAAAAAACCTTTATCACTTTTAGCACCAAACTTAGCTAGTTGTTCTTATACATTATTCAAGATGTAACATTTAGTGCCAAATAAATGAAAATAGGAGATTTAGGTTTTCTTCCTTTTAAAAGCTCATAGGGTTTTTTTTTTTTAAGAATTAGTCTTATGAAAACTCTATTTGATGTATAATATGTAGTGTTAACAACTTCCGCCTAAAAATTTTTAGGTAAATTATTTTCGCGTAACGATGTTCTAACCATTTTAATCAAGATTCTTTTTTTTTTTCCTTTTGGCTACATCACTTTGTTGTGGAGTTCTAGGTACTGAAAAAGTATGTTTAATTCCATTTTCACTGCAAAAATCATCCATTTCATAGTTTTTAAATTCTCCCCCATGATCAGTTTGGATGGTCACAATATTAAGATTTTTTCATTTTGGACTTTCTTGCAATATATAAAAAGGACATTGTTTGTTTCATCTTTAGATGCAATGAAGAAAGTCCGTGTATATCTCATGAAGTCATCAATAATAACCAATATATATTTTTTACCTCCCAAACTTAGAGTTTTAACAGGACTAAATAATTTCATATGCAATAGTTCTAATAGCCTAGAAGTGAAAATAATATCCTTTGACTTAAAAGAAGTCTTAGTTTGATTTCTTTGTTGACATGCTTAACAAATCTTGTCCTTTGAAAATTTATTTTTAGTAAACCTTTGACAAGATTCTTTTTAACAAGTTTTGAAATTACTTTATTCTAGCATGTCCCAATTTTCTATGCCATAGTTAACTATTGTCATTTTCTGAAATCATCTAGATTGATTTTGTAAATATTTCTACGTTTATACCCTTCAAAATAAGCTTAATTATTGGCAATTCTTTCAATAGACCATTTATTGGTAAGAAATATTATTCTGAAATCATTATCACATAATTGGCTATCACTAAGCAAGCTATGCTTTAAACTATCAACTAAAAACACATTCTTAATGATTAAATCTCTATTTACTATAATGTTACCTTCACCAATAATAGTTAACTTGTGATTGTCTCCGGAGGTCACATTCCCTTGATTCTTTAAGTATAAAGTTGTATACCTGGATGCATCTCTAGTCATGTGTTTACAGCAATCGCTGTCTAAGTACTATTTGTTATTTCCACTTGAAGATTCTTACAAAACAGGGGATTATTTATTTGGTACTCATTTGAGTTTGGTCTTTTTTAGTTATGTGTAACAATTATTTCTTTCTTAGGAACCAAAACTAACTTGCTTTATAGTTCAAATGCATGGTTTTTCTTATTGCATAATTGTATGCAATATGACCAGTTTTGCCACAATAATTACATGTCCCATGAGTGGCTTTTACAAATCGAGTTTCATGAGACTTGTAGCTACTTTCTCTATTATAGCCAATTCTATATTTGTTTGAATCACACATTTGATTTTCAAAAAGTGTGTTCAAGTTCTTTTTCCCTTTGGTGAGTGGCTATGATTGCTTTCGAATTATTTAAGCTAGCTTTTAATATAATATTTTCATTTCTTAATTCTTTTAACTCCTTTAAAGTTTCATTATTGCTGCTACCGGTACATGCAACATTATCATCATTATTCAAGGTTTTTACTTCAATATCAAGCAAATCATTTTCAATTGTTAATTTATTATTAATCTTACTTAACTCATCATTTTTGCTTTTTAGCTTTTTACACTTATTATTCATCTTATCATTTTCAAATTTTAAAATATCAATTTCTTCGTGTAACTTTTCTTTTTCTATTTTAATCTCCTCATACTCATTTCTAAATTCATCCAATTCTTCTCCTACTTTCTTCATTAAGGCTATATGCATGCAATTCTTTTTCTCCACTTTTATTAATTTACTGCATACTTTATCATATATATCACAAATTTCATTTTAAGAAGTAGAAGATGAAGAACTTACTTCATCATCCAATGCCATGAAACACATGTTTTCATCCGAGTTATTTGAGTCATCATCGCTTGGTGATGGGAGCTTCTTTTCTAAATCCTTTATATGCTTTCTTGAGCGTTGGATGGTATTGTTGAATGTGTCATGATTTGTGATATTTGTAGCAGGTTATCACATTTTTCTTTTCCTTTTTGTATCTCGAAGAACTACCATCACCCTCCTTTTTTTTTGTCTTGGGGTTGAACTTCATGAACTTTTTGCCCATCAAGGCAAGTTCCCTATTACCATCATAATAATCCTCTTCACTAGAATCATGAATCATAGCTTTTAAAGCAATCAACTTCTTGTTTGATTTATTTCCTCACTTCTTAATTAACTCATATATCTTGAGAGCTATAAGAAGTTCTTATTTGCTCATAGTACTTGAATCTCGTAATTCTTCAATAGCAGTTCTCTTTGCTTCGCAATCCTTGGGTAAGAACTTGAGTAGTTTATAATTTATTTCCACATTGGTGAAATTATTTTCAAGCACACTTAAAGGATTTATGATGTTGATGAATCTATTATGCATCTCATCTATATATTCATTTGGAAACATTTTGAAAATTTTACTTGTCCATATAAAAGACTTATTTTTGTATCTCTTAGTCTTGAAGTTCATTCATATGTCTTTTTTAATTCATCTCATATATCTTTAGCAGATTTATATGTATGGATTTTATTAAAATCAATTTCATTTAGCCCACGATGCAGTATGTTCATAACTGTTTCATTTAGATCTAATCTTTTCCAATCTTCTTTACCGTAATATTTTTCTTCTTTTCCTTTAATAATCAAAAGCCTATGTTCTATTACATTCCATATTAGTCTATTTTGTATTTTTAGAAAGATTTTTATTCTACACTTCCAATATGAGTAGTTATCCCCAATTAAAAAGGGTGGTCTATTGATAATTTGTCTTTCTAGAAATTCTAGTGCATTTGATGCCATGATCTTTACTCTAAATGCGATTAAGCATATTAAATTAGAGAAGAGGCTCTGATATCAAATGAAAATGCACTATAAAATGCTTAAAAGGGGGGGGATTGGATATTTGCCCTAAAATGCTCAAACAATAAATTTTTATGTAATAGATCAAATTAAACTTTAATAGCAGTTAATATGGTAATAATAGAGTATCAAAAAGAATCTTAAAGAGATATGCAAAGAAGGTGCAAGCCCATGTTTAATGTGGAGTTCGACTGGCATCCTACTTTTCATGATCACCAAAATCGCCTCCAATCAAAGGCTCACATAGAGTAGTACACCGGTTTCCAACATTTAGGAAATAAAATATTTCATTCTCTCTTAAGATGTTATCTTATAGATAACAAATACAAGAACAGAGCATTAAATGATTTTCTCTCTTTTTGCGGATTTTGCAAATTAATGAACAAGAATACAAAGATAGTGAGATCATTTTCTAATTTGTTTGTTTGTAAATAAAAGCTCTTAACCACTTCTTCTCACCTTAGCACTGCTCTGTTGAATCTTCTAAGAAAAGAGTATTTATACATTTCAAAAGTTTTAAATATCTATTAGAGATTACATTTTAAAATTGTCAAGCTTTAAATGTGAGTAATGACTCTTTCATGCCATATCGATTTATTATTTAAATTGTCGTGCCTTAAATTTGTCGTGCTTTAAATTTGACTCTTGATCAAGTGTGTGCTTATTTGGACTCTTCAAGCCTAAGATTCGAACTTGTCGTGTCTTAAGCTTGTCGCCTTTAAATTTATCGCTCATTGAATTTAACTCTTGACTAAGGTTGTGCTACTTTTAACTCGTCGAGCCTATTAATTCGAGCTTGTTGTACCCTGATGAATGGACTTGTCGAGCCTTTGATGAGACTAGCGACCAAGGCTACGCTCAAAGAATTTGTCCCTGTTAATTCCTGCACAATCTCCAGAGAATAGTACATACACAAAATACACATATAGATTCTAGCATGTTGTTCATCCCAGTTGTTTGACTAATTAAGTATAGTTTAACATAATTGAGTAGTTAATTGTGCAACTAATTATCTCGTCATAATTCACATTGAACATACAAGTTCAACACAAAACCACCACAACATAACAATAACAAAAACAACAAATCCAATACCCCTTAACATTAAACCTAAAAAGTTCAGATACCATAGTTCAATATCGGAATACTATTATTTCTCGTCTTCTTCCAGCTTTAGTCTACCTAAGCAAGTCATTTAAGAAAAAAACTTTATATAGGATTTGCAGTTGCAATGACTTGGTCCTTTTTGCTAATTGTTAGTTTAATTGTGTTCTTTATATTATATAAGAAGAAGAAAGCCGCACTCCCTCGTTTTGGTTATGGAGGAAAGAAGTATCATGTTTTGCTAGTAGATCTCTGTGTTAAAATTTTTGGCTTTGAGGACACCCTGGAATTGCGATGACTTTTGTGTTGTGATTGGTGGTTGTTTAAGTTTTGGAAGGCTTGAGGATGGGGACACGACATATACGTATCTATGATAAGGTATCGATGTATAAATTGTGGTACATGTAATTGTAATGTGGATTATGGTTAATGTGTATTATCAACTTGTTTTGGATGTTGTGTGAGGAAAGTACAATGGGTTTTGTTTGTTCGTAAATATGGTATGCGAAATGGTCACTTTTAAGAATATGAAGGACATAAGAAGAGAAGGAGAAAAAAAAAAATCTTAGGTGCCTAAAGCTACTTATAATTTGAAGGTTCATTGTATTGAATTGAAATTTGAGTAAATTCTCATGGGTTTAGGCAAGTTGAAAAAAAAAATGCAATTGTCCCACATGATTTATTTTTCAGTTAATAGACCAACATATAAGCTATAGTAGGAATAAATAAGATTAAAAATGTTGGAGCTGAGAAGTGGATAAGCTATGGATTGGGGATGGCTTAAGATAATATAGGAAGTGGACTTTAATCAACTTGATTAGGCTTATTGTATAGGATCTTAAGCAAGCTTATGGGGTTTTTTATTTTATTATTATTATTATAAATAAAATAACACTAATTATGATGATAATGATAAAAAATATGATAATAATAACAACAAAATATCTATAAAAAATTGTTAGATCAGTTGACACATGAGTGCCACGTCAGCTAATGGAATTGGCAAAGTTAGTCCAAGTAGTATATGCATCTGTGAAAAGTTGAATTGCGTAGTAAATTGTCTGACTAATTAAAAGTTTAATAGTTAATTAAATATTCAAGTAAAGTTGAAATAATATTCACAAAATTAGCTCCAACTACATACATACATATTTATATACATATATATTCTATTTCAACCAGTCGTTTGTTATGTTACGCAAAGTTTAAAACCTCGATGCCATCAAAAACAAAATACCTCATATAACAATACGTGTTTTGCAAGAGAAATATTTTTTCGTTCCAAATAAAATATGCTACTTCATTTTTCTTTTTCTAACAATAACCATTTATCTAGAACCTAGTTAAACAACCTTGTTTTTATTTTGTAAATTTTTACCAATTAAATTGATTTAATGATTATGGCCAATAAAAAAATTGATGTAATGATCTATTTTAATTAAAAAATGGGATTAAAAATAATTTTGATATGCGGGCCGGCCCGGTTAAAAGTGGGCTAAGTTAGTCTGATCCATTTGACCTGACCCGGGTGTCAGGCCCGTATGAACGCCTAGACACCTGATAGTCTGGATAAAACAAGACGTTAATCAGTTATTTACCAAAAGAAACAAGTCAATAGCCAACGAGCCAGAACACAGCAGAAAGGTACGACACTCAAAGCGCATCGTCCACACTCTCCCTCCCTCTTTCCTGTTTAGTCACCTAATTCCTAAATATCGAATAGTCATAATAATAACATAAGATAATTAAGCCACACACATCGATTCTTCATACCATCGATCGGATCAGATTGGAAGGAAAATTCAAATTCATGGATTTGTCCGAACTTTGGGCGATCTTCGGTCCGGGCGTGGCCGGAGCAGTTTTCGGCGCCGGATGGTGGTTCTGGGTCGACGCCGTCGTTTGTAGTTCTGTTGCAGTCTCCTTCGTTCACTATTTGCCAGGTAAATGAATAAATAAGTAGAATAATTATGCTAGGTTTAGGGTTTTAAGTTATGTAGGATTGTTCAGGTACACGTGTTATGGTTGTTAGGGTTAAAGATAAAGAAGTGAAATGTTGATTGTTTGTGAAGGGATTTTCGCTTCTCTTGCTGCGTTGATGTTCAATTGCGTGAGGAAAGAAGATATTGACCAATCTCCGTACGAAGAAGGCGAGTGGAGGTTAGGGTTTGCTCTAAATCGATTGTACTTGTATTTTAGTTTTTCTTCGTTTGGGTTTTTTGGCAGCACTTCATTATTCCTATATTATGTTTAATTTGGCAATTCATGCGTGTTCGATTGATATGAGTTTCGCCGGTTAGTTGATTTTATTTTGGTGGAGAATGGTTGTTTGATAAAGAAAGGGGCAATATATTGTGGTAAAAAGACTTGAACGTTAACTGTAAATGCGATGACTTTGAAATTGATCAATTTAGTATCTAAACTTTAAATTGAATCAACTTTTTGTGTATGCCAATTAATATGGTGGAGATACTGTTAGTATGCATAGGTACTGAATCTATTAATTTTAAAATTTAGATATTAAATTGATCAATTTTAAAGTTAAAGTGATTAATTATATATTTTGTCAAAGTTTAGATACTATTTGCAACGTAAACCCGATGTTAAATAGAGTAATTTGCTTATTATGCTTCAATTGATGATAGTTTGGAGTATTTTTTATCTGTATAAGCTCTGTGTGATGTTATTCAGCTAAATATGATTGTTCAATTGCTGATGACATGTTCATCTTACCAATTGTTGGATTGAATCAATCCCTTATGGGAGAAAATTATATATGCTAACCTGAAAACTTTCTAGGTTTACAGCTAAACAATGTCAAAGCAATACCTTTTGTTCAGAACTATAGGAAAGTGAGAAATTTTAACAAAAATGAAATGTTGTCTTTCATTCTGTAACCAACTGAAGTAAAAGATTAGTTTGTAGAGTTTTGTGGGTTTTATTGTTTTATACTTTATATTTGGGACATTGATATGGCTTATTGCATGGAAAAAATGAAGCAAGAGTGCAATTATGGTCTGAAAATCTTAACTCATGGTCATGGGCTTTACTGGTAGTACATTTAACTGAAAGCTCGAAAGTTGCTACTGCTGATTAAGCATTTTAAATATCTGTTTTGAAATAGGGAATCTTTTTCAAAACCAAATCGAGAGACAGATAGTCGATGCTTGGATATGAAATAGTGGTTTGTTCCAGTGGAGTGTTTCTAAATTGATGCTTTGGTCATAGCATGACTAAGAAGGATAACTTACTAATGAAATGGTTTAAATAAGATTTGGAGCAACAGGCAATGGATGGATAAGGAGCAGCATTATTGGAGTTGATTAGTGAAGAGTCTAAAATATGAAGTCTTATGTTGTAATTGGCTCTAAGTCATGTGGTGGTGAATTAGTTCCTGGGCCATGCAGACAGTGTTACTCTATGGGAGCTAGGCATGCCCACATTAAATGCAAGAAGGGGATGCTAATGGCAGGGCTAGTTTCCTCTTGGGTTGGAGTGCCAAAACAGATGCAATTGTTTCATCTCTGAAGATGGATTTGGTGAGATGTTTGGGCTGTAAAATTGGGTATTTCCTTAGGATGCAATGTTTACCTGTTTCTCAAGTCAAGAAGGAAGAGATGTAAATTTTTTTATAGTTTTTCTTTCTGAGGAAAAAAAAAATGTTATAGGCTTATAGCTAAGAGAATGACTCAAGGAGTGTGAAAGATTATTGACTGTCCAGCTTTTCCTTTAGTTGAAAGCAGTTATCTGCCTGCCCTTGAAGGGGTGTTTTGGGAAAATCGTACTAGGACCTAAATTTTTCCTTTTCTTCTTTTTCATTTGAAAATATATGTTCAAAATTTTTATTTTAGGACTTAATTTGTCATTTAGTCAAAATATGGTTTCTGTCAATCTCAGTTAAAATAAAGTCTCTTATGAATTGGGAGTATTGTTATCCAGAAAGATTATCAATCACAATCTATTTTGAAGTTGGCTTTGGCCCTGTTTTTCGTGAAACAACCATGGATTTTTTTGGTGTGTAAATAATGAGTTAATAGCCATTAGAGATTTTGAACGAAATAGATTCTCAAGATGATGGTGGTCAATTACAAATTATTTTGTGGGGGTACATTGTGAGACTTTGGAAAGAATCTGCCTTATAAATTACAAAAGGGTACCTAGTCTTTGCCAAGTTTAGCTCTTCTTGGATTTTCTTCAAAAAATTTTTTCTCATTGTTTTCTCAAAGCTTGTTTTTTTTGTTACTATGTTATGCCGCATTTGGTACACTGGAATCGTTTGAAAGGGAATGGGTTTTAGAATGACAAAGCCATTATTATGTTTAGAAGCATGTACGGAATGGAATGACCATAAAGTATATTTGTCAGAAGTGTTCTTAGTAATCAATTTAAATTATAAATATGTAATAAGAACTGGAATGGAACCGTGAGTCTGCTTTTTCCTCATTCAGAGCTGGAATCATTGATTCTAAGGAATTGTAATTAAAGTACATCCAAACGTAGGAGATGGATTGGAATTCGGAATCATGATTCCATTTTGGGTCCATTCCCGCATACTAAAAATGACGGGGATCTAGACGTCAATAAATTCATCTAAAATTATGAAGTTGGGAGAACATTTACTGCTGGTAGTGGTCAGTAGAATGCCCGCACGCGTGTGTAGCGGTGGCATGTTCAGTGTTCATTTTTGTGTTGTAATGTGTTGTCTTCATTTAATTGGTTAAGTGTTTGTAATTTAAATATGTAAAAGTTATTTGAGAGGGAAATTGAGCGATTATCGTGGAAAATAACTGTCACTTTTTGTACCATGTTATAAGGAAAATATTTAATGAAAAAAAAAAAGTATATCATTCAGCAGAAAATTTCAGATTTGATTCTAAAGAGATCCGGGGTTCTCTATTTAACCGAGCCATAGTTTTCTCTAAATATGCCCTCATCTCGAGATCATTGGGTTCTCTTTTGACAAGCGCAAAATTTATTTGATCCTGTAACATAAGCATACTATTGGTATGTATCTGTACCATGTTAAATAAGCTTTTCCCATATCTGATAGGGATGAAAAATTGAAGTATGTTAAGAGGCTACAGTTGATCTCCTGTATATCTGTTGGGATGGTCTAAATGGTCTAGTGAATGAATTATGGGCTTGTACTCTCTTTCCCCCTCAAATGAGTTGTTATGAGACCATCCATTTCAGTTGAAAGTAATATGGGGTTGGCTGTTGTCATTGTAAAGATGAACATATTATCTCCTTACTTTTCTTGTCCGTTTGTGGAGTCTGCTTTTTATCCTGCTGCATTCATCAATGTAGTAGTGTTTATGGTTGCACTATGTTGTGTGGATGCTCTTTAGATTGTTGCACATGGATATTGCATGTAGATAGTCACCTTTTGGTGGAATCATGCTGGATTCAAGCGTTCTTTGAATAATGGATTTATGTTTTACATGTCTGTTACTATTATTAATTTTGTATGTATTTTTCTCTTTGTGGAGTAGAATCAGTTTGTCTTGTGCAATTGTCAATTTTTTCCCTTCTAGTAAGTTTTGATGCCAGTTCGATAAGAGTCAGAAATGTTCAACACATGGCCATTTGTGTAAGTGTGTTTGGATTTCTTTTCTATATTGACTTGTATCAGGAATAATTAATTTTATTATAATCGTGTTGATTTGTATGACAATCAGGTTGATTACATTGTATCCATTTCATGATTGTCTCAATACTGATGTCTTCTAATCAAGTTGTGTTCCCTTGCTAGAAATATCATGTCATGTTTCTTTAGGGACCAAATATATGATTTCTCTTTGTGAATACAGTATATAACTACCTATTGCCTTACAACTTCTTCTGCACACCATTTCTTTCTAGAAATTGCTAAAATGTCATTGAATATATGGTGTGCAAACCTTTAGCATTATTAGATTTGTTAGCTGCTTAGAATGAGCAGAATAGTACTTGTACTTTTTTTGTGAATTGACCAGTGACGGTTTATTCTTGTGCCAACTGTCAGGCAGAAAGTACTTATGTCCTTTTCTTTTTCTTTTTCTTTTTCTTTTTTTGGGGGTTGGTGGGGTGTGTGTGTGTGTTTGAAACAGGCTGAAGCTGTGGCTATTCTTTGCATATGTGGTCGCCTTTGTTTCCCTTGCAGGATCGGTTGGGCTGCTGATACAAGATTCACTCGAGACAACTGGTCCTTCTGTTTGGACAGGAACTGCAGGTGTCTTGCAATGTGTATTTGTGTTAATCAGGTATCTATCTGTTTGCTCAACCTCATCTCAATACGTTTGTAAAACTACATCATATAAGTATTTATCCATACAAATTCACTTAATTCATTTGAGATAATGGACATTATGTTGGCTGGGACTAAATCAAACCTCCAACTCTTCCCTTTTAAGTGCGATGCGATTGAGGCATTGTAATCTTCTGACTTTTTAATGATGAGTTGGCTTACAATTGTTTGATTTTCATATGTATTTTATTTGTATCCGTATTTTATTTGTATTTGATTTGTTTGATGTGTTTACAAGTAAAAATGTCTATTTTTCATCCACACTTGTTTTTTGACAAATATTTATTTGAAAATAACAAAAATAAGATGTCAAAATGACTAGAAAAAGATGAAACAAACAGAGCCGGATTTTTTGAATCACATGACAATTTTTATTTCACAAATTTTGCTGCTTTCTACCGTTACATTATTCCTATTTTCTTATTTTTGTGCAGTGGATTGATATATTGGACTTCTCACTTAGAGGAGAGCCACTTTCATTATTGAACCGGAACATTTAATTGTAAATTCAAGGGAAGTAACTATGTAAGGCCCTTTGGTAAAGTGGGCAATATATCATCTTTTACAAGACGAGAGAGTTCCCTTCCTGAAGGAGATCTCCAGCGGGTGATCTCCCTTAATGCATTTGTAGCTTGTTCATGGCAAAGCCAACTGTGGCATTTTACATTTATCCATTTTTTTCCTCTCTTTTTTTTTTCCCCTTTTGTGTGCTGTATTTGCGTATTTAGATATACGAAGTAGATCAGTTTCACTTTTGTCAACAGTATAAAAATCAATCCTGCTGTTATTAGGGGTGATATTTGAATTTCTACACGCTATTGGCTATTCCGTTTCCTATATATTTTTGGGTTGGTATTTCAATCTGTCTGTCACAAGGCAACTGAAAATAGTTTTAGGATACAACATTAGGCCGGATAATACTACATCACGACAAAAAGGACCACATCAAAACAAAAATGGGTAGTCAAAAGAAGTACCATACAACATTAGGATAATAATACTATATTTGGACGAGAGTTGTTACTCAATGAGAAGCACTACACTTGGGTAAAAATACTACATTACGATAAGAATACCATATATGAAATTGGTACTCTAAAAACATCACATTTGGATGGAAATATTATATTAGAACAGCAATTGAAAATATAATCATTATATGGTAAGTGATTTGTATGAAAACGTACAATTTTTTGGTATTGCTAGTAGAAGTTATTTGATTCGAGATCCAGGACATCTGGCATGGGGCATGACTATCGTATGCAGAGGGCAAAAAAATCGAGCTTTGACTCCTAGATTAGATGCTCCAACGCAAGGGCTTTAACTTATACATTTAGGATGATCAATTTGTATGGGGAGTTGAAGTAGGGCTAGTTGGAATTGGTATGTTATAATCTAACATTTTCCAATGTGGTTGGTGCATTGAAAGGGCCTCTCCTGTTGAATGTTTATGTTATCTGACAAGTAACATGAGTAACCATGCGAATTTCCTTTCTATTTGACGCATTTAAAAATTGACTATACGGAATTCGATCGTAATGGTGCTGATGCATTTGAAATTTGACAGTTTGGAATTTCGTGTTGTACTGTAATTTCTATCTTAAGAATTAAAGACTCTTAGACGTAAGTATTGTTATGGGACAAATGGTTGTTGGCTGTAAAGACCAGGTTATTGCTCAAAATATTCAAAATGATTCTACAAAGGTGGTCTGAAGTAATTAGAAAATGGTCCCCGAAGAAATTAAAAGATGGTACTTGGTAAAAAACTTTGTATTATTTGGTTACTAAACAAGTTTTGTTTAGTTACTAAATAGGCAGAGTTTAACTTAGTTTATAGAGTTTGGTATTACGCACCTACTTAATTTTAGTAATAACGATAATTATAGTAACTCGTCGTACATAGATTGTTGTTTCTTGCCAATGCTCAAAATCCACATAGGTGGAGTAAATTTTGGCAATGTTGCCACTGGCTCTTTATTAACAAACAAAGTTTTGGCTTAAGCTTTGTCATTTTAATACGATAGTTTATTGGTAGTTATTTGTTTGTGGCTGCGTAGGCAAGGTTCTTATAGTAGACATGTCTTAGCTGTAAATGTCGGTCTCCGAGAACATGGGTTATAGAGATGGAAAGACAGAGGGGAGAGGATGGATGAGTGGAAAGGCATTTAAAAGAAGTGTTTGGTTTTTCTTGAATATTAATTGAAATGTTGAATGAATATACTGCTTCTAAAACACGGGTTGGTTATGGTACTTTTGATCTCCAATATCTAACTTGCTGAGGGTCAAATTGTATTGGGTCAAACCTACTGGTTATTTGGGTTTGATTCTTTGAATTGAATTATAGATTTAAGAAGTCTCGCTTGTAGTTGAGATAATTGGGGAGATCTGATTTGGTGGGTTTGTTGTTTTTGAACCTTGCCAAGGAATCTCTAATACTATGAATGAACAAGTTTTAAAATTAGAAGATATAGGTCAAAAGGTGCAGGATTGCCTCAACGTTGGCGCTTTACTTCTGAAGTTAGCAATGGATTTAAGTGAAAAATGTATCAACAATGAGAAATCAAGAGTATGAGAGTGTGTAACTCTGTCAACAATTTGCATAAAGAAATAAGTCTATAAATGATAGGGTTCACAAGATAACATGAGATATTTCTGTATTATGTATCACAAGGGTGTTTATAGGGCATGGAGGAGAAGGGGGACCTTTACTGAGTTGACCATGTCCCTATGATTTTTTTATGCCATATAGGATAGTGAGGAGCATGTCTAGTATGGAGGTTAGTTAATAAAGAAATATCTCTTGGGTGGCATTATATGAGGTGGCTTATTTTATCCTCTTAAGACAAGGTCTTAATGGTCTGGCCTTAGACTTAGAGATCCAGTTGAAAAGATTCCATCAACAATTGCTTTCCATTCTCATTTGAATTCCATTCTTGTTGGCACCTAGTCAACAAGAAGAGATCATTTTGTTTGATTGATGAGAATAAACTTTAATTTGAGTATCTCTCTACCTATAATATTGCATAATAATCTACTATTTTTCAATCCTCTTATAATACGGGCTTGTCATTGATTCATATATATAACATAAAGGAATATTACCTATATTTTTAATGTTGCAACAACAACAGCAGCAACAACAACAACAACAACAACAACAACAAAAACAACAGACATTTGCATATCTTTTTAAAGGTCCCCTATAATGAAATGTTATTTTGTTAAAGACACCGGAAGTATGTCATTCTGTTAAAAATTATAGAAGATAGAGCCTTCAACTTTTTAATGGTCCCTTATAATGAAATGTTAATTCTAAATCCCGTTGATGACCTCTTTGTCATTCTTATCTCTTAGTTTTATCTCTTCATTGTTTTTCATTTTTTTCCTTCTAATTTTGAGAAGCCATTGCTTCTCTAATTTCTTTTGATGATAAATAAACATTTATATTTATAAATCTCTAAAATAAAGAAATAAGAAATTCTATTTCCTATTGATAGTCTCTTAACAATTCTTACTTTTAATTTTAATTTTTAATACTTCAACTTTGCTAATTCTTGTAATTAATAATTTGAAATTTAAAAGTGTTAACTTATTACCGGTAAGCTTTTAAAGTTCATTTATAATATCTAGATGAGATATATAATTATAAAAGTTAGTAAAGTTCATGCCACTAATTGTAAAATCTTGTAAAACTTAGGTAGTTAATTGTAAAAACTAAAATAGACAAAATCTAAGTACCAAATTGACGTTTTTGAATTTTAAACAATTAATTGTAAAATAAGTAAAATTAAGATACCAAATGTGATAATTATCCTACTTTTATTGGTATCTTGTAACTTTGAGAAAATGATTGCTATTTTAGATTTCTTAAAACATAAATATTCACATTTTTTATTTCCATAATAATGAAATGTTAGTTCCTATCTCCATTGATCATCTCTTTGTAAAATATCTATCAGAAAAGAAAAGAGAAAGGTAAATCTTTATGGCCCTTAGTTATTTCACCATAACATATATATTACAGCTAATATTTTCCATAAAATATTTTTCATAACTATGGAGAGCTAAATGTTTAATAAGGGGGCGAAAAAAAACTGTCTCATGATTTTGTCTTCACTTAAAACAAGACACGTGCCTTTAAGATTCAGCCATATTTTCTTTTACTCCTAAATCTGTAGTTCCTTTTATTTATTTTCACTCGCACATCAATATGATCCATTCATAAATCATAACAAATTTCAATTCTGTCATTGGGTCTTATAATAGTCAGTATTGTATGATGTCAAGTTATTTATCAGAATAAACAATAAAAATATTATTTTTATAACATTATTACGTCCATATTTATCTTAATAAAAAGCATACCGTTCAAATTTTGTAAACCTCATGGAATAATCTCTATAAAAAATAAAATAAAAATGATGTTTCCATACAGACAATATTACATAGTTGTTTATTTACTTTAAAAAAAATAAATAAATAACCAGCCAATGAAATTTTGTCCTACTAATTTACTACCAACCCTAATAGCAAATGCTACGATTAAAATGGTGACGTTACTCTCATTTTAGTACTAAAACAAAGCAAAGCAAAGAGGAAAAATCCATGTGTTTGAATATTATATTTATTTTGATAAAAAAATAATGATATTTCAAGTAAAATAACAAAAAGAAAAATTTCAATTAAGCTTGAAAATTTGGACCTGAGACATCATAAGGTTAAAAAAAAAATGATTGATGCTTATTGTTTTTTTTTTTTTAAACATATACCGGAATATAAGTCTAAATAATACACTTTTCAATGTTCTTTATTAACCATTAAAAAAAGTATCAATCATTTTTTTTTTACCTTATTTAAAGTTTTCATCACATATACAAGTTCAAACATGAAATGTAACAATGGAAGTTCTGGATTGAAAGACAATTGGATGAAGTCTTGATTCCAAATTTGCAAGCACAATTGAAAAATTTCCATTTATTAATTTTTTTGTAAAATTTTATTATATTTCTTGTCAGAGTAAATATAATATTAAAGACTTTGGCATTTTTCTTTTTGTCATATTTCAGCAATAAGATGAGAAAATAATATCATTTTAATTATATTTTCTGCTATTAGACTTTACAGTAAAATATTAGTAAAAGTTTTTATTGACTTGTCATTGTCTATTTTAAGTAAGATAAACAAATAGTCTAGTAATCTTGTTTGTATAAAAATATGATTTGTATTTTTTTTATAGAGCTTAAGTATTTGATGAAGTTTTTCATGAACATGATCATATAATAAATATTTGTTTAGATGATTTGATGTACTTTTTATTAAGATAGACATTCATGTTACAAAATTAATGTAATGTTATCATAAAAATAATATTTGTATTGTTTTATCTAATAAACAACTTGATATAATATATTATTAATTATATTAATATGACCCAAAGAATCAAGTTTTTTTATGAATGGAGTGGAGTAACTGTGAGCCTAAAATAAAGAAAGAAAAAATAAATTAAATCTAACATCCAAATAAAAGAAGCTGTAGGTTTTCTTTTTTCTTTTCCTTTTTTTTCCCCCTCTTTCTCTCCAAAAGAAGCTGCAAGTTTTAGGAGTGAAATAAAATATAGAATATACCAACAGTGTGATAAGGGTAAGCTAATGATAGAATCTTGAGGCAGCGTGTTACGATATAAGTGGGTGGGATACCATGGAGACAATCCTTAAGACGACAATTTTTCCTTTTCTGATTTAATGAGCCATTTTCTATTACCAACTTTAGCAATATACGATAAAATATTCTAATTTTTTACTCTTATGTCTCATCAAAGTTGCTAGCTTGCAATTCTACTAAGAAAAGACTCGTCGTGCGTGATATATATTATATGGAATGATTATCAGTATATAAATATTAATAAAATCATTTTATGTGAATAGTTTTGTTAAAATTATGAACTATTTCAATTTCATGTTTAAAATACATTGATATTTACACACCACATGTACCATGTCAATCTCACTGGTAGATTTTTTTTTAATTTCAAATCTAATAATAAGCTAAAAACACTTAAATTCAAATTCTCGAGCTCAAACTTATCAATAAAATTAGAAATTTCAAACATCTTCCTTTACACCTTCTTGTTTTTGACAACATAACAAAAACATAAGGTTATAAAAATTAATTACAGTCTTAAATTCATTCTCTAAAGTATGAAGATCCTTATGATGGTTGGATTCATGTATATCAAGATATAATTTTTGCACCAATGCATTTATAAATAGGATAAGTATAAGTAATAACTTTAAAAATGATAACAATACAAATACCAGTCATGAAAAGACTCCAATATAATAAAAAAGATATATATGAAGTACTTCAAATAAATAATACATAAAATGAACGGAAAATTTACAAATCAATAAAAGTGGGTTAGAATGACAGTGTTATGCTTTCTTTGTGTATGAAATGCTAAATTTAATGCAAGTAATATAGTTATCATAATAATGAACTATTATAATAATGGACCACAGTAATACTGAAAATATAATAATAATTCTGGGATATGTAAAAGAGGTTACACATGAAAGTAACTATTTTAAGTGCAAAAGAAGAATTAAGATAATTAATATATACAGGCTTGGAGAAATAAAATAAAAGGCTAGTATCATAAATTTATAAATGTTGAATTACATGGATATTAATATAGGGAAAAGGAAATTAATATTACTTTTTTTAAAAAAAATTACAAAAATGCCACTAGGATAAAAATAATCCCAAGAATAGACAAGTTGAACTCGTTTCTTGAAGAGACGAGGTCATTAGTGGCCGACCTCGTCTCTTCAAGAGACGAGGTTAGTGTATTTCCACTGACCTCGTCTCTTTGTTGAATCTTTAACCTCGTCTCTTCAAGAAACGAGTTCAACTTGCCTATTTTTGGGATTATTTTTTCATCACATGGATTTGTGTAATTTTTTTTGGAATGATAGTTATTTTTTTCCTTAATCCATTAATATATTCAAAGGGCAAGTAGGTTATTTTGAAAAAGATATCAAACTCTCTTCGTTTGCTTTAATATCATATCAATATTTTATAAAATTATATACGTTAAACTATATAAATATTAATATATACGAGGGTGAATTATTTAAGAGTGGATGTCAAATTTGATATTTAAACTTTGTACAAAAATTAAATTTGATTCTTAAAATTTTAAATGATTAATTTAATACCCAATCAAACTTTTTATAACTATTTTTATAATCTGCGTAATACCATTGACTCTAGTTTACTGATGTGAAAAAGATATCTTATCATTGAATTTTTATATAAGTTTAGATACATGACATTTCCTTATATTTAAAGTACAAATTAGGCATTTGGAGAAAGATATCAAACTCTACTCATTTGAATTTACTATTATAGATATTGAAAATATAGATAAACATAAAAACATATAATAAAATCAGATTATGTTTCCCCAAAACTAATTCATCCATATAATTTTCACCTTATTCTCATATGTTGGAAGAAATGGGAAAAAAGAAATTTACTTTATTTTCTCTCGCCGCGCTTGTAAACGGAAACGTTTTCAAATCAGTTCTTTCCAAATTTGCCTTTGATTCGTCGTTTTAGTATCGTTTTGTAGCTAAACAAATACCGAATTGATATTGAAACGATATTGACATGATATCGATGAAGAACTAATAGTTGTATTCATAAACTGACCAAACTGAATCGATACCGATAATGAACCGATACTAATAAAAAAATTGACTACCCAAAAAGCCAATCCATTTCGGTGTAAAATTCTAAGCCCAAAATTTTCATTTCCTATAATCCAGATATTGTAAATTTGACAGTCTGAAATACTTCAGAGTATAAACATACTTATTATAGTATCCTGTATAGTATTATATAATCAGGCAGCCAGAGATGTGAATTAAAATAATTTGAGCCAGAGTTTTAAGCCACTCCAATGGGGTCTAAAGTATTCTTAGTCATTGTCCTAGTTATTAAGCAGCTTCTTCTCAGCACTAAACATTTAATAATAGTATCTTGGATTTTTTTTTTCCCCTTCCACATGCTAAGCTAGGACGTCCAATTAATAATTTAATCATTAGAATTAATGATGTGATCATGATTTGATATGAATTTGAGCTATTAAATAGTCAACAGAATCAATATATATATATATGTATATGTAACAAAAATTTAGATTATTCTGATTATTGATTTATAAATGGAGGAAAATTGAAAGAGGAAAAGTTTAGAGGACTCGAATCATATATATAGTATGTAATAATTGTTATCTGATATCTTTGCCTCATCTATTGTGTAAAATTTCAGGATCTTCATCAATCGGAGTGAACTATGGGTTCAATGGAGACAACCTTCCATCTGCGGCAGATGTTGTAAGCCTCTATTCTAGATGTTAAATTCAATAAATGCGACTCTTTGATCCCAGGGCAGAAGTACTGGAAACTCAGAGAAAAAAAACATCTTCCTAGTACTTGGCACGAGGAATGAAGATATAGAGAGCTTTGCAAGAGACCCTAATGCTGCCAAAGCTTGGCTTCAATCCAACGTTGTTCCATACATAAACGATGTCAACATTGGTTATGTTACAATAGGTAACGAGGTAATTCCTGGACCTTATGCGGCTTCCGTTGCTCAAGCCATCAGTGCCATGACCGCTGCTATTCGAGCTTCTGGCATCACCAAAGAGATTAAGGTATCAACGGTTGCGATGACTGCGCTTGCATCCTCTTGGCCTCCCTCTTCTGGGGCCTTTTTAGCTGATATATCGCAACACATGGCTAATATTGCATAAGCCGTGGGAAGCCAAGGTGCATCGCTTATGCTAAACGTGTACCCTTATTACCCGTACTCGTCGAATCCTGGTCAAATTTTCCTGGATTATGCCTTGTTTAGGGCCACTCAACCAGTTATAGATGGGAGCTATAGTTATTATAATCTATTTGATGCCATGGTCGACTCGTTTTACGGCTTTAGAGAAAGTCAATGCACCAAATACTCGTCTCATAATTTCGGAGACTGGCTGGCCCAAGGCAGGAAACGATCCTTACGCTACCGTGGAGGATGCACAAGCATATAACAAGAATTGCCTAGACCATGTATCGAGTGGATATGGGACGCCGAGGAGGCCAGAACAGGTTTTGGACGCTTACTTCTTTGAGATGCTTGATGAGAATCTGAAGCCAGGACCCACGTGGGACTCAGCAAAATTTCGGGTTCTTTACTCCAAATATGCAGCATTAATTACCCGTTTTGGTCATGTTGAAAATATGCATTCGTAAACATGTTGTACATCTTAATAAATTGTATTGAGAACTTCGGTAGCTCCACTTCAGATAACTTGTTGTAGCTATTGGTTTTATGATGGCAGTAAATAATTTAAGATCAGTATTTCATAATTAATTGAAAACGTCCCTGAATGCGAGGTGAAAGATAGCTCAATCACAATCTCGCATAGATGACTCCCCTCGTAGGAAGTCGCTTCCTATTAGTAGATGATTACATCATTAGCTAGTCGAATTGGCCAGTTCATCATAGGTTGTTCAAGAATAAGGGACTGATTCCTTTCCTGTTGATGCAAGTAACTGAAGATACGAATGATAGCCCACAACAGATCATTCTTGGGGCACAACAGGCGATTCAATATTAGCTGATGCAAATGAACTAGAAGGGCTTACGATGAATAGGCTCTTTGATGGAATCGTAAATGTCGACATTTCCTAAAGGATTTTGGTTTGCGCGCTCATGTCTCTGCAAGAGAGAGCGAGAAAGTAAGTCAGGAAGCAAAGATAGAAAAAAGCCTGAGAGATGAAGAGGCACCATCCATCTAACAAGCAGGCTAGAGTCTCGAATGGTGTAATCCGAATATTAGATTAAATGGTTATTGTTACTTAAATACTCTAAATCCTATCTAAGTTAGAAATTGAACTTAGATAATTTTAATGATTCAAATAAAATAAACAATGAATTATGATTAAATAAATTAATGTAATTAAATTAATAACTAGGTTGATTGAAATTTGAGATTCCAAATATATATATTTTAATCATCTATTCACCTCAATGACCTTTCTGTATGGATCAAGTTATTCAATTCTTCTCAACCATTCATTTAAACTTTTTTTTCTTCCATCTTCAAATCCTTAAACCTCTAAACATATTATTTAAATATTTAGTGGATTCCTAAACCTCTAAACTTTAGTTTAAATTCCAATTCCTTAATTCTCATAAATTTTGAATTCACCTGTTTGTTTAAAAATATCAGTTTTCAAACCCGAATTTAAGCTAAATATCAATTCCTCACAAACTAAACTCCTAAACTAGACTTTTGATTCATGTCATTAATTTTTATTCTATAAACTCTCATTTTTCTTTCTAATTATTTTTATAACTAAAGATAATTATCCGAAAAGTTTAATTTAAAGTCCTTACCAATAATTATCCTTAAAAATCTTTTAATCCTTATCTCTTTTTCCTTTTCTTTTCATTTGGTTCTTCTGCCTTCCTTTCCCTTCCTATTCTACTTCTTGTCCTCTTCTCTTCTTCTTCTTCTTGTTGTTCTTCATGTTTCTTTTTTCCTCTTCTTTCTCTCTCTAAAAATCAAAATCTCAAATTTAACAAGATCGTAGGAAGAATTTAAGATGGAAAGCAAGATAGAAATTGATGATTAAGCTTAGAATAGCTTCATCATCAAGAAAAGAAAAATAGTTAAGAAGATCAAGAAGCTCTTGTTGACTAGATAAGTAAGTTGTTGTTTTCCTTTGTTTTGATTATTATTCATACATGGGAATGATGAATTAAAACTAGAAATATGATGGGTTTGTGATAAAATTTATAAACTTGTGATGTAGGAATATGTGTATCAAAACCTAAGTGTGTTTAAGCATGTATGAGCTAATTGTTTTATGACAAGATTTAAGGAAATATGAAGCAAAAATATATGTTTAGGAATGTTTAGTTATGGGTGAATTATACTAGAAGGTATCAATATTTAAGGGTAAGTTCACTCAAGGTCCCAATATTCCAAGTGGTTAAAATGAGGTCCCAACGTTCGGGGGTAAGATCATCTAAAGTTCCAAAGTTTGAAGAAGCAGGTCAATTTGGGTCTCCAAGGACACATGTCAACAATAGAGAATATTTAATTAAAACTTAGAAGACTCTTCTCCCGTTGACACATGTTCTTGGGGACCCAAATTAACCAACTTCTTCAAACTTTAGGACCTTAAATAAACTTAACTCCAAACATTGTGACCTTTTTTTAACCACTCGAAACTTTTGGGACCTTAAATGGACTTGCCCTTCAACATTGGAATCTTTTGATGTAATTCACCATTTAGCTATAGATATATCCAGTACGTTGATTATAAGTTTGTTGTATGTTGAGTTGTGATGCAAAATAACTAGGTAGACGAGTTAATTTTTGAAGAACAAACAAGGGAAACACATGGAATTTTAACTCAAGACACTCATCACGGCATGATGAAGCCTGTGATGGTTTCTATTCCTTGAAAAATTTGATGAAAATATGATCATGGGCGTGATTAAGGGCACGATGGCCTTTGATCACACTTTTTTCTTTCATCACACCTTCTATCATGATTGTGATGAGCCTCTGACGACCATCACACCCTCCATCACGGGGGTGATGGAGAGAGTGATCAGCCTTTGACGACCATCACACCCTCCATCATGGGGGTGATGGAGAGAGTGATCAGCCTCTAATGAAAAAAAAAGAAGAGAGAGAGAGAGAAAAAGAAAAGAAAGAAAGAAAGAAATAAAATAAATGCATGAATGGAATAAATAATAAGTAATATATCTATATGTGTATTAGAGTTTATTGTTTGTAGAAATTGTTAAACAAAAATAATATATTTTAAATATAAATTTCTAGTTAAATAAATGTAATTGCCTATGATATGTTAGTGAAATGCAATTGTTATATGTTAATATGTGATATATATACAAGTATTTAAATGTGATATATGTAAAGACCCGACTTACCTAATCTCGGTATTAGACATACTTAGTCCCCAATCACGTATAACACTTAAGTATTATACATAAGATTATTTGAAAAGATTAATGCTTATGATGACTGCTTATTCAAACCTGAAATACTTTCATAAAACTTTCATTTAAAACTACTCAACACATGAGTAGATAATCTTTACTTAACTATAAATAATTTTTAGTTTCAAACAAGTGACGTTTCAAAAGATTACAAAGCTTGCTCTAGATAAAGATAAAAGAAAAAATTGAAATCTTATATTACAAATAAAGGCTTAACTAACAAGCCAATAACAAAAATTACGTTTCATTTTCATTTGTCTTTTAGAAAATTTGATTAAAACATCCTTGTTTGCATATAGGTCCCTACCCGTCCCAATCATCCATAAAAGCTTCCCAATCAGTCCTGTTCCCCAAATTATCATAGTATTCATCATCAACAACACTTGCAAAGCAGCAATATGAGCCAAAGGCTTAGTATATAGTAACACAAACAAATGCAAAGTGACAAGCATGCTTAAACTAATGCAATGCAACAACCATTTATTTAATTATCTTTTTATTAGGTAAACAAATCAACACTAGAGTGTTTAAACTTTGATTTCAATTCTGAGGAATCTGCGGGTTCTAAGTAACAACAGCTACTAAGGGAGTTGATATAGGCAGACCGAATACTTATATTCCCTATATTTAAATAAAAAAGAATGCTAGCATCCTTTAGGGATCACAACAATTTCTCATCTTTACTTAACTTAATCTACAATATCACTTAGTTTAATTGATCCCATAAATGTAAACTAAATCATATTATTTCCTCTTAATAATAAGTAAACATTATGCCAATACTGTTAACCCTATCAACTACCCGCTAAGCCACTTATAGGCATCATGGCATCATGACTAGGGTGACCTAAGTGTATAACTACAATGTTAACCTCGCTAACAAGGTTGCTGATCTTTGGACTGGATTCAATGGCACACGAACAAATAGTTCAATCACTTTTAAAGCTATCTTTGTTTAAAGTTGATTTAAGAAATTCCTAACCTAACAAAACGACATCCAAGTTACCGTATACTTGAGATATTTGATGTCCTTGATGGAAAACTAGCAAACAAATCTAACGGAGAAGCGGTATCTGTTAAAGAAATCAATTTATATAAAATTGATATTAATTCACAATCATAACTAATATATTCATTACTTATTCAACACAAAACCTGTAAGCCCCTAGATTTTAAGCTACAGTTTATGCTTAAATCGTAAGCCAGAGGTAAACTGGAAACCCTAAAGTCAATAAATCTATAACAAAACCTAGTAGATTTAGATCTGGTAATCTTGCATTCTTAACCCCTAAATAATAGAATTGAAATAATTTTGAAAAATAGTTTGTAATAATATAAAAAAGCTTAAAATTATCAGATTCGTTAATTTTTAGTGCGTTTCAGATCCGAATAGGGTCAGTTTTTAAAAATCGTGCCCTGGTACACTCGATGGTAAAATATTCTGATAATACCATTAGATTCATAAAAATACAATGATTTCAAAAATTTCATTTTTATAATTTTTTGGTATCTAAAAATATCATATATAGCTTAATTATGCATATTTTCTTTATTAAAGATATTAATTTGTCTTATCTACTATTCAAATACCATTCTATACTATTCATCTATCTCTGCTTTTTCTGCACCTATTCTTACACTCTACCATGCCTATTTTCTACTTTTTACTTTTCCCATACACCTTTAATCACATCACACCTTACAATTTATTACTTTTAACTAACAAAAATACAAAATAAATAAAAAACAACTCTCTCTCTCCCTCCCTCTCTCCATGGTCGGCGCCCTTTCCCCATACACACACATCTATTTTTCTTTTTCATTTTATTTTATTCACACAATTTTCTCCTCACAAAACTTTATAAATATCCCCATTCCTCCATTTCTTTCACATACTCATTTACAATAACAAAACTCTCTCAAAATCACTCCTCAAATCTTCTTTCCAAAATCTCCCTTTCACTTTTCCAATTTTCTTACATTTCATCCACACACATACTACACAAACCTCTCTTAAACTACCAACCAAATTTCTATCTTAGGTAAATATTCTTACCTATATTTTTCCACTATATCATGTAACTTAACATGATCATGGAGTATATTTCTTAAATATTTAAATGTTATAGAAGAAATACTATGTTCATGTTTTGTTCTTATTCATGAAGTAAATTACATTTTTATTATTATGTTGTTTTGTTATTATTGCTTTTATGTATGTATGTATTATTATTGTTCTAACCTAACTTCTATATTATACTATCTATATTTATGTATCTATATATATTTTTTACAGCATATAAGCTCACTAATATAACCGTTATTTATTTATTTATGCTTGCAATTTATTTATTTCTTGAATGCTTTAATATTAAGACTAGTCTTTGTAGTCTTAGACTTGTCCTCATTAAGTCAAAACGATTTGTTTTATTTTTTTTTATTTTTCTTTCTTTAGACTTGCCCATGACTAAGTCCGAAAGCCTTGAAATCAAGCTAAGACTTCCAATACTTGATATTTATTTCTTGCTCATTTTTATATTTTGCATTTTATTATTATTATTCTTGTTGTATTACTAGCTACATACTCATTGTTCATGCATAATCATATTGATTGTTGTCTTAATAAAAATAAAAAGTTTTCTCTTAAAATAAAAGAAAACAAGCTCAACTTACTTTAAAAGTGTAGTTTTATCACTTAGGCAAAAGTTTCATTCGGACTTAAAATTTCATTTCAACCAAATACTTTCAAAGAATATTTGATAATGATCACCATAGATTCTAGTGTTGTTGACATATAAAGCTTTTACAAAAATAACTAATGAACTCTTTATTTTCTTTTCAAACTACCATTAAAAGACTTTAAGATTGATAATACTTTTCCATAAAGAATTTTCTTAAAAACTTGATTATAAAATCCTTACTAGAATTTTTAATAAAAGACTAGCACAAGTTTTCCAAGATAAGTTAAGAAATCAACTCACTAAGTAAAATATACTTAGAAATAAAATTTGAGAATAACTTAGAAAGACTAAATTTTTTTAATAAAAGAATTATCTTTTAAGAATTAAGGAAAGTAAAATATATCACATATTTAATGATTTAAAAATCTTTAATTTTGTTTCCAAACAACTTAGCATAATTTTATCAAACTTTATTTTTTTAACTACCAAGACAAGATTGTTTTATAAAAAATCATTGATTAAGATAACATTGTTAGAATCATGTGTATAATATGAATTGCATATGTATCAAAAAGATTTTCTTCAACTATATATATATGTATATGTTTGCTAAGGGATTTTTGGTTGATACAAAGTAAGAAAAATCATATGATATATGAGTTGCATATGTATTAAAAAGATCCTGTACCGTATCTTTTAGAGACCCAAATGACCTTTTATGAAGTAAATAACCTTATAACTGAATAGATCTTTTCAAGTAGGTAGAAAATGATACATTATATGCGAAATTCAGAATTAAAATGAGCAATTTGGGGCCATTTTAAGTTGGAATTTCGCCGCATACGAATTTTGACGAATGTAGTGAAATAGAATTGCAAGTTTAAGTAGAACTTCCAATAAATACTCATTTTGAGTATTTCTTTTGCATAGATGACGTGGAGTCCGAGCTTCCCTTCCTAGTAGACTATTTCGACTAGAAGCTTCTACTATCATGGCCGAGTGAGTTTAAATTCTTACATTTTTGTACTTATGTTTTTGCTTGTAGTTTAGTGGCATTAGACTTCAGGCAAAGATAAAAAATACGATAGCATGTGCTTTACTTATTTGATTGAAATTATGTTAAGTATATCCAAGCGGGAATTATTAATTAATCATTGTCTGATTTAGTACAGGAATGATTGTCTACGAATTTCCATGATCACTTTTAAAATATCTAATATTATGCCATAATTACTTAAATAAAATGATTCATGCATAACACGTAGTGAGTCACATTGCATTCATTATTGTACCCTTGGTGAGACATTATTATACTCTTGGTGTGACAAGGGCATAGGAATAAGGCCCGTGGAACCTAAAAATCTACTTTATGGCTTTGATCGCTCGTAATAAAATGGTGGATGGATACTTGAAATAACTACAATTTAGTGGTTAGTAGTAGCTTGTATAAAAACTACAAAAACTTTATTTGCGAACTATGGCTTTGCTGCCTGGAACACCTAACCACCGAATGGAGGGGTAAATCCATTCAAACATATGATTCCCGAAAAATCGTATGTATTGTTTACTCATGTGTTTGATTGCATCTCATATGCTTGTTAAATAGCTTGTTTGAATATTGATTTGTCTGAATACTTTATTTATGGAATCAACTCTCACTAAGCAAGAAGCTTACCCCTTTATAGATATCTTTTGCAACACCCCTATCTATGGTTGATGCCCTGGGGTTGTTTCTCCCAGATACTACCTTTATGGATTAAGGAGTTTTTTGAAGAAGTCAAAGACTTGTTGTAGACTTAGACTTTTAAGTAAATCTCTTATGTATTTATTTTGAATAGACTTTGATAGACTATATCTTTTGATAGGAGAATGCCCATTTGGTATTTTGTAAGACCTTTATATTTCCATATTTAAGATGTTATATCATGATTTCCATTCTTAATTGCTATATGAATGTCTTCTTAAACATCATGTTTCAAAGTTGGTCCTCTATGATCGTGAATGTATGCCTTACACCCGGTATCGAAGCTTATGGGATAACTAAGGTTGTCATACCTAAGCTTTAATATTAAATGTGGTGGACTGTCGCGTTTAAGATATCTTTTGGGAGGTGACAAAACCTGAATAAAATCCATATTAAATTATAATCTAATATTTTTATACACATAAATATAATTTATTCCTTTATTTTAAATTTTGAAAATTTGATTAAATTATCTTATTTTATTTTTCTTTTTTTTAAAGGATACACGGCTACATACATGGTCATGTACACCCCCATGTTTCCCTATGAGAAACATAGTGAGAAACAATCTTTGTGCTTTAGGTTTGTCATTTTGATCAGAGAGAAACACGACTAGGTAGGTCAGGCCGTGTTTCGCCAATGTTTCTTTATTAAACAAAGCATGATGGTATATAGAAAGGAAGAAAACTTGATACATGGGGTCGTGTTCTACTCGTGCTTCAATTTATCCAAATACATAGTGAAAAGCATGGTTAGAAACATTTGCCCGTGTTCTACCTATGTTTTTCTATAAGAAACTTTATTTTCAAAATCAAAGAGTTACATGACTTAAGCACTTATCAACTTCAAACATGCATAAACTCTACATTCCCAACCTTAAACAACTCCTACAGCTTCATTTAAATACTTCACAAACATCACCAAGTCCTCTATCAACTCAAAACAACCTCAACACTTACAACAACTTATCTACCACAATTTCAAGGATCCAATTAACTTTACAAGCTAACTTAGATCTCTAACGCCATACAACTCATATAGGAAACATTAATACAAAGATTTTATGTTCATGAAGTAAACAAATACATAAAAGATCATATATACAAGTAAAGTTTTACCTTAAGCTAGTGTTGATCTTTAGATGAAGTCTTGAAGGGATTATCAATAAGTTTCGAAGAAAAATTTTGATTGAAAGAGAATGAAGGAATTGTGCTTGAAGGTGGTTTGTGTGTGTTGGTTTTGGTCCATTTTTAGGGTCGGTTTTGGATTATGAGTTTTGCTTTCTTATTATCACTTTGCTTTGACTTTTGTGGTGGTTGACTTGAAAAAGAGAAAAAAAAAGGCCTGGGCTTGGGCTAGATCATTGGTTTAAGGCTTGGTTTTTCTAGACAAAAAGGCTATTAGTTCTATGCAATATTACCTTTGTTTTGTCGGTACCATAGAAACTAAATGGTAAATGAAGGACACCGCTTATGGTATCGCCTTGAAATGACTAACACTTAGTGGAGTTTCTAAGGCTAAAAATAGGAAATGAGAGTTAAGATATAGTTAATTTTGATAATTAAAGTGAGTATTGTTGTTTTCCTGTATGCTTAGTTTTTCCTGGGTAGGTGAGCCATAGTATTGGGTTCCTTCAACCCCAACGAGAGGGAGTAAATCTTCATCCTACTTTGGATTTCGAGTTATCTAGGCTTGTATTTGTGCATATGCTTGATTGATGCATTTCATATGATTGTTAATAAACTTATTTGATATGTGGTAAGTTCTGGTTATTCACTGAGCCCATGGTTTCGCTCACACTCCTAAAGACATTTCAGGTTTACATTACGACCATGGTTAGTTACATCCAGGAGTATGGTCCCAGTAAGAGCTTAGGAGCTGGATGCTCATAGGTCAAATCGGGATAAGTTATTTTCTATTATTTCTAGTATAGATTAGTTAGTATATGGTTTATCAGTTATATATTTAGAGATTTATGGAAAGATTATATGGTTTGTAATATCTATGATACCCTTTATTTGTGATGGTAGTTATTTACTAATTTATATCTTACATCTATTTATTGAAGCCGAGTGCCAAGTGCTTCATGTAAACTTTTCCAAAATCGACTTACAATGTATCTGTATTTGATGTAATAGTCAACAGTATTCCATGAAGTCTCATTATTTCTAGAATGTAGATCTTTGTGATCTTTTCTAAAGAATGACCAACTCCTAATGGAATAAAATGTGCCGATTTGGTTAATCTGTCTACAATTACCTATACCACCTCATTCTTAACCAAAGTCTTCGGCAAAGTAGTCACGAAATCCATTGTGATTTCCTTCCATTTCATTCTAAAATTGACAATAGTTATAGCTCACCATTGGATCTTTAATGTTCAATCTTGATTTATTGATAAATTAAACACTTAGACACAAAATCCGCAATGTCTATTTTCATACCTTTACATACCAATAATGCTTCTTTAAATCCTTATACATTTTAGTTTTACCTGGATGTATAGACTAGGTTGACTTGTGTGCTTCCTTTATCACTTCTTTTTTTAAATCATTTATCTTAGTCAACCATAACCGGTTTCTATATCTGATGTAAGCATGGTCATCCATTCTCAATTCCTTTTTTTGCCATTTCCTATAGCACTTGCTAACTTTTCTCCAAGTCTTCTTTCTGGCCTTGCTTTATCTGTTCAAGAATAGAAGGTTGTAGACTGAAACTTGCAAGCATCACTTCTACTCTCTTGGAAGTAATTTCAACATCAAGTCTTTGGAGTTCTTTTACAATTTCCATCTGATTGGTGATCATGGTTGCCGCATTTACCTTTTTCTGTCGGCTTAAAGCGTCTATAACCACATTAGCTTTGCCCGAATGATATAAAAGCCCCACGTCATAATCTTTAATTAACCTGAGCCAGCTTCATTGTTGCATATTCAGTTCCTTCTGAGTAAAGATGTACTTCAAGCTTTTGTGGTCAGTGTATATCTTGCATTTCTCCCCAAATAAGTAGTGTCTCCACAATTTTGAAGCCAATACTACAGCTGCACCTTCCAAATCGTGAATCAGATAATTCTTTTCATGGGTTTTCAATTGTCTTGAAGCATAAGCGATCACCCTACCATCCTGCATGAGAATACCTCCTAATCTTTGGATCGAAGCATCACTGCAAATCATGAATTCTTTTCCATTGACTGGTAGTGCCAATATAGGCACCGACACCAATCGATCTTTTAATTCTTGAAAACTCTTTTCACATTTATCATCCCAATCAAATCTCATATGTTTCTAAGTTAATCTTTTCATCAGAGATGCAATATTTGAGAATCCCTAAACAAATCTTCTATAGTAACTTGCTAAACCTAGAAAACTTTGCACCTTTGTGACATTTATAGGTCTTGGCCAATCCAGTAAAGCTCTAATCTTTTCTGGATTGACTGAAATTCCATTCTTTGTAACAGTATGGTCTAAAAATACAACTTCTTCTAACCAAAACTTACATTTGCTAAACTTTACATATAGCTTCTTTTCTCTTAATCTTTGTAAAACAAGTCTTAAATGCTTTTCATGTTCCTTCATGCTTCTTGAATATACTAATATGTCATCAATGAAGACAATGACAAATTGATCAAGATAATCTTTAAACACCCGATTCATCAAGTCCATGAAAGCAGCAAGGGCATTCGTCAAACCAAATGGCATGATTAAGAACTCGTAATGTCCATATATTGTACAAAACGCAGTCTTAGAAATATCTTGTTGTTTAGTCTTGAGACTTTAAATCAATAATCCAAAACATAGCTGCATCTCTCAATTGATCAAACAAATCATCAATTTTGGTAGAGGATATTTATTCTTAATGGTCACTTGATTAAGCTCTCAATAATCTATGCACATCCTCAAACTTTTGTCTTTCTTTTTCACAAATAATACTGGAGTACCCCATGGTGAAATTCTAGGATTAAAAAATCTGAGGTTCTTTAATTCTTCTAGTTGGTTTTTCAGTTCCTTTAATTATGTAGGAGCCATTTTGAAAGGAGCTTTTGATATAGAAGCGGTCCTTGGTATGACATTGATTTCGAATTCAATTTCTCTATCAGACAGTAAACCCAATAATTCTCCAGGAAAAACATCTACATAATCTTTCACCACCGGTACCATATCAACATTAAGCTCTTTAACATTCACTATCGTTCCCGTAGCCTTTTCCCTAAATTCCATGTTATATATACTCTTGGGTCTCTATCTTTTTAGATCATAAGTAACTTTTCCAGTTTCCAAATCAAAACATAATTCTAATTTGTTACAATCTATGGTGACTTTATATAAATTCAACTAGTTCATTCCCAATATCACATCAAAATCAGTCATGGGTAAAACTATCATGTCAATTAACATATTTACATTAGCAATCAACACATCAACATTTCAACCTATACATGGCTCCTTCTATTTTACACCTAAGGGGGTATTAATGCTCATTATTCTATTAGACAATACTTCAAAACTCAAACTACATTCATTCATAAATTTCTCAACTATGTAAACATGTGTTGTGCCTGTATCTATTAGTACATAGGCATGATGTTTCACAATTAAGAGGGTACATGCAAAAGTGTCAACTGATGGAGCTTCTTCACATTGCTGCAAGGAAAATATTCTAGCTGTTGTCATCCTTTCCCAGAATTAAGACCCTCACTCTTATGTTTTTCCTTACAGTCAGCCACATGGTGTCCTCTTTGCTTACAGTAGATGCAAAAGATAGGTTACAATGCTAGGTTTTTACACTCTGAAGCCCTAAGTCTTTCCTTACACAAGCAAAACACGCTCTTGGGTTCTATTTACATTGTGACAACTCATGCAGTCCAAAACACCTAACACATCTTCTTTCAAAGGTATGGCAGGAGTAGAAACTTTGGCCAAAGATCCTAGACTTGCTTTCTTTCCTAGAAATAACCTTTTTCCCTTACCAGAAGTGTCATATCTTTTATAAGGAGTAGATGGTGGTGGTCTCTTACCAAGAAATGCAGCTTTTCTCTCTCTTGTGTCTTATTTTTATTCAAAATTTGCTCTGCTAGTTTCATCTTGGTCATTATGTCTGCTAGTGTCAGAAGTTGAAACATCCTAACCTCACCTTTGATTTCCATATTTAACCTATTTTGAAAATTTTGAACTTTTATTCTTTATCCTTCACCTGCAAATCTTAGAAACCTACAAAACTCCGCATGATACTCTTCAATAGTCATACTTCCTTATCTTAAACTCAACTACTCTAAGATCATTTGTTCTCTAACCGTAGCTAGAAAGTATTGCAAGAAGAAAGCTTGCTTAAATCCGATCCAAGGGACTAGCCTTGCCAAATTTTCACTAGTCAATCTCCATCAATTGTATGCATCTCTTTTAAGCATATATACTACTAGATTGACTTTTCTATTATCAGCTACTTCACATGCAACAGATGCTTTCTCTAGTTCCTTTATCGAACTCTCGGCAGTTGTCAGATCTGAGATAGTCCCATTAAAATCAAGCACGAGTTTAACAAAATCATGTAGCTTCACTTGATCATTTCATTCGCCTACTTGTACATTATCCCCTTGCCTAATAGACTATGGATTATATTGTTGCATGAACTGTTGTTGTTGCCGATACATCATGTGATGATACTGTTGCATTACGACAAACATATCCCAAAACATTATACACATTGTGTTTGGATCTCCATGTGCACTTGGGGCATTTGAGGAAATGGTGGCATTTATGGTGGTTGTAGATTCTAAGTCGTTGATGCCGAAGCAGGAGAAGTAGTAGCAGAAGTTGAAATAGATGATGAAGTGGAGGCTAAAGCAGTCGACTGAGAAGGTGAAGGTGGCATAGTCTCTTTCTAGCTGTTGTCGGGTCCGTCTCCATGACCTATCCATCTTTAACAAAACATACAATACATACATTAAACCATGCAATTTTCCAATTAGATTCAATTCATATAAGCAACAAAGCAAACAATCAAACAATATACCATTCAATAGAACCTAAACTTTACTAAACTCACTGCATCTAAGGGCAAGTCACTCTTAAGCTATCTCTTTTAAAAACAGTCATATAAACATAAGTTGTAATACTATTCTGTAAAGACCCAGCCTATCTAATCTCGTATTAGGCATGCCCAACCCCTAACCATGTATAACACTTAAGTATTATACATAAACTTGTCTGAAAAGAATAATGTTTATATTGACTGCTTGTTTAAACCCGAAATACCCTCATAAAATTTCATTTAAAACTACTCAACACATGAGTAAATCATCTTTACTTAACTATGTAGTGTCAAACAAGTAACATTTCAAAATATTACAAAGCTTGCTCTAAATAAAACATAAAAGAAAATTTGAAATCTTAAATTAAAAACAAAGACTTAACCAACAAGCCAATAACAAAAATTACATTTTATTTTCATTTGTCTTTTAGAAAACCTGATTAAAACATCCTTGTTTGCATATCGGTCCCTAGCCATCCCAATCATCCATAAAAGCTTCCCAGTCAGTCCCGTATCCCGAATCATCATAGTATTCATCATCAACAACACCTGCAAAGCAGCAATATGAGCCAAAGGCTTAGTACAAATAACAAAAACAAATACAAATTGACAAACACGCTTAAACTAATGCAATGCAACAACCATTTATTTAATTGTCTTTTTATTACATAAACAAATCAACACTAGAGTGTTCAAACTTTGATTTTAATTCTGGGGAATCTAGGAGCCCTGAGTAATAGCAGCTACTCAGGACGTTGATATAGCAGACTGAATACCTATATTCGCTATATCTAACTAAAAAAGAATAGTAGCATCCTTTAGGGATCACAACCATTTCTTATCTTTATTTAACTTAATTCATAATATTACTTATTTCAACCAATCCCATAAATGTGAACTAAATCATATTATTTCCTCTTAAGAATAAGTAAACATTATGCCAATACCATTAGCCCTATTAACTACCCGCTGAGCCACTTATGATATGAACTACCCCAATCTATATCGACGAAACCTGATATCAATCCGTTTGATTTTAATTCCCAAGACCGTCTGTGTTTGTATGGAGATCGCCACCCGTTGTCTATAAAGAGACAAGAACCTTGGTATAAAGTGAAGATACCATAATCGAAAGATAGAAATCTCGATTGATAAGTCGAAAGCGATCGCCACGGATCAGATCCGATAAGTTCAAAGTTAGTTCAGTCAAGAACCAAAGAGAAATTCTCTCAATTTTCATAAAATGTATTCTATTTTGTTCATATAACCCATAAGACTTACTTATAAAGACAAACAAGAAGGAAAACCAAAAGTCATAAGGAAAATTCGTAACTTAACATAAGTTGGCGGCTTAAAATAAAGGATGGCGGCCATTTCAATTCGGAGAAAATAAAACAAGAGAAGATAGTAGGCTGGTGGTGTAGGGAGGTCGGCCGGCGGCGTAGGACGTTGGTTGGCGGCGGAGATTCCTCCATCTTAAGCGGTCTGAATTTTACATTTTCTAAGCCGTCTTCAATCAAGTAGGCCAGCGGCGTTCCTTTGTAGGCCAGTGGTGTAAAGTCTAGCTTTGTCCTAATTTGCTTGATTCATGATTTGGTTCATTCCCGAGCTTTTCTTGATGATATTGATCAGTTTGGGATCATTCGGATGCTGTGCAACTCCTTCGAAACTGTTTGAACCAAACCGTTGAGTGCTTCTTTGAATCGCTTAGCCCAAGTCCTTGAAGTGGGTCCAGGTAGCATCGCAAGCGGGTCTATTCTTGATCTACGAGCCATGTTCTCATCATTCCCTTCCTCTTGAGAAGGATTTGTTCTCAAATCTTCATCACCTGCATGAAAAGGACTTAGATCAGAAACATTAAATGTAGCACTTACAGAATACTCACCTGGTAGATCAAGCTTGTAAGCGTTGTCATTGATGTGTTCTATGACCTAAAAAGGACCATCGTCTCTTGGAAGCAACTTGGAATGTCTTTGCTCAGGAAATCATCCTTTCGTATATGTAACAAAACCCAATCACTGGGTTCAAATACCATTTGACGTCGTCCCTTGTAAACTTGCTTAGCATATTGTTTAGTACGCCTTTCAATGTTAATCCTGGCCCTTTCATGAATCTGCTTAACAAACTCCGCTTTCTTTTTACCATCTAAATTAACAAATTTAGAAACAGGTAAAGGCAACAAATCCAATGGAGCCAATTGATTAAAACCATACACAATCTCAAATGGTAAATACTTAGTAGCAGAATGAATGGTACGGTTATAAGCAAACTCAATATGTGGTAAACACTACTCCCAAAGTTTGGTGTTCTTCTTTATAATAGCCTTTAACAATGTCGATAAAGTCCTATTTACTACTTCTAGTTTGACCATCAGACTGTGGATGACAAGTAGTAGGAAACAATACTTTAGTTCCAACTTACCACAAGGTCTTCCAAAAATTGCTTAAGAACTTTATATCCCCATCAGAAATTGTCACGCCCCATAGGGTATCCTAAACGAAACAGCCCGCCACATACTATAAAAGACTCTCGAATTTCTATCCGAGCCTTTCGGGAGTCTTGTATAGATGTAAAGCATCCCTTTACGAAATAGAATACTCAATCAATGGAGTTAAGAAGTTTAATGTGGCATTCATTAGCCATAGATAATAAATCAAAACACGTATATATACTTTACAAAATCTAAGGGGCATTCCCCCGCAAAATAATATCAAGTCCATTACAGTCATCAGAGTCCTTTAGTTTCCAACGGAAGTCTAAACAAAAGCGAAGTAAACTTCTATGGAAAACTCCTATCTCCAATACCTGAGCTGTGGCTTGCCTCGGCCTAAGCCAAATGAACTCGTGCTGCAACAAATAAAAGCTATGGGCGCATAAGCTAACTAGCTTAGTGAGTAAGAACATCCATGTCACAATTAATACAATTCACTCAAGCAAGTGATTATTCATGCAAATGTATGCATCAGAAAATGAGTTCAACAAACATATGATCAGCCGGAAATCATATGTGGATGGACTTACGCCCCTCCATCCCGAGTTAGCAGATTAACGAATCCTGTGGTACGACCCCGTTTAAACTCACGGTCAACTGAACAATAATTCGTTTTATGGATCACGATTAACCAACATACTCGTTTTATGGATCACGATTAACCAACATATTTGTTTTATGGATCACGAAAAACCAACCAATACTAATGCTCCATCCCGTCATGATTGAATGAGTCCAATTATAATTGAAGTCAAAATATACATTAATTCGATTCTTTTAGGTGACCAACAATTATCCGCAGACAATTCATATAAAATGCTAGCTAATCAATCAATAGCTTAACACCTGGTTTCGATATTTCTTAAGTTCCTTTCTCACATCAACAGCAGACAATACATAATTCATATACCCCATCATACATTTCCATTTTTATCTTTGCCTACACCACTAGTGTCACTAACAATACAATCACAAACATTAATTGAGAGTGGAAGTAGTACTCACTCGGCCATGGTTCGCCGGTTTTTCAGTAATAGTAATCGGGTGGTAAGGTATCGTCTTGCTTGGGATCACCTACCAAATAAGAATAATCCTAATAAGAATCTCATCATTTAATTATTCCAAGCTATGCATCTAAACTAGATGAATTCGGAATTCGCGTCATTTGCGGAAGTTCTAACTTAAAACGGCCATAACTTGGTCATTTTAACTCGGAATTTCGCAAATTTTATATCGATCTCTACCTACTTCGAAAGATATATCTATTTCTAATATTATTTTCAAATTTTGAAAACATTAAGGTCATGTAACAGTAGGATCAGATCTGTTCCGTAAATCCTCTAATTCCGAAAATTTGTTTTGCATTTGATAAAAATGTTCCTAGTTGATGATTCATGTATAGATGGCACATGAATGAATTCCTAATATGAATATCATGTAATGAGCTCAATATATATGCATGGTCTTGATGATCTTTGAGGATGGACTCTTATGATCTCTTAATTATTAAGAATTTCCTTAATGACTACTTATAAAAAGCTATTATTTCCAACTTACATTCCCTAGGTTTTCATAATTTTCTTCTTGAAATTTGCTTGTCATCCAACTAAAAATAAGTTCGAATATTATACTTATTATGACCTTCATTTATGCATAAAAATCCCATTTTTCATTGGGTAAACTATGTTTCTGAACAAGCTACTCACAAAAATCCGAATTTTGTAAATTTCCTTTTCTTGCAATTTCTTTGGGAGAAAACTTGTTAATGAGGCATGTTCTATTATCTAAAGACCTCATTTAACTCATAAAACATCCAATTTAAACTTAAATACTAGGTGTTCATGTAGGCATGATTCTAAATTACGAATTTGATATTATCATATATCAATATTTTTCATTCTAACTCACTACTTGTTTTACATTTTTTATCATGCCTAAACTCATCTAACTTATGAAAATCATTCCTTAAGGGCATCTATTACATATACCTTCCAATTTTTTATGAAAAAACATGAGTTTTAAAGTGGTTTGGTGGTTTTAAGGTAGGGTTCTAAATCCATCCGAATTTTCAACTAAGCTTTTCCAACAAAATATTTTCTTTTTCAAGTTCCTTGTCTTCTATACATGAAGATCTACCATCTACATATCTTATACATAGGCAAGGCTACATTTTTATGATCATCCATGCATGGAAATTAAAATAACCATATGAACAAATGTAGATGAAGATGTGAATACTAAACACTAGATTACTAAATATCATGCATGATTCATGAGTTTCATGGGTGAACATGAATATCTATACATGATCCCCACTTTACATGCATGAACACAATACTATCTACAACAAAAACTCATTTAAACTCTAGATCCACTTTTGTGATGGCTTGTTATTCTTGTACATGTGTTTTCATGTCCCTAGCATTTGATCATTGGGATTAAATGGAAAAAACACAAGAATAGCTTTGCCATTACAGATTTGGGAGGAATAAGGCTTGAATCAACATACCAATGGAGATTAGATGTGGAAATGAAGAGGAAATGAGCTGTGTGTGTGAGTGTGAGAGGGGGGGGAGGGGAGATCACGGCACCAAGGGGAGAATGAGAGGTTTTACTTTTGTAAAAATTGGGGACAAGTGAAAATGAGGAGAGAGAGAGAAAAGAAGCTATATATTACATGCATTAGGGTTTTAGATGAATAAAATTGAGTAAAATAAAACAAATGAGAGGAAAAAATAGGGGGGGGGTGGGGGGGGGGGGGGGTGTGTGGGGGTTTGTGGGGCGCCGGCCAGGGGGGGGAGGGGTTGTGTGTGTGTGTTTGAAATTTGATAATTTGTATTTTATGTAATTAAATGTAATAAATGTAATAATTAGATAGGAAACAAAAATTCTTAGAAATGAAAATTGAAATGAGTAGTTGTAAGGATGTAAGAATGTAAGAATAGGTATGGGTAGTGTGTAGTGTAGGTTGTACTTGTGAATAGTAGACAAGACATCTACTTTACCGGTTGTAACGAAAATACGAGAAAATGCTATAACTGTAATTTTTATAGCCCGGAAAATTATAAAATTAATATTTTTGGAATCCTTATAAAATTACGGTTCTAATGAATATTGGAACATTTTTCTGAGTTCGTGGTCCCAGGACACACTTTTCCGTAATTGAGCTCGGGAAGGCCCGGAATTGAAAAATTCCCGAATTTAAAACTTTCAAAGGTCTAAAATATACTTTAGAATGATAATTCATATTCATTTACTTTATAAAACTTCTTTTATTGTGAAACGAAGGAAAGCCGGATTTAGGGTTCCTAAGCTCCTCCACTAGACTTAAACTGAATCGGATTAGGGTTTCGCTTTTCAACTCTCGGGGTTTTCTTAACTACTGAGATTACTGGGGTTTACAGAAATAATTCTCCTAAGCATACCATGCAAACGAACAATTTCTTAAAAAAATAAATCAATAACATGAGAAGCATTATCAGTTTTGTGACATGGAATAAAGTCTGCCATTTTAGAAAATCGGTCCACAACCACAAAGATAGAATCTTTACCACTTTTAGACCTGGGTAATCCTAATATAAAATCATCGAAATATTAACCCAAGGCTTAGTAGGAATAGGCAATGACATGTACAAACCATGTGGTTGTACTTTGGATTTAGCTTGCCTACAAGTGATACACTTCTCACAAATCCTCTCTGTTCATCTGGGGCCAATAAAAATGTTCCTACAAAACAGATAAAGTTTTTGCTACCCCAAAATGTCCCGTCAAATCACCACTATGATTTTCCCTCACCAGCGACTCCCTCATTGAACAACCTGGAACACAAAAATTTCCTTCTCTAAAGAAATAACCATCATGTTTAAAGAATTTTCCATAGGCAAGTCCTTTCACATTTAGCATAAGCTTCAACAAAATCTTGATCTACAACATACAAATCTTTAATATGTTAAAGACCAAGTAACTTAACATCAAGCGTGGAAATCAAAACATACCTACGAGAAAGCGCATCAGCAACATTGTTTTCCTTACCCTGCTTGTACCGAATGACATAAGGAAATGTCTCAATGTACTCCATCCAACGCGCATGTCTTTTGTTCAATTTTTGCTAGCCCTTCAAATGCTTCAAAGATTCATGATCTGTATGAATCACAAATTCCTTTGGCTACAAGTAATGTTGCCAAGTTTCCAAGGCCCTAACCAATGCATATAACTCCTTATCATAAGTAGGGTATTTCAAGGCAGCCCCACTTAGCTTTTCACTAAAGTATGCAATGGGTCGTCCTTCCTGCATCAGAAGTACTCTAATTCCTAAACCTGATGCATCACACTCAATCTCAAAAGTTTTAGCAAAATCAGGCAAGGCAAGTAAAGGTACATGTGTAAGCTTATCCTTAATCATCCTAAAAGCTTTTTCTTGATTTCTCTCCAGTTGAATCCCGCATTTTTCTTGATAACTTCAGGCAAGGTAGCAATACTATTGAAGTCCTTCACAAATCTCCTGTAGAAACTAGCTAGTCCATGAAAACTTCTCACTTGACTTACATTTGATGGACTAGGCCACTCCTGGATAGCATGAACCTTCTCTTCATCCACCTGTATTCCCTGTGCACTAACAACAAAGCTATGAAATACCAGTCTATCTGTGCAATAGGTGCACTTCTTATGGTTAGCAAATAATCTCTCCTTTCGAAGCACATCAAGAACATATTTCAAATGTTTCACATGGTCTTTCAAATTCTTGCTATAGATCAGAATATCATCAAAATAAACAACCATAAACTTACCAATAAAAGTAAGCAAAACATGATTCATCAATCTCATGAAAGTGCCAGGTGCAATGGTTAATCCAAATGGCATAACCAACCACTCATATAATCCATACTTTGTTTGGAATGCGGTTTTCCACTCATCTCCTTCTTTCATTCTAATTTGATGATATCCACTTTTTAAATCAATTTTTTAAAATACACAAGAACCGTGCAATTCATCCAACACATCATCTAAGCGAGGAATGGGATAACGATACTTTACCGTTACGTTGTTGATGGCTCGACAATCAACACAAAGTCTCCATGATCCATCCTTCTTAGGCACAAGAATTACCAGTACCGCACATGGGCTTAAGCTTTCTCTTACATACCCTTTTCCATCAGCTCTTGAACCTACTTTTGAAGCTCTTTAGTCTCCTTAGGATTGCTTCTATGAGCTGGTTTATTTGGAATAACAACTCTAGGTACGAAGTCAATTTGATGCTCGATTCCACGAATGGGAGGTAATCCTCTAGGGATTTCCTCAGGTAAGACATCCTTAAATTCCCGCAAAAGAGAAATAATAGAACTAGGCACAGTGTCAAGTAATTCATTAGTACTCAAGCAAGTTTCCTTAAAAATTATTAATAGCAAAGGTTGTTTCATCATTAAAGCTCTCCTCACAATACTCACTCTAGCCACACAACTCTCCTTTTGCAAGGCTGCACTCTCCTTTTCACTCCACCAAAGCCGATCCCCTTTCGACTTGACCTCTCTCACTCTTTCCAGCCTTCCTCTCTTTTTCATTTTCTTTTTCTTTTGTACTCTCTTCCTCTTTTTGTCTCTCACTCTCTTGGTGTTTCCTACAAGATTGTTGCAATTGCATTTGATCTTCTTAAATCTGCTTAGAGTCATTGGTTTGAGACTGTAGCTTTTACCATGATGAACAAGTGTATATTTATTTGAAAAGCCATTATGAATCGCCTTTTTATCAAATTGCCATGGCCTTCCTAACAATATATGACAAGCCTGTATTGGTATAACATCACACAACACTTCATCCTTATATCTCCCAATGCGAAAAGCAATCTTAGCTTGTCTAGTCACCTTGGTCTCTCCATTATCATTCAACCATTGTAATTTGTAAGGACTTATATGTTTAGTAGTTTTAAGCCCTAACTTGTCTACAATGAAAGAACTAACAGCATTTGTGCAGCTACCACCATCAATAATCAAATTGCAAAGACTATCACCAATAAAACACCAAGTGTGGAAAATATATTCCCTTTGTACATCATCTCTTCTTTCGCCTGTGCACTTAAGCACGCTTCACCACATCCACTAGTTTACCTTCAGCAGCTTCCTCATCACTAATATCCTCTAAAGGTGGCATTTCATCATCCTCACTTTCTCCTTCAGTTTCATACCCTCCATCAAGTATGATCATGACACGTCTATTTAGACATTGACTAGCAATGTGACCCCTACCTTAGCATTTAAAACATTTTATACCACGATTTCTATGAGTGGAGGAATCGGATTTACCGTGGTTTCTAGGGGTGGTCATGTCATGTTTTTGCTTAGATTTTGGCTTTGAAATGGGCTGCTTCTCCTCCTTCTTCTAGTATTTTGATTTGTAACTGGATGAGCCTGCATTAAAATCAAATCGTGAAGCACCACCACCCTTCTTCTTGAGTTGGTTCTCAATTTTAATGGCCATGTGCACCATATCATCCAACTCAACATAGTGTTGTAATTCTACTACATTCTAAATATCCCTATTCAATCCTATAAAAAATCTAGTCATTGTAGCCTCACGGTCTTCAGCCACATTTACCCTAATCATTGTCACCTCCATCTCCTTGAAATACTCGTCTATACTCCTATTACCTTGCTTAAGGTTTTGCAACCTATTAAACAAATCTCTGTGGTAATGAGATGGTACAAACTGCTTATGCATTACTCTTTTCATTTCTTCTTAAGTTTCTATTGGTGGCTCTCTATTTCTTCTCCTATTCAACAACAATTGATCCCACCAACAATGGCATAATCAGAAAATTCAGTAATTTCAAGTTTTACATCGAACACCAAGTCAACTTTCTTTTCCCATTTAAGATAAGCTTCAGGATCATTTCTCCCCTAAAATGACAAATCTTCATCTTTATGTTTCCAAGATAATCATCCTCCTGATTCCTAACTCCTCTATACCTTCCTCCATAATACTTGTTACTTTCAACAGAAGCCTATCAAATTCTTCTTCAAAACCTGCTTCTTCATATTCTCGATCTGATACCCAAACTCCTCTTTTAGGAAGTCTACCTCTATTCACTTAAGGAGCACTCTTTGATTGTTCCATACCCTTCTCTAATTTCTCATTGAGCTCATCTATCCCTTCCTTAAACATCCTCTTCATCTTAGCAGACAAAGACTCCAAAATTGATTTTGTATCAACTCCACTCTGCTCACCCTCAGGAATACCCTGTTTAGACATATTTTCTTACCTGCAAGAAACAACTTTAGCAATAAAATAATTCCTCACAGATCACTCGCTTACATGTTTACACTCAACAAGATGAATCACTCAAACTCTCGTATTTTCACACAAAAATCAGATTTTGATCCTCTCTCAAATTCCTCTTTTAGTTTTTTAAGAACTAATTCGAACAATCCAAGATCTAATCAATGGAATCAATCCAACTTATCAAGGAAGAAGAAGAATGAAAAATTAGGTCAAACAATAGCAATGGAGTGTTGAAACTAAGTAGAAACAATTTTTTTGACACCCCCAATCAATTGAACAACTATTTGTGACAAATCTCTCAAGAATTTCAATTTACCAATTTTTTTGTATTTTTTTTACACAATTTTTTTTAAATCACAACTATGACTATCAAGATCGAATCTTTGATTCAATCAAGATCTAACAAAAACTCAAAGAATGTACCTTTGAAAACTCTAAAGATTGAATCTTTAATCAAAGGAAAGGATAGGCAAACCTCAAACAAACCTGGGCTCTGATACCAAACTGATATGTACCATGCCAATCTATCGACGAAACCCGATATCAATTCGTTTGATTTCAATTCCCAAGACCGTTTGTGCTTGTATGGAGACCGTGACCCGTTGTCTATAAAGAGACAATAACTTTGGTATAAAGCGAAGACGCCACAATCGAAAGATGAAAATCTCGATTGATAAGTTGGAAGCGAACATCACGGATCAGATCCGATAAGTTCAGAGTTAGTTCAGTCAAGAACCAAAGAGAAATTCTCTTAATTTTCATAAAATGTATTCTATTTTGTTCATACAACCTATAAGACTGCAAACAAGAAGGAAAACCAAAAGTCATAAGGAAAATTTGTAACTTAACATAAGTTTGCGCCTAAAATAAAGGATGGCGACCATTTCAATTCGGAGAAAATAAAACAAAAGAAGACAGTAGGACGGTAGCATAGGGAGGTCGATGGGCGGCGTAGGAGGTTGGCCGGCGGCGTTGAAGTCCTCCATCTTAAGCCGTCCAAATTTGACGTTTTCTAAGCCATCTTTAATCAGGTAGGTCGGCGGCGTTCCTTTGTAGGCCGGCGGTGTAAAATCTAGCTTTGCCCTAATTTGCTTGATTCGTGATTTGGTTCATTGCCGAGCTTGTCTTGATGATATTGATTAGTTTAGGATCATTCAGGATGGTGTGCAACTCCTCTAAAACTGTTTGAACCAAACCGTTGAGTGCTTCTTTGAATCGCTTAGCCTAAGTCCTTGAAGCGGGTCCAAGTGGCATCATAAACGGGTCTATTCTTGATCTACGAGCCAAGTTCTCATCAACTTATAAGCATCATTGTATCATGACTAGGGTGGCCTAAGCATCTAACTACCATGTTAACCTCATTAATAAGGTTGTCGCTCCTCGGGCCAGATTCAACGGCATATGCACAATTAATTCAAACACTTTTAAAGCCATCTTTGTTTAAATTCGATTTAAGATATGCCTAAGCTAACAAACAACATCCAAGTTACCGCGTACCTAAGATATTTAGTGTCCCTGATGGAAAACTAGCAAACATATATGATGGAGAAGGGGTATCTATTAAAGAAATCAATTGATATAAAACTTGGTATTAATTCACAATCATAACTAATACGGTCATTATTTATTTAACACAAAACCTGAATAAAACTCATATTAAATTATAATATAATATTTATACCACATAAATATAATGCACTCTTTTATTTTAAATTTTTAAAATTGATTAAATTATTTTATTTTCTTTATTTTTTAAGGGTACACGGCTAGATAATGGTTGTATATACCCTCGTGTTTCCCTTATATGAGAAACACGGTGAATAATAATCCTTGTGCTTTGGGTTTGTAAATTTGATCAGAGAAACATGGCTAGATAGGTTAGGCCGTGTTTCACCTATTTTTTTTATTAAACAAAACACGATGGTATACAGAAAGGAACACAAATTTATACATGGGGTCATGTTCTACTCGTGTTTCAATTTAACCAAATACATTTCACAAATAGAGAGAAACACAGCGTAGTGCACGGAACCATGTTTCACCTGTGCTGTCACAATTTCCTTTTCGTTCCAAGCACAGTAAGAAGCATGATTAGAAACATTTGCTCGTATTCTACCTATGTTTTTCCTGTGAGAAAATTTATTTTCAAAATCAGTGAGTTATATGACTTAAGCACTACCCCATGTTTCCCACGTGTTTCTCATTTGAAAACAGAGCATGCATTTTTTAAACTATCAAATTTTTACTTTTACGAGATTACATATACTTATCAACTTTAAACATGTATGAACTCCACATTCTTAACCTTAAACAACTCTTACAACTTCATTTGAACACTTCACAAACATCACTAACTCCTTCATAAACTCAAAACAACTTCAACACTTACAACCACTTATCTACCACAATTTCATGGATCCAATTAACTCTATAATCTAACTTAGATCTCCAAAACTGCATAGAACTCATATAGGAAACATTAAAACAAAGATTTCATATTCATGAAGACAAAAATACATAAAGGATCATATATACAAGAAAAATTTTACCTTAAGCTAGTCTTGATCTTTAGATGAAGTCTTGAAGAGATTATCAACAAGTTTCAAAGAAAAAAATTGATTGAAAGAGAATGAAGGAATTGTGCTTGAAGGTAGTTTGTGTGTGTCAGTTTTGGTCTGTGTTTAGGGTTTGTTTTGGATTGTGATTTTTGCTAAAAAGTTTTGCTTTCTTATTATCACTTTGCTTTGACTTTTGTGGCAGGTAACTTGAGGAAAGAGAAAAAAAAAAAAAAGGCTTAGGCTTAGGCTATATCATGGGTTTAAGGCTTGGTCTAGGTTGAATTTGTTTTATTTTCATAGAAAATTTATGGGCTCCTCTTATATAATAAACAACACAACACAAATGATAAATTACACTAACACATTCACATACTAATCATGCAATTCATGTGTGTGTGTGTGTGTGTGTGGGTGTGTGTATTATCTAAGTTTAATGAATTGAGGTTATTTCAATATATTGTGTTATTGAATATGTTTTGACTAATATGTTGATCTATGTATACATATGTGTATATGATATTAATTATAAATGTTAATATATATGTTTAGTGAAACTAAGTTAATAATTAGTAAATAAGATTAAACTAATATAATAGAGTAAATAGCTATAGCTTGCTATAATTAACGATTAGTCTTATAATGAACTTAGTTAATAAATCTAAATTCAACTTGACTTAATGAACATTAGTAAGCTAGAATGAACTAGAACGATTAAGTCTTATCAACTTGGCTAACTTAAGTAATATAGACTTAACTAGTAGTTGGCTTGAATATAATTGTAATATAATAGGCTAGACTTTAATCAATAAGAGGAGTATGTTGCATCTAAAATATGTTAGGTTAGGCTTTGTTTAATAAAAAGAAAAAGATGATTTGACAGACAATGGAGAACTATCTATATCTTGGCAAGGCGATTCTCGCAGCCATGGTGGGATTCCTACTCATTGTCTGACTAAATAGATTTTTAAAATGAGTTTAATGTAAATAGATAATTAATTTAATTTTTATATGAGTTTAACTTCTTGAAGAAATGCTTGAATCTACCTTCTTGTCTTATCTTTTGGACTGTCCTCTGATCTTTACCATATTTTAGATAAGGTACGCAGTGATATGTTTATTATTTGTTATGATAGGCATTCCCAATCAACTAATACTTAAAGACAGCCTAATTAATGAGTGTTTCTTATATGTGTATCGTTTAATCAGGTCCGGGGAACCACAACCTTATCCAGAGCTAAGCATAGTAGTTAGGCGCTCAAACCACCTTCTATCATGATGTACTGGTATGCTATGATGCAATGGCAATTCATAAGTGGCTCAGCAGCTAGTTGATGAGGAAAACGGTATCAACGTAATGTCTAAATCGATTGGTAAGAAGTAATATAGTAGGGCTCACATTTATGGGACCCGTTGAGCCTTACTACATTATGGACTGTAATGGGTAGACTATGTGTAACGATTGTGAACCCTAGATGAGACTATTTTCTTTTTCAGTTAAATATAGAATATATAAGTATTTGGGTTGCTTATATCAACTCTTGTACAGCTACTGTTACTTAGGACCTCCAGATTCTCATATGCTTGTTCCAGAATATGAGTGCTCTTGTGTTGTTCGTTTCACTTTAATTTAAAGATATAAACTGTTGATTGATATATTACATTAGGATGAGCACGTGTACCATCTCGTGAGTGCTTGTGTTGCTGTCCTACTGGGTTTCGACTCACTATTGTCTTCTTTTCAAGTGTGGATTTGATGATGATGATGATGATGAGTGAATGAGAGGACCTGGGAGTTTGCTGAAGAATGAGATGAGTTAGAATCGCTGGACTTTATTTTATTTTATTTTTTTAATAACTGGATTTATCTTTTGGAACTGTATTTCTCTTTAAAGCCATGTATGGAGTTCACATGTTTTATAATAAGTTTTTAGCTTTATTTTACCATCAAGAAGATATATGAGATACTTGATGGTATGGTTTTGTTTTATGATAGATGATCTACTCCTATGAATAGAAGTTAGAAATGTTTTTATAATGTTTGTTTTACCATTATAAATCCAGTTGTCTCTAGAATCTAACTAAATGATTTTATAATTTAAAATCGGCTAGCAAATGTTCGGCATAAATAGATCTTTAAGGAAGCCTATGAGTATAATATTTAGGATATTCTACATGGCAATTGTATATGCTTAGATTAAGTTGTTTTTGGGCGTTACAGCTACATTTAATATATGAATTTGACCTGTTTTTATAATTGACTAGCTATTTTTTTCCAATGAATTTCATTCACTAGAAAAGAACATTGATTACTATAATCAATGTAAGAAAAATGACAAATAAAGATAAACAAGTACATCTCTTCTACTATCAAAGTATCCCACATAAGGGATATAAATTCTCCTTAGAGAATAAAACGCCAGAGAGTATGTAATTTGTTGAATCTTACGTTTTGCAGGTTGAGTTTTTATATTGTAGATTAGATGTGTATATTGTATTCCAATTCCTATTACGCATTTTCAGTGAGACCATTTCCTTGACATAAAAAGTTGGTAGTTACATAGAAAAATCAAATTGCTACAAGGAATCTAGTGCTTTCGAGCAAAAATTTTAAGGAAGATTCTTAAGGAAATTTCTATCATCTAGCACACAACTTTAATGGACCGACAGTCTTGTTCTTTTCCATGGTTGTAAAATTCAATGGGGGAAATCTTGAGAGTCACATAAGTGACTGCTCCCCTCTACCCTAGGGTTTATGAAAAAAAAAAAACAGAGAGAAAGAGAGAGAGAGAATTAGTTGAAATTTAAAAGAGTCAATTTATAATTAAACTTTTCCTATTTATGTACTTAACTACTTAAATTTGTCATATTTTGCAATTGGTCACATGAACTTTACCAATTTTTTGAATTAACTACTTCATCTAAGTAATGTACTAAAAAAGTTTGTAAGTTGTAAATTAAAAATTTTGAAATTGAAGTAGTTAAATGCATAGATCAACAAAATTTCAAAAAAAAAAAAAACACTTTCTCATGGTAGGCACGGCTTAGATCACAGGCATATTTTTGGTCATGTTTCTCTTGTTGTTTTCAAAATTTCTTCATTTTTTCATTGTTTTGGACCTCATTAAATTTATGTAAGTATATCATTTCAAAACAAGATTTTACTCTTCTTTACTAAAAAAATTGGAACCTGTTTTACTTCTTCTTTTAAATCCTAGCAGAAGTTTTGTTAATTATATCCTTATTTACAATGCTCTACTATTGCAATTTTTCTAATTAAGTGAACCAATAAGCTTGGGTAGCAACATAATTACCTATTTTGGTCATTTTAATTATATCCTTATTTCTAAGGCTCTATTATTGCATGATTTCAAGTTCTTTACTCCAAATATGCAACATAATTACTCGTTTTGGTCATGTTGAAAAAATGCATTCGTATTCATGTTATACATCTTAATAAGTTGTATCGACAACGTCGGTAGATCTACTTCAAATAACTTGTTATAGCTATTCATTTTGTGATGGAAATCAATAACTTAAAATGAGTATTTCATAATTAATTGAAGTTTAGTGTAAACCAATATTATATTAAATGGTCATTATTACATTTAAGTATTTGAACAATACCTATGTTTATAATTAATTAGCTAGTTTTTTTCCCCCATGAATTTCATTCGGTAAAAAAATTACATTGATTACAATGATCGATGCAAAAAAAAAAAAAAAAAAGCAACGCAAGAAGAGTTGGAGGTTCAATTACCCAACTGTATAAATAGGTATATTTCTTCTATAGTCAAAGTGTCTCATATAAGTGATAGAAATATTCCTAAGAGAATAAAATGCCAAAGAGGATATGATTTAGTGAATCTTGTGTTTTGCAAGTTGAGTTCTTATATAGTAGATTAGATGTGTATAGTGCATTCCAATTCCTATTACGTGTCTTTAGTGAGACCACTTCCTTGACATAAAAAGTTGGTAGTTACACAACCAAATCAAATTACTACATGTAATCTAGTGCTTTCGAGCAAAAATTTCAAGGAAGATTCCTAAGGAAATTTCTATCATCCAGCATACAACTTTAACGCATTGACAATCTCATTCTTTTCCACGCCTGTAAAATTCAATGGAGGATATCTTGAGAGTCACAAAAGTCATCGCCCCCCTCTATGCTAGGGTTTGAGAGAGAGAGAGAGTTAGAATTAGCTGAAATTTAAAAATGTCGATTTGGTATTTAAACTTTGCCCATTTTTGTATTTAACTACTTAAATTTGTCGTATTTTGCAATTGGTTACATGAATTTTACCAATTTTTTGCAATTAACTACTTCATGAAAGTATTATAAATGAACTAAAAAAGTTTGTAGGTTGTAAAATAACACTTTCAAACTTTAAATAGTTAAATGCACAGATCGAAAAAATTTCAAAAAAAACTTTTTCATGGTGGGCATAGCTTGGATCACAAGCATATTTTTGGTCATGTTTGTCTCATAATTTTCAAAATTTCTTCAATTTTTCATTGTTTTGACCCTCACTAGATTTGTGTATATATAGTCCATTTTGAAACATGAATTTTCTTTTTTTTACTAAAAAAATTGGAAGTTGTTTTACTTCTTCTTTTAAATCATAACATAAATTTTGTTAAATATATCTTTATAAGTCTCTACTATTGCAATTTTTCTAATTAAGTGAACTAATTAGCTTGGGTTGCCTCCCAAGAAGTGCTTGGTTAACGTTTTTGGCTCAACACCTTTTCATTTTGTTTATGGTAGTCATGAGTTAGGGTCTCTTCCATGATCCCTTAAGACAAATGGTCTGGATTGACCTGATTCATTGTTACAACTCCTAGATATCACTTGAAACTTTTCTCCATTCTATTACTACTAAAACAAACCTTCCCATCCCCTGCTTCAATTTTGATCCAACTTTTCTTCAAATCTATCGTCGTACTAGCAATTGTCATAAAGGGTTGTTCAGAATTGGATGTATTGTGAGGCTTGCTTCAATATCGAAAATCACGAAATCCACTCGAGGATCTGTATTTATTAATTTGTACTAAGAAATCTATGACTTCTCCTATGACTTCCTTATAGGATTGATCTACCATCTTACACATCCACTTGTCCAATTAATATCTCTTGCTAAGCGTAGCCTCCTTGTAGTTGCAAGTGGCATCACATTGATACTTTCTCCTGTGTCACACATTGTTAAGGAAAAATCTTGTTGTCTACTTGAAAAATAAACAAAAAGTTTGTAGGATCATTTGCCGTTGATGGAATCCTAACAAAAATTCCTTAGGTTGCATACAATGAGGCATCTATATTACTAACAAATGAATTGATGGATAAAAGTATCGAAGTCTTTATTAACTAAGGAATGTTCAATTGAGCTAAAGCACATGCTTTATATTCTTTTATTAAATTCAAGTTGCTTTTGTGCTACTTTTGAAATTTTGCTTTCTAAAATATCAAAGTACCAGAATAATCAGCTAGTAATTTGCTCGAAAGCTATTTCCCATGCCTATTTTTCGTGAATAACCACTCTTTTTATCAAACAACTAGGCTCCCCTTTGCTCCAAACAATTTTGTTATTGTCATCTCTTGCTTCTCTTGAGATCTGTTTCTCTTTACCCTGCATAAAAATACAACATAAACCTGTTATTTAGGTTTGGGTTCCATATGTTGGAATGAGCCTTACACTCTTTTAGTCATCAGCTTAGCCAATTGACCAACTTAGTTCTCCAAATTTTGGATTCATGTGCCCTAATTTCTTATTGAAGTCTTAGTTGCTTCAAATATATTTTTTTCTACGGGATGGATAATTTGTGCAAAGTATCTTATAATTTCTATAGCTTCTTTTGTATTGACTAATTTGTGAAATTCTATTTCTTTTGTCCTTGTCTTCCCCATGATAGATTAAGGAGATTCATTTATCCAAGGTTATTTGTGTTTGAAATGATCCAAAACAACAATCGCTTAATAAAAAATCAAATTCATAAAGATGCAATAAAAAGAAAATCAAACAATGTAATTTTGAGCCCTTTTGGAAATCAAAATTTTTCCAAAAACCTAGACCTAGATGACTTAAAATTCAAATTTTAGTTAAAACTAGTCAAATTTTCACACATGTAAATATTGGACGCCTAAGATTGTGTCATATGACACAATGTGATGGAAAGGCATAAACCTAGCAGCCACCTGCCTCTTTTCTTTTCCTTTTATTTTCTTTCCTCCATCATTTCTTCCTTCCAGAATCCTCTCTAGAGTCTTAAGGCAAGTGCCTTTAAAAAACCTAAACCCTAATGAACTAGCTATTAAATCATATTTTCTACTAGCAAATGAGGGAAATGAAGAGATTTTAGAAGAGTGAGAAGTTGCTCAAGAAATTCAAATCTCATAATAAGGTAAGAAAGTAGTTTTAGAGTGTCATATTATAAATTTTATAACAATTTAATAATGGAAATTGACATAGGTTTGTGGGTATATGTTTTGGGTAACTAAAATTCAAGGTATTTTAGTATTTTAGAGGTCTCCTTTTGCTATAACAACTTAAAAAAATGAAGGTGAAATAATACAGACACTAATCATAAGAGATTAAAAAATCAAATGAAGTCGGTGGACACCAATTAAAGACACATATGAATTTAAAAGCATCTAAATTTTTCAAAATTCCCAAGTCCTAAACTAAAAGCCTAAAAGAAAATTCAAAGGAAAAAAAAATTAACAATAACAAAGTAAAGTATTATTATAATTTTGAAATATCTTTTTATGAAAATTTTATACAAAAAGTCAAACAATCTTATTTGGGACTTTTGTTTTCGTGTAATTATGACTTTAGCCCTGATTGGAAACTAAGGTGAATTAAAAATTGAAATTCTAATTAAATTAGATGAAATAAACTTAGTGAAGTAATTAATCCACACAATTTACATCTATATTGGATTACAAGCCTTAAACTAATCAAATTGTCAAATTCTAGCACCTTTAAAAATGGATAGCTTAGACTATGCCATGTGGCATCATGAGACTAAAAGAACAAAAGCCTAAACCTTCCTTATTTTGAAAATTTTGGATGGCTACCCCATCTTCCATTTCCTCCCCTTATCTTCTCATTTCCTTCTTTTCTTTATCATTAAAACCTCCCTAAAACCCATATCAAATAGAATGCCTCAAAATCAATATTTTAAGTACTTTTAGTCCATATTTTAGATAGTATAATGTAAGATTAGGTTAAGATTAGTTTTCTTCTTCTTTTCTCAAGTCAACGAAGAAGACATAAGCATCTAAGGAGCTCAAGAGTTTCAAAATTCGTTATACCAAAACCCAAGGTAAGAAAAGTGTACTAAACTTGAGTTTTAGCATTTATAACTCAATAAGCTTCCTTAGTGATTATATTATCCTTGGGTGGTCGTTTGAGATTAGAAAGTAGAGAAAATGAAGTGGACAAAGCCACTCAAGGTATAACAAAATTCGTAATAAGGAAAGAGCTTTAGATTTCAAGATGTTTTTGAGTGTTTTATAGCTATGTAAGCATGGAAACTTACTTGGGTATATTGGTTCATGTTATAGGTTTCAAGAGATTGGGTATTGGAATGGTTTTGGAGTTTAGAATCTTCATCCTAGTTGAAACAAGAGAGGAACTATACTTTAAAGTAAGGTAAGATGTTGAGACTAACTATTTATGTTAAGAAATTTTAATAAAAAGGATATAAAGCTATTCTAATAGTGTAAATTGGAGAATAAACATGATTTGGGGTTCGGTTTTGTTGTAAGTTCATGTTAGAGATGTCAAATAAAGGTTTATACATGAAAGTTTTGAAAATTGCAGAGGAACCAGCTACTGTCAAAAGTAGACGTTTTAGGCTTTCAACTTAGATTAATCGTGTGTTAACAAACGAGAGATAAAAATAGAAGAGACTAGGCATATACACGACCATCTAATACTTTTAAGATCATCAAAATTGGTCTCAAAACATGTTTTTGACAAAAACATCAAGTTTGAGCACGATTGTGCACGAACCCAGAGAAGCATGACTTGTACATGAGTTGTGTACCTACCTATGCTTTTCTCTATCTACAAAACTCAAAGAAAACAAGTTTCCCTAGAAAAACATGGCATGTACACGAGTCATGTTTCATGTTCTTTCCAACCCTCTTTTCTTCATCTTTTTTTATCCAGATCACACGAAACTTAATTTGATTCCTTCCTTAAACTTAAATGGCCTTCTAAACAAAGATGGCCAAGTCAATTTGACCTAGATATAACAAACAATACAAGAAGATTAAAGATAATTAATCATGAATTGATTTCAATTTCAATCACGAACAGTTGTTGGATATCGAGCTTGATAAGGAATTTGAAAGCTGAAACAAATTGACAAGTATATTGTAATTGCATGTTACTTGCTAGGATAGTATTAATAACTAGATTAAGAATTTAAACTCGGCTAAATTGATTGTTTATTGCTGTATGGCCGCTTACTTCAAGAGTAGCACCCCCAAACTAGGTTGCGAGCCTGATGGCAACTTCGGGATGATGTGGTAGTTGTAAGAGCCTGGAAATAACCCCCCCCCCCCCCCTCTCCTTACGAAGTGTGTGGTAAGGACAGGTGGGTGGTCGATAGGGGATATTCCAAAACTAGACGATTAGTTAGGAGCTAGTGCAAAGTTCCAACAGAGTTATGCAGGGGTTTCTCACATAAAACATCGCAATAGACTATGCTCATTGATGATTTTTTGTGTAGAATTGATCCGTACGAGACTACTTTTTTTTTCTTTTCTGATAAGTTCTAGGGACTTATCGAACCCCCTCTTCGGTGCATGATTCGCTGAAGAAACCCTACCCCTTTTGTCTGGTAGGAGTCTTAAGTACTCTTGTGTGTGTTTGTATTTTTGGAACGTTGGGAATACTTGTTTGCTGACCTAAAACTTAATTAAACATAATGTGTGCTTGTTGCATTAACCTAGGTATGCATAACATGCGTGTATGTGTTTGATTATTGTGTATTGAGCTTCACAGCTTATTGTTTAATATTCTAGGTTTCGTTAGTAGTACAATGGGGAGGAGTGCTACACAGGATGACTTGGTTAAATGGCGATGTACGAGACATGGGTTTTATGAGTTTTTCATTAAAAAGTTTTATTATAATCATATTTTATAATTTGGATAATTGTAATCAAATTACTATCAAGGACTTCTGTTCGACTTGATATGGACCTTTAAGTCAAAAAGTGTCGTAATTAAGTTGTATTTATTTGATGAGCCCTATGGGAAATATTTATAAATGACTATCTGTGATACTTTCTAATCAGGTTGAATTTATAGGTTTAATAAACATGAACCATTGATAAACAAATGGCACTCTGCCATAATTTTTATAAAAATTAATAATGATTTCTCAAATTAAAACTTAATTAAAAACCACTCAATAATGGAATGTCTTGGAGGCGATATATGTGACGTAACTGTCACACCCTATGCACTTAGGGCAAGGTCATTATGGAAGGTGTTACACATTTAAGTAAGGTAAGATACTAAACTAGCGTACAACATTGAGATTTTGTGGTTATTTGAAGTGGTTTTGCTGGAAATGATATGAAGTGGTGTGTAAACTTGGGTTTTAGTTATTTGAGTTACTATAAATCTTGATTTTAATAACTAATAAGATGTTTGGAATAATTTTTGTATGAATTCTTTGAAAATATGTTGATATGGATTTGGGTATTACGTTGAGTGTTGATTGGATTTGCCAAATTTGATGCGGGATGTGTGAAATAGTGTTTATGCACAACGTAACCTATAAGAAGTAGGAAATTGTTTTTTATTTTGAAAGAGGTGATTAATTATGGAATTTAGAGTGCTAGATGATGAGTTGCAAGTGTAATAATTGGTAGAGTTAGTATATATGCAATTGGTCATGTGGAAACAGAATTATTGGCACATTGAATTGAATTTGTGGATATGAGATATTTTGTTGAGATAAATTATTCATGGGTTACTTTAGATGAATTAAAACGTTAGTTTAGTGAATTAATAATAAATTACGCTATAAGAAACTAATATGAATATATGACTTGATATGTGGATTTTATTCTCTAATACGAATTGGTAAATTGAGAACCTTAGATAGATGTTACATATTAATTGGAAATTGAGTTGTTTATGACCAAGTACACATTTAGAAGACTTAGAGAATATAATGTTGGATTATGTGTGTATTTTTGTATCTAAAACTACCTTCTTAGCAAAAGGATTTCTTAGGATGCTAACAATTAGATTTTTTAAAGTGTAATTTATTTTTTACTTTTAGTCCCTTGGAAACTTAGAAATTTACCCAAAATTCTCTTTCTCTTTAAATATAAGTCATATATAGATTACTTCAAAATTAGGCCAACATGATTGCTAGCATGACCATGTTACTAGTTATGTTTATGAACACCACCTCTGAGCATGGCCATGTTCAAGCTTATGTTAATGAACACTATCTTGAACATGACCATGATCAACCAGTGTGAGCTAAACACTACCCCTAAATATGGTAATGTTTAAACCAAGTTTAACACAACTTCTTCAAAATTCTAAATTTATACATCAAATACCCATATAAAGCCTAGAATGTATCGTTTAAATAAGGTCCATTCACATTAATTGGTTTAATAACTAAATAACATACTAAAAATTATAAATGATTAGTGAACTAAGGGAATCTATTCTTAGAAGGCTAAGAACCAAATCCAACAAAACATAATCTATTAAAGATTAGTTACCTAAGCCTTGAGGCCAATCCTAAACTATATAATTAATTAATTGGACAATTAACTAATAAAAATTGTAATGTAGAAACCTAGGAAAAACTGGTTGTCCATAACACATGCTCAATGTGCGCAAATGAGTTGATTTATAAACTAGGATCCATAAACATGTGGACCCTAACCTTAGTAATCAATATAATGAGAATAAGAAACAAATTAATTAAGGTTACTTCATATAGTATCCTTATAAGAATATTTGAACTCATGAACAGTTGCTAACCATTGAGCTTCGAGAAAGGACAAAAGGATCAGGAAACGGTTTCAAGTACATAGCAAATGCATATTGCATGTTAAGGTAAATTTAAGTTTAACAATCAAACTGATACTTAAACTCGACCTAATTGTTACATGGTTGTTGTTTGGCTGTTTACTTTGAAAAGTGGTAGCCTTGGACTAGGTTATAAGTCTGATCACAACTCTAAGATGATATGGTAGATAATGTGTGCATTCCAAGGAGGTCTACTTCTTTTCTTTTTCTTTTCTAGTAAGTGCTAGAGGCTTGTCAAAACCATCGATGCTTAATTTAGGACCCTTTTTGTTCTTCGATATTGTTTGGTAGGATTCATGAGTATTCCTATGTGTGTTGATATTTCTGGGATGCTAAGAATATTTGGTTACAACTTATAATTAATTATTGGGTGAGGACGAAACTAGTACCGAACTTTCGCAAAATATTTAATCAGGTACATGAAGTTTTATTGTCAATAATTTGGTACCTAAACAAAGTTTTCGTGGACATTTTTCATACATGAAATTTGGTTTTGACAATTTCTGTACCTAAACAAAGTTTTTGTAGGCTTTTTTCATACTTAAAACAAGCTCAATTAGGTATGAAAAATGTTTACAAAACATTATTCAGGTACCAAAATTGTCAAAACTAAAATTTAAGTATAAAAAAAAATCTACGAAAACTTTGTTTAGGTATCAATTGTTCAAAATGAAACTTCAAGTATCTAATTGAACTTTTTGCAAAAGTACAGGTACCATTTTTTACATTATCCCACTAACTATTTAATTTGTTTTTGATGCATTAGAATTGGTGCACGTGACATGTGTAAGTGTGCTTATTTACTGTGCACTGGGATTTGGTACTCACTTTTAAATCATTTCAGGTTCCGATGATAACCTGTATATAAAACTTTATGATTTCATGGGTTTTCGGGATAAAGATGTCAACTGAGGATTGGATAGATAGGGTTTATCGCAACACTTGGACTTTTATTAAGAAGTTCTTTTAAAAGCTCCTTTTTAACTTTATTATGCAGCCAGATGTATGTAGTTAACTAAACAACTAACTATGTCACGCCCCGAAGGGTACCCCAAATATGGCAGTCCACCACATATAATATCAAGACTTAAGAATGACTATCTTAGTCATGCGAACGTCTCGGTATTACATGTAAGGCATACAACACGGTAATAGGAGACACTTTTGGGAAGTGTGGTTTAAGTGAGTAATAATGAACATAAGAATCTAGAAATAAAGTTATCGCATATATATAATTAGAATTCTATTACATAGATCATAGGGACATTCCCCCGCAAAATCTCCAAGGATCTCATAAATATTACTAGTCTTTACACATAATTTAAATACTTTATCAAAAGATTTTAAAGGAATTCTAATCTAATTCTTCAAGTAGATTTCCTCCAAAAGCTCCCAAAAAAAAACTTACGCGGATATGAGGAGACCTCGGGTATAAAAACAGGTATTCCTGTGAATGCAAATATCTATAGGGATGTAAGTTTACGAGCTTAATGAGAATAAACCCGATAATCATACTTAAGACAAAATAACAACCAAGTTTATTAAACAAACAAATGGAATGCAACAAGCACGTGAGCATACAAGACATATGATTTTCCAGGAATCATATGTTGAATGAATTTACACCCTTCATTCGGGGTTAGGTATTCCGGCCAATTACAGTCGACATTTCTTTAAAACTATTTCTATAAATCTTACCGGCTACTATTCGCCATAAAAAATACGTAGTTCTTACCGCCTCCTACTAGCCATCATTTTGTAGATTTTACCAGCTCCTACTCACCACATACAGATACTACTAGTTATGTCAACCACTACAATCATACTCTTGTCCAATTATATAATAGTAAATGTAATGTGACCAATGAATGAAGTGTATGTGTCAATTTTTATTTAAGATCTACCCATTTGAAATACAATTTCTTGTAAGTGATCACCCAATTCAAACACTTCATCATGCTAATATATCATAAAACTCATTATAAGCAATTCATGGCTCGATATACTTAAAGTTCTTTCATCAAAATTATGAGCACCTGCGTCTTCAATTTTATCTTTCCTTAAGTCTAGTGCAACTATGATACAAGCACAAACATAAGTATGAAAATAAGGAAGTAGACTCACTCGGCCATGACGATACTCCCTTAATCGTAATAGTCCTCAGGGTAGTACATGTCTACCTCCTAGATTCCTAAACAAAGGAAATCCCAAAATGAGTATTTCATGGAATTTCTAGTCAAAATTTCTAATTCGTATAGATGGAAATTCCAACTTAAAATAGCCATAACTTGCTCATTTTAACGCGAAATTTCGCATATTATATACCATTTTCTACCTATGCGAAAAGATCTATCCATTTCTAAGGTTACTTTTATCATATAAATTCGTTTAAGTTCCAAAACCATAGGGTACAGATTCATCACGAAAATTAAAGTTTTAAAAACATAAGTTTCTAAACTTTTCCTTATCCGAAAATACTTGTATCAAAATATAGATATTTTGTATGGTTGGAAAAATCATTTGGATATATATATTGAATCATATCATATGCATGAATTTAGTGAAGTTGTCTAAATAATAATTTTTGTACAACAATGCATTTTAGAAGTTGGAAAAACAAAACTTTTAAGTTTCTACTTTTGCTTTTTGGAAAAATTATTTGAATCATTATAATGAGTATCTCCTCCTTTAAATTCCATTTCTTACCTTTGAAAATAATTTAATTTCTCCAAAAATAAATTTTTTGTCTTTTTAAGATTCCTATAACTTAATTTCTTAGAGGTTGAGAAGGCGATTCCTAAGGACTACTTGATAATGGTTAAGGTTTATTAAAGTTTATGTATTCTTAGCTTTTCCTAAAGTTCATTTTGCTTTAGTAAATTGCAATGATCCCTTAAGTTATTTACAAGTTTTATTCCTAAGAAAATTTCATTTTAATGAAAAGGACTTTCTTGATAATTTTTCAAAACTTGTTTAGTCTTCATATCCTTAGAATGTCGGTAGAATTCACAATGAAGTGTAATGAAACCTTTACTAATCAAGAATTTGAAATCTTATGTTTTTAAAGAAAACTTTTTCATTTTATTGCTTTGAAAATAGTATAAGGGATATATCTACTTTATATATAATTTGTTGAAATTCTTATGTTCTATTGTTACTAAAAACTTGATATGAGCTTATCTAGTATTTTGGAAAAGATTTGTTAAAATAGAACCCTAAGTTTTATGGAAAAATCACTTCTAAAGTGACAAAAGTTTACTTTTGAAAGGAATCCTCATCTCCCTTTTTTTAAGAAAAATCCTCTTTTTATTTTACTTTAGACAATATCAATATGCTCATGCATGAATCATGAATATGTAGTCATGAGAAATTAAACAATATATCATAATAAGATAAGATATATATATAAGAAACAATAAGAGCATAATATTAATATCAAGCATTGGAAACCTTAACTTCATCAAGGTAACCTGGTCAAGTATTGGGAGCCTTAGCTTCATCAAGGCAACCCAGACTAAGAATAAACTAGTCCAAAAAAGAAAAAGCAATAATAAGAGCAAGTTAGAGAATGTTAGTGAGCATTAGGCTCTAAAAATATATAGATGTACATATACTTAACAATATATGTGGAGTTAGATTAGAAGCATAATAACAATAATAACAATATGATATCATAATAACAACAATATAATAAAATCAGAATTCATGTGCAAGAACAAAACATGAATATTGTTACTTCTACAACTCATGGGAGTTTTAAGAAACAACACCATGGTCATGCTTAGTTACATGACATGGGTAAATAAGTAGCGACAAAAGTTTACCTAAAGTGCTTTTGTGGTATAAAGATGATAGATGAATGGAGTATTATGTGGGTAGTAAGAAATGGTAGATGGTTTGTGTGTAGAAGGGAATTTTTGTGAGGAATTGGTGAAAGAGAGTTTTTGTAGTGAAGAATTTTGTAAAGAGAATTTGTGGAATGAATTTGGGAGAGTTTTGTTATACGAAATAAAGGTGTGAAAGAAGTAGAAGGAGAGGAGGTATTTATAGTTGAAGATTAAGGGAAATTAGATGCAATAAAATAAATTGAAAAGAAAAAAAAAGATGGAAGAGAGAGGGGGATGCGCTAGCCTTAGGAGAGAGAGAGAGACAGAAAATTATTTTATTTATTGTTTTGTAATAAAAACTAATTAAGATGTGAAGTATGGTTGATGTGAAGGTTTATTGGTAATGTAAAAAGTAGAAAAATAGGTTTATAGGTAGTAAGAATAAGTTGTAAGGTAAAGAAGAGATAGATGAATAGTAATGAATATGGTATATAATAATGAATAGTAAACAAGACAAATAATGTACCGTAGTAAAGAAAATATACATATAAATAAGATATCTGTTATTTTTAACTATCGAAAAATTACGAAACTGATATTTTTGGAATCCTTATATTATTTCAATCTTAACGGTGTTATCGGAATATTTTTACTATTTTGAGCCTCGGAACACACTGTTCGAAGCTGATCCTGTTCAAGTCGAAAGACACTAAAAATTAGCGAATCTTATATTTTCATGCTTTCTTTTTTATGACGAACCATTATCTATAATTATTTCGATTCCGTTATTTAGGGTTTAAGAACACGGAATTACCGGATCTAAACTCTAGGGTTTATTCTAGTCTTTTGTTGACTTTTAGGATTTCCAGTTGACTTTTAATTCTAAATTAAACTCAAAATTAACCAAAATTTTAAGGATTTGTAGACTACCTTCACCTTTATATGGGCCTTCAAGCTCACTATTTTCTAGAACGAGTCATGCTCACATGAGAGACCATAGAAGGCTTGTTGATATAAAAAAGTTTTTATGAGAATCTATTATTAAATATGTATTTCTACAAGTTCTAAGTTAACCAAAATATGGAAAAATATTCAGCACTTTGTTGAAGTTTTCAAAAATTAATGAAGGATTTTTTTTAATTAAAAAATATATAAAAACCCACTTAGTTTTTGGGAGCTTCTATAATCCCGTTAATGGGACCATCCCTCCATTAATCTAAATGTTAAAATAAATATAGTAAATGAAAGATTAACTATTTTAGTGATTCGATCACGATTGAGTATAGTGTGAGCCGTTGGATGTGACAAGATTGGTCCCGTCAAAATTAATGGCGAAACCATATAATTTTCCTTAGTTTTGTAAAGCCTTACGATAACAATATATATGGAGAAACTGATACATCATCCATGCTTTTGAAGCGACAATCATGATGAATAGATTGTTTTGTGGTCTGTAATTGTTTCCCATATAATTAACTTGCTCATGAGTGTCCACAAGTTTTGTGGCTAGCAATCTCTACTTTTGTGCTCTTTTGTAGATGTCACAATTGAATACCTAATTGGATTGTTTTTCCTATGCTATTATGTCTATCTTTTTGGGTAATTATACTAAAAAGTATAATATTTAGGAATAAGTTCATATAAGGTATCAACGTTTTGAATAGTTAAAAAAAGGAATCAAAGTTTCATAAAGTGAATCAAATGAGGTATCAACATTTTGGCGAAATTCAAGGTATTAACGTTTAGATTAGTTTTTAATTAAGTTTCTTAATTTTCGTTAATGGTCAATTATTAATATCTTATTTGACTTACTTTGCAAAACGTTGTTTTAACCACTTGAAATATTGATACATTAAATGAATATATCTTTAAACATTAATGCCTTAAATGAACTTTACTCAATATTGATACTTTAAATGAACTCACCCTTAAATGTTGATACATTTCGATGTAATTTACCCCTATCTTTTTACTTAACTTATCTACCTAACACTTTTTTAACATTGTTAGAGAAAAAATAAATCGAAATATACAACTTAGCTTTTGCGCTTGCCTATTTCTGGACGAATGCCATTGGTAGCTATTCATGACCATTATCGGTTCCTTGACTTGTTCAGTAGTTTTCGCATTTAAATTAATTGGCTACCTTGTTTTTAGGTTGAGACCATGATAGAAAGTTTAAAATTCCATCCATGTTGAAAGACCATGTCATGGACATTTCCTTAAAGCTCATTGAGACTCTCTCACTGACCATATAGTGTTTTTGTGTCTAATTTAGCAAAATAGAAGATTTCATGCCTTAACTTGGCAATTTTGCCTGGCAAAAAGCAATTTTATAAAAAATTCTAAGTATTTAAGGCTATGTCGTATTGGTGCCTCAAGTTGGAGTAAGAAATCACAATTTAACTCCTCCCCTTGGTAAAACAGGGAAACATATGCAATTTAATTTTGTCTTTGGTTACACCACTGATTTTAAACATGTTGCATATTTCTAGAAAATCAATAATATGAACAATGGGATCTTCATCTGCTAGATCATCAAATTGCACTGATTGTTAAACCTTTTGTATGATATTTAACTTATTTTCAAAATTTTTTGTTTGCAATAGGGTTTGTTACGTTGGATTTAGTGTTATCAAGGGCAAGCCTTGAAAAATCAACTATTGTTTGTGGGTATAATCTGCCATTGTTCCCTTACACATTTTGTAATGCTTTGTCCTAGTCATCATTCTACTAATTGTTAATGTTTCCTTACACCAAATCATATGGGCAGATTGTTGAAACCAAATAAATTGTGGTCGTATGACTTCAATGTTTTATGGAGTTTTTGGGTCATTTGTTCAAATGATTTGTTAAAGATTATGTTTGCGCTACTGCCCGTGTCCACCATCACTTTCGTGACATGAGAATCGGCTACACGGGCTAAGATGACCAATGCATCTTGGCAGAGAGTTTAGATTCGTTCTAGGTCTTCCTCAAAAAAAGATATCATGTTATCCACCTTTAGCTTTTTAGCTCAGATATACATAACCTATTGGCCTTTGGACTTCAATACCAAGCTAATCTAGTGTATAACCCTCTAACGATAGTTTTGATAACACTATTAAGAGCTAAGTTCTATTGATGATCAACCTAATTATCTTCCTCCTTTTGCTCTTAATTGACTCGACAATGCTAAGTTAGCTTATAAACACTATTATCCGGGTTTATGATGTGCTCCCTCATGAATGTTGTATGGCATCTAAATTAACTTTTAAGAAGACTTCCCCTTAATGGCTTGCTAAGGACGGTAAACTAAGTATAAATGTTAAACAAGTGATTCCTTATTTTTTTATTCAAGTTTTTTTGAAAGATAAGGTCTAATCTTTTGGCTAGTCGAAGCAATCCTTGATCATCTGTAGGCCAGTAGACCTACCTATCGCTAGGTATAATATAGCTGATGAGACTAAGTGGTCCCACAAAGAGAACTTAAACAGCTACTAGTAATAACTTTACAAATAAATTATCTTACCCATATAATCAATCTTATAAAATTATCAATTCTTAAGTTATTTACTATTAATACCAATAATTCAACCTTAAGTTATTCACTATTAATACCAAAAATTCAATTATAAGCCTAGGTACTATACATCATCACTAAAGTTACCTACATGAACAATAAACCAGATTCAATCTATCTCTTCTTAACCAATCCACATGTGGTATAGATTGCTTGGATCCATAGTCAATAATCATTATTAATTGATGAGAAATTTCTTAGTTAATTAACTTAGATTGCACTACTATTAATTAATTAACATACTTACTAATTAATTATTCTTTTACTCTTTGAATTCCTCTATTAAGTCTCATCTTAATTCAACAAAATCATACACCTTTATACTCGAAATCATATATAACTCCATATGATTATGTAAATCTAGTTATGTATATGAAATACTATCTTGTATACATAATATCTAACCTATTGGGTCAACAACGGGTACGTGGGATGTGATAGCTTGACCACAAGAAGCAGCTACTTCTTGTACTCTAGCAAAAGCACGATTACTATGGTCCACAAAACCATACCTATTGATTAATAACATAAAGCAATAGAGGTGTCGACAAATACTCCTCCAGATTATGATAGGAATCAAGGTTCACTTGGGCTAATAACTCAATCTAGAGCTACAGGATTGATGAACTTAGCTCAGCGAATCTTCATGAACGAACCAAATGAAGGTGAAATGGAGTATATGCAGGGTTATATAAGCTTTGCTAGTGTGCATGATTTAATGTGCTGAAGCATGGAGGAAAGGCAAGACTTGAAGGAAAAATCGTCATTATTGAAGCACACGCCTATGTCTATGACTATAGTTGATTTTGAGCAAGCAAATGTAGCTATAGAGGGTTTCACAATCCATGGCACGCCCCCATCAAGGACAGTGGTCAGAGATATGACTGTGACTAAGATCATAACAACGTCATTTACGAAGAAAAAAGGCTATAGTGGAGGGACACTACCCATGGCACAGCTGTGCTTAAGCCAGTGCCAACACTACATGGCCACATTTTGGGCTGTTCTAAGGCCTAATGGTGTGAATGTTGAAGGCACTCCCTAACGCATGGCCATGGGGAGTAGAGTGCCTTCATGTCCTATTTCCTACGCTTATTTTTTAGTTTCCTAATTTATTTATTTTGACTTTTGTGTTTCGTTATTGCCCTTACCCAACTTGTGGGATTATATAAGAGTCACTAGGTTATGTTAGCATAAGTTTAGCTATCTTTTGACATCTTGACATTGATTGTAATTAATTTTCTTTTGAGTAATATTGAGTTTTCGTCTCAGGATTATTTTTTGTTATTTCTTTTAATCATACGTAATATCGATTGAGTAGAACAATTAGTTTGATTCTTTTCTTAGTGCATCATATATAAGGATAGATCGTTCATATCTTTTTAATTTCACACCTAAATCGTAAATGTTAGTCCCAATAATGTAACCAAGAGGGGGGTGAATTGGTTAACAATCAAAAATCAAAGCTTTTCTAAAACTTCCAATTCACATCCTATTGATTAATCACATAAACTATGGTTGAGTTAATATTTGAGATTAGAATCAATTAAGAACTAATAAGAACAAATACAAAAAAAGTGGGAGAGAAGAAACTAGAAGACAAAAATAATTTAAATTGTTCTACAAATTTGCTAATAAAGATGTTTAAAGAAATAAAAGAATGCTTGCAAATTTGTTATGTTGACAACTTTTAATAAGACTCATTTTAAATCATTTTTGAGAAAGGGTTTTGTTATCATAAAAAAGGGAGAGAATGTTAAGATGGAGAATGTTAGGATCTCTCTTATGATGTTTTGATGATAACAAAAATGTTAAACTTCACTAATGAAACTATTTAATTGTGCAGCACATAACATTGAATGCATAAGAACTTTTCTAAGGATAAAAGAACAAGATTGAAAGGATCATGGGATAAAAGAAAAAATAGAAAGAATCAAGGAATGCTACTATTTATCAGAAGTTAAAGTGGATGGTTTAGAGTGTTTTTGTAGAAGAAACCGGATTCAGAAGGTATTTCAGAGACTACTTTATAAGGTACTTCAGGGAGTAGACTATGTGGACAAATTACGACCAAAAACGTATCACCTAGGATTTCGAATTATTTGAAGGCCCATCTCCATTGATTAAGTGTATTTGGGTAATATACTCAATATGTTCCACAAAGTTGGTTCAAATATCCATGGGAATTAAAAATTAAATTAAAGTTTAAATTTAAATTATGATATTCGAATGATATTATAAGTGCAGTTGAGGTTTTCATTCCAAATTTATTTCAGATATTTACAAGATTATTTTAGCACGATTTTATGAGGATTTTGGATCAAATTTAAGCACCTAAAGTCGTGTTAAATTGGTTCAACATGCTGGAGTTATTTATAGAAGATAGAGAAGATATGATTCCTATTTTTTGGGGATATTTGATATGGTGTACAACAGCTATTGAAATTCGAATTTAAAGGATAAGAATTGTTATATTTGTTGGAGATACATTAGGCCACGTGATTAGAAGATAAATGAATGTTGTAGCAGTCAAACAAATAAGTCCACATCAACAATTTTCCATGGATTTCAAAATATCTACAACAACAACTCTAACTTGAAGATACACTTTTAGAAGTTGACGTGAGCATTATATATCAGCAAAGAAGGAGGAAAAGAGTAGAACTTGGCATGAAAAAGTCTATATAATTCTCTCAAAAATACTGCCATAGTATGCTCGAAAATTCCATAGAAAATTTGTGGTTGTTGTGCTAATTCTTGAGAATATTTAATCTTGTTCTTTGATTTGGTTTATACACTTTTGTGTGCGCTTGAGAGTTACAAGTAAACTCAGTAGATTGGTTGTTAGCTTGAGAAAAGCTTGGAAAATCAAGTTGAGTGCTTTGTAGCTAAGTGTTTGGCAAAGACAACTTGTAACTTGATTGAATTTTGGATATAGTAGAACAAACCGGTGTGGAAAGCTGGGTCCCCAACGTAGAGTTGGAAGAGAGGACGTACGCATGAGGCAAAACCTCTATAAATACCTTTGCAATTTTCTCTACCCTAGAAAAAATTGCAAAGGTACTGATACAATTCAAAGGGTTTACTGGAAATTTACATAAATCCGAATTTAATCGTGCTAAAATAATCTTGTAAATATATCTGAAATAAATCTGCAATGAAAACCTCAATTGCACTTGTAATATCATTTGAATATCATAATTTAAATCTGAACTTTAATTTAATTTTTAATCCCTATGGATATTTGAGCCAACTTTATGGAACATATTGAGTATATTACCCAAATACACTCAATGGAGTTGGGCCTTCAAATAATTTGAAATCTCAGGTCTGATACGTTTCTGGTCGTAATCTGTCCACTACAGTCTACTCTCTGAAGTACCTTCTGAAGTAGTCTCTGAAATACCTTCTGATCTGGTTTCTTCGACAAAAACACTTAAATCATCCACTTTAACTTTTGATAAATAGTAGCATTCCTTAATTCTTTCTATTTTTGCTTTTATCCCACGATCCTTTCAATTGTGTTCTTTTATCCTTAGAAAATTTCTTATGCATTCAATGTTATGTTGCTGCACACTTAAATAGTTTGTTAGTGAAGTTTAACATTTTTGTTATCATCAAAACATCATAAGAGAGATCCTAACATTCTCCATCCTAACAGTAAAAAGCCAAAAATATATTATAAATCCTTAGATTGTAGTATATCGTTGGATCCGTAAAACATGTGAATTCTACAATCCATGTCAAATTATCTTGGTTGTGGACATTAGACTCACCTGTGCCTTTGATATTATGACATTTGCACTCTAACTCGTCAATGCATGCTTGGACTAGCCATGTGTAATGGCCTTAATATGCGTTGGATGTCCTAATTTTGAGCCACCAATTTGTGGGTTACCCTTTTCCAATTCCACAAAGCATTGTGATCAATAGTATGGTAATTGCATTTAAAGTTATAGCTTACTCATCCGCTTAGGAGACACTAGGGTTATTATTATTGGAATGCTTTGAATTACTTGCTATTATGACCAAAGCATTCATTAGTTTCATGAAAATAAGGGAGAATGACTTTTTGGTGTTCCTATAAACAATGCCACAATGTTGTTGCCAAAAATCTATTTGGATTTGGGTCTATATTAAATTAGGTTTACAAAATAAATACAAGTCAGTGAGCATTTGAACAGTTGTCTACTGCAGCTACTCCAACAGTCAAGTTAACAAGGCATACAAGAAAATGAGTAGTAATTGTAGTAAATTGTGCGCTTAAAGTGTTACCAGCTAATCCTTAGAGATATCTCATGTCGTATTTATAAAGGAATGATCATAGGCAATTAAAATGAGTAGTGTAGATTTGTGGAGAACATGGGGATTCGTGGCAATTATTAGGAGAGTAGACACAAGACACCTTACAGATTCTTAGGGGTAGAGGTGATGAAGGTCTATCATTAACTAAGTCATGTGGACGAAATATTGAGCAGATTGATCATGTCTGAGAAGACCTTAAGACTTAAGAGGCTTGCTATATCTTGCATACCGTATTTGAGATCTAGCATAAAAGTCGACCTATATTATAAATAGGTCGAAGTAAGTTTGAAGAGGCTTGGTTAAATTTACCTATCAACAATTGTTTATATCGTTAAGACAACCATATCATCATACTCATTAAGTGGATGATCCAAGGGTGGATTCGCCAAGTTAGGGGGCGGAGGGAAGGCCAAAAGGCACTTTGGCCCTTATACTTAAGGAAACGTTTATTTTAAAGGGGAAAAAATGAGTATTATATATATATATATATGATAAATAGCACATAGGGAGATGAAAATCGAGGTAATTTTACTCTCTCTCCTCTCTCTCAACTAGATAGAAATTAATTTATTTATCATAAGACTATAATAGAATTAAATTCATATATCACGAAATTATATTTTAACTCGATTAATTCTTGTGAATAACTATGTTTTATCTATAGTAAATCACAAATAATAATTAGGGTTAATGACAAAATGATACCAAAAATTTTGCAAAATATTCAATCAGGTATCTAAAATTTCATTTAAAATCTTGAAAAAAGTTTGCAAAAACTTTTTCAAGTACCAAAATGATCAAAACCAAACTTCAAGTATGAAAAAATTCCACAAAAACTTTGTTCATGTACCAAATCGTTCAAAACCAAACATCAAATACCTAATTGAATATTTTGCGATATTTCAAGTATAATTTTTTACCTTATCTCTAATAATTATATTATTCATATTACAAATAGTTTGATTTTATTGTATCATATTTTTCTAAATAACGCTAGTTGTATAATTTAAGATTTCATTTATTAATTATATTTTTTAATTAATAATTAATTTCAAGCAATCTACATACAATATATTACCAAATACACTAAATACCCCTGATTATTTCTTGAATGATTTTTTTTTCATATTTATGACGTTAGAAAATATTATAATAAAATTCTTATAAACATAAAATGTAATAAAATTATAACCATAAGCGAATATACATAAATAATTTTAATTAGCGTATGTTGCACCCGATTTGTGTGTGCGAAAAAAAAAAAGAGAAATAGTTATTTTTAGAGAAAGTAAAAATATAAAAATAGAAAGTAGAGATGAAAGAGAGAAAAAGAGTCGAGTAACTGTCATACTTTGGTATATATTTTTTTTTACACCGATAAACTAATATTCATCTAATATAAATAGATATTAACTTAATTAAAATCTAATTTCCACCGCACCCATATGTATAATATTCCATCGTAAACAAAACCACTAAGATTTTGTACTTGACGTTATGGGTCACCGGAATAGCCTATTATTTATTTAAGAAAATTCCCTACCAAAAAAATTGAAACTTGGAAAACGTTAAAAAAAAGAATTGAGTAAATTACACTAGATAATATTAATATTTTAAAATAAATTCATTTAGGATATCAATGTTTCGATTAATCTTTTATCTAGTTTCTAAAATTTTTATTAATAATCAATTATTAATACATCATTTAACTCACTTTATAAATATCTCTTTTTAACAATTTAAAAAGTTGATATCTTATATTTATTCTCAAACAATGATTCATCTTTTAAACTACTTATCTAAAGCTGACCCCAAACGTTAGTACATTTTGTTGTAATTCACCTAAAAAGAATTAATGGGTCTGTATACAAACCATGGGGCTTAATCCAAACCACAGCGTCTTCAAATGGATTTAAACGGATCTAATCTGCACATCAAAGTTGTCTAATTTTTCAAAGCAGCTATCACGAGCCACATTTAATATACACCTAATTAATAAATACCAATGGTGTTATAATACATAACCTTATTTATAAATTATGAAAGATAATTATTTTAAATACCATCCATTATCTCTCACATATCAAACATATATTAAACCACGATTAATAATTATGCGTATATTACCTCTTCAATATTTTCCCAGTTTTTCATGCGTCCAAATTGACGGGTCATATACCAGACCACATTGCTTGTCCTGGCTGCTGTCTGTCCGTCGGCGGGTTTCTACCGTGAACCGCTCTTAAGTCTCCAACCCCAAAGTGTAAGCATAAGTAAACAAATTATCCGCAATTGACTTGGCCCAAAAATATTAAAATTTAATAAAAATAAAAAATCAGTCCTAGGCCAAGGTAAGATCATAAACACGGTAATTCATGAACGGCCAAAAAAGTCACGGTTGTCTCGGCAAGAGATCTGATTTAAGCAATCAAAGCCCTTCGGTGGCACTTCCAAGTTCTACTTCAGTGAGAAAATTTCTTCCTTTGACATGCAAAAATAAGCTAAAAATAGAATAATAAATAAAAATAAAGCTATGATTGATTTCTTTCTTTTTTTTCTTTTCTTTCCTTGTAAAATCATAGAAAAACACCAAAAAGTATATCATCTTAGAAATTGGCTCCTCAGACTGAAAAGCTGAGGAGAACCAGAATACCCCAAAATATGCACTGCCTCAGCATCCTTCCCCATAGACAAAATATCCCCCAAACCATCCACTGCCTAGTGCGCTAGCACAATTTGAACCTACTGTCCGCTAAATTAACTGGATCACATAGGCAGTGAAAAGGAAGCGATTATTTGAAAACTGCAGCGCTCCAACTAAGACCCACATTATCAGCATCCCTCCTAAAGAAAAATGAAGCAAAAAGTGAAATGCACCACCGTCTAGCAAAACTCGGCTCTTTTTGGATCAAAGAACTATGAAGAGGAGGAAACAGGCTTGGGCTCCACAATTGGATGAGCTGAATTCAGCAGATGCTGCACCAAGACTAACCATATTAAAATTCAGAAAGCTTTGGAAGCACCGTCTCTATCCCTTGGGAAACTTTCAAAGAAGGCCTCAATTTCATGTACTGCATCCATAGTAACAAATAAAGACATAAAAATTAGTCTTCAGATTGCAGTCTCATAAACAAAGCCACTAGACTGCAAGACTAGAAAAGCAAAATATGAAGGAAAGACCCCCCAGAACTGCCAGCAGGAAACAAAACACAAGACCAGAATGGCAGGGGAAAGAAAAGATCTACAGTAACTTCAACCAGTAACTAAAGTGAAAACTTACCTCTTGATAGAAGGCAGCAATCTCCTCTTCAGTAAGACCTTCCTCTTCACCAGCATTTTCTTCCCAACCAAGGGAACGTAAAAATGCAGCCTCCTCCTCATCTGGATAGACTACGTTATCCTCTATTATATTTGTGAATCTGTCAGCTTCTGCACTACTGCCATCAAAGCCATTCACTTGAATGCCATTGCCAACCAGTCGAGGACTTCCAGCCAGAGTTTCAGTTTCAGTTACTTGAGCAGGATAATCCACATTTGCAGGTTTGTCAGCAGGACCAGATTCCAGCTGCACAGCAGTGCTTGTTGAAGTCTTCCTCTTCAGGAGACTAAAAAACTCATTTCGGCTCTGAGCATGAGAAGAAGATGGCCTCTTCTCCACAGCTGGTAGAGAATTTACAGACACAGCACTTGACTTGCTCCCCAAAGACGAGAGCCTTTGGCTATTTCCATTCTTCAAAGAAACAGGGGCAGCAGAAGCATTGGTTACCTGGCTATCTGATGCCTTGGTGTTTACCATGCTTGTTGGGCTAGCCACATCCTTTGTTGTAGGAACACCATTCTCCCAAGATGGTTTAAGAACCAAATATTTCCCACTAAGTTGAGTTTTATTCATCTCAGTTTTACTTTGTCCACCACCACGAAGAGATTGATTAACAGGTTGAACTGAAGACTGCTGTGGTCCATTCTTGCCTGCAACATTAATCTCACCAGGTCTGAATATTGCTTTCGTCTTTGACTTATCAGAAGAACTGAGTGCCTGAGGGGGGAAAAAAGCAATTATAAGATTCATCCTTGCTAATAGCTATCATAAAATGTTATACTACAAATTCATGCACACAAATACAAACCACAGGTGGACAGCTAAAACAGGTAGAAGAATCAAGAGATAAGTCAAACTCACCCCATTGACAGAAGCAGATCTCGTTGATACAGAAACCTGCTAACCAATATAACTGTTTCTTTCTTACCTTTCCTTTTATTAAGGTTCATGGATCTGATGTATTCAGCTAACGATAAATACTAATCTATTTCCTAATTACAGATTATTTTTCTCATCTGCTTCTCTATTGTCATAACATTTCTGCAAACCAAATGAAATGGCCAAGATGCTAAAAAATTTTGAAAAAGAATAAACAAAGTTCTGAAAGCTCTAGCATGTACAGCCATAGATTAATATGAATGCAGTAGCTCAAGAAAGTGTATCAATAGTAATTTATTTATTTATTTATTTATCTATGTTTTTAAAAATAATACGTCCCTCTTTCTGAGGTATCTATTTATCCATATTTTCTAGGAGAAGCAACTCCATACACCAAAATATACAGAGGCTCCCTCAAGAAAATACAATAAAGAGTCAAACATACTTCACTCCATTCCACATAACCACTCTACCAAAGATGAATGGAGCAATCTAAGCTCTGTAATGAAGATACGACTGGATGGATAAAATATTCTAATAAGCACCAGGCTCTATTTTTTGGGGTAAATAGCACCAGGCTCTATTGTCAAAAACTTTGGTGAAAAGTGTTGCATGAGCTCAACGATCCTACTGATTAGCAATAAGGTATAGAGCATTATGGCCTCCTAGGACTGAGCCTAATGGAAAGAGGACATAGTATCATCAACATGCTTTCAAAAAACTAGGTAAAAAGCTGCACCATGAGGCCATGAGCGGCCATGAAAATTTTTCTTTTTGGGTTAGATTTAATTTAAAATATATTTATTAGAAAAAATAATGATTAAACCAAAAGACTACCACAAATGAACACATTAACAATATAAAAGTATGATGGATATTATTATCTAATAACAGAAAAATATTAAAATTTTTTACGTGACCATATGATGTTTTTCTATGAAATGATGTCTTTTGAAGAGTTACAAATCTTTCAAAATTCCTTAGGAGTCACATAATTAGTGCAAGAAGTTGCAGTGTTTTCTATCAAATTATGCAAGGTTTGCAACTATTATGAAGGTTACATCACTTGCGTTCAAACAACATCTCTTAAACATAAGTTTCCAATATTAAAATATATATATTCGAAGCAAAGAAAAATGTGCACCCTAAGCTGGATTGCTTTCTAAAGATGAATGCCAGCTTGACCTGGGGGAAAATGATCAGTTGAGTTTGCGGGCGGAGCTTTTATATTGCATCTTCTTTTTCTATCTAATTTCTTTGTTATGTATGGGTCTTGGTGGGGTTTGACTAAGAAATATATATAGAAGAAGGTATTGATAATCACAAGCATCTTGATTGATGATTGATGCCATCATATGATGTCAAATGTCTCTTTTTTACACCTCCTTCATGTCAATCATATGGTGTCAAAGAAAACCAAACAAAGATTAAACAATTTACTAGTTTTTCCAAAAGCAAAAACCCATAAACATTCATATTACATAAATTCTTCTTTTGTAAAACTACATAAGAACCCGACACGGACAAGGGATAAAAAACATCAGTTCCCTTTTTATCTTAATTATATATTTCCCAGTTCAATCTAGCATATCTTTAGCCAAAAAAATGTAGCATATCTTCAATCATGTGGAAATCCAAAACCATAAATGACACAATTATTGAATGAAAGCCAATCCATTGACCTATTTAACAGATAGACTGAGACTTAAATTATCTAACTCTAAAACTTATTTTGGGTAAGTGATGCAGCATAGGATAGAGAGGCAGAAAATCCTACACTGGCCACCTATGCCATCGGCCTTGAAGACAAAGTCGCCGGCCTTTACAACCAACACCGCCAGCTTTAACACATAAGCTACCGGCCTTGAAGGCGACTATTCAAATTTTTAATTTTCGTAATTTTAGAAATATTATAGATTTTTTATTTTTTTAATATCTTTTAATAGTATTTAATAGGATATTTACTAACTTTTTCATGAATAGGTTTAATAAGAGTTTCTTTTTAAATTAAGTTAATAGGATCTCTTTTTTAGTCAAATAAGAGCTTCTTTTTAAGTCAAGTCAATAGGATCCTTTTTTTAGTCTTTTTTTTTTATTTCATTATCATTTAATAGAATGTCTTTTTTCAGTTTTTTTTTTTTTTTTTGGCAACTTTCAGGTTGCCTATTATATGTAAACCCTAAAACATATGATAGTCAGATTATTGCTTATTAAATGAAATTTCTTTGAGCGTGTTTTGCTCTTTATCCTAAAATTTGAATCTTTTGTGTAGGATTTCGATTTTTGATGCTAGATACCTAGGTATTCGCACAATCAATAGGTAATTGAAGATCACAAACCGGCAATCGTGTGTGATTCAACAGTCTTGCGATAAACCTTTTCGTATTCCACTGCATCAGTTTTGGTATCAAAGCTATGTTCGTTCAAAGAGAAGATGCCTCCCAAACGACAAGCCAATCAAGGTCGTACTGCAATGGATGAGACCTACGGTCATGATGACTTAGATCGACAGATCAGATAGATCGTCGATGAAAGGATAGAAGCTATGAACGCCGATTTAGTGGGATGGTTGATCAACTCACTGAGAGAATAGCTGTGATGATGGGAGATCAGTGCAATGCTAACCCTAGGTGTGAAAGAAACCCTAGATCGGCCATTCGCTTCTACGCTGCGTCAATTTTGATGATGCAGCATAGGATGGAGAGACGGAAAATCCTACACTAGCCACCTATGCCACCGGCCTTGAAGACAAAGCCGCCGACTTTGAGCTTACACCGCCAGCCTTCACAACCAACACCGCCGGCTTTGACACATAAGCTGCCAACCTTGAAGGCGGCTTACTTCTTGTTTGTCATTGTCATTCGAATTTTTAATTTTTGTAATTTTACAAATATTATAGATTTTTCCTTTTTTTAATATCCTTTAATAGTATTTAATAGGATATTTAGTAATTTTTTCATGAATAGGTATTAATAAGAGTTTCTTTTTAAGTTAATAGGATCTTTTTTTAGTCAAATAAGAGTTTCTTTTTAAGTGAAGTCAATAGGATCTTTTTTTAGTCTTTTCCTTTTTTATTATCATTTAATGTCATTTAATAAAACGTCTTTTTTTCAGTCTTTTTCTTTTTGGCAACTTTCAAGCTTGCCTATATATATATATATATATATATATGTAAGCCTAAGGTATATGAAAGACAAATTATTGATTATTAAATGAAATTTCTTTGAGCATGTTTTACTCTTTTTCCTAAACTTCGAAATTTTTGTATAGGATTTCGATTTTTTATGCCAGGTACCCTAGGTATTCGCACAATCAATAGTTATTTGAAGATCACAAGCCAACAATCATGCACAATTCAACGGTCTTGCGATAAACCTTTTCGTATTCCGCTACGTCAGTAAGGATCTAACTCCAAACTTATTTTGGGTAAGGATATAACTCCAAACCTAAACCTCATAAAATCTATATTTCTATTTATGGCTTACCAAAAGATGTATACTAAGATTTATCATGATGCGCTAATGGCTTACAGCCCAATGACATCAGACCTAGTCTCTTAAGTAAGAGATCCTAGGTTTGAATACCCATCCCATTGTAATTAAAATAAAAAAAGAAAAAAGAAAGAAAGAAAGATTTATCATGATGCAAATAGTTTCTCTTGCTTCATTAAAGGGGCTCATAAGTGCCAAATAGGTCTCAAGAGTCAGTCGTTGTAAAACAAACTCCAGGACCATTTTCTAAATCCAAACTTAAACCCCATAAATGTATAATTTTCCTTATTACTGACCAAAAGCGGTAAACTAAATTTTAGTTCTCGCAAACATGTTCAGACATATTCAGCATTACATGTGACCTAATGGTTCAGGTTTGTTATTACTTCAATAAAAGAGCTTATAAGTGCCAAATGGGTTCACAACAGGTCAATTATGTAAAACAATATTATTCATGCAGGAAACAGGCCAATCCATTCCCAGCTGACAATCTGTTCAAGCACATAAAACATGCCTTTTTCTCACATAACCCTGTATAGACAGCAAATCTCATACTTGGACATAATTATCTATACTACAAAACAAAATATATCTTCAAACATCAAATTAATGTTGAACCAAACAGAAACTTTGATTTAGGGAGGTCCATAATGCAAAAGCAAACAAGGTAATCTATGAATGAGCATTAAGCACACATGGTCATGCTAATAGCAAAAACTACCACAACATTTCCTTAAGTGTCATTTGGTATATGTCATTATCTATTTCAAAGAATACCAATTTTCAGAACCAACCATTGCCTCATCTTTTTGGAATTGATAGGGGGTCTAAAAGATGCCAAAGAGATGCCAAATTGATGAAAAAAGATAAACCAAACAAAATCATAATTGAATATCCAAGGGGTTTTAAAGGGTGCCATTTGTCAATATAAGAGGAAAGAAAAAAGACGAATAAAAGCAAGTCAGGGAATGGACAAAAGGGCGGAAAAAACATAAGGCGGAGAAAATTAGGAATGGGATGAAAGAAAAAAAGGTGGATGTTGGAATAAAGGGTGATATTTATTTTTTTTTTTTTTTTAATAAGAAAATGAACAAGCCTCCCAAGGCAGTACCAAAATACACACAAAGATACACAAAGCATTGAAAAATGCTTTATGAAGCTGTATAACACAAGGTGTGAAAACTGTAAACACCAAAAGGAAGAGAAGAAAAAAGGAAAAAAGTTAGAAATGAAGGATAAAGTTTAATTATCCATAAATGGTATCCTCTCTCACCCAATCATATAATACTACAAATGATATATAATCAAGGCAACTGCCTTTTGCATTTCTACTTATACATGGCCATATGTTAATTTGTGAACAAGGAAACAAATATATATTTTTAAAAGAAAAAGGGACTTTGACCTAGGAGGAATAAAGACACAGGAAAAAAGAGGAAATGAGAGAGGAAGCGGGGAAACATAAGAGCAAAAGGAGGAAAACAAAAATATAGTCATTATTTCTTTTGTTAATTCAGTAAACTTCGAAATAATGACAACTATATGAGCAACCATGATATATCAATACATTGTTACCACTATACATGTACATGTGTCTGCATATACAAAAGGCCATGAAATCGCAATGCTTACCAATGATTGCATTCAAAAAAGTAGTACATCGATATGTTATAATAATGATAATTTAGTTTCTGCAATATAAACCAAGAAAATGACTATCCCAAGTCTACCAATCTACCACGATTTTAGGGCTTTTGCCATTCTCCTGAATGGCTTTGAAACACATATGGAAAAAGCCACAATGGCTTGCCAGCTTTAAAAGCCTGAAGGTTATCATTCAGATATATGCATTCGCTATAACACCAAAAATTAAAATAGTAATAATAATAATAAAACTTAGAAACATATACTGCAATATTCTTACCAAACTTTTAGTATATCGATATGTTATAATAATGTTAATTTAGTTTCTGCAATATAAACCAAGAAAATGACTATCCCAAGTCTACCAATCTACCATGATTTTAGGGCTTTTGCCATTCTCCTGAATGGCTTTGAAACACATGGAAAAAGCCACAATGGCTTCCAGCTTTAAAAGCCTGAAGGTTATCATTCAGATATATGCATTCGCTATAACACCAAAAATTAAAAAAAAATAATAATAATAATAAAACTTAGAAACATATACTGCAATATTCTTACCAAACTTTTAGGAGCTGATGGAGTGACTGGAATTAATTGCCTGGATTGTTTAATAGCCAGCTCCTCAAGCCTTTGAGTCTTTAAGGATGACTATGAAATAAAATAAACTAGTTAGGCAATCACAAGAAAGATAATTTGATGGCTAGGTAAAATTATACATTTAAGTACTTGAATCAATTACAGCCCCTGCCTGAACTTGCAATACCTGTGGAGGAGTAATCACTCGAGGTGGAGCCTGTGCTAATGCTTCAGCCATGTTAAGATTTGACATGGAACTTGAAGATCCACTAGATGAAGAGGATATTGTATTTTGTTTCACAGATCCAGATCCATGACTGGGGCTTCCAATAGCACTGGGAACTTCTGCTAGAGCTGAGGTCCACCCCTCTCTGCCAATTAGAGCTGAATTACCAAGAGGCAGACCCTGAACAGGTGAGGGCAAACCTGGAGACGAAACTCTTCCCAAATCCAAGGGTACTAACTTTTCTTCACCTCCCAATGAAGGAAAATCCTTCTCAAACGACCTGTGAGCTGTTCCATTTGAATTAACCCCAGAAAGCTTGCCAATGCCATTGCTGTCGCTGTGACTATTGTTGCTCCCACCATTTTTCAAGGTAGACGAAGCCTTTCTAGGCAACAGCTCACCCTGCTTCCTTGAGATCATCGAATGTGAACGCCTCAGAGGATCCTTCTCACCTCTAGCACTTAAAATGCTTTCCAATGGACCTGAGATATCATGATCCCAGTACTCCTCATAATTTGACCTTTCCTTCTCTCTGTCACCATCCTTAGACCGGTGACTTCTGCTAAAACTACTGTAAGCATTTTTTGTGGAGCCATTGCTGCCTAAACCCCTTCTGGAATTAGAAGAAAATGAACGGTCAAAGTAAGTTGATCGCGGGGAATCCAACTCAGTTGCTGTCTTGGAAACTCTGTTTCTAGCAAAATGTGCTGCTGCAGGACCATCTACATCATGACAAGAAAAAAGAATTGTTAGAACTGACATACAATAAAAAATTTCATGCCCAATATGAACCAAATGCAGCTAAATATCCCAAGAAACTGTCTCTCACTTTTGTTTACTACACATCTTCTATTTAAGCAAACAATCCTCCCCTACATGACTTTGCACAAATGTACTGACAAGAAAAAGATATTTTATCTTTAGTAGTGTGTAAATAACCAGAAGAATCCAGAAAAAAAGCTGGACTTAGGTAGGAAAGCAATAGCAGGTTCAATATATGCAGAATACTGAATGGCTACCACCACAAAACTGTTAATCTGACAACCCAAGTGCATATTCTAATAATGAGATAAAATCTATTCCAGCCTGTAAATATATAAAGAGTTCTCTTCCTGAAAATATTGTTATTCCCTTAAAATGCTTTTTTCCAACTAAAATCATTCCCTTGCTTTTGAATGCACTGTAACGTTATAATATCTTCTACAATTCATCAAATATAAATAAATATATATATCTTCTACAAAAACAAATTGAAGAAATCTCATCATTCCACTTTATATGTCTGCCAATTATATCCTGCAATCTATTTTCTCTTTTTACATTAAACTATCTTGCCTAAAATTTAAACTGTGTGATCAAAAGTTCATCATGTTTATTTTCTTTTTTACTCCACTGTACCGACTCTGCAAATTTTCTTCATTATGCTGACTTATTAAGCACATTAAAGCAAAAATTTCAGTAAGTAGCATCTTTCCCTAGACTCCCACAGAATTCTATGTAACGTAATACTATTCTATCTGACAACATAGACAATGGTAGTGTTTGTTAATATGATTTGACATGAAGAGATCAATCAAATCAACTTTCATGATTGGATTCTTCATTAGACCTAAACAAATTAAGACATAAATGCAATAGAATAAATGTGATATATGATTGAAGCTATCTATCGATGCACACAAAGTAACGGCCTGGATACCGTATATCAATGTTGAGAAGGAACTCATTAAAATAAAAAGAGACAAGAAGTGTAAGTACCTGTGCGAGGGGAAGATGAGGCAAAATTATTGGCCGAGTTACCTACAACAGTGGAACCTCCACTACTTCTCAGCCATTCAGGAACTAGTGTAGGTTCACTCCTGTCCATAAGGATTCTTGCACATGATCAGAATAGCAGAGGTATCGCTGCTAACCCTCTCCACCGCCTCTCCAAGAACGAAAGTGCACAGTTCTTAAAACTATTAATAATCCCAAATCCCAAATCCTTTCCTTTTCCTTTCTCCCGACAGATTTTCAGTATTAAAAGAATATCCACTTAAAATCCCTAATCCCAAAGCACACTCATATCCAGCCGCAATAACAACGCAACCGAGCAAACATTAACCGCAAACTAGCATTCAAAAACTCCCATGCAACCACATAACCAAAGGGCAAAATACAATGCCCATGAAACCGAATCCACCAGCCACAGCCAGAGCACGATATTAAGAAGAAGAACAATCTTTCTTCCCTCTTAACAACCCATTATCATCGAACCCTGTGTGCGAAAAAAAATACCACAAAACACACACTTAAGAGACCCTCATTTCAACCAAAACCAGATAAAAACCCGACAATATTGCCCTCTAAATCCTCTTACCCGTGATAATAACAATATCAAAATCAACCAATTCTCTCAATCAATTGCGTCAATGAAAAACAAACTCTACCATACCACGTACGTTCGATATGCACAAACCCTAATACAGAAAATGAATAAAAAAAGAAACAGTAGGGCTTCAACGACTAAGCCAACGGAGAGCCGAGAAACAGGATAGAACGAACAGAAAAACCCTAACGAATTGAATTTGACGTTAATGTCTTAGGAATACCGTTACCCGTTTTGCAATTAACCCACTCCTGAGCGTATCCTTCTATGTCCTCAATCTTAAAACAATGCGTTTTGTTTAGAGCTTTTCAAAGACAGAGGTTAGAGACAGAGAGAAAAAGAGGAGAGAAAATGCTTAGGGTTTTTTTCTTTTCTTTTCTTTTTTTATTTTTCCTCTGTTGTTGAGAGAGTGAAAATTGGGGATTTGTGTGCGTTGTGTGTCTGTGTTTAAGGTAACGTCATGAGGAAATTTTGTTTTTTGTTTAATATTTTTAATTTTCCTTTTTAAAAAAAAATTCTTTTCCACAAGGGTTGTTGAGGTACTGATGAGAAAAAATAAAAAAATTATCCTATGTTTTCGTTTATGAAATTTTAACAGATGGCGGCACGGCACATATATGGAATAGCCCAAATGGGACCATTCTGGATTCAGCTTTTTGGTTGGACCTTTGCTCTTGTGGCGACATTTATCTTAACATTTGTTTTTTTAAGAAATAGTGAAACCGAAATTAATCTCTAGAACCAGAGGGGAACCGGCGTTCTTCCACCAAACAAAAAAATTTAAAAAAAAAAAAAAAGGAAAAGGGAACCGGCCTTTGTAAGAGATGTGGGCGTTGTTGGGCCCTAGCTTAAACGTACGGGCAAATTAGATTTATTTATATATGATATATACCTGCGCACGCATTCAAATCATGTATTTATATCCATTCATATCATGTGTTTTCCAAGTTGGAAATAAAGGTCCATTTAACATTCAGCATCAGAAGATACTTTTTAAAATTTTTTCTAAATAAATACATATAAATGAAAAATATTACAGTTTTTATAAAACATATTAAATAGAATAAATACATATAAAATATAAATAAAATATAGCTGCAAAGCAGATATCTTTACACATAAAATTTAAATATAGATACAAATAAGAAACAGACAATCTAAAAGACCCTTAAAATAGGATTAAGTAGGTAAGGTAATCCTACTGTATGAGGAGTAGAATAATCCCTATTCTGCTTGATTAGGTTTTAGATGGTGTATACAAGGTATAGGCTATAAGATCTTCGGTACTTATCCTATAAAAAACTATTAAATAATTATTAATATGCTATTTTTAGCATGGGCTTCTTATACCTAATATGACCTCTTTAAACTATGGATTGATTCATGGTCTAGATCATAGGTTGACTTATTGTGTAACGACTTAAAACTCCATCTACTTTAAACTATATATTGACTCATGATCTAAATCATGAGTCCACCGATTGTGTAATGGCTTAAATCTCTATCTGCTAAAGTATTGTCCATTTTAGTGAGATATCGCATGGTTCTGACTTCGATTCTTAATGCCAACTACTTCTTAGGGAGTCACTCATCCTAAGAGTGCTCTCCTCTAAAGAAGCTTAATTTTAGAGTTCTACTGAATTATAAGTCATTACACTAGAAGATGTCCCAATGATTTGAATATTAACATCTTATATTTGAGGTATATTACATCTTAGACCCATGCCTAACTATGAAGGACCTTTGAGAAAACCTATTATGGCAAATTAAGTTACTTTGCTGAACAATAAACCTATCATCTCTTGTCAATGTCCATCTGATTCCATAAATTGTCCACAAGCTATTTGCTTGCTATCTCCGATGGTTATACACCTTCCAATATCTCAATAAGGCTATTCGCAAATCTTGGTAGTCTTGAACCAAATTGAAAAACTAAGGAAAATATAAAGAATTGAACATTACCATTGACTCTATGACCAAAACTAAACTAAATTATACTATTAATTTTCATTTGGTGCAGTTCTAGATATTAAACATATCCACACTTAAATTGTACCGATTTAATACTAAATTGAAAAATGGATTTTTTAATAATTATTAAAATTTTATATTATATGTAACCATGAAATGTATGTGTATAATTATAAGCATGTCGATTCACATTGGTTATTATGACCTATGACTTATCAATAAGTGGCTTTTGAATGCTATGTTGGAGTTGTATCCTAGTAAAAATGAACATCACAAATGTACACGTATATAAAGCATGTCACACATTGACCAGTTTAAGCTTTGATTTCAACTTGTCTCAATGGATTAAAAATTTAATTTTATGTTTTAAGGCAATGATTTAATAAATTCAATTCTAAATTTTGTTACTAATTTTGTTATTAATTACATGACTACATTGAAAATCATCACTTCAATTATTGCCCATGTATATATATTTTTATCAAATATCGATTCTTATCCAATGACCATAACTTTATTAATAAAAATTATATTATTGGTGGAAATGTTATATAATGACATAATTAAAATCTATTATCTAATGTCAATTGTAAAGAAGTTAGAGAACAAAATATCTATAACAAACTGCATTGAAAAAATTCAAAACAATATGGAATGGAGATTAATTGGTATCAAATTATATGGTACCAAAAAATTTACTATAGTATGAATCTAGAGATTTGTTAATTTCAACTATATTATACTATGAACACCACTTAATGTTGGAATGTTTCGTAGTGGGGAGTTACACCTTTTAATAATATCAAATGCATTATGCTAGAAAGGACATCCATTAACCATGTCATGCTCAACCTCTCCTTATATAATAAAGCCTAAGAGCACTAGTACAAATCGTTAGATCTTACTTGCATACTTTAGCCCTCTCTCTACTTCTTTATTATCCAAAAAACTTGAAAAACAAATTTATACTAGGTTAATACTCAAGAGGTGGGTTAGATTGGGTATTATGATGTAATTTTAACAATTTTTCCAATTTTATCAGATATTCAAAATGTAAGTAATGATTATATGATCAATAATATCAAAATAAAGTATTGACAATAAAACAGAAGGGATAAAAAGATCAAGCATCAATCTAACTTGGAGTTCAAGTTACTTTGTACTCTCTATGAATATATAATGCCTTTAATCGAAGACTTCACACATCACTTTTATTGACCACAAATCCAATGCTCAAATGAGCTACACTAAGTATCACATACAAGAAACACAAGTGTATTGCTTTTACAACAATGACAAATATAATCTCTCCAAGCGCTACACTTTCACTTACACGAAATATGCAAAATTAAGTACAAGATGATAAGAATGAACAAACACTTGATAACTTTGTTCTATAGCAAACGAAAGCTTGAGTCAATGTACTAAACTTAGCCACAACCTTCTATTTATAGTTCTTTAACAAAAGTGGACATTATGCACAAAAACCCCTAAAAAGATCTTTCGTTGAATGATCTTTAATAGCTATAAATTTTATAAAGAATCCAAACTACTTTGGCTTGATTCAGACTATTGGGCATGCTTGACTTCCTCTTGGCATTATAACCTTGAGTTGATTCGAACCAATTAGACTTGATACAGCTAGATTGGAACATATCAATTAGTTTAGACTACTTCAAAATGGTTTAGACTATTGGGCTTAAACACATCAAGTAGTGTGGACTACTTGGAAGTGATCTAGACCATTGGATACTTTGCTCCAGAGGCATCTTCATGCAGTACTCCATACTGCTTCCAAGTGATGTGAACCTATTACTGTTTTCTACACAAAAACAATAGGAAAAAACTTATAAAGGTTTAGATCATTTCAACTTGATTCGGGACTCTGCACATTAAATCCCACGAAATAACATATAGCCTAAAATAAGATCAAGTAACCTTTGTAATTTAATTTTTTAATGGTTTACATTTAGCTAGCACTTAAAAAAGTCAATTAATTTCTTGTTGAATTGTGTATTACATTTCCCAAGTCGTTCTCCATTTTGGAAGTTGCTTTTGGCAATAACATTCACATACTATGTCTTTATGATAGCAAGGATTCCTTATCGTAGATTGAAATATGTTAGCTCTTTAAATATTAACGTGTAAATAATTGATACTTACAGTAACGGTTAACATATTACATGTTATCTTAATAACTGCTATTAATTAATCTAAAAAATGTGATACACATGCACACACACGCACAAAATTAATGGGCCTACTAATTTAAGCATGTGACAGTCTTCCTTTTTAATTTTGAAGCTTCGACATCATCCTTCTTCTTCTTTTTTTTGTTATCCTTTAAAAATTTTATAAATTTGCTTGTAAGTTTCTCCAACTTCCCATCATCTTCTTCTTCATTCTCATCACTTGTGTCGAAGCATGAGGCCTTAAGAGCTATCTCCTTTCGGGATTCTTTTCTGTAATTCTCAATTGTTTCATTGGTTTTGAGAGTGCTAAGAAGTTGTTTATTCGATGATTGGCTCAAATCATGAGCCTCTTCTATAGTCGTCATCTTTGTTTCTCGTTTCCTTAACAAGGACCTACGAACTTTTAAGTTAATCCCAACACTACTGAAAGTCTTGTCAAGAATAGTCAATTGATTCAAAGTATAAATGAATCTATTATGCATCTCATCGATTGACTCATTAGTTTTCATTTTGAAATTTTCAGTTTCACCATACAAATGACTAAAGTTTTGTATCATTCACTCCAGTAGATCCTTCATATGTGTTTTCAAGATTATCCCAAATTTCTTTAGTCAACTCACATATAAATATTCTACTAAAATCACTTTCATTTATACCACGATATAATACATTCATAACTATTTCATTTAATTGAACTCTTTCTTTTCCACCTTAGTATAATTAGTCTCATCTTTACCTTCTATTAGTATAGCACCATTTTTAACAATACTCTATAAAGATAAATTTTATACTTTTAAGAAGATTTCCATTCTACTTTTCTAATAAACATAGTTATTGCCACACCCCAAAGGTACCATAAACGTGGCAATCTACCGCACACAATATTAAAGTTTGGGAATGACTACCTTAGTCTCATGAGAGTTTCGATATTATGTGTCACATCGAATTAGGATCAAGACGTGCCCAACCACCACGTACGAATCATATGTTAAGGCCAACCTAATCTCTAGTTTATCATCATCATTTCTAAACAAATTTTTCATTCTAAATTCGTTGAATTAGATTCTACAAACAACTGGAGTTGTGGCCGAAAAATAAATTCCACAAAATATTTTTCAAAATAGGTTGTTCTAGGGAGTAGACCAATATATATATATATATATATATATATATGACCCAGTCACATACCACTAGGTATTTCAAAATAAAAAGTTCAAAGTATCTCAAAATACAAACCATAAACTCACAGATAGGCCCTCATTAAACATAAGTTTGATAGTGAAGTTTATAAAATAAAAATAAGATAATGATTCAGCGAATCCTAGTCACTCCACTCATTATGAAATTTCTTGAAGTCTGTGCCATACCCATGTAATCAGAGGTATCATCATCATCACCTGAAGAAAAAAAAATGAACAAAATTAGCCGAAACCCAGTACAACAGTAACATAAGTACATATAAGATGGGCACGCACGTTTGTTCTAACTGCAATGCAACAACCAACTATTTATATCTTTATATTAATGCGTAGCAAAACAACAGTAGAGCACTCAACTCCGGCATCACGCTAGAAAAATGGGGGTCTCGAGTAGCAGCAATTGCTTGGGGGTTAGTATAGATAACCCGAATACCTATATCTCCTATCTCTATAAATAATAGGCTCATCTAGAGTCATAATCCTTACACATCTCTATCCATATTAGTTAATTGTGATTAAGTAAAGTAACAGACCATATACATTTAACTGCTTAATACAGCTTCTTTCCAATATGAACATACATTATCCGCCACTATTCCCCTTATCAGCTATAAGTCAAGCCACCTATGATGGCCTAAGCACCTAACTACCGTGCTGGCATCGCCTTAGCAAGGTTGCTATCCTCGAACCAAGTCTAAAAAATGGCCAAGCACAAGTAACAAGCAATTATTAAAGTCGTCTTTAAGTATTAGTTCATTTAAAATACCTACCCTAACATGCAACACACAAGTCATCGCATATCCGAACTCAAGTAGAATCCTATCTCAAAAGAGGTGATAAGCAATCTCGAGAATGAGAATCTGTATAAGGAAATTATCTTAAATAACATTTATGTCGCCAACTCAATCATTCATTTTGAAGTTATATATTTCTTATTCTATTCGAGATTTCACGAAATATTGATTCATAAATAAATTTCAAATTTTTAAGTAAATTTAGTTTATATATTTATACATATATATGTTAAAATTCATTTCATATGCAATTCAGTCTACTAAAATCATTTTATAGTAATTGGGTCATTTAAGTGGCATTTTTATTAACATATCCCATAATCAATCTAATAAGTTTTTACTAAGTAAAACAATTCATTTAGGATATAATTATTCTATTTATATCATTCATAATCTATTTTTATCTTTAAATGTGCTAAGGAATCTAAATTACTTTTTTATTGTATTTATATTATCTTACAATGCCATATTTGTACATATTTTATCTTATAATGCTATATTTATACATATTTTATTAAATAAATTCCTAAAATTATAATAATAAATTATTCATCTTAGAATTCATATATTAATATGTAAACACATTATTTACATTTATTTCATATTTATTTAATTAGAATAAATTTACCTTAAATTCCAATATCTTCATTTTTATAAAAAAATCAGCGTGCACCTTTACTTCAATCAATTGTTTCACTACCCTAAACACATCATCTTAAGCTCAAACTTTTATGTAAACTTCCTAACACATATATTTACATGTTTATAAGTTCATTTGGTATAAACTAATTAGTTAACTATGGTTTATTTCAAATTAAACTTATTTTATTTGGAAACAGGGCACCAACAATGACAACTGATCGACTTAGGCCAATTTGACCATCAATATGACCGGTTCTTGGTCGATTCATCATAGATTTGCAAAGTAGACACATGGATCTACTATTCCAACGAAGGATTGCCACCAACAAACGTCGTTTGGCTACTAGTTCGGCCTCCAAGATTAACACCATGCCGACTATGCTAGAACTATCGGACACTATTTTGTAATTTTCCAATTGTTTTATTTAATCTGACTTCTAACTAAAGGTGGGCAAACAGACTGGGCAGACCGGGCCCGGTTTACGTTTTCCTGTGGGTTAAAGGGCCAGATCATTGTGGCTCGCTTTTAAACGAGCCAAAATTTCTCGGCCGGGCTTAAGCCACATAAACTCGCGGGCTAAATGGGTTGGCCTGCGGGCCAAATGAAACTTTTTATTTTATTTTATTTTTGTAATTTTTTATGTTAGTTTATGTACAAATTAGAATATTTATATATTTTAAGGTTTTATATATATTAAAAATTAATTTTGTTACCATTTTGATTACTTATAAATGAAAATAAGTTTTTTAAATAATTTATTAGATATCATATTATGTTTAAATCAATAAATACATACTTAAAAAAATATTATAATGCTTATGATTCATATATTAATATATTTTCTTCAATAATATATCCTAAATAATAACAAATATGTTATTGTATTATTCTTAACTCTTATATTTTTCCTCTCTATTTTTCTTTTTTTTTTTTTTTACTCCTAGCCCGCGAGCTAACCCGGCCCGTCATGGGCTGGCCCACTTTAGCCTGCGAGCTAAACGGGTCGGGCCAATTTGGGCCGCATTTAAACTGGCCAAAAAAATTTGGCCGCGGCCCACTTTTTTGAGCGAGTAAACGGGCCACAGCCTTTATGCCCAACTCTACTTCTAACCTATTTTAATCATCTAAAATATGTTTATTCTATATTGATTTATCTAGTTTATACTTAGATTTATATTTTACTAATTAAATCACAAATCATAGCTCAAACTATCATCATCAACACAAGTTTATCAAATTTCCAGTATATATCAAAATATTCTTACATGCATATACTTCAAGATTTTTTTTTGTTATAATTTAACTTCAATAAAACATATCAATCTAGCATGATCATATATATATATATATATATATATATCAACACGCACATACACACACACACACATACATGTTCATTTTGATTTTTATGGATACGTACACCTATTTTGATCATTACTTAAATCTAAGTTTAGTTTTAGTATTTTACATGAATTTAAATGTCATTAACATATCATAAACATATTAATTAAATTACTTATTTATTTTAACAAAACAACCTAGATTCTTCACTACTACTACTTGTTGATGAAGTTTCTTCAAGCTAATTTTCCTAGCTCAACCTTTGCTTTAGCCTTCAAAAGCACCTAGGAATTTATTGAAATAGTGACTAGATTTTGGAAAGAAATTGAATAATTAGATGGAGGAAATATAATGGATTTTCTTACCCATTGAGGACTTATCTTAAAGAAGGAATATTGTAGAATTTTTTGTATGTTTTAAAGAGGGCTTCTTGAAAGAATTTAAGGGTTGGGGGCTACTAAATTTAGAAGGGAAAATTAGCGTTCTCTAAGGCTTGTATTTATAACATTTCATGTCTCGTAATTTCCTTTAGGGTTAAGGGCATTTTGGTCCATTTACTTGAATAGTTCATGGGGCATTTTGGTCCATTCATAGGGTAGAATTTTCTAGAATTGGTTAAGGTTTGATCTTTTCACATAGGGAATCATCTAGAATTTAGGTTTTTATATCATGTGTGATGATGCATGGTAAGAACATGGTCTCATGGACTTAACTCATGGGATTTATGGGCTTAATCTTCTAATTATGGGCTTTCTCGAAACGGGCTTGAGCTTATGTTGATGGGATTGGACTTTAATGCTATGGATTAGCCTTTTAGATTATGGGTTTTGAGCTTTTAGAATTGAATTTAAGAAGTAAGAAAAAGAACTAGCTAATTAGCATTAGAAATTAGAAATTGAAACCAAGAAATCTAATTAAAGGAAAATTAATATCTTTCTTGAATTTAGAATTTTAGGGGTTTAGGAACCATATTTGAAAGCAAATATTTAATTTTAAATTTCAAAGATTTAAGAAGTTATAATTTAGGCTAAAATGGTTAAATTAAAATTTAGGGGTTTACACGATTGAACTTAACAAAAAAAAAATAGTTTGATAATTAGAATATATTGAATAATTTGGATTCATTGAAATAGGAAATTGAAGTAGGTTAATAGTTTAAATCTAGTATTTACAGTATTAGAATATATATTTTCAATTAAATTCATTTACTAGTTCAATTATGTTAAATTATCTAACTATATCCTATAGTTTGCATAATTTCACTAGCTAAATCATTTAAAATCAATTGCTAAATTAAATTTAAATTATGGTTCAAAATTACCCGCATTTTCATACTAATCATCTAACAATACCTAATTAACAAAACACATAAATTTAGGGTACTTCATTATACACAAGATGTACATCATGATAATAGGAGACTCCGATAGAGTTATGTAATTTAAGAATATAGCAATATAGATAGCATATAAGAAATTATGAACATATATACATAACCTAAAAGAGTTAAAGTCTTACAAATTTCATAAGGGCATACCCCCATCAAATCTTAAGGAATATTACAAGCCATTAAGTCTTTTCGAAAATAAAAGTCTATCCTAAAAACTAAATACTACATAAGGAGACTCTTCCAAAAACTCCTCATACTCCTTAATCCTTACCTGCGTAAAGATCCCCTTTGGATATAGCCACATGTACTCTTACTGTAATAAAAATCTATAAGGGTATATGTTCATCTAGTTTAGCGAGAAAATTCCCGCATCACGTACTCATAATAAATAGCAAACAAGTTTGTTAATCAAACATATGAGATGCACCATCCATATTGTAACGCCCTAAACTAAGGCGAATGCAACCCGCCACGCGTCATCTCTTATGTAAGACACGCAAAGGCTCTGAAACTAAATCCATAAATATAAACACATAAAATATAATCTCCATAACTCTCTCAGAGGGTACAATAGAAAGTTCAAAACCTGTAAATAACAATCTTTTCAAATATCCTGTTGATCCAAACAAGTTGGCAAAACCAAAGCCAACAATTCCAAAATAATTATAGTCTTCAAAATCATATAAAAATTTCAGAATCTATAAAAATATCCAAAATACATAAAAAAAATTTCAAAATCCTTTATAACATATAAATTCTTAACATAGTTCCAAATATTGTAAAAGATCTCACAATTCTTCTCATATAAATCTATATCTGAATCTATTCCTCAGCAGGGTAGTCTGGACCACTATCGCCATCCTTATGATAAAAAATTATATCATAACCAGATATATCATAAACTATGTCTTCATCATCCATACCTAAAAAAAAAAAAAAGGAATGAGTGAAAATGCTCAGTACGCCAATCCACAAAACAAATGCATATGCACAAATAACATATAATATTAAGTGCAACTTAACTAATGCAAACAATCAAATTATTATCTTTATTATGCCAGCAAATCAACACAGTCCAGAACTACTGTACATTACTCCCAAATCCGGAGTAACTCAGACCCCATTAAAAATCAACCAACTCTTTTGAAAATAAGTAATTATATACATATATTGGTGAATGGATACCTCCAAATACCCGTGGCCATACTGCCAAATTACCTAATTCTACCGGAATCATCTCAATGCACGAGTCCACTAGGGACAATCTCACATAAAGATTATCAGTGTACCACACCAGTATCACTGTCAGCCAGGTCTTTACTGATCATAGCCAAATACACCCAGAAAAACAATTTCATTAAGCCAAATAGATTTAGATCCATTATTTTATATATTCCTACAACAAAACATACAAAAAACTAAACCTGCAAACACAAACAGCAAACAAGGAAAGGTCGTACCTTTTCAATTTCAAGGAAATTCTCCAAATCCAAAATCCTTATGAACAACAACACAAGATCTCCAAATCTCCTGATATACTAATAAACAGAAATATGTAATTCCTTAACTCATGCAACCCTAACTTATCAAAATCTTCAAAACCCTAACCTTTTATGGAAATCACAACAACAACTTCTTCTTCTTCTATTAAACTCCTTAAAAACCCAAAAGAACATATCTTTCTCCAAAATCCTAATATGAAAATCCACAAGAACAGACAATTTTATCCATGAAATCGAACTTTTATAGAATCTTTGACTTAAAGGATAAGAACTTACCTTTAATTCTTTCTGAAACCAAACCCTAGGTTTTCTTCAATTATCAACAGACAAAATCCCCAAAAGAACAATTTCTCCAAAACCCTAGATAGATAAACCAACAAGAACAGACATGATATATCGCTAATTGTTCCTTTGTTTAAATCTACGATTAAAAAGACATAACTTACTTGATTTGAATTTTGATCCTTGCTTGATTTCCCGAAAGATTGGATCTTAATCAAAACTCGGGTTTATCAGAAAAATCCCTTCAAAATCTAAACAAAACCCTAAGCGACATATTGATATGTAAAAAACTTGGTAAATGAAGGCGAGATTACTTACCCTTGATCAAAATCCGATCTCCCCTTGAACTTTTCTCTCAAGAACTCTCACAAACCCTAAAAGTCTCTCTCTGGATGAAAAGGAAGAAAGAACTAATGAAAAACACAAACCTTAAAAATTCTATTTGTAAGAAATATTCGGTAGGAAAAACTGGCACTTATGATGGTGGCCTTTAATCCAATGCCGGCGGCTTATGTCCTTACGCCGGTGGCATATGTATCAGCTTTCACCATTTTCACAAAATCTCGAGAGCTTCACACAGCGGCTTTTACATATAAGCCAGCAGCCTTCAAGTAAAAGCTAGAAACTTTGACATCAACCTAAGTTCTTTCATCAAATATTCGCGTGCAACTTTCCTGGCTCAAATCTACCTGTTCAAGGACAAAAATATCCATTTAAACAACATGAATTTACCTTTTTACCCTTCATTATAATTTTTTACTTGTATGTTACGTTTCTCCCCTCCTAAAAAGAACTTTCGTTCTCGAAAGTTACCTGGATTATTGAAACAGCTCAGGATGTCTCACTCTCATATCTTCTTCTAACTCCCACGCCACTTCTCTTTATGTTTGATTTGTCACTGAACCTTCACATACTTAATCACTTTGTTTCTTAGGACTTTCTCTTTTGTATCCAAAATCTTCATCGGTCTTTTAATTGTCAAAAGATTTGGTTGCACTTTCAACGGTTCAAGGGCTATTATCTTTTTGGGATCTCTGACATACTTTCTGAGCATAGATACATGGAACACATTATGTACTCCTTCCAAATTAAGCGGTAATGCTAATCTGTATGCCATATCACCTATCTTTTCTAATATTTTATATGGTCTCACGTATCTAGGATTCAACTTTCATCATAATCCAAATCTGATAACCCCCCTTTGTCGGCGAGATCTTAAGCAAAACATGCTCTCCCACGTACTCACAATAAATAGCAAACAAGTTTGTTAATCAAACATATGAGATGCACCATCCATATGATCAAACAAATACATATGATTACTAGGAAGCTATATGCATAATGAATTTACACCCTCTATATCAGGGGCAAGAGAATGCTTTGAACATAAAGGGGTCATTTTGACCATTTAACTCTATTGAGTTTCGAATAACCGCCACTATTGGTCCCGGAGCTCCATGTCCAAAGCGATCAATCCGACATGGTTCATCCATGAGATCGTATTTCCTGAGTGACTTAGTTCCTCATGCTAAAGCTAGGTACTCTACCTTTCCAGTCCCATACGTAGGAGTAGTAGTGAAAAGATATGTGACTCAACAATATGCCATGCATGATCATTTTATTATTTCATTTCCAAACATATTAATTATTAATTTATGGTGATCATCAAGATAATTGCACACATATCAACATAATAAAGTTACGTATCAATCAACAATTCAAGTTTTGATATTCTTAAACATTCATTCACCAATCACAGTGAAACACAAGCATCATCCTATGATAATCCACATGCAATTCCATTTTTATCTTTTTCGTATCCTAGTGTTTTACTATACAAGCATAAACACAAATACTTAAGGTTTTAAGAAAAACTCACTCAGCTATAGTGATAGCTCTTAATTAAAATAATTCATAGGAAAAACGAATGTCGGTATCCTTGTCATTTGAATAAAACCAATACCTTGAATGAGTATTTTATATCAGTCTTACTTAATTTTCTAACTATGTTTATTCTATTTACAGTAGATTTAATGGTTACTAAGTTTCTAATTCAAAATAATTATAACTTTCTCGTTTTAACTCATATTTTCACATATAAGTAGTCGATTTCCTATCTACTTTGAATACTCTATCCATTTTTAAGGTTATTTTAAATATTTAAGGTCATTTAGGTCTTAAAATCCTACAGTACATATCACACATAACTTGTTCCAGACTTGCTTTATACCACTTTTTACAATTTTTTACCTCATACAAACTCTTTATATCAATTACATATTAGTTGAAAATCATTAACCAATCATAATAGTTCATAATACATGCATGATCCTAATGATGTTGCTCAAAAGAAAAATTTTTCACCGAATAGTCTTTCATGACACTTAAGAAACTTAAATGTGCAAAAATTAAACTCAGAAACTTATAGTGAACTTTTATTTCTTAGTACTCATAAATAGATAATTTGAGTTTAAAAATAAAGTGACATACTTTATCTTATCTTTTGTAAACCTTGTTTAAATTTTCATTGAAGACTTATTTGTTAAAATATTGGTTCTCATGTGTTTTTAAGAAAAGAATTTCAAGTGGTAGAAATTTCAAAATGCCACCCCTATGTCTTGGCATTTTTGAAGAATTTAGGGGATTAATTTTGTTTTAAATTTTCTTTTATACATAAGGATTTCTAAGTCATTGAAAATAAATTTTAGGAATTATTTACACAACAAATAATGTTCAATATTTAAAGTTTAAGAATTCATTTAATATTATAACAATATCACTATGAGCATTCATATACATGAATATAAAACTAACAAAGTGAACTTAAAATATAAAAGTTAACAAGGTCAAAAATATAATATAAGCATGATCGAAATAAAAACATGAAAGTCTTAGCTTATAATCAAGGCTCGTCGGTATTTAAAATAATATAATCACCATGTATAATAAATAAAATCAAAGCTAGCTAAAAGGAATAAAATGGGAGTATTATATTTTTTGTCAAGATTCCCCAAGACTTGAAATATTCTAATCTCATTCGAACTTGATTTTAAACTAGTCTAAGATTGGAAGTTGACTAGTCTTACTGGAAGTTGACTAGTCTTACTGTAACTTGAAATTAATAGGTCTTAAAGCATGTAATAAATATATAAAGAACACAAATAAAACAAGTTAGAGCAGTGAGCACTATGCTTTAAAGATTATAAATAATTATATGTACTTATTTACATATAGGAAGTCAAGTTAGTAATTAATAATGAAATGAACATATCATAAACATAACATTGTGTGATATGACCTCAATGTATTGTCTTACATTTTCATTCCCTAAAACTATGCGTCATGGGGATCTTTATGGAAAACATTTAAAGTCATACACATACACATGTCACATAATCATAATATATAGAGGGTATTTAGTATTTTTACCTAAAATGAGAAGATGAAAGAAAAATATGGAGGAGGTAAATGGAGGGGGTGTTGTCATGGTTCGAGAGCTGATGGTCTTATGAGAGTTTTTAACTTGGGCATATAGTGTTGTGAGTGGCAGCGGCAGGGGATTTGTTCGTGGTGTGGGTTAACTCATAAAGCAGGTCTAGCCTCCGGTGAATAAACTGGTTAGAAGCTAATGCTACTCTCCTAATGAGGCCAAGGCAAGCTGAAACCAATTAGAACAGTTAAGCTTCCCAAATACATGAAGGACTATGGCAAAGCCTAAAAGGTGCTCATTATAAGAATATGGGGCTCAGAACAAACCTAAGAAATATGAGAAGATAAGGCAAACTCGCTATTTAAATTAGCAACAAACGATAATATGAGGGATGGTTAAGTGCTGCATGAAACTCTTTAAGGGGTGAAACTCCTGTCCTGTGAGAATTGGTATCAGAGCCAAGTTCCCAGCTCCATCAGATAGCTTAAATGCTACCCAGAGTACTTAATGAGTGGGCAATTTTTGTTGTGGATGTGGTTCATGTGGGTAAAGCTCAGAAGGAGCAGCCAGCAAAAGGAAGAAATCGTTGACAGAGGACAGCTGTGTCTCGAGCCATGGTGATAAGATTTTGCCCTAATATATTGTTAATTCAGCTCATGTGGATGAAGCTCATGCTAAGCAGCCACCAAAAGGAGGACATCTTTGCTAGAGGGCAGCTGTGTCGTGAGTTGGGTTAAAGAAAGAATTTTTGCTCAAATCCAATTGTTGGGCAACTCAATAATAGGCGATTTTTAAGGATGGAGAAATGGGTAATGGCAAAAGGAAGCTTGTGGAAGCAAAGTCCTGGTGAGATGATCTTGGGTGGCTTGCCAACAGATGTGGAGATGGGAGGGTGGTAGCAGCAGATTTGCCTCATGATGAGAGCATCATGAATTTAAGTGGGGGTAATGTTGCAGTCCAAGAATTGAGGATCTTATGGGAGTACTTAACTTAGACATATAATGTTGTAAGTGGCATCAACAGGGAGTTTGTTCATGGTGTAGGTTAACTTTAAAGGCGGGTCTAGCGTCCCTTGAACAAACTAATTAGGGGCTGATGCCGCTCTCTTGAGTAGGCAAAGACAGATCAAAACCAGTTGGAATGGCCTCCTAAATATATGGAGGACTGTGGCAAAGCCTAAAAAGCGAATATGAGAATATGGGGCTCAAAACAAACTTAGAAGAAAGATAAGCTGGCTAACCATCTAGATTAGCAACAACTGATGATATTGGGGATGGTCGAGCACTACACGAGAATTCTTTAAGGGTGAAACTCTCGTCTCGTGACAAGTGTGGTTGCAGTTAGTGAGGAAAAGAGGGGCGAAATTTTGAGTGAAAGAGTGTTTGTAAAGTGCGGGAAAATTGAAGAGGGAATGGGTATTTATGGATAAAAAATGAGTAAATAAATAAAAGAAAGAAAATTGAAAAAGAAAATAAAATTGGAGGGAGAGAAGGGGGGTACCAGTTCTAGAAGGGGAGGAGAGAGTGAGATGAAAATTTTAATTTAAGAAGAAAAGGTATTAAGAAAATTGTAATAAAGTATGGTAGTTAGATATGTGTAAGTGTAGATGTAAGATGTTGTAAGAATAGGGTGTACGAAAAATGTGACTGATATGAATAGCAGTGAATGGTAATGAATAATAAATAAATAGTAGAAAAGACAATTTAATTACCACTAGAGATAAAAATACGTGTATAAAGGCTATAACTGATGGTTTTATGATCTCATAAAATTTTATCTGATTTTATGTGGATATCTTAATACTATAATAGTGTAAACTGTTATTTTACCTTGATTTGCATGTATATGATTAGATACATAAACTAATATTGAATAACCTTGAAATGATTAAAGTTTTGGAAAAACTCATCGTTTTTGGGTATCCACCTTATATTCTACTTATATTTCATATTCATACTTGTTGGTAATTATGCCCTAGGCCAAATAGTTTTATGTTCCCTAATTAGATTAGGGATTCTTATGTTCGTTAATTATCTTATAATTTATTTAATAAATTATAATAAATTATTTATCCCTAATTAGATTAAGGGGTAAAAATGTCATTATTGAATGACATTATAAATAGAACATAAGGGTTTGTCTTTAGGGTTAGACAACACATGCTGTCACATTAGACTGCAGTGAAACACTGTAAACCCTAAAGCAAATAATACGAGAGTCGTGATTAGAAAGTTTAATCCCGTTCGAATCTAGAAGGTGTTCTAGATTGTGCTAGCACACAGAGGATCTTTAAGGAGCATTCATTTGTGTGGATACCGTAGAGGGTGTTTGCGTTTGCAACATCTCAGATCCGAATTTTCAGATTTGAAAAAGTACCAAAAAGGTATGGATCTGAAATCTTTATCTTGTTCTGATCTAATCGATACACATGGATACTGGGTTAGGGTTTTCTTTTGATTCCGCTGCAAAAAAGATTTGATCTTTATAAAAATTTTAAACCCTTGGAATCCCAACAGTGGTATCAGAGCCGCTTGTGTCTTCGATTAGATTGAAATTTGTTTTTATGATCTACATGTGATGCTATGAAATTTGATTTTATATGTTGATTATGAAATCAATTTGAGTTTATGAGGAACTAAACCAATACAAATGTGGATTTGTAATTTTATTGTAATTTGATTACAATAGAATTTTGGGTTTTTCTAAATAAGTTTATATTTATAAAAAAAAAAAATACGCCACGAACAGAATTGAAAAACAGACACGCCACACTATCTGCATCAGAATTGGATTTTGATTTTTATTAAAATATTAAACAAATGAATTGCGGATCCCATGTTGCGTCTGTTCCTGTTTGCTACGGACTAGTGGTCTGAATTGCAAATTTTTAATCTGCTTTTGTCTCAAGTGGATTAGGATTTCTGATTTAATTAAAAAAAAAAAAAGACGACGAACAAGTCTGATGGCATGTCGGAACTAGTCTCTTGGCGTAATTGTTTTTATGTCTGCTCATGCGTCTGGCGCATGTCACGGAATCAGATCTATGCCCACCACGCGTCTGTAATTGGGTCTTATTGTAATTCCAATTGAAGCTGCTGTATGTTTGTGCATCTGAGTTCGTCCGATGAGAATTGGATATCAGTTTGCGCGTGAGATGATTTGATCATCCAATTGATATTTAATTAAAAAAAAAAAAGGACAGCGTGTCCGTTTTGTGAAACTGGACGTTGAAGTTTTCTTTTTTTTTTTGGTTTGTTTGCTAGCATGCGTCTGATTCAATTGGACGATAAAAAATAAATAAAACAAGCATATATTTGTTTTACTCAGATTTGGAATTCCGATTTTTAAACTGTAGCAGATAGATTGGATCTGTTTTATTCCTTTGATCTGCGGTTGTATTTATAAATCCTGAACAGTTCTGAATTGCGAATTAGATCTGTTTCTTGGGGTCTTTTACATATATGATATGGTTCAATTGTTGAACAGATCTGGGTTGTTTTAAAACAAATTGTTTAATTGTTGAACAATTTTTTAGTTTTAAGAAAGGATTTTCATGAAAATTTTGGAAACAATTTTAAAGGGTTTTAAAAAGGAGTTTCAATTTTTCAAAAGGATTTCCCTTACCCAGATTTACTTTTTCGTTTAGCTTTCCGGGCGCTGCCCCTGAACCCCGCAGGGGGCGATGCCCTCTTAATCCCTTACAAAAGAACAATATAATTAGTTAAGCACAAATTTATTATACAAACTACATAATATGCTTATGAAGTGTTTTGAGTTATATGTTTTTTTTTTTTTTTAATGTGCTAGTAGGAATCTTTTGTATCTATTCATTATTGTAATGAAGACATGAAGATGTCATGAAGACATGAATATGACATATCATATTTTAAAATCCCTCACATAATATTAAGTCATAAAAATGCCTTCCATGGTTCGACACTTGTCAAGGCTTTGATCGTCCAATTGTAGGTTCTGCCAAAGCAGGGTGCAATAGATTATCTTAGTAAGGCAAGGTGAATAATAGTGATATTCACATGTTGTAATGGTTAGGCTTAAATAGGCTATCAAAACGGTTTTGGGCCTATGGCATTAAATGGGATTATTTGGCCGGGACATGTGATGTCAATCCCATAACAAGAGTTACATGTGATGTAATTGGAAAAGGGTTTCCTACCTAAATAACTAAATTTTGAGCGTCATGCCAAAGCTGACTCAATATTTGGTGAAATATGGATCTTATTCTACTAAGAAAATTTGTTTTCCGAATTAATATTGAAGGGTTATTAATTTGATAAAATAGTAGAAGTATGTAAAATGACTTATATAAAGATAATTAACTTTGCATGCCTCTGTATATAGATCATGACAACAAACAACATAACCTTGCGATCGATTCTTGAAAAGATAATCTGAATACCACAAATTTCCTTGATTGGTACCGTAACTTAAGAATTGTTCTTAAGCATGAAAGGAAATTAAATGAACCAATCCCTAATGAACTTGTTGCTGATGCTCTAAGAGTTGTAGACTCTTTGAATGTCACTTGCATCATGCTTGCCACTATGAATCCTGAGCTTCGGAAGCAAATGGAAGACATGGAGGCATACGATATGATCATACACCTTTAGGAAATGTTCCAACAATAGGCAAGGCATGAGAGATTTGTGATCACACAAGTATTGAATTGTGTTGGTTCAAAAGGGATAGGGCAAGAAGAGAAAAGCCAATGGTAGGGGTAAGGGCAAAGCTAAAAGGTCGGACCAAAGCTAAAGGGCTCAAAACCCAGCCTAAGGTTAAACCACCAAAGGAAGGGGTTTGCTTCTTCTGCAATGAACCAGGTCATTGGAAGAGGAATTGCAAACTATCTTTGGAAGATCTGAAAAGGAAAAAGGATAGTGAGACTATTTCTTCAAGTATTTATGTTATACATGTCAATTTATCTACTTATATATCAAGGGTATTAGATACCAGATATAGCTCTCACATTTGTGTAAATGTGTAGGGTCTTAAGCAAAGTAGAAAATTGGCAAAAGGCGAAGTGGACCTACGTGTGGCTAATGGAGCAAAAGTTGTTGTATTAGCTGTAGGAAATTTTGAATTAGCTTTGCCTTCTGGACTTATTTTAAGTAACTGTTACTATGTGCCTGCTATGAGTAGCAATGTTATTTCAGTTTCATGTTTGGACATTGATGGTTTTAGATTTGTTATTGAGAATAATACAATCTGCATCCATTATGGAGACATCTTTTATGATTTAGTCATTTAATGAATGGTCTCCATGTTCTAAACTTTGATGAATCTGATAATAAGTCCATTTATAATATAAATACCAAAAGATTCAAATCCGACTTACTTCTGGAATTGTCATTTAGGACACATTAAAAAGAAACACATATCAAAACTTCATCAAGATGAGTTTTTAGATTCATTTGATTTTGAATCATATGAATCATGAGAATCTTTTTAATGGGTAAGATGACAAAAACTCCTTTTACTGGACAAAGTGAGAGAGCTACTGACTTGTTGAGTCTCATACATACAGATGTATGCAGACCATTGAGTTCACCTGCTAGAAGAGGTTATTTAATCCAAGATTTTTCTGACTATCTTAGGGATTATGAGATAATCTCACAATTAACTCCTCCAAGAATACCATAATGGACTGGTGTTTCTAAATGGAGAAATTGAACCTTATTAGATATGGTTCGATCAATGATAAGTCAGACAGATCTTCCAATATTCTTTTTGGGGTATGCCCTAGAAACTGTTGCGTCTATATTGAACGAGGTTCCATCAAAATCGGTTGAAATGACACCATATGAGTTATGGAATGGGAAACGTCCCAGTTTGTCTTTTTAAAGATATTGGGCTGTGATGCATATGTCAAACGTCAAGTGTCTGACAAGCTCGCACCCAAATCTAATATATGGTTGTTTGTGGGATATCCAAAAGAAACAAAAAAGGATATTACTTCTAAAACCGATTTGAGAACAAAGTGTTTGTTGCTCGTAATGGTTACTTTCTAGAAAGAGAATTTGTCTCTAAAGAAACCAGTGGGAGTAAAATATAACTCGAAGAAGTTCGAGAACCACAAACTAACATAGCACCCATGATGGATGTTCAATCAGACTTGCAAGTAGTTGCTGAGCCTGAACCACTAGCTAAAGGCCCGGGTAGGTCTGGTAGGATTTATCATGAGCTTGAGAAATATGGATTTCTCAACACTGACAATTGTGATGTTATACTCATAGATCAAGATGAGCCCACATCTTACCAGGAAGCGATGGAGGGCCCTGACTCTGAGAAATGGTTATCAACCATGAAATTAGAAATGCAATCCATGTACGATAATCAAGTTTAGACTTTGATTGATCCACCTGATGGTGTTAAGACTATTGGGTGTAGATGGGTTTTTAAGAACAAAACTGACATGGATAGCAAAGTGCATACCTACTAAGCACGACTAGTTGCAAAAGGTTTTAAGCAAACTCATAGTATAGACTATGATGAAACCTTTTCACTTGTAGTCATGCTTTAGTTTGTGAGAATTCTTCTTGTTATAGCTACGTATTATGACTACGAGATATGGCAAATGGATGTCAAAACAGCCTTCTTGAATGGAAACATCATTGAGGATGTGTACATGACACAACCGGAGGGTTTTGATAATCTAGGGAATTCACATAGGGTTTGCAAGCTTCAAAGATCCATTTATGGATTGAAGCAAGCATCTCGGAGTTGGAATCTTCGTCTTGATGATGCAATCAAACAGTTTGATTTCATCAAGAATGAATATGAATCTTGTGTTTACAAGAAAGTTAGTGGGAGCGCAATAGTTTTCTTAGTGTTTTATGTAAACGACATATAGTTCATTGGAAACGATATTCCTACATTACAAAATGTCAAGACATGATTAGGAAATTGTTTCTCAATGAAGGACTTAGGTGAAGCTGCCTATATTCTAGGCATTAAGATCTATTGAGATAGATCTAGAAGGAGCATTAGCCTAAGTTAGAGTGCATACATTGACAAAGTACTAAAAGGATTTAGTATGGAAAAATCTAAAAGAGGATTTCTCCCAATGTCACATGGAATTAAATTGAGTAAGACTCAATGTCCTGCTTAGAAGGAGGAGCGTGAACACATGAGTAGGATTCCATATGCTTCTGCTATTGGTTTCATCATGTATGCCATGTTATGCGCTCGACCAGATGTCGTTTATGCATCACTAGTTGGTATCAGTCAGATCCATGTGAGAGTCACTGGATAGTAGTCAAAAACAGTCTAAAGTACTTGAGAAGGACTAAGGATGTCGTTTTGACAAATGGGATAGGAAACTGATCTTGTGGTAAATGGTTACATAAATATCAGTTTCCAGTCCAATTTTGATGATTTCTGATCGCAAACAGGTTATGTATTTTGTTTAAATGGAGATACTATAAGCTGGAAGAGTTCCAAACAGTACACTGTTGTGGATTCTACCATAGAGGCAGAGTATATAGCAGCATCGGATGCAGCTAAGAAACCAAGATCACATCAGTGATCCAAAAAGATACTCAGATGTTATCATCTCATTCGAGTGATCATCGATAGAAGAGATGTTAAGATATGCAAAGTACATACAGATGACTATGTAGCAGATCCATTGACTAAGCCATTTCCACAGTCAAAGTATGATGGTCATACTAGAGCATTAGGTGTTAGACCTGTATCTAACCAAGCCTAGTGCAAGTGGGAGATTGCTAGTGATGTGCCCTAAGCCATATGGATTCTATGTCATTTGAATGTTTATTATCATTATAGTATATTTGTCATTTTCTTTATCAAAGTTGTTATTGGCTTTTTGTTTTGATAAAGTATTATTCCTTGAATAAATTGGTTATTCCTTATGTCATTAAAGTATGTCACTTTAATAGTAAAACCATAAGGTGAGAAATAACTTTATTCTAAATTATCCCTAGTCGTTCATTATATGAAATAATAATGAATTAAGACTAGTATGTTGGCTGGATGATGATCATGTTTTACTGATTATGGATATGAGATGTCAATTCAGCACATGAATACATGTAAGAGTACATTGTATTGGATTGACCAAATATGAGAATACTATATGGATCAATGCGATAAGTATTTCTCATTTGCAGTGTTATTTTAGTCCTTAGACCTGAAATCATCATAGATTCCAACATGAGAAATATTGTGTTTTGACTCAATCAAACATTATCTTTAACCGGATAATTATAAAGGTTGGGATTCGGCATAATATGAATCATGTAGAGGAAGTTGAGTGATTAAGATGGGATTTGTTCCTCTCATTAATTTGAGAGAGATATCTTTTGGGCCTCTTGATGGGTAAGACTGAGAAATGCATGGCCATGCTCGAATGAATTGATAAGGAGTTATCAATATCATTTGTTTAAGTCAGTCATACTCTGGAATCAAGAAATATGTGATTAAACGATATAAGTGTGTATTGATCCACACCTTATGTTTAATTATAAGATATCGTGTAACAAAAGGATTAAATAACTGACTGTTAATAGGTAGAGTCGGATCACCGATCTTCACTTAATTTGGGTAGACATAATGTCTTGCTAGAGACCAATTATGTCTTGTAGATCTAAAGTGTGTTTTAGATCTACTGCCAACATTAAGTGAACCTACAGGGTCACACACAAGAATGAACTAAAAGGATCGTGGACTGAATTTAAATAAGTCCAACGGGAATAATAAACAATTATAATTTGGCCTAATGCAAGTGGGAGATTGTTGGTAATTATGCCCTAGGCCAAATAGTTTTATGTTCCCTAATTAGATTAGGGATTCTTATGTTCGTTAATTATCTTATAATTTATTTAATAAATTATAATATAATTATTTATCCCTAATTAGATTAAGGGGTAAAAATGTCATTATTGAATGACATTATAAATAGAACATAAGGGTTTGTCTTTAGGGTTAGACAACACATGCTGTCACATTAGACTGCAGTGAAACACTGTAAACCCTAAAGCAAATAACACGAGAGTCGTGATTAGAAAGTTTAATCCCGTTCGAATCTAGAAGGTGTTCTAGATTGTGCTAGCACACAGAGGATCTTTAAGGAGCATTCATTCATGTGGATACCGTAAAGGGTGTTTGCGTTTGCAACATCTCAGATCCGAATTTCCAGATTTGAAAAAGTACCAAAAAGGTATGGATCTGAAATCTTTATCTTGTTCTGATCTAATCGATACACATGGATACTGGGTTAGGGTTTTCTTTTGATTCCGCTGCAAAAAAGATTTGATCTTTATAAAAATTTTAAACCCTTGGAATCCCAACAATACTATCTTTCTAACTCATATAATCTTTTTTAAGGTTTTAGAAACTGTTTGATCGAATCTAGGGTTTCTAGGGTTTAGAATTGACTCAGTTTGACTTTAGGGTTTCGATTCTGATGTCAACTCTAAGTTTCTACTTTTAAAATCACCATAAAATCTAGGGGTTTACAGTTACTACCGGTCAATATTGGTGGCCTATTTATTACTTGACCCTCTACAAATGCTAAAGTGTTATTAGCTATGATATTTAATTTTATATGTGATTAAGTAGCATATTCTAGTATTTTAGCTCTCATACCAATTATGGAACCTATGTAATATCTAAGATATGATAATTATGACTAGTTTTGATTCTTTTTCAAACCTAAAGCCCAATTGATGCAAATGCACAAGAACAACAACAATAAATAAAAGTGCAACAAAAAGAGAGATAAGGTTAGAGAAAATAACACTGGGATTTTTAATGTGAAGTTCAACCCGTCCTCTAATATCTATGGCATACACAAATGCCTCTCTCGATGGAGGACTATCTTCACCCACTTTATTTAGTCAATGAATCAATGCTCTAATGGATCTACAATACAGTCACACAAAGCAAGCATACAACTTCTACCTGTTACAATAAGATCACTAACAACTTACGCATAAATTTAGCTCACAAAACCTGTCAACAACTTAATTTTTGTGCCTCACCAAAGATAACAAACCTAAAACTAAATGGCACTACACCTTTCTCTCACTTCATAAAATAAAGTAAATAATAATTAAAAAAAACATTATGAGAGTTTTCAAGTATTACTATGAAATTAATAATCTCCAATAACCCCTCTTCAACTGCCCCAAAACTTATATTTATAGGCTCTCCAAAAGATCTAGTCATTACTTAAAAAACTGCCAATGCAAGCATTAAATGCCCAAATGGCTAGTTGAAAACATACCAAATCCAGACTCTTTTGTGACTAGTTCGAACTTATTGAAGTCCTCGTATGAACTATTAGGACACTTATGAAATTCTCTAACCCAAACAGACATTCTGTGATATAAGCAATCTCGACTGTCTAGACTAGGTTCTTCAAAACACCTTTCAAGTGGTCTGGACCTATTAAAAAGGACTTGCAGAAAATAAAATAAACTATTGCACAGGTCCTGATCACTTCTATATGATCAGAACCATTATACAAGAACAATATATCACATTACATATTTGTTTTGCTAATTAAGTGTAACTTGTTCCAATCAAGTGAGTAATTGTGCAATCCATTTTCTTATAAAATTTCACATTAAACCTACTACTTTAACAATTTACCCTAAAACACATTATAATATCTTATTACCATAAATATTATGTTAACTAAAGGTAAAAATAAAATAATAGTCACAAAAAGATTTAAGAGAAACGACACCTGTTTTACATTTTAATAAATAATTTAACAAATCAATAGGTTAGAAATTAAGAAATGGATCAGCACAAGTTAAAGTTAAAAAAAAAAAAGAAAGAAAAGAAAAAAGTCAATTACATAGGACTTGTTAGTGGAGTTGTCATTTCCAATTTTGACTTTGCATACATATTATGCCTTCTTTAATTTGAATTGTTAATCATATTTTCACTATTTCCGAGAGGATGCTTATTGCCTCCCCTCAATCACTTTTTCTCTCTCTCTAACTCTCTTTGCTTCTACTTCTTTTTGAATTTACTCAATCTCCTCAAATACTAATTTGGAAATTTTAAATAGGAGTCATTATACTATTATTCTCCTCATAAATAAAAGCAGAGGCGAATTGTACTAGAGGAACTATAAAATAAATCATGCCAGTAGAATTTGTCACCACAAATTGACACATAATAATATAATAATATATATCGATTATCATAAAGTAAATGCTGCCACTGATTAAACCCTATAGCTATCTCTTGTTTTATAAATATTTTTTATTTTTTTTTTTCAAATGAAAGGTCCAATAAAGAAGTATTCGGTATCTTTTTACCTTTTTCCTCTAATAATCTTTAAAAGTAAATTATTTTTTTATTCCCATAAAAATTTAATAGTAAAATTCTAAAATTTTATTTTCTTTTTTATTTATTTGGTTTCCGTGAGTGTCTTGGTGTTTTCTTTTTTTCAATCCACTCTTTCTCTGTCTTAATTACTTCAAAAACTATAAATTATTATTACTATTGATTGACTCTCCTCCTACCCACAAAAATACATATCTTTTCAAATATTTTTATTTTATATGGATTATTTCATTTCCCATGGTTTATATTTTTCTTCTTTGGGAGAAAATGAAATGGAATGTTTTTCTAAGTTTTGCCGCTTTAGATGTTATTTCTTCCTTTTTCTTTTTGCTTTTTTTTAATATTCAAATATTTATATCTTAAAGGTAAATAAAACAAAATAATAAAGCTTTCCTTTTTTTACTTTAATTCAATATTCTTTTATTAAAATACATATCTATCACTTTGTAAAAATATCACCTTTTAATTTTGATTTTGATTTTCTTTTATGCTTTATCATGATTGGGAAAAAGGTATATTACAATGTATGCTTTAAGTGATGTTGAAAATTCCATCTAGAAATCAATCTTATATTTATACAAGGGCTTTAAAAAATATAAATATTATTATATATTTGAGCTTGACTTACGGGCTATATGATAGAGCCCAGTGAGTTAGATTAAGTTATCAGGATGACTTAGGGGAAATTTGGCCTAGTAGTCTTAGAATAGGGATTGTTGGACCGATCTGCTGTATCCAACATTTTTTAGGCAGGCTTATGCATATTAGAGATGACTATTGGCCTTGACCTTGATGCATCGGGAACTCATTCAACATAACCATGAATTGAGCTTGCTCCATCTCCTCGTTAATCACTAAGATGATTACGACTATTATTCATGCTAGATGCTTATAAATACTCAGTCACTCCTCTTCATTTAAGAACTTTTTGGAGAGAGAAGATAAATAATATTCCATATGGGAGATTTCATCCAATAAGATAAAACGAGATATTTTAAGTGATCACTATTACAATTGCTTAAGAACTATAAGGTTGATGCGCAAGATCTACTCAAGCTCCCTTACTTATTACTTCTAATTGGAGACACTGAGATTACCTATTCCATCTTTCTTTTGATCATTCTTGACGCGTCATTATGTGTCACTTCTCACAAGCCATATGGAGTGCGATACTCACGTAGTACACATATGACTACTTTCATTGAATTCATACATCTACATTCTGTATCTATAATATATATGTCTACTTGACTTATGTAATAGTTCAAAGTGCAGGTATATTTAGGAAAAGAAAAGGTACAATGACAAAGAAGAAACCAAGAACATTAAGGACAATTTGGAGAAGGAAAAGGAGATATAAGGAGGAAAAGTTTAAATAAATTAAATGCAAATACCAAAAAAAAGAAAAAGAAATTATTAATTTATATTATTAATCTTTTTTTTTATATTATCTTGTTAGTAAATTAATAATCGTGAACCAATAAGATTTCTTCCTGGTAATGGAAAATCTAATGACATTAATAAAAATCCAATTTTGTAAATTTTCATAAACGTAGAGACTTAAATAGGAAAAAAGTTTAGGTTTTGGATTAAGATAGAAACTAAAAATATACATGTCTTATTTTCAATAGGCACCATTTTGTGACAGTTAAAAGAGGGGATGCCTCTTGGGGAAAAAAGACTTTCAAATTGTAATATTTTATGAAATGTAACTATATAAAAAGATAATGTTAAAAAGATACGCACAAAAAAGATAGAGTTGTGAAAAGGTAATATCTTATGAATTTTAATAATATGAAAAGGTAACATCATAAGTATAATACAAAACGATAACAAAGAAAAGGAAAAAAAGGAAGAAGAAGCTTAAGAAATTATATATTATAAATAAAAGTAATTACAATAATGATTAAAAAAGATCACTATATAGTGATTAAAACCACCATAGTCAAGAAGGTAACAATTTGAAGCTTAACGTGTAAGTAAACGGCAACAATTTTTATGAAGTATCTTACTAACATTTAATGTAATTCTATCAGTCCGTTTGCTTGATATGAATAGATATCTATTCCCTCATCATTCTACGCAAAACAACTATTATGGTATTCGATTGAGAGGAATTACGATTCATAATGAGTTGATATTACATAAAATGATGAATGGTAATTCATGTCCTCATACCCATGAATTATCATTTTTATTTTTAAACTTTGTCATAAATGTCTTTAATTCATAATAAATTGATATTACATAAAATGATGAATAGTAATTCATATCCTCATACCCACGAATTGTCATTTTTATTTTTAAACTTTGTCATAAATGTCTTTCTCTTGAAAATATCACCTAGACAATTATCTCTCTTTGTAATAAAGACAATTGATCATTATAAATATTTTACTTTTATTACTTCAATAATTAACTTGTTTTATCTGTTATACAAAGTGAACATTACAATAATTGTTAAAACTCTATTACATTCTTATTGAATTAAAATTCAATTCCCCTCTATTACGTACAACGAAGTGAATGAGCCATATATATTTTATTTATAATATAATTTTTTATTTTTTATATTTTTCCCTTTAATTTTCTACATTTTTTCAAAAAGTATATGCATTGTTTTTTATTTCTTAATTAATGATCATGTGCTTTACTCAAAATCATCATGTTATCATTGAAATTCCTTTTCATCCCTCTATTTTTTTCCCACACATAATGTTGGTGCGCGCTTGCTAGTTTATTTATATAAAGTAGCATCTTTTCAAATAATAGTATGGGTTATTTTGTAATTTTTAATATGGTAATCCTCTGGAGAAAAGGCATTACCTTTGTTGAAAAAAAAAAGTAATATTAGGGAGATAACCCTTTTAATATTATGTACTCACGCCTATTAAAAAAACAATTCTTTACATGTATTTACTACTAAACTTAATCCATTTAAAAAATAAAAAAGAACTGCTGACTTCGTATAGATTTTTATATGTATCAGATCCTTATCGGTATTGGTTTGGTTTGATCAGTTTATGAGTAGAACTGTTAGTTTTTCAATGGTATCATATCTGCACTGGTTCAGTATCAGTTCGATTTGAAAACAAAATCAAACCGACTATCAGTTCAATATCATCATTCTTCCAATTCATTTTCCAAATCACACACAAATTACTTTTATATTTAGATAGATATAAAGTAGTCCTTGAGAATATGGTTTTGCATATTAAAAAAAAAAAATCCCTGATAAGACTCTCAAGTTCTAACGGTTAAAATCCCCCGGGTATTTTTATGGCAATAAGTGGAATAAAAGCAGAAGTTGCCTCTTTGACGAGCCTCATATGGAAATTCAGTTGGATGTGTGGTTTGATCCTAGCAACAATGGGGTGAATAAGGAGTCAAGAAAGCTGAATGATCTGATAAAAACAGCATTGTAAGGAATAGATATTCAGTTACCTGATTTAACTCACTTAAGCGATTTCAGAGCTAACACATATCCAACCATTTGGATAGAAAAGAAGGATGTTATGGCACTCTGGGGTCAGGATTGCATGCACTGGTGCCTTCCTGGTGTGCCAGATAAATGGGTTGATATATTATTACAATTCATCTATCATCGCTTGGGGACATGAAGTAGATGATGAAATTATTGCTAAGAATTCCATGTCACAACTAACATGAAATGTGAAGCCACAATTAACATGAAATGTGAAGTCATGCTTGTAAACCCTAAGATTTTTTCCACCTTGAACTTAGAAATTAGATAACTTAAACTCATAATGACATTAGGAAATTACATGGTTAGGTAACAAGTATTAATTTTTTACTCATATTTTTTTTCAATGGTACCTTATACCGTGATAAATAATTTTCTTAATTAATAAAAGATATCAAAGTCAAGATTTGGTGACACGAATATCTATACATCTGCAACTCGTGAAATCAAGCCTAAAATATAACGATTAGTTTATAAAGCCTATTAGAAATAAATTATGGTCAAACATCAAATTGCTAGATATAAAATACACACAATATAACTAAAAATAGATGAATATTTAAAAATCTAGGACTTAAATAAAAATTATGAAAGCTTAGTTTTGAAATTTAGAATTTTTTGAGTCTTATGAGTGTGATATCTCGAATTACCATTCCGGGCCTGAAATTCTTACTCATATAAGAGAAAAACTTAAAAGTATTTAATCATTTAACTTCTAAATTTAAAATTTCAACTTAACAAGTATCTAAGAAAATTATAGGTCCCTTAGGTATAATTTAAAAGTAGTTTACTTGGGATAACTGACCTAATTACATGTGTATGATCCTATATCTCACGCGATAGCTTAGATATCAACCTTAAATTATCAATAACTCATGAAATTTTATCATATAAGACATTTTCTTCATTTGGGACTATTAAAACTTACCTTACTTTCTTGCAAGAAGGAATCACGCCACTTGTATAAGAGGATAGGAAGTCACTTTCCATGACTCATCAAGCTTATGTGATGCTTAAGTCATGTAGTTGTCAATTGAGGACCATCTTGTAACTTCCTGACTATTTACCTCGATGCATGAATGGGAAAAATTCTTTTTGCATCACAACTTGTCTAGTTTCTAGAAGCCCACTAGGGGAAAAATGAAGCAAGCATTAGTTAGGCTTTGGGGACTACATCTCCACTTGTTCCTCTTTGCAAACGTGAATCAAAAGGGCAAGCTAACACCGAATTCTAATTCAACATATTTCAATTCTCTTCTAAATGAGTCAAGTAATGAATATAAGACAAATTAAAAGTCCTTTTCAACCTATAACAACTAGCTTGCCGTGAATATGAAGGCATGAACTAAGTCAAAACATCATCCAATTAAATCAAAACTTCCCTAACTAAGTGATGGATAAGTGAAAGACTTATTAGAAAACTTAGTTCATATAAGAACCAAGCCATGCCGTGAACCTCTAAGTAATGATTCAACAAATGCCAACATTAATTTAACTTTTCATTCAACATTTCAAGACTTCATATAAAGAATAGAAGCATCCTAGAAATACCCATGAAATCATAAACCAATATGAGTCACCTTATCTCCATCAAATTAATTTATTTTATCCTTTAAAACTTGCCATAATAATGTATAAAGATAACAAGACAAATCAAGTTTAAGAGATCCACTTGTGCCGTGCAATGCAAACTACTAAAGGCCACCACACATAACAATATCTATATAAGTTAACACTATTCTAAAATAAAAAGAACTTTGGCTTTGTCTAGAAAGGGAAAAACAAACCTTCAAGCTGTGACCCCCATATGCCTTTCTAAAAGTCCATTTAAACATCAAAACACCAACTTCCATACACAAAGCAAAATAAGAGTTTTAAGGAAAAAATAACACAACAATATCAATCCTTTATGCGCTAAAAATTCTAGCCAACCTTTTGAAGGAACTTATCAAGAAGGACCACACACATAAGGTAAGAATATGTCCAATCAAATTGGTTTATCCTATAACTAAACTCACTTTGACCTACTATATGCACTAGGAATCTGACTGTCCATAGAGTGAAGAGCCATCAACTTCAACCCTTACAAAATTAAGGTAATCTCTATTTAACTCTATGTCTACATAAAATCTCAATAAATATTTTATTAGAAACTAAACTTAATGCCTTGATCATAGGTCATAATAGTTGGTTCAACCTTTGACTTTAAGGAAAGTTTAGCTAAATACTCATAAACAAGGTAATTCCTAATCTATTCCATAAATGTTATTTATTTGCTAGATGATATTATGAAAAATTATCAATAATATGCTTATATTCTAATATGCTAATATTATGGCCATGATCTTGCTAAAAGCATATCACTAATTATTTATTGCTACACTTGAACATTATTGAATAAGGTAGGGATGTGACATGATTCATGAAGGTTAAATGTTCCTATAGGCAATCTATGGACTTCTTGAATAGTTTTGGCCCTGTGAAGAATTCATATATCCCATATACTTTCATGCAAGAAAACTAAATCATCTTAAATAATATTAATCTAAAACAAGATCTATGAGAATTACATTGATCATTTGGCCCCTATATAAATCTACATATGAAATTTGGCCTTATAATAAAAATTATGCCTCCCATTCATATTCATGTGAAAACCTAGATATCAATATGTAATAATATCCTAGAAGGTGATCCAAGAAGTTAAAACAACAATTTGTGCGCCAACAAAACCCTTGAAGGATCATGGCCCTAATATATGTATGCTTGATCCTTGTTGAATTCAAATGGTCTAAGGTACAAACAACTTAAGAATATAAATAGAAATGAACATGAGATGTAAAACAAGATTAGAAAACCCTAAGGAACTCTACCTTTAGCTCTCAACTCATGAGAATTATAGGGAGGAAATTCATAATCAAAATAGATTAGGATCTTAATGGATTCGACAAAGTATAGAGAAGCTAATAAAATGATAAAATAAAAGAAAAGAACGCCACATGAACCCTATGTGTGGTGACATGTATAGAGGATTAAGGTTCAAAATTAAAAGAAACAAGTATAAACAAACTAAGATAAGAATATGGCTTATAGTTAAAAGACTGAATTTATGAAATACATTAAAAACTCAAGTATAAGGTTCAATACATACAATGTAATAGGATTACAAATATCAAACTCAAGGAAACTACAAGCACATTAAACTTAATATAAACAAGCTACTTCAAACTTCAAACTCAAAACAAACTAAGGAAAAACAAAATAGAACAAATGTAACTCCAAGATTTGGCTAAAGTATAAAAGGAGAACTTGAATGAAGTTTTATATTCAAAATTTGATAAGATCGTGTAATAAACAAGGGATTAAGTTTGAACTTAAAGTTAAAAATACAAAGCAAAACATAAATACCCCATAACATACCTCTCAGATCCCTAGAATAATACAAGGAGAAATATTTAGTTAAAATAATTTAATTTGATAATAAAAAACTATACTTTATAAGCTTTTCAACGCCTATTTATATGTTAAAAACAAAGATAGAATGAATATAATAAGCCCAGTTTAAGTTTATATGATTAAGACTAACATTTGCAATTTATAGGAAGACTTCTCTTACATAAAATATATTATTATAAATTTCATGACTTTACGAGAAAAACGTAACTTTAGTAAAATTTAAAACTCCTAGTTAAGTATGTAGAATGTATTAGAATTAACAAAATTAAAATTAGGACATAAAACAGCACAATTGGAACCATTATATGAATAACAATGTAATAAATTGTGCTAATAAATGTATGTTACCCCATTTCTTAGGAGAAACAGATCAGTTGTTGGATTTCCCTAAAGACTACTACGGCCACTGAGCAAACATGGACAGGTGAGTAACTTTAGTATATCATATTAATTGTGCTTGTTAAGATAACATATAAATATTAAAAATGATTGTGCATTCTATCATTATAATTGTGCTTATGAAGATAACATATAAATATTAAAAATGATTGTGCATTATGGGTTTGGGGATCATGTGTGCTGAATGGTATAAATGATTGTCAAAAGTATGATAATAAAAAAAATAATAGCCATATAGCGTGATGAATACTACTTGAGAGTATGTTGAGACTTGTCTATGATTTGTATGGTCATATGCAAAATTAAATTAATAATACTTGACTTGAAATGAAAATATCATGCATTGCACAAACTACAATGGATAGCTAGCTACGTATTAATATTTCGGTTATCTAGTATGTGCTTGTTTTTTCTAAATGAAATATTTCTAGTTCTATATAAGAATACCTTTATTCCATTCGGTTCTACGAGAACTAAGTAAACAACAAAGGAAGCCATCCATTGTATCAACATGAAATTATTAATACTTAATGGTATTTCTAAGCTTTAAGGTTGAATGTAAAACGATTTAATAACGAAATGGTGTCCCTTTACCTTGACTCTTAGTCTCTTCCAGGCTTATCGGATCATTGAGAATAGGTTCATTCAACCCCAATGAGAGGGCGTAAATCTTCATCTTGTTTGGATTCCGGGTTATGCAAGCTTGTAATTGTTCACATGATTAAGTAATGCATTGTAGACGATTATTAAATAACTTGTTTAAAAATTGCCTGATGTGTGATATGATCTAGTTATCCCACTGAGTTGTGGTTTTGCTCACACTCCTATAGATTTTCCAGGGTATTAATTTAACCATGGCTAGTATCTTCATGAGGCTATGCAAGGGTATGGATCCTAAAGCTAGCAGGAATCAGGAAAGGACTTTGAAGACTTTAATAGAAGTAGCACCTGATAACTTAGCTTATGCTCTTTTGTATTTGATTATATGGTCTGTAATATTAAAGACTACAGTGCTGTAATCTTTAATATGTGGATTACTAGTAATGTAACCTATATGTATGTATCATTTCTTATCAAGGCAACCTAAAAAATCCTATCGTAATCATACTCCATGGTGTGGCTGAGTTGAATCATTCACTAATGTATCTCTTTGATGATCAACATCGTAATATGAGAAGTTCTCAAGACATTAGATAGTTACATAGTAAAATGATATAACTAAGGTACCCTAAAGGCGTAACAATACTAATGGCTTGTAGCATACAAGTTGAAACTCTATGAAAGTTCTTAACCATGTGCTTTAAAGGAAAAGCTTGTATATGCCTTTCATTTCTTATTATTCTTGTGGTGATGCACATAGAGAAGCTGATAAAGCATATAATGGAGACTCATGGCACGTCAGATGTTAGTAGAGTGTATAACATATGTTGGTTGCTCTCATAATTTATTATATAAGGATGCAAAGGGATGGTAGCACAAAAATAGCAGAGTTATTAGTGAGCTACTTATAGCCTTGTTTTCTGGTTCTTTGATTTATATATGACTAAAATAGTTCACTTTTATAGTTGATTCTTCCTTGTCTTGGGAAAAGCTCCTCTTTCAATGATGATATTGAATAGATGATACTAGCACCATCTCAAAGTTATAGCATGTTGCTGCTCCAGCCTTGCTGTAATGTGGACTCGTGAAAGCTTGTCAAGCAGGACTTTATGAAGTCATTTGGCAGCTTGAGATACTTTTTGTTATTCTAAAGCTGCTTATGCACTTCAGAACAAGTAAATACATGGAAATTCTGATAAAGTTTTTCCTTCTGTCCACTAAAAAGTGTTTAGAGAACAGCTATTAACAACTCTTTGTCAATGATAGGATCATTTATAAGAAATTCTATCCATAACAAGTGATAGAAATGGAAAGAGCTTATATCATCTTTCATAAAAGTGTTATCATCTTATTTCTTCCTTTTTCTTCTCTCAAATTTAGTTTGTGCCTTCTTTTATAGGTTCATATCACCTAGGGTGACTATGATGAAAAAGCAGTCATCATATCTTGGATCACAGCTAATGAACCAAGGCCTAGTGAATTTGATTATGAAAAACATAGAAAGCATGTGTTTTGATTGCTAAAGGACCATGACTAACTACAACTTATATAAATATAAATCATGATACATTCACTATTGTCTACTTGATGGTTTTCGGGTGATAATTTATCTAACTTGGGGCGTACAATTTTTGAATGGCAATAAATGTTGTCTTTAAATAATATAACGTTCTCAACATAGAATATATATATATATATATATATATATATAAGGGCATTTCAACTTGTGTGTTTAGGAGGAAAGGACCTTACATGGTTATTTGTTTCAATAGCTAAGCCAATTGCATCGGTTATTTTTTTTAGCAACTTTTATTTAAGGATTGTTCCCTTAAACTAACTTGGTATATGATACAAAATATTGTTATAAGCTTAGATTTAGAGTTTCTACAAGAGATTTTGGTTACGTGCTCCTCTAGATTGGTCTAGATTCCACATACAAGTTTGGAATCATTGGTGAGTTGCCAATTTACATAAAATTAAAAAGAAAAAAAATGCATGAAAGAGCAGGATATTGTTATTAGAACAAGGCTATTTAACATCGTCAGGATTGAGTATATTACCTTAAGCATTAAAGCATAAGTTCTTAACTTTTTAAGAGGGAAAAGGAATAAGATAGGACAATGTTTATTGTATAATGGCCCTAAATAGAGGCCTAATAGGTTTACTCTAACGTTGCTATACCACGTGTGCACCATAACATGAAGACCGCTTTGCAAGTCAGAGTTTGCAAGACTCTGATTACTTATTCTCTCAATATGTTACATATATATATATATATATATATAGAAAGATAGTTTTGGATACCTATATTTCCACAAATCATAAAAAAAACAGAGAATCGGATACTGAAAACGTGAAAATGCACTAGAAAATACTCTTTTTTAAGGGGGATTAAATTGAGTATTTTCTCTAAAATGCTCAAACAATTAATTTTAATGCATCAGATCAAATTTTAATTTAATAGCAGCGGATAATACACAATACCTTATGATATGAAATATTAAAGAGATAAGGATTGAAAATATGAGTCCAGTTTTAACATGGAGTTTGGCCCACTTCCTACTCTCCGCGATCCACCATGTCTCCAATCGAGGACTTCACCACCACTTTAGTAAACACCAAATGAGCACACTCAAGCTTAGCAATACATCGCTTTTACAACACTTAGGAAATAAAATATTTCCTTTCTCTCTCTAGATGTTCACTAATAAATAGCAGATATAAGAACAAAGCACTAGAATATTTTTCTCTCTATTTCTTGATATTTACAAGTTAATGAATAAAGGATAAGAAAATTAATGATTTGTCTACTCATAAATGAAAGCTCTCTTTCTCTTTTGCACTTCTCTTCTTCTTCTTCTTCTTCTTTTCTTTTGAATTTCCCAATGATAGAGTATATATAAACTTCAAAAATTCAAATATCCTTTAGAGATAACATCTTCAAGTCGCCAAGCATTAAATACGCTTCAACAGCTCTTTTTGCCATATCAGCTCCAATATTTAAACTATCGAGCTTTAAATATCACACCTTAGTTTTCGCCTCGACCAAGTCTTTTATCTTTATCTCGTCAAGTCTTAAATTTCGAACTCATCGCACCCTAAGCATTGGACTCCTCGAGCCCTTGACGAACCCCTTAACCAAGGCTGTGCATTTTTTGAAGTTGTCAAGTCTTAGTCTTGAACTTGTTGCGCCCTAACCAATGGACCTATCAAGCCCTCGATTAACTCCTCAACCAATGATTGTGCATTTGTGGATTTGTCAAGCTTTAATCTTAATTTTGTCGTGCCTTGACTAATTGACTCGTTGACCTCTCGATGTGACCCTTGTATAATGTCTCTATAGTTTTTGCTTGATAAGCTTTAGTTTTGAGTTTGTCATGCCTTAGTGAATGAAGCTGTCTAGCTCTCAATTTGGCCTTCAACCAGGGTTGTTCCTGCTAAAAACCTGTAGAAACTCCACAAAAACACACAACATCCCATATACATGTTTGACTAATTAACTGCAGTTTACCATAATTGAATAGTTAATTGTGCATCATATTATCTCATTAAAATCCACATTGAACATACAAGTTCAATAATCTCCCCTTTTTTTATGAGGATAATCGTGCATAATTAACCTCTTTTCAATTTAGGATACTCCCCCTTAATTAAGCATATGAGTTTCAAAGAAATTTTCTCAAGTTTAATTCGAAGACTTTATGCTTAATTCTAAGCAGATGCAAACTATACTTAATACATCATGTAGCTCCCCTTTGTACTTATTAAAACAAACTACATGCTTACACGTTAATTGTGCATACAATATCTCTCTTCCCCTTTTGATTCATAAAAAATAAAACAAATTTCATGCATATCTCCCCTTTTGGAGTGATCAAACGACAAACATGCAAACAAAGCATTAATAGCATACAACACTTCTCCTTCTTTATTCTTTAAAAAGAAACAAACTCAGAATATTGCAGATACAAAGAGACGCACAAACAATATATAAATTCAGGTATTCACATAAGTCCAAAAAGAATCATGCTCAAACAAATAATCATATCATAGATTTTTTACAAAGACAACATATTACAAGCATCATAGAGCAAATATGAACTTTTAATAGCTTCTTTTATCCTTAAATCAAGTTCTAGATCATCTTAGCTCCATGATATTTAGCACTCATCTTGCACGATCATGTCCAGTTCTCTTCATAAGGTGCAAAAACGATCTTCACTCAAGGGTTTTATAAAAATATCAACAATTTGATTATTTATATCAAGAAATTTTAAGTTAGCATCTCTATTTAAAACATGATCTCTAATGAAATGATGTATAATTTCGATATGTTTGGTCCTTGAGTATTGAATCGAATTTTTTGTTAAGTTTATAGCATTTGTGTTATGACAACAAAATGGAACATTTTCATATTTTAGATCATAATCACAGCTACCAATAGCTTTATATGTAGCTTTGGTAGTTGAAAGTATAATCAAATTTTGCTTCTTTGAGTGCCAAGATATTAGGAAGTTTCCAAGAGCGTGGCATGTGCCACTTGTACTTTTTCGATATACCTTGCACCAAGCAAAGTCAACATCAAAGCATCCAATAAGATCAGAAAAGGTAAACTTTGGATATCACAAACCAATTTCAATCGTGCCTGCAAGATACTTGAATATGTGTTTTACTGCATTCATACATATTTCTTTTGGGCAAGATTGAAATCGTGTACATACACACATTGAGAACATGATATTAGGTCTAGAAGCTATTAAATATAACAAGTTATCTATCATGACTCTATAAAGCTTCTCATAAATGTTTTTCCCATTTTCATCTTGTTAAGTTTTACATTTGTCCCATAAGTGTAGGTTTAGATTTGCAATTATCCATTTTAAACATTTTCAAGAGTGCTTTCGTACATTTAAATTGATTGATGAAGGTTCCATTTTCAGATTGCTTTATGTGAAGACCTATAAAATAATTGAGTTCTTCTATCATACTCATTTCAAACTCATTCTTCATGGATTCAATAAATTCTTTTATAAGACTCATATTAGTAGCTCCAAACATAATGTCATCCACATAGATTTGTACAATCAATGTGTCTGACTTATGATTTTTGATAAACAGAGTTGTATCAATTTCTTTTCTAGAAAATCCATTATTTAAAAGGAAGCTACTAAGTCTTTTATACTAAGCTCTAGGAGCTTACTTGAGACCATAAAGACTTTGTTTAATTTGAAGACATGATCTGGAAATTCATTATTTTCAAAATCCAGTGGTTACTCTACATAGACTTATTCTTTTATAAAACCATTTAAGAAAGCACTACTGACATCCATTTGAAAAAGAGTAAAATTTTTGAAAGCAATGAATGATGAAAGCAGTGAATGACAAAAGCATTCTAATTGCTTATAGTTTAGCAACTGAGGCAAAGGTCTCATCAAAATCTATGCCTTCTTCTTGATTATATCATTTAGCAACTAATCTATCTTTATTTCTTGTTATTATTCTAGATTCATCAAGCTTGTTTCCATAAATTTATTTAGTTCTAATAACAGGTCTATTATCAGGTCTAGCAACCAATTTCCAAACTTCGTTTCTTGTGAATTGGTTTGATTCATCTCACATTACGTGTATCCAAAATTCACCTTTTAACGCTTAATCAATATTTTTAGAAACAGTTTGAGATAGAAAAACATGATTACTTATATTTCTTAAAGATGATCTTGTTCGTACTCTATTAAAAGGTTCACCAATTATTTGATCTTTTGAATGTGATCTTGAATATTTCCATTATTTAGGAAGATCATTATTAACAAATCCATTCACAACATCCTTATTATGTTTATTTTCTTCTTTATTAGTATTTTCAAGAGAAAACTTATCCAAATCAGCACATATGACAAAACTTATCCAAATCAGCACAAACGACAGTCATATCATCATTTGAACATGAATAAGGCAAAGAATCATCAAATGCAACATGAATGGATTCTTTTGTAACTAATGTTCTCTTATTAAACACTCTAGAGGCTTGACTAGTTAAAGAATAACCTAGAAAGATTCATTCGTCACTTTTAGCATCAAACTTAGCTAATTGTTCTTTTCTATTGTTTCAGATGTAACGTTTAGTGCCAAAAGGATGAAAATAAGAAATGTTAGGTCTTTTTCCTTCCAAAAGGTCATAGGGGATTTTCTTGAGGATTGGTCTTATAAAAACTCTATTTGATATATAACATACAATATTTATAGCCTGAGCCAAAAAATAATTTGGTAAATTGTTTTCACACATTATAGTTCTAGCCATTTCAATTAAGGTTTTGTTTTTCTATTCAGCTACTCCATTTTGTTGTGAAGTTCTAGGTGCAGAAAAAATATGTTCAATGCCAGATTTACTGTAAAAAATCATCCATTTCATAATTTTCAAATTCTCCCCCATAATCACTTTGAGTAGATATAATATTAAGACCTTTTTTCATGTTAGACTTTCTTGCAATATCCAAAATAGACATGCTTTGTTTAATCTTTAGATGCAAGGAAGAAAGTCCATGTATATCTAGTGAAATCATCAACAATAACAAAGATATATTTTTTACCTCTCAAACTTAGAGTTTGAATAGGACTAAACAAGTCTATATGCAATAGTTTTAATGGCCTAGTAGTGGAAACAATATCCTTAGACTTAAAAGACGTCTTAGTTTGCTTTCCTTATCAACACTCTTGGCAAATCCTGTCATTTTAAAAATTTATTTTTGGTAAACCTTTGACAAGATTTTTTTTAATAAGTTTTGAAATTACATCCATGCTAGCATGTCTTAATTTTCTATGTCATAGCCAACTATTATCATTTTGAGAGTATAAACAAGTTTCATTTGATGATTTGAAATTATCTAAATTCATTTTGTAAATATTTCTTTGTTTATACCCTTCAAAATAAGCTTAGTTATTGTCAATACTTTCAACAGAACATTTGTTGGCAAGAAATGTTACTCTAAAACCATTATCACATAATTAACTTACACTAAGCAGGTTATGTTTTAAATTTTTAATCCATCAACTAACAACACATTTTTAACAATTAAGTCTTTATTAACTAGCATATTACCTTCGCCAAGAGTAGTTGATTTATGATTGTCTCCAAAGGTAGCATTCCATTGATCTTTCAAGTCTAAAGATGTGAATTTGGATGCATCTCTAGTCATGTATCTAAAGCGGCCGTTGTTTAAGTACCATTTGTTGGTCTCACTTAAAGATCCCTATAAAACATAGTATTATTTCTTCCGTACCCATTTGAGTTTGGGTCTTTTTTAGTTAGGTAGGACAAGAATCTCTCCCTTAGGAACCCAAACCAGCTTTCTTATATGATTCAAATGCATGGTTTTTTTTATTGCATAGTTGTGTGCAATATAACTAGATTTTCCACAATAATTGCATGTCTTATGAGTGGCTTTTACAAAACAAGTTTTGTGAAACATGCAGTTACCTTCTCTACTATAACCAATTCCATATTTATTTAAATCATACCTTTAATTTCCAAGAAGTTTGTTTAAATTCTTGTTACCATTTGCAAACTTGGCTATAGTTGCTTTTGACTCATTTAAGCTAGCTTTTAACGATATATTTTCAGTTTTTAAATTCTCTAGCTCTTTTTGGGTTCCATTACTACTGCTCGCACATTCAACATTATTATTTATGGTTTTAATTTCTAGATCAAGCAAGTCATTCTCAATAGTTAATTTTTCATTGATTTTGTTTAACTCACTATTTTTACTTTTTAGCTTCTTATACTTATTATTCATCTTATCATTTTCTAATTTTAGACTATTTATTTCTTCATGCAGTCTTTCATTTTCAGATTTAATCTCTTCATGCTTGGTTTGAAAATTTTCTAGTTCTTCTCCCACTTCTATCATTAAAGATTTAAGTAGGCTGTTCTTTTTCTTTAATTTACCTAACTTACAGCATGCTTTATCATATATGGCATATAACTCAGTATAAGAAGGAGAAGAGAAGGAATTTACCTCATCGTCTAGTGCCATGAAGCACACATCCTTATCTGAGTCATCATTACTTCAAGTGGTGATGAGTGCTTCTTTTCTGGATCCTTTGGACACCCTTTTAAGTAGTGGACAATACTGCTGGATATGTCCAGGTTTGTGGCATTTGAAACAAGTTATTACATCCTTTTTTTTGTGTCTAGATGAGTTATTATCATCGTTCACTTTCTTTGACTTGAAACCGGGCCTTATGAACTTTTTAAGCTTCTTAGCTATCAAGATAAGTTCCTCATTTTCATCTTCTTCATCATCATCTCTGGAATCTTAACTTGTGGCTTTTAAGGTAATAGCTTTCTTGTTAGATTTCTCTCCTTACTTTTTGATGAGCTCATGCGTTTTGAGTGCTCCATAGAGTTCTTCGTTACTCATATCACTTAAGTCTCGTGCTTCTTCTATGCCAGTTCTTTTCGCTTCCCAATCATTGGGTAGTGACTTGAGAAGTTTAAAATTTATTTCCAAGTTAGAAAAACTCTTTCCAAGTACACTCAAGGGGTTTATGAAATTAATGAATCTATTATGCATTTCATCTATATATTCATCAGAGAACATTTTGAAGTTTTCGAATTGTCCACATAAAAGACTTATTTTTGTATATTGGATAATACATAGTAGATTATAATATGAAATGTTAAAGAGATAGGGATGGGGATAGGGATAGAAAATTTGAATCCAGATTTAGCATGGAGTTCGATCTACTTCCTGCTCTCCACGATCTACCAATGTCTCCAATCAAAAATGTTACCACCACCTTATTAATGACCAAATAAACATGCTCAAGTTAAGCAATACAATGCTTTTACAATGTTTAGGAAATAAAACATTTCTTTTCTCTTTGCAGATGCTCACTGATAAATAGCAGATATACGAACAAAATACTAAAATATTTTTTTCTCTCTCTTTCCTAATATTTACAAGTTAATGAATAAAAATCAAGAAAATTAATGATTTGTTTGTTTGCAAATAAAAGCTCTTTTTTCACTTTTGCACTTCTCTTCTTCTTCTTCTTCTTATTTTTAATCTCCTAAGAACAAAGTATATATAGTCTTAAAAAATTCAAATGTTTGTTAGAGATAACATCTTTAAGTCGCCAAGCATTAAATGCGCTTCGATGGCTCTTTTTGCTAGATCGGCTCCAATATTTAAACTGTTGCTCCTCAAAGTCTTGTCGTGCCTTAAATATCATGCCTCAATTTTGTCCTCCACAAAGTCTTTTTATCTTTATCTCATCGAGTTTTAGATTTTGAACTCATCGCATCCCGAACATTGGACTCGTCAAGCCCTTGACGAACCCCTCAACCAAGTTTATGCATTTTTTGAACTTGGCGAGTCTTAGTCTTGAAGTTGTCACACACTAATCAATGGACTTGTTGAGCCCTCGATGAACCTCTTGACCAATGATTCTGCATTTTTAGGCTTTTCGAGCTTCGATCTTAGTTTTGTCGTGCCTTGACTAATTAACTTGCTGACCCCTCGATGTGAAACTCAACTAATGTCTTTACGTTTTTTGCTTATTGAGCTTTGGTCTTAAGTTTATCACACCTTAGTGAGTGAAGCTATCTAGTTCTTGACTTAACCTTCGACCAGGGCTGCTCCTACTAAAAACTTGTAGAAACTCCACAAAAACACACAATATACACATATATATGCTTGACTAATTAAGTGCAGTTTACCATAATTGAATAGTTAATTGTGTATCATATTGTCTCATCCAAATCCATATTGAATATACAAATTCAACAGATACCCTACTAAAGATAAGATAAGGTAAACTTTAATTCTATTTTTCAACTACAAAAAAACTACGAAAGGGTAAGGAAATGAAGTTAAGAAAGAGAAATAAATAAGTTTTAAGTCTTTTCTTTCAACAAAGTTCAGTCCATAGATATTCTAATCCTCTAATTATCACGACTTGATCTTAGATACGTTCTACGTTGGATTCCTATCCCAATCCTAGCTTAATGATTTTCCTGCAAAAACAAACTGTTGAGGGATAAGCTTCATCCAGCTTAGTGAGCTATATCCCTATGCAAAACGTACTAATGACAAACAGAATAACAAGCAAGTTTGTTAACAAACATATGATATACAACATCCACGTAAGCAAATAATACATATGATCAACTGGAAACCATATGTTTAAATAGATTTACACCCTCCATTTAGGGTTAAGAGTTACAGGCACATACGACCATAGTTTAAAAATATGTTTTTGTAGATCTTTCGGGCTACTACACACCACTAAAACTTGTAGATTTTTAGGCTACTACTAACCACCGCTACTATTCTCTTATCCCACTAAAGTATAGCAGCGGATACAATGTGACTCACTTCATGATATGCATTATCCATTTTATTAATTTAATCTCAAAACACACACACACATTTTTGGGGTGGTCATAGAGATATTTACAAACACTTCAACATGGCATAAGAGACAATAATTAATTTATCAATCGTTCAAGTTTCTGTATGCTTACATTATGTTTAACAAACACCATGATAGCAAATATTCCCCGTATGAATCCTCACATATATATTCCATTTATAATTTTTCCCCATTTTTAGTACTTTTAAACAATAAGCACAAACATAAGTACGTAAAATAAAGAGATAAACTCACTTGTCCTTAGTACAATCCTCAGTTGAACTGATCATTGGGGAAAGGTACATCAAATTCTTTGTTACTAAAACAAAAGAAATACCTAGAATGAGTATTTCATATTGTTTCTACTTAAATTTTTCACTCTATTTACTCTACTCGCGTCATTTTCCTGGTTATGGAAGTCCTAACTTAAAATAACCATAACTTGCTCATTTTAACTCAGAATTTTGCATATGAGGGTCGTTTTCTATCTACTTAGAATGTATATCCATTTCTATGGTTATTTTAATTATTTGAAGTCATTTAGGTCTCATAATAGCACTGTACAGAATGTGTAGTGGGCTCCATACCTTGTTATTTTCAAATTTTGAAATTTTCCTTGATTTGGACTCTATAAATCAAGAATAAAGTATTCCCATATTTAAAAATCATATAGTAATAATAGTATCTCACATTTCATGCATGATCCTAGTGATATTGCTCAAAATAGAAAATTTATTAAAACAACTTTCATGAAAGGTAGAAAATTTAAGTTTTTGGAAAAATCACTTTTGGGTGTTTAAATAAAATTTCAACCCATGATTTTTGTAAATACGAATACTTAATTAAAATCAGAATTTTATATTTATTTTGAGTTCATGAATATTTCATTTTTATAATAAAATTTTTTTAGCCAATTATTTTCAAAACATGAACTTTAGGTGTTAGTAGAGAAAAATTATTCTAAGTTGTATTGTCTTTAAAACTTTCTTAAGTTTTGGTATGTAAAGAAAATTGGGTAAATGACTTGTCTTGAATTTTTTTTCTTAATGAAAAGGGTTTTTATGCATTTTTGAGAAAAGAATTTCAAGTTGTAAATTTTTTTCCACACATTACTTGGGGTCACGGTATAAAAAAATTAGGAGGTTGATTTTGTTTCAAAATTTGCTTTTGGATTTTCGTAAAAATATAAATCCCTAGATCTTTGTAAATATGAATTTTAAATAAAAATCATAATCTTATTTTTTGTTCGCATGTTTGAATACTTTAAACTTATAGTAGAACTTCATTTAACTAATTATTTTCTAAAACATGAATCTTTATGTAAACTACTTGAAGCACAAATATTCTTTTTTGAAAATTTTGTAAACATCTAGCTTAAAAAAAATTAATCTAAACCTTTGAATGTTTTATATTTACTTCAAAAACTTCACTTAACATTTATTTTCACTAACCATGGATTTTTCTTGTTTATAGTGAAAATGCTTCAAGTTATATTTGAAACTCCTCTTAGTCTTGGCATTTTGAAAATTTAGATGGATATTTATTCTCAAACTTTATTCTTGAAGGAAATGATTTCTCAAGTGTTGGAGATAAGATTTTTAGAAAATATTTTGCATGACTAAGAATTATCAATATTCATGTTTTTGGAAAAAAAATTTCTTGCATAGCAACATCATTTATGACCATATATATATGCATAAACTTAAAATAAAAATAAAATTAATAACATGTATTTATGCCAAGAACATAAATATTAGAGATAAATAAACAAGAACATGAATATAATAAAACAAAAGTATGAAAGTCTTAGCTTATTATCAAGACTCCCCGGGACTCGAAATATTCTAGTCACCATATAAAATAAAATAGAACAAGCATAATAAAATATGGAATCTTAGATTTCATTCAGTGCTTCTCGAGACTTGAAATATTTCCAGTCTCATTAATAAAATCGAAATAGATAATGAGAAAATTATGGAAGTCTTAGCTTTTATTTGAAGGTTCCCCGAAACTTGAATTATTCCAATCTCTTTCGGACTTGATTATGAACAAGTGTAAGACTAGAAGTTTTCTAGTCTTATAAATAAATAGAGTGCATAAATAAATAAGTGTATGTAATAAATAAAGTTATACTAGTAGGCATTTAGGCTCTAAAAAAATTATAATACATACATATGCATATTTATATATAGAAAGTTAGATTAATGCCATGAATACATAATAAAAATGAACATACATATTGTGATATGAGTATTATGTTATCTTATATTTCCATTTCCTAGCATTTGCATAATGAGGATTTTATATGGAAAGCATGAGAGACATACATACATACATATATATATATATTCATATCACATAACGTAACATATAGGTGGGGTTTAACGTTTACTTAAATAAAAGTTGGAATGAAATTTGTAGAGAGGCATAAAGGGGGAGAGGAGCTCACGGTTGAAGGGGAAAGGAAGAAAGGGAGAGAGTTGAGAAATAATTTTGCGAGAGTTTGGTTAATGGAGAGAAATGAGAGTGAAAAATGAGAGGGGATGTGGTGGTATCTGTAGAAGAAAAATGGAAGGAATAAAAGATGTAAAAATAAATTAAAAAAAAAGAAAAGGAAGGGAAAAGAGTGGGGGGAAGCAGCTACACAAAGGGTGAGAGAGAAAAAAATAATAATTTAAGTAGAAAAGTGTAATAAAATATAAGAGAAGTTAAATAAAAAGTAGTGTAGGTAATGTAAATGTGAGAAATAAGTGTGTAAGTTGTAGGAGATAGATGTAAAAAGTAAAATGAAGTGATAAATCAATTAATGATAGAGATAAAATACGAGTATAATAGCTATAACTTACGTTTTTATGAGCCGTAAAAATTTTATATAATATTTTATGAATATCTTAATATATTTCTAGTACAAATTGTTTGTCGGGATATTTTATCTTGTTTTGCATGTCGGTGTTCATATATGAAAAGCGATTTCTTAAAGGCTTGAAACGATCAAAGTTTTATCAAATCTGATCATTTTAGGACTTATAATATATATTTGGTTCATAATTCGAGCTTATCTTATTTTAATAATTGTATTACATATTTTAGAGTCTCAGAAGTTGTCTGATCCAGTTTAGGGTTTCTAGTGTTTAAGGTTGGCACGGTTTGACTTTAAGATTCTGTTCCATTTTCGATTTTAAATTTTACCTATAAGATTATGGTAAAATTTTAGGATTTACAGTTATAGTAAATTATTTCTTATTATTTTATTAATAGATATTATTTGGATGTATTGTCTTGATTTGTGTGTTAGAGATTAAATAGATTAATTGTCTAGCGTAGGATTTTTGGATTCATTAAGCTATTGGATCATTTTGTTGGTGATATATTTTTGTTAAATGATTTACCTTTAGAGTTTCAGTCTTTATTTAATTCATATGATATCTTAAAGTTATCGAATCTTTATCTGATCCCATTTATGGTTTCTAGGATTTCGAATTTTAGGGAATCCGGGTTTAATTCAATTTATATGATATTCTAGAGTCATAAGATTTATTTGATCAAATCTAAAATTTTTATAATTTAGGTATGATCTTATACGGGTTAGGATTTTGGTTCTAATAGGAGTTTTAGAGTTCACGATGTGTTTGATTTATTTTACTAATTTTCTAATTAATTTTATGATATGATTTTGGCCTATATTATTTAATTAATATCAGCCTATTTTCTTGATTTACGTGTTTCCTTATTTGCTATTATAATTATGGCATTTGTCGTACTAAATGATTTTTCAGATACGTAGTTCGTGCCAATAATTGTAATTAGCTCTAGGGTCTTGTTGTGTTATAGATTATATAAATATTATGATTACGTATATATATTATAATTGTTAAATTATAATGGTACTTATTATAATTACAATGTTGGATATAAATCATATAGCATTGTTATAAGTTAATATTGTTAGTTACAATGTACTTTTGATATTATTAATACTACTACTATAAATTGTAATAATAGTTTATTATATACTTATTATGCATCATGTGCCCAAAATAACCAGATGATTAAATTAGTAAGGTAGAACATTTTATGAGTGTTAGTTTTAGAGCTTTTTCGTTTTATTATAATTACTTGTTTTATATTTTTGATATTTTGTTATGTAATAAATTATTTATATGATTTAAGTGACTTCTAAGGGGTTTTACTTACTAAAGAGGTGGTGTTATTAGCTTCTTTAAGAGGTTACAATCATCATTAATTATAAATCTATAAAATAATTATTTATTATTATTTTGGAAATTTACTTATTAGATGTTGTTTAATTCTACATGTTTGATGAATCTAGAGATATATTTTTCTTTATTTGTTGAAGTTAAGGTTTTACTTAGTGATTAATTACAATATTCTTATTTGAGAATTTTTTAGGCATGTTTATTGTTTTTGTAATTATTTTTCAAAACTGATTGATAATTCTCTTAAGTTTACTAGAGCCTTAATAATTACTTCATTAATTCTTTGATTTATCATCACTCATTAATCGCAAAAAAGGGTTGGGGAAATTTTGTTAATAATGATTCTAATTTTTCAAAATATAATTAAACTATTTATATTTTAATATTCTTAAATCACCACATTTTGGGAGTGATCTTTGTGACTTGTCTCAACTTTCTTTAATATTTTTATATCATATTCTTACTAATTATCAAAGTTAGGTTGTGTAAAATTAGAGATTTTACAATAAGTGTTTGAAATTTGACTTGTATAAAAGAATTGAACATTTCTCTATAAGGATTGAGCTATACTCGACTCTTAGAATTTGTTTTACCTAGGCTGAGTAGCTCATTTTTCATTATCTATTTCTTAAGCCAAAGTTTCAAATCATGAATTCTGTTTGATTTATTTTAAATATGTTATTCTTTCAAACTTTGTTTTTGGTTAACATCGTCATGGTTAGCTCATGCTCTATCATGCTTGTGTCGAACATGTTCCTCATGGGGCATCAATTGGTCAACTCAAGATTGATATTATCGTCATCATTAGGAAAATATTTAAAATCTTTTATTTACAAAAATGTACAATAGACTTATAATTCACTTTCTACTCTTAAGCATCACATGCAAAGTGAAATGGATATTGTTCTTTTTGTGGGGGATCTTTTGTACGCTAATATATATCAGTATAGCGATGTTGGTTTATAATGGGACACATGAGGTCACTTCTAAGGAGCAAAGGTGGTTTTCATCACAAAGGTATAGTCTATCTTATATAGATATAATTAAATATCAACTAAATACGTTCATGAGCATTGTGACAAAGAATAACATAATGCAAAACTTTCCCCCTATTTTAAAATAGCATAAGTTAAAGTAGTTTTACACTATCCCTAGCTTGTATGTGCTTATGTCCTTCCTATTGTTAGTATCTTTTAACAATTAGTTACAACATCTATGTTTGTCGATTCCTCTTTTCTATCTTCTTCACATCCCCATATATTTTATATAAAGGGTGAAGTTGTTCCTTTCAAGGCATATCTTCAGCATTATGCTACCCCTTATTTGGCTTCTAGTAGCAACAATGCTCTTTGGTGTGCCATCAGACGAGCATTGGCCCATATAGTTGTCCTATCAAGTTATTCTCCTTGTGGTAAGTTCTTATCATTTTACCAATATACAACTATATGTGCATAATGTCATTCTTTTCTTTGTTGATATCTTATAACTTAAAATCTGATCAAGGAAAGATTTTGATCGGTGAAATACACCCACGTGGATAAGGAGAAGACACTTTATTATTTTACTAATATACAGTTATATACTTTTTTGTGTATGGAGAACATTATCAAAACTACTAAGAAATTTCTTTTTGCTCTGTTAAATCTCGTAAAGAGAGATTTCACAATTTACATATATTTAGTACAGTGAAATTTCTAATGCAGTACTTATCTAAAAAAGGTTGAAAAGGTTTGAATACACCTACCATAACTTTAGACATGTTGATGTATTTGGTGCTATTGTTGGTGGTTATCACACCCCATCTCCTCGGGCGACGGCGATGTGATGGCCAATTACCCCGTAGGGCATACCATAGGCCCCTTCCCCCCCCAGACGGAATCGGCGAAGCACTCCAAGATATTGTACAATCAATTGGTGAGAGGTATTGCCTGCGAGGCAAACAAAACACATTAGTTAGGGGTTCGACTCGCAACGACTGCAAATAGGCTTATGGCTTTAACCAAACTATGATGTAATAGTGAGGTCATGCAATAACTTGGAGTGCTCCGCCAGTTTCGTCTATAAGGGGGGCTATGGCACGCCCTGTGGGGGTACTGGCCATCACATTGCTGTCGCTTGAAGGGGCGAAGTGTGACCTAAAAAGGTACCTTTTATGTCACGACACACCACCCTAGGCTCATCGCAAGATGAGGGGGTACCCCTAGGCCCGTTGGATACCCTGAGCAGGGATTATAATGCTAGATATATTGACCTCCTAGCGCATCCTCAAGTGCAATCAAGACACAATAGGTATTGTTATGCTTAGGTGAATTGACCCTCTAGTTGCAACTTACAAGAATCAAACCCAAGACTTATGCCTTTTGTTTGCCTCAAAGACAACGCCTTTTACCAATTGATCTGTGGCTCATTTGGTAAGAGGCATTGCTTGGGAAGCAAACAAAAGGCCTTGGTCAGGAGTTCGAGTCACAACGGCTACAGACAAGCTTATGCCTTTGATCAAACAATGACATAATAGTGATGTCATACAATACCTTGGAGTGCTCCGTCGATTCCATCCAGGGGAAGGGCTGTGGTACGCCCTATGAGGGTACTGGCCATCACATCATCATCGCCTAAGGGGGTAGGGTATGACAATGGTACTTATATAAGGGAGAAAAAATAGAGTGAAAAAGAAGTAGCTAGAAGATATTTGCCCAGTACTTATCTAATCTTCATTCTTATCTAGTCAATTTCTATGAATATGAACCGTCTACTTATGCATAACTCCACTTCTACCCTTGTCCCCTTCTCATAAGAGTTTCTAGCATTCAATTTCAAAGGTAATCCAAGCTATTGTCTTAACAAAAATGTTACCATGAAATATGTTATATCTTGCATATCTCATTCATAAAATTGCAGATGATGTGTCTTCTTGGCTTTTTGACTTTTATCTGTAAGGAAAATTGCATGCTTTAAAAACAAGGGAAGTTGAATGTAAATAATAGATCCTACATATTACTTGCTGGAATACATAAAAGACATTAGCTGTTATGAAAAGTGAATTAACATCAGTTCTTGTATCAACAATGTTCTCATTTTGATAATTGAAATTAATCAAATATAATGCTTTTCTTCTTGTTCTGTTCCAAATGCGCACACACATACACCCTTCTTCTAAAACAATGCAAAGTCTACAAGTTCATCCTATTCAATGCCAAAAGAAACTTTTGCTGCAAGTTACTGGGTTTGAGGTTTTAGGCGAGGGAAGAGCATGGATGAGCATTTTGGTCTTCTTAAGGTTATTTGTGTAAGCAACATTTTTTTGTTCCATTTCTTGACTCCTTAAATTGCTAATTTGGCTTCCTTTGTCTTGTGATGTTTGGTTCTGTAATTGACCAAAATGGACAAATAATTAAAAAAAAATAACCTTTTGAATTGTCCAGAAAAGATAATTTCCCCCTTTGCACTTCTCATGGCAATTAATAGACTTATTTTTCCATGGTTTGTTTGCTACCAAACTCATAGGGTTGTTTGAAAATAATCTATGTATAAAATGTTTTTCAATCTCTTCTATGATTTTGATGCTGAACTTGCATGTTCCCATAAGCACCAATAAAATATCATATCATATTCTTGAGTTCATGTCGAGAAAACATTTTACTATTTCCTCTAATGATGTGGACCTTATCTAATGACATGCCTTTGGTCACCTGGATATTGTCAAATTGTAGAATGCAATTGGTGTTAAAGCTTAAGCTCGATGTTGTTATAGCCCCGACTTAATGTAACAAAAGGAATTCTTTTCTTTGAAAATGGTACTTGAAACTTGGAAAGAATATGAAGAAATTAACAATAATTCTTTATTTTTGAAGCTGTTCTCTTGGATTGTTCACTCAATCTTCCTATCCTCTTGCAATTCTTTCTATATAGTTCCATTTAGGATATTCCATTGATATACTCTTCTTTCAAATGAGGTGGACAGATAAGGACTTTTAGTTTGTCTAATAAGATCTTTTTATTTTCTTTTACAGTCATAATTTCCACTTATGTGAGTAATACTTTGGCTCAAACTGGATTTACATATCAAATTATGTTGCTTACCTATCTTCATTGTTAAAAAATGATGGCTCAAGTAAGAGCACTTATACCACTACTCTAATGTTCTCCTCTGTTGTAGGATGTACATTTGAGTATATTTTTAATAGATTGCACTCTTATAAGTCCATGCATGTTTCTTTTTTCTCCATCAACCTTGACCATTCTAGAATAGCTTCATAAAGTTTGATTACACATAAAATTACTATAGTTTTACTGTGGAAGGTCTTCATTACAGCATGTTAGCATTTGTTTGGTAGGTTTTTCAATGCAGCAGCAAAAATATTCTTTTCTAGAAGATATATGCCAGTAGAATAATCTTTACAAGAGAAGACCTAATCATTACTAAAGAGATATTCACTATAGTATGCTCCCACTATCCCTTTTGTATGAATTGGCCTAGGTGGGGAATCCTACAAATTTGGTACTTTGTTAGCGTTCTAAAGATGTCTTATTATACGCAACAACTTTCACACATGCAAGCATAATTAAATATCTTTGAGCATATTAGTGTTTCTTTGGAAATAATACTCAAGAAAATTTATCAAAGGAAAAGGCACGTTTAAATTTTGATATATGGCCTTAGGTTACCATGTATCATATATAATCAACTGTTTCTCTTTCTCTTTGCTAATAATGCTAGAAAACGAAAAGTCCATTGAAGTATTATTTATATAGATGAATATAAATGAAAACATATACAAACTAGCCCTTGAAACTTGCACTTAGACTATGTCTATCCTATTTTACCTTTACCGTCTGTTAGTTTTATGATACACTATTAATATGGCATATGAAGTAAGCCTTCCATTGAAATGTTCCATTATGGCTTTTCTTGCTCACTCTTTCCCCTCTCCCTCCTCCCCCCCTCCCCCCGACTCATTAAACCATGCCCCATGCTCAAACCATTAAAACTAATAAATGTGTGAAATCACAAGTTTAACTCTACTTAATTCATACAAATATTGACATTTCATTGAGCTTTTATGATAATTTTTACCTAAAATGTCATGAAATGTTCATTTTTAGTTCTATTGCATAAAATTGGAGAAAATGAATCATTGATCGAGTTCTATGAGATGAACGCATAATTTTTAGTCTTTATGATTTAATTGCTCAGAGTGATATTTTGTTTTAAATACTTAAATTGAGTTTATTATCAATATAATTAAATTAGGAATGAATGAATTTTGTTTGAGAAACTTACAAATCCATTTTTTTATGACGGCAACATTTCGAGTTGAAAAAAAAATGAAATAAAGTAGTTCAAGTGGCAAAGAAAAGTGTAGTTTGCAACTTCAAAGGTCATCAAAGCTTTAAATGCTTGAAGAATCTATGAAGCAAGGTTTTGACGGCAAACAAGACTCAATCAGCTGTTATTTGAGGACAAAACATGAGCAAATTACCAAAACACCTAGTAATGAGCAACTTCAAGATCAAATTACAACATCCCGAGCACAACCGTTAAAAGCAATGCTAATTATCACAATTAGAGATTCATGCTTTCAAGCAATAATAGCTGAGTGTGAGCTTCATTGTGAATCAAAGTGGTTGGAAAGAGGACATAGCAGTAGCTATTTAACCAAGATTAGTAGCAAACTGAGCTCCTTGAGTTCCAAGCACGACAGCCAACAAAAGACAAGCCTAACGGCAATTACAATGACAGCACTCAAATACACCTTAATTCAGATCTTATAAGCGCCCCTGACTGTAGCTATAATGTTACAACACAATTAAACAAATCAACAGTAGTAAACTACGAAAGCCAAGACAAAATCCAAGCATATAAAAGGGAGCTGCAGTGTTATTGAACTAAAGTCAACACAATAGCTCAATTCCCTGTAGCTAACATATTTCGAACAACAACCCAAACACTTCATCACTGAACTATGCTCGACAAGGAAACTAGCAGAAGAAGGTAGCTATACACTCCCAAGTGAGAGTCAAGCTTGGCATATTTGTAAGTGGTTAATAGAGCACCAATGAGCTCTATTCGAAGCACACCATAGCAGACTAGCATGCTCACTATCGACCTACTACTAGTGCAATTTCCAACCAGCCATAAGAGTCACAATGACAGTGGACTAATAGCTTGGTGATTGGAGTACCTATTACTACATGAAGGAGTAACCAAAACTAACCAAGTCTTCATCAAAATGCCTCTCCATTGTTGATGAATTCACGACCGTGCATACTTGGCAAAAATTCCATAGCTAAGAACTAAATTTTGACCACCCTCCTCAGCATACAATAGCAGTAGTTCAGCTACTAAACAAACACCAAGCTATTAATCTATTGTCATGATGACTCTTGTAGCTTGTTGAAAATTGCACCAGCAGTAGGTTAGTAGTGAGCATGTTATTCTACCGTGATGTGCTTGAGTGGAGTCGATTGGTGCTCTATTGACCACTTATGAATTTGCCAAGCTTGACTCTTACTTGAGAGTATATAGATGTTGTCTTTTGCTAGTTTTCTTGTTAAGCTCAATTCAGTGATGTAGTGCTTGGGCTGTTTGTTCAAAATATGTCAACTGTATGGAATTGAGTTATTATGTTGACTTTAGTTCAATAATGCTGCAGCTCCATTGCATGCTTGGATTTTGTCTTGGCTTCTCTGGTCCTCTGCTATAATTGTTTTGTAACACTAGAGATGTGGTCGGGAGCGCTCAACAAGGTCTGAAGTAAGGTGTATTTGATTGCTGCTGTTGTAATTGCAGTTAGGCTCAGACCTTGTTGGCTGCTGTGCTTGGAACTCAAGGAGCTCAATTTGTTACTAATCTTGATTGAATAGCTACTACCATGTCCTCTTCCCAGTTGCTTTGGTTCACAATGAAGCTTACACTCAGCTGCTGTTGCTTGAAAGCATGGAGCTTCAACTGTGATAATTGGCATCACTCTTGATTGTGGTGCTCAAAGATGTTGCAATTTGACCTTGAAGTTGCTTGTTACTAGGTGGTTAGGTAATTGTCTCATATTCTGTCTCCAAATAACAATTGATTGAGTCTTTGTTTGCTGTCAAAACCACACTCCATAGATTCTTCAAGCATTTAAAGCTTTGATGGCACCTTTGAAGTTGCAAACTACACTTTTCTTTGCCAATTGAACTACTTCATTTCATTTTACTTCAACTTGAAATGTTGTTGTCATAAAAAAATGGATTCGAAAGTTTCTCCAACAAAATTCATTCATTCTCAATTTAATCATATTGATAGTAAACTCAATTTAAGTATTTGAAACAAAAAATCACTCTAAGCAATTAAATGCTAAAGACTGAAAATCATGCATTCATCTTATAGAACTCGTATGATGATTCATTTTCCCTAATTTTATGAAATTAACTAAGAATGAGCATTTCATAACATTTTAGGTGAACATTACCATAGATGCTCAATGAAATGTTAATATTTGTATGAATGAAGTAGAGCTAAATGTGTGATTTCACACATCAATCAACAACACCTACCTAAACAAACACCACCACTAACAGACCTTTCTCATTCATCTTCATATTCTAAATTTACTAGTTTCTTGATTGTTGGACAAGAGTTTGATTAATTACTAGAGCAAAAAATTAGGGTAAGCCCATATGATTGTGATCGGTAATGAGTAATGATTTTAAGGTAATGTAATGTAGGAATGTATTTAAAAGAAAATTGTGATTTTAAGTGGTAATCCTACTTTTATGTTTTGATGTGTTTTTAAAATGGGAAATTGCGATTCTCTATTAGCGGCTATTCTTGGGAATTGACAAAAAAATTTTAAGTAGGATTTGATGGGTTAATAAATTAACCATGTGGGCTTATATGTTAATAATTGTGTATTTTAGGATATCATATTAAGTCAAGCTCTATTAAATGATCTATGAAGGTCATGAGATTTAATGCGTCTAAATAAAGTGTAGGCTTATATATGTAGAGACAAAGTATTATTTGTAATTTTATGATGGGCCAAATTACAAGTAGTGAAAGCTAACCTTAGGTGTTATATATATATATATATATATATAGAGAGAGAGAGAGAGAGAGAGAGAGAGAGAGAGAGAGTTATGGTCCCTAAGAGATCATTAGGGTTTTCTTCTTAGACATTCCATCATCAAGAAGAGCAAACAACTTAAAGCTTCTTTAGAAGGTCAAAATAATATAAATTTTCTCTTAAAAGGCCAAAATAACCTAAAGCTTCTCTTAGAAGGCAAAATGCTAAAGTTATCATAAAGTCTCAACCACATTATTATAATGGATCCAGATATGCTTCCATATCAAATTTATTCTTGATAATTTAATATGATAGATCCGAGTTTATATTTTAGATTTATTCTAAAATTCTAAAAAGTAGTATCAGGACTATATCTAGGGATACAACCGGATCAAGTTTTGGGCGGGTCATATGAACCCAAATCCGAACTCGCCACACTATACGTCATACAAAACCCGACGCCACGATCCTGTATGGTTTTTCTCCTATATACAAACCCGCTCTACAGGGTTTACTCTAAAACCTGCCATCTGCTTGGTTACCTGCCTGACTATCAACCTTATTACTCGTTCGACCATCCGTTCAATTATCAACCTGAACATGTCTTGCTGATTGTGTTTTTTTTTTTTTCCAATAGATTCAACATACTTAAGTCAATAAAATAATAGTCTAATAATATAACAATTCACCTTTATTTTTCCAACCTGTTTTTAAATTTAGCTATTACTATGTTTATATTTAGTAAATGTATTTACATTACAAATTTTTTCACCTAGAACTAACGGATCAGTGGGTATCTATCGGGTTTTAGTAGTATCCAAATCCGACCCTAATACCCTACAAAGTTTTTATCTATGTCCGAATCCGATCCTATTATCTTATAGGATTCAACCTATAGGTTTTTTATTGAGTTAGATGGGTCGGAAATTCATTAATAATCGATCTAGTTGCATTTCCAATTATATCATGATAGGATTATTGAGAATATGATTTTCGGTTTTCAATAATTTTACCATGAGTTATTATTGTTCGGTTAATTTTTTATCATCACTCCGTTTGTGAAATACCCCATTGTTAAATCATGTACTTCTATTGTGGTTCGATTTCGATTATCTCAGTTTCTGGATTTATCTCTGGATTCCATGGTTTGATTGTCCATATATATCATTTCCTTTCATTCCGAAGTCGGAAGTAACGGCACGTGTTAAAAGTGTTAATTATGTCTCGCATATATCCCTGCTTGTCCGGGATCGATTCCGAGCATGCCATGTGTTTGGGTCTGTGAAAATATCGTCCCGTATACCGTGAATTTAATAGATTAAAGATTGTGTCAGCTTTTGGGTTTTATCCGTGGATTCCGTGATTTGATATCAAATCCGATATGAAAGCTCTTTTCGGTCTCTCAAAATATCGTCCCCGCAACATTGTATCTTGTGTTTTTCACGGATTAAGAATCGCGGCCTTATACTGTAATCGATTGGGCTTCATTTATTTATTTTTATTGGCGTGGTCCGCGGATTCTTGGTTCCTATTTCATGCTTTGGTGGTTTTAATTGTTCGAGGTTGTTGGATCGCTGTTCTAATCTGTCTCTTTTTTTTTTATATATGGAAAATTTTAGTCCAATTATAATTAATTAATTTACTTTGGTAAAAAATGTATAGGTGGATTTTAATTAAGAATTTTATATTAGATAAGGATTCAGGTTGGATTAGTCTATCTTAGTCCAACAACTAACCATAGATATTGACCATTAATAATTAAATTTCAGGCAATTTAAATTCATATTTTGGATGTCTAATATTCTAAAGTAAATGATCAAAATAATATGCTACCAAAGTAGCCTCTTTTATAGATATAATTTATTTTTGAGAATATGAAGATGGTTGTGTGTATGTGAGTCATGCAGATATTAGTCGGTCCAGAGGAATATTAATATTAGGCTGATTTACATATGTACCTATGGTGATACATATGTGACAATTATCATGTTTTCCATGTAAATAATGAGTTGGTCCAAAGAAATATTTGTTATTTGACAGGAGTTTATTATCGATACTTGATCGCTACACCAAGAGTACCACTTACAAGTTGATATTTCTATCTAAAGACTAAATATCAATGTTGTATTAGGTGTCTTATGATGGTTCCTATCATTATCTAAACAAATTATGAGCTTTGTTCTGACTTGTTTGTTTTATTCTCTATTCAATTGCTTGTTCTGCTGTAAATAGCTCAACTAGTATAAATTCAATTCTAATGCTTAATGGCACTAACTTCAAGGCATGGCAAGAGAATCTACCGATAGTTCTCGAAGACATGGACTTAGACCTTGCGTTAAGGGTTGATCGATATCCTGACATTATGGATAAGAGTACCTCTGATGAAAAGAGGAAGATGGAAAAGTGGGAATGATTGAATCGTATGAGTCTTATGATCATGAAGTGTGCTATTCCAGAATCACCAGGGCACTATGTCCAATGCGATTGATATGACTAAGGGTTTCCTTGAGAATCTTGAGAAGAGGTGTAGCTAAAAATGAAAAGGCTAAAACTAGTACACTTTTGTCAAACCTTATCTAATGAGATACAAAGGGAAAGGAAACATAAGGGAGTACATTATGGAAATGTCTTGCCTTGCTTCAAAATTGAAGGCACAAATTAGAATTATTTGATGAATTATCAGTGCATTTGGTTTTGATACCTCTTTCGACACAGTTCAGTCGATTTAAAGTAAGCTATAATTGTCAAAAGGACTCTTGATCTCTTAATGAGCTCATCTCACACTGTGTTTAAGAAGAGGAAAGGTTGAAACATGAGAAGGCTGAAAGTGCTCACTTAGCTATTACCTCCAAGGACAAAAGGATCAAGAAAAGAAAGGAAGGTGAGTAAGCTATGGGATTAGCACCGCAAAAGAAACAGCATAAGGAACTGCAAAAAGGAATGAACTGAGGATGCTTGTTTCATTTGTGGAGCGTAGGGTCATAAAAAGGGAGTGTACCAATTATCACACATGGCATGCAAAGAAAGGTATGATTCTTAATTTTGTTTATTCTGAAGTTAATTTGACTTCAGTATCTAGACACACGTGGTGGATAGATCATGTTGCAACGGCTTACATTATTGTGTCTATGCAAGGTTTCCTGAGTTGTCGAAAGTCTAATGATGGTAAAAGATACATCTACGTTGGTGATGGCAAATCATGGAGGTTGAAGCAATAGGAAAATTTATATTATTGATAAGAACTGGATTTTATTTGGATTTGAATGAGACTTTTATTGTACCATCATTTAGACAAAATTTGGTTTTCTATTTCTGTTTTGAACAAAATTGGATATAATTATTCATTTAGAAATAGCAAGTTTAGTCTCTTTTATGATTCAAAATTGGTTGGTATCAGTTCTTTATCATATTATGATAATCTATATTTACTTGATACAATTGCCTCTTTTAACGAATCAGTGCATGTTCACACATGAAGTCTAAAGTGAAAATTAACCAAAAAATTTAGCTTGATTGTAGCACAAGAGATTAGACCACATCTCTAAAAGGAGAATTGAAAGACTTGTAGCAGATAGTATTCTCGATCCCCTTGACTTTACTGATTTTGATATGTGTTAATTGCATAAGGGAAAACATTATAAAGGGAAAATAAACAAATGTTAGGAGATATGGTGCCAATAAGGCTTTAGAAGTCTTAGAACTTATACACATGAACATTTGTGGACCATTCCCTACAGCTTGTTGGAATGGTTAGCAGTCTTTTATAACATTCATAATGATTTTTCAAGATTTAGCTACTTATATCTCATTCACGAGAAATCACGGTCATTGGACATGTTCAAAAGCTATAAAGTTAAAGTTGAAAATCAACTTGGCAAAAGGATTAAAAGCATTAGATCTGACTGTGGTGGTAAATACTATGGTAGATATGATGGATCGGGGTGAACAACATCCAGGACCCTTCGCTAAATTCTTAGAAAATGTGGTATCACCCCACAATACACCATGCTAGGTCCATCTAGCATGAATGGTGTTGCTTGAAGATGAAATAGGACGCTCAAGGACTGGTAAGGAGCATGATTAGTCATTCCACCTTACTAAAATCACTCTAAGGAGAAGCTTTAAAGACCGTAACATACTTACTCAACAGAGTTCCAACTAAAGCAATTAATAAGGCCCCTTATGAGCTTTGAATGGTCAAGAAGCCTAGTTTGAAGCACTTACATATTTGGGGCTATCCAGCTAAGGCAAGGCCTTACAGGCCTAATGAAAAAGAAACTAGATTCAAGGACTATTTGTTGCTGTTTTATTGGATATTCTGAAAGGTGCAATGTCACTAGTTTTATAATCCCACAATTAAGTCAATTTTGAGACAATAAATGCTTAGTTCTTTGAGGATATTGAGTTTAGGGGGAGAGAAAGAGTTAATGATTTTTTTCTTTGAAGAGGAATATGTTGATATTCCTCCAATTGCTATTCAGAATGATCAGGATTAGGCCACTATACTTGACATATTCAAGAAGCAATTCCAGATTAGACACTATCATTAAACCTCCTGTTCAAGTTTTAGAAATTATTTAGAAAAACAAACTCTACAACCTTAAGAACCAATGCCATTAAGGAGATCCACTAGGGAGAAAAGAAGTGAGATTGAATGATTATGTTCTATTGCTCCAAGAACATGATGTTAGCATTGGAAGCGAAAGATGATCCAATAAACTTCCATTGAGCCATGGAAAGTTCTAACTCTCAAAGGTGGATTGATGCCATGAATGAAGAGATAAAGTCCATGAAGGACAATGATGTATGGGACTTGTTCCTTTGCTGAAGTGCGAAACCCATTGGCTGCAAATGGATATTTAAGACCAAAAGGGATTCAAAAGCAAACATAAAAGATACAAGGCAGTCTTGTCGTTAAGGGCATTACACATAAAGAAGGGATTGATAATAAAGAACTTTCTCTCCAGTATCATTGAAAGACTCTTCCGGGACAATAATGGCACTTGTAGCTCATTTTGACCTTGAGTTACATTAGATGGATGTAAAGACCATGTTTTTCCATGGTGATATTGATGAGACAATATATATGCAGTAGCCAAGAAACTTTGTTTCAAAAGATTCAAAGCAAATGGTATTCAAATTAAAGAAATCCATCTATGGATTCAAGCAATCGTCTCGTTAATGGTATTACAAATTTCATCAAGTAGTTATCTCGTTCGATGTTGAGATAAATGTTGTTGATGATTGTATATATCACAAGTTCAGTAGGAGTAAGTATATATATTTCTGGTTTTATATGTTAATGACATATTGATTGCCACTAATGATATAGGTTTATTGCATGAAATGAAGAAATTTCTATCAATCAAATTTGAAATTAAGGATCTTGATGGCACTTCCTTTGTATTAGGAATCCATATACATCAGGATCATTCTCCAGGTATTCTTAGGTTATCGGAAAAGAGCTATATCGAAAAGGTAATTAAGAGATTTGGCATGCAAGATTATAAACCAGGCAACACCCATGTCACTGAAGGAGAAAATTTTAGTCTTGATCAATGCCCCAAGAATAATTTTGAAATTAACGAACTACGGTAGATCCCTTATGCTTTAGCTATTAGGAGTCTTATGTATGCTCAAGTTTGTACGCGTCTGGATATTGCATACATTGTTGGAATACTAGGGAGATATTTAACTAACTTGGGAATGGATCATTAGAAGGTAGCCAAATGAGTCATATGGTACTTACAGAGAACAAAAAATTACATGCTCACATATAGGAAATCAAATCAGTTGGATATGATCGGTTATTCTAATTCCGATTTCGTGGGATGCCAAGATAGTCATAGATCCACTTCAAGCTATATCTACTTGCTTCCTGGAGGTGCCATATCTTAAAAGAGTGCTATGAAAACACTTGTAGCTTCTTCCACCATGCAGCTGAGTTTATAGCATACTATGAGACATCTAGTTATGGAATTGGCTATGAAACTTTATCACCAAGCTAGCATTGTCGATAATAGACAAAACCTCTCAAGTTATTCTTTCAATAATCACGGTACTATATTCTAACAACAATAGGACTCGATAAAGTCAAAGCATATAGACATCAAGTTCCTAGTTTGAAAGAAAAATGTTGAATCTGAAGTTTAATGTGAATTTTGATGAGACAATTTAATGTATAATCAACTATTTATTTGTTGTAAACTACATTTAATTAGTCATGTATATATACATGCACGATTTATGCGTGTTTGTGGTGTTTTTTGCAAGTTTTAGCATAAGCAAGAGCTGTTGAAGGTAAGCCATAACAAGTGGTCGAGGGTTGACAAAGCTATGGTCAAGGATCGACAAGCTCAAGTATGCCTAAACAGTGGTTGAGGGGTTGGTCGAGTCCTAAACAAGTTAAGTAGTTGAGGCTTGATAAGTTAAGCCGGAAGCGTAACAAGCTAAAGAAGAGAATAGACTTGTCGAAGGTCAAGTTTATGGCTCGATGTACCAATAAGTTAATGCTCGACCATACAGAACAAAGGCTTAACAAAGCTAAAGAAGCAAACAATGCTATCCAGGGTTTCGTTGAGGGCTCAATGCCAATTTGAGGCTCGAAGAAGCGCGCTTGTGAAAGTTGTCGATGGAAATTAAGGCATGACATATTGTGGCGTAATGAGTATTTGAGGGGCGATAGCTTAAAGTCTGAAGCTGTATGACAAGAAAAGAGCTGTTGAAGCGCATTAAATGTTGCAAATTATGACGTTGTCTCTAACAGACATTTGAAATTCAATACTATTTATATGCAAGTCCTGTAAAACAACAAAGGAAGAAGAAGTGCCAAAATCATTACGAGCTCATTAATTATGATCAAACAAAATTTTTCTTTGTTCTCTTGTACATAATATTGCAAATTATTAAGAGAGAGAAAATACACTCTTGCGCTTAGTTAATATTAATCGCTATTTCTTTTAGAGCACTTAGAGATAGAGGAAATGTTTTATTTCCTGAGTTGTGTAATTGTTCATCTTAAGTTAGCTTTTGATATTACTTGAAGTGGTGGTAAAGATCTCAATAGAGACAATTTAAGGACTGTGGAGAGTAGAAAGTGGGCAAACTCCACATTAAATCTGGCTTTATCTTCTCCTCTATCTTTTTAATTTATGCTTTATATCTATTATTTATTTATCCACTGCAAGTTTATTTGTTTTTTTATCTACTGAAGTTAAAATTAATTATTTTGAAATTTTTGAGCAAACACTCAATTCACCATCTCCCTTCACTCTTCGAGTACCCTATGCATTTTCAATTGGTATCAGAGCTATCTCCATTATTTTACGCTTAATTTGAATAGAGTAAAGATCATCAGTAATATACACTAGGGTTTTTTAGGGGCAAGCTAATAAACAGACCTCCACTTCTAAATGGGTAATTACCCTACTGAAGATAGGATGAAAATATTTTAAAACTCCCAAACATATTGATATGGAACATTTTTGAAAATGAGTCTCTTAAAATTGAAGGAAAATCAAGCTGGTTTTACAAAAAATGATTGGAAAAAGCTTGATTTAAATGGAATTGCAATGAATATTTTACATTACGGAATAAAAAAATGTGATTATAATAGAATTTGTACATGTTCTTCCGCAAAAGAAATTTGGGATGAGCTAAAAAAGACTTGTGAGGGAATATCTAGTGTTTGAACACCAAAATAAGTCTTTTTATGCGGTGAATTTAAAAATTTTAATATGTTTCCTAATAAATCTATTGACAAAATGCATAATAGACCCATAATATTATAAATCCTGTCACGTCTCAAGGGGTACCCTAAACGTGGCAATCCACCGTACACAATATTAAAGCCTAGGAATGACTACTCCAATCACGCAAAGGCTTCCACATTGTGTACAAGGCATCTAATACATGGAGGAGACACATCGGAGTGATGCATTTTATATTGATATAGCTTGAGTAACAATGTAAAGGAAATATAATTCACTCTACTTCAATTACAATTCATCCAAAGCTTCACTAAATATCTATTTACAACAATTCACAAAACCTAGCTAATATCTTCAAGTATTCTTTGCTTCATGCCGAATTCCGATGTCATATTCAGCTCAAACATTCTCGTCCCAGGTACATTCTCCAGTCAACCCTTTATTAAAACATCTATTGAGGTATAACTAACTAGCTTAGTGAAGTTCCCTTAATTTCGTACCATAACATACAATTATAATTCATCCATATGCTATGCATTAACAAACACATGACATACAAGCATATGACTTTTCGTAGCCATATTGAATGGATTTACCCCTCCATTCGATTGGTTCCATAAGTCATGCAACCATAATTCCAATCTTGAGAGGGGATTCCATAAGTCATGCAACCATAATCCCGATCTCTTTCTCTTATTAACAACCTCTGTTGTTTTATTTGGTAGTTTTAAGTGCCTACCCCCTTTCGTTACCTTAAGCGATCTCACATCCTTAATGTTAACAAATGCCCCCCTCGACCTTCCTTTAATATACTTTTGTCCCACCAAAGGTATATTAACTAATACAATGTACTCAATACGTGATATGTCATGTACAGTGTATTCATATAATCTGGCATGTTAATTATGTAGTTAAGAGCGATCATAGAAATTTCAAACAATTCAAATCTATGCTAAACTCATACAATGATTTTACAACATCTCACATCGATATACTTATCATTCATTCAACCAAGATTATACCACAACTCATCACAATTTTATCTTTTTCTAATTCTAGTGCAACTAACTACAAGCACAAGTAAGGTAACAAATAAGAAAAACTACTCACCATTGATCTCACCGTCTCTAGTAAAAGTAATTCAGTGTAAGAATCGTCGATTTTGGGTCACCTAAAAAGAAGAAATACCAAATGAGTATTTCTACTCAAAACTAATCCATTCAATCTCAAACAAACTATCAAATTCGTAATTCTCGTCTAAGCGGGAATTCCAACTTAAAACAGCCATAACTTGGTCATTTTAACTCGGAATTTAGTAAATTATATATCGATTTCTATGTACTTCGAAATATATATCTAATTCTAATATCATATTTAAGTTTTGAAAACTTTGAAGCTTCGAAAGGATCTGATCAGATCAGAACAGTAGCGAAAACCGATTTAAAAAATTGATATTGTGAAGGTTCATGAAGTTTCTACTATCCAAAGTAAGTATACATGCAACATGAACAAGTTTATATCATAAATGATATGTCATGAGATATATATGTACATGTTTTTGATGATATTTACTAAAAGAAATTTTTAGAAAACTTTTTCCTTGTAAGATTTTATGAAAAATTAACTTAGAAAGGCTAGTATTGTATTCTTGACAATTCCTACTGTTTTAGAAAAATTCCTTGAAAAAATTTATTTATTCTTGTTAAAAAGCCTTCATTATGTAATTCCTTAAGGCCTTTGTTTTCAATCAACAATTCCCATTTTACACTTTGTAAACATGTTTTTAAATATGTTCATCCCATAATCCGAATTTTGTAAAAATTGTTTTTGTGTGATTCCTTTAAGTAAAAACATTTGATACTTAAAAATTAAGGCTCAACCACACCTAGCCACTAAGACTTCATTTCTTTAATAAAACTTTCATTTGAGTTTGAAAAATAGGGTTTTTATACAATTACTCCATTATTACAAATTTCTTAAAATGATAAACAACTCAAATTTTTCACTTTATTTCTACTCCTTGTCTACATATTTCCTTAGCAAATCCCATATTAACTTATAAAAATCATTATTTGATGATGTCCATGACCTAAACTCTTCCTTTTTCATATAAAACACAAGTTTTGGAGTTGATAAAAGGTTTTTAAAGGCATTGTCTTGAAATCATCCAAATTCACAAAGTTAAAATAAAACTCAAATTTTATATTTTGTAATCTCTTCCTATTTGAGAATCTCTATTAGTAGATCTACCATTTACTTATCAAAAACATCTCCTATTGATACCTATTCCACAACCTTTCATTTTTTAAAACAATCCTTCATTTTGGTTTGAAAAATGGTTTTCAAAATTGGTCTTGGTTGAGATCCGAATTTACAAAATTTATTTTTGGACATAATTTTTGATAAAACTATCTAAACTTATTAAAATTTATCCTTTACATATCCTATCTTAAGAGCCTTCTATATCTTGAATAAAAACTTCATTTTTGAGTTGGAAACATGTTTTTAAGTTAGGCATTTGTCTAGATCAAAAATAGAGTTTTATTTTAAAAATAATCTTTGAAATCACCTTTGAATCATATAAATGAAGTCTTGATGATATATTACATTAAGCATTCATTATTTAAGTAAAAATTCTATTTTGACACTTGAAAGTGGTTTTTAAAAATGGTCTTGCCTAGATACGAATTTATCATTTTTGTTTGAGTTCAAAACCAAGATCTACACTTAATATAACATAATATAAAAGAAATCCATGGTAGTAAACTATAAACCCATAGATCTAAACATAAACATGATCAAAGTTACATATAAATTAGATCTACAAAATATAACTACTTTTAGCAAAAAAAAAATAAATAACAAAGAGAATAGTCATGGTAAGAGAGTGTTTCATTTTTCATCATCATCTTAGCTTTTAAGCTATGGAAGGTTATTTGATGCATGAAACTCTCACTATACTTCACCTATATCATCTATGGAAGCTTTGGACAAGAGTTTTATCAAAGGGTCTTGAAGAAATATGTGGGAGCTCATTTATGGAATAGGGTAGCAAGTGTTCTTGCAAGAACAAGAACAAAAGAAGAGAGAAAGAGAGAAACAAATAGAGAAAAAGGTAAGGAATGTAAAGTTTGAAGTGTAAATGAAGAGAGAGAGGAAAAGGAGTTTTAAAACACTTAAATGAAGTAAAAAAAAAAAAAATGGCAGCCAAGATATCCACATAGCAGCAAGAATTTTAGAAAGAGAGAGAGGGAATCTAGTTGGTTTTTAACTCGAAATTGTAATGTGTAATTATGTGTAAGTATTGCTTCTTAAAGAAGGTTGAAAGAGATCTATTTTAATCAATTTGGAGTAATTCAAACAAAGGCGGCCAAAGAAGGTAAAAATCTGCCATGAAGTGATATATGAAGTTAAAAGATAAAGTGAAAAAGAAGTGATGTTTGAAAAGTACAAAAAGGTATGGGTTTGTAAGAGTACTTTCTTAATAAATAATGTAAAAATAAGAAAATATAGAAAATGTATTCCAAATATTTATAGCAGATTTTTCATAATAAAATAAGATAATTAATAATTTATTTTAGTGAATTATCAAATAAGACCGTATGATCAAAATACCGAATAAGCTATAAAGATATTTTTATAACTCGAAAAATTCTAAAATTTATTTTATGAAAATAAAAATATTTTTCAATCATTAAATTAATTTTTTTTATTTTAGTATCGGGTCTTAAACAGAAACTGATCCCGTAAAAACCCGAAAGAAAAAAGCAGAATTTTCTATGATATATAAAATATTTATCTAAAAATGTAAGGCTTATAAGAATAATAAGATTGTGTAATGAATAGTAGTGAATAGTACAAAAGACTAGTTAATTATCGGTATAATGAAATACGAATATAATCGCAAAATCAATATTCTAGTTATCAAAAAATATAAAACTGGTATTTTTGAAATCCTTATGAAAATATGAGTCTAACGGTATTAATGGTATATTTTTGATATCTCGAGCCCCAAGACACGCTTTTCAAAGTCTGTGTCCGAACGGGTTCGAAATAGGTAAAAAATTTACCAATCTAATATTTTTAAGCGACCTTATATTACTATGAGTTATTCTACACACTTAAACTATACCTCGGCCTCTAGGGCTAAGAGCGCGAGATTTTCGGACTTGAACTGCTATATTCCACTTAGGGTTCCCAAGTGATTTTCTGGTTTAGATCTTTGTTAATTTGGAAACTGATGTTTTATGTTTATACAACATATTTAATTTGAGAAATTTATTTTAAATTTTATTTTTGTAAGTATTTAATATCTCTCAACGTTTTCGGAATTCTTGAATTGAGTTTTATTTTCCGAAGGTTATCGTTATTTACTTTTTAATAATTTGTTTTTTGGGCTCTATATTACCCGATTTTAAAATCAAGTTAGGTATAGAATTTGTCATACATAGTAGTTTTGGATTTGAACTATTGAGATCTTATTTTATTTTTAAGGAATCATTTTCTCAAGATTAAGAAATTTCTATATTCGCTCGTGATTTAAGACTAGTTGAAGTTCAGTTTTAATTTGGAGTCATTTTTATAGTTTATTTTTTATATTTATTTTGAATGATTTACTGAAATTTTCCGGAGCTTAAAAATCCTCTAATGTGCATAAAAGAACTTTACTAATTTGGAAATTAATTATAAACTTCTTAGGTCACTTCCAAATGATTGGGAAGCTAAGAGGACAGCTATAGAGGAAGCTAGAGATCTCTCACACCTTAAGTAAAGAAGAGCTTCTTGTGCGCTCAAAACCCATGAGCTCATCAAGAAACAAGGTAAAAAAGACAACAAGAAGGCTATATTATCCTGAAAGCTACAAGACAAGACTCAAGTGATGAAGAACATAAGATAACAAGAGATCTTGCCTTGAGGTCAAACTAGTAAGTTGAAAAAAAAAATGATGATTTATGAAAGTCATTTAGGACCCACATTGTCCATATTTTGTCAAATAGATAATAAAGCTTATTTTAAAGAAAAGTTTAAACCATGAGGAACAAGTTTTATTATAAACTAATCAAGTTTATGAGAGTACAAGATCCTAATTAAACCATCAAGATTATTCTTGCACAATATAAACTCAAACAACATCACTATGATCATACATGATTCACGAACCGTTATTATTATACATACTACTATGATATGATATATGTATAAGTCTTGTTTATTCAAGAAAGGTTGTCAATGTTCAAAGGTGATTATTTTCGAAACTCAGATAGATGAGAACGTCGCAACCGTCTTAAGAATAGAACTTTCATAAAATTTCTTTTCTACCTAGAATAAGTTTTCTAGATTATAAGTTAAGCAAAGATTAGTATAGAATACTTATCTTGAGTAATTCCTTTTGGTAGGTGACGAAGGTGAAGGCTTGTCATTTCCCGAGGACTATTTTGACTGAAAATATTCTACAATGGCTGAACGAGTTACCTTGCTTTACGTATTTATGTTTGTGCTTGTAAAATAGAGTATTAGAAGTTAGACAAAGGATAAAAATGAATTATTTGTGGGAATAGGGAATCTATGCGTGTGATTCATTGGTTGATTAAATGAATGATAAGTATATCGAAACACCATGTGATTGCTAAATGTCAATGCATGATAGGTTCCTATTGATTGTATGTTTATGATAATTGTTTAGTCATCTTGAAAAGGAATTTAACTTGAATTGGGAAAATTATAAAATGAATCATGCATGGCATAAAGTGAGTCACATTGCACTGCACTGCTATTTCTACGCATGAGGCCGGTAGGTAAAGGTACCTAGCTCCAGCATAAAGAACTACAACGTTTGGAGAATACGACTTCATGGAGGAGCTGCGTTGGATCGTATGCTAAAGAGGAATTAGTAGTGGTCGGTTTTTGGAACCCTAGACGGTTGAACAAACCCTAAAAGTGCAACATTCTGTAACCCTTGATATGGAGGGCGTAGATCCATTCTGCTCATGACACTGGTAAATCACGAGTGTATGTGACCATATGTTTGATGCATTGCATACGATTGATTAATTAACTTGTTTGTCTTGGTTAATATGAATAAGTTATTACGGAATTATCTCACTAAGCTAGTTGAAAGCGTACCCCCTTATAGATTCTTGTTACAGATGGAGTATAACAAATATTTATGGGTGAACCCAAGACTGCGATTTTGTTAGGTAAGATCCGAAGCCTTGGAAGTACTTGTAGTAAAGATCTTTTGCTAGGACTTTAGTAGGCTGATGATTGAAGGAAAAATATGTAAATTTTTATGGAAAGACCTTATTTGTTTTGATGTAAGAACCGACATGGATTTAAATTATGCAATTGTTATTTCAAATTTCTTGCATGCTATAATGATGCCCTCTCATTAAATTGCATAACTCTGATGGTAAGTCTAATAGTAAAAGTAGACCATGTGCATAATATCGAAGCTTTTGCATGACTAAGGTTGTCACTTTAAGCTTTAATATTATGTAAGGTGAACTGTCATGTTTAGGGTATCTCTGGAGCGTAATAAATTAAAACTGATAGTGAAAGGCTAAATGATGAGATAGACAGTTTGAATATAGAAAATGAAAGGTTAATTATTAAGTACACAAATTTGAAAAGCAAAAATAATGAGTGAAAGGAAGTAAAGGAGAAATTAAAGATTGAAAATGATTTGCTCGACATTGAAATTAAAACCATAAATGATAACAATATCACATGTGCTAATACCTGCAGTAATGAGATAATTAAAGAGCTGAAAATTTTGAAAAATAAAAATAAAATTTAGGAAACCAGCTTGGATGATTCAAGGGCCACAATAGCCAAGTTCACAAATGGAAAGAAAATTTTGAACACACTTCTTAGTAGCTAAAAGTGTGATTCAAATAGATTTGGAATTGACTATAGTGGAAAAAAATAATTGTAAGTCCCTCAAAACAAAATTTATTAAAGCTACTTATGAGACAAGTAATTATTATGACCAAACAAGTCATATTACACATAACTGTGTAATAAAAAAAATCTATGAATTTGAAACATCAAAGTAAGTTTGTTTAGATTCCAAAAAGAGAAGTTTTTGTCTCCCTGACCAAAAGGACCTAAACTAAAATGGGTACCAAAGAAGTAATGATTTGTTTTGCATGGATCCTCAAGTGGAAGCAACAAATTGTACTTGGACACTGGCTGCTCAAGACAAATGACGGGAAACATGTCCAAATTCACATCACTTGACTTGAAGGATCATGGAATGTTACCTTTGGGGATAACAGAATATCTACAGTCATAGGTGAAGGTAACATTCTCATTAACCAATATTTAATTATTAAAAATGTTTTGCTTGTCGATAATTTAAAACATAATTTTTTGAGTATTAGCCAATTGTGTGATAACGGGTTTAAAATAATATTTTCTACCAAAAAGTGTTCTATTAAAAGAATTAACAATAACCAATAATGTTTTGAAGGATATAGATAAGAAAATATTTATAAAATCAATTTAGATGATTTTAAATCTTCAAATGAAACTTGTATATATTCTGAAAATGACAATAGTTGGCTATGATATAGAAAACTAGGACATGCTAGCATGAACATCATTTCAAAACTTATTAAAAAGATCTTATCAAAGGTTTACCAAAGTTAAAATTTCAAAAGAACAAGATCTACCATGCATGTCAAAAGGAAAAGCAAACTAAGACTTCTTTTAAGTCTAAGGATGCTATCTGCACATCTAGGCCATTAAAACTATTGCATATGAATTTATTTGGTCTTACACAAACCTTAAGCTTAGGAGGAAAGAAATACACTTTGGTTATTATTAATGATTTTACTAGATACACATGGACTTTTTTTCTTACATCTAAAGATAAAACTAATCATGTTTTTTTTTAGATAATGCAAGAAAGTCCAAAATGAAGAAGGTTTTAACGTTGTTGCAATTCGAAATGATCACGGGTCATGAAATGGAAATTTTTTGTAATACTTTTGGTATTGAACAAACTTTTTCAACTCTTAAAACCCCACAACAAAATGGTGTAATCAAAAGGGAAAATAGAACCTGATTGAAATAGCTAGAATTATGTTGTGTGAAAATAATTTGCCAAAATATTTTTGAACTGAAGTTGTGAATACAACATGCTATGTTTCAAACCGAATTTTTATAAGACCAATTTTAAAGACGACCCCCTATGACCTTTAGAAAGGCAAAAGGCCTAACATATCATATTTCTATCCATTTGGCACCAGGAGTTACATTTTAAACAATGGTAAAGAACAATTGGCTAAATTCAACTCCAAAAGTGATGAAGGAATTTTGTTAGCATATTCTTTAACAAGTAAAGTTTATAGAGTTTTTAACAAAATAACTTTAATTGTTAAAGAATCAATTTATGTTGTTTTTATGATTCTTTGCCTGATGTATGCTCATCTGATGATGCTGATGGTGTATGTGCTGATTTAAATAAATTCTCACTTGGAAATGGTAATAAAGAAGATACTGAACAAAAATTGGATGTTGATATGCATGAATTTAATAATGCTGATTTGCCTAAAGAATGGAAGTATGCTTAATCATATCCTAAAGATTTAATAATTGGAGAACCTTCTAATCGTGTTCAAACAAGATCATCTTTAAGGAATTTAAGCAATCTAGTTTTCTTATCTCAATTTGAGCCTAAAAACATTGATGAAACCTTATAGTATGAATTTTGGATTAATGCAATGCATGATGAATTAAACCAGTTTATAAGAAATGATGTATAGTTTTTGGATCCTAGACCTGTTATAGGAACCAAATGGGTTTATAAAAACAAACTTGATGAATCTGGTTTAATAATAAGAAATAAGGCTAGATTGGTTGCTGAAGGTCACAATCAAGAAGAAGGAATTGATTTTGATGAGACCTTTGCTCCAGTTGCTCGACTAGATTCCATTCCAATACTTTTGGCTTTTGCAGCTTTTAAGGATTTCACTCTTTTTCAAATGGATGTCAAAAGTACATTCTTAATGGTTTTATAAAAGAAGAAGTTTATGTAAAACAACCACCAGGTTTTGAAAATAATGAATTATCAATCATGTTTTCAAATTAAACAAAGCTTTTATAGACTAAAGTAAGCTCCTAGAGCTTGGTATGAAAAGCTTAATAACTTTCCTGTTAAACAATGGGTTTTTTAAGAGGAAAAGTTGATACAACTTTATTTATTAAAAATCATAGGTCTGATATATTGGTTATACAAATCTTTGTTGATGACATTGTGTTTGGAGCTACAAGTATGAGTCTCATAAAAGATTTTGTCGAGTCCTTGAAAAATGAATTTGAAATGAGTATAATGGGGAAACTCAATTATTTTCTCGGTCTTCAAATCAAACAAGTTGAAAATGGAACCTCTATCAATCAAGCTAAATATACAGAAATTTTGTTAAAAAGGTTCAAAATGGACAATTGCAAAATCATAACCAACACCTATGAGCACTAATATTAAGCTGATAAAGATGAAAAAGGTAAAAATGTTTGTGAAAAGATGTATAGAGACAAGATGGGTAGTTTATTTATTTGACAGCTTCTAAACCTGATATCATGTTCTCTGTATGTGTATGTGAATGGTTTTAATCTTGCCTAAAAGAATCACACTTGAATGCAGTAAACGCATTTTCAAGTATTTTACAGCATGATTGAAATTGACTTGTGGTATCTAAAATTTACTTCTTTCAATCTGATTAGATACTCTGATTCTGACTTTGTTGGGTGCATAGTAAGTAGGAAAAGCACAAGCTGCACATGCCATTTTCTTGGAAATTCTTTGATATCTGGGCACTCTAAAAAGCGAAATTCAGTTGCACCCTTAACTGCTAAAGCTAAATATATTGCAGCTAGTAGTTGTTGTACATAAATTTTATGGATGAAGCAAATCTTGCTTGATTATGGTTTAATTTTTGAAAATATTCCAATTCGAAATTATACATCATTTCATTAGAGATTATGTTCTAAACAAAAATAACAACTTGGAATTTATCAATACATACAACCACATCGCTGATATTTTTACTAAACTCTTGAGTAAAGATCATTTATGCACTTTAAAAAGAGATTTAGGAATGATCAACCAAGATGAGTGCTAAGTATTATTGAACCAAGTTAACATAGAGCATAATTTTGGGCTAAATAAGTTAGTAAGTATGATATATGCTTAATGATCTGGACTGTGCTTGTATTGGATTCGTTTATGTGCTAATATGTGATAATCTGGTTTGATTGCTGCATTTTTTTGAAGATAAATGCTCTAATGTGTTGACAATCTGTTATATATGAGCTTACTATTTTTGGTGAAGTCCTCTAGTGTTGAGGCATTTATGGTGAATTCCTATCCGTGTATAGGCAAATGTGTGTGAAGACTTATCAGAATGTAGGCAAGCTATGAAGTCCTATCCATGTATAGGCAAGTAGTGAAGTCCTACATAAGCATAGACAAGTGTGGTAAAGTCCTACGTAGGCATCGGCATTTGTAGTGAAGTCCTATCGATGTATAGGCATATGTGTGAAGTCTTATGTAAGCATATGCAAGTGTGATGAAGTCCTATCAGAGTATAGGTAAGTGGTGTGAAGTCCTACATTCATGTAGACAAATGTGAAGTCCTCTTTCGAGACATTTGTTTTGAGCTGAATGTTGATATTTGTGCATCTCTCATTGCTGACGTATATTAAATATGTTATCATATTGTTTTTTATGAGTATAAAGGGGGAGAAGAAGTGGATGTACAATTAACAATATGCACGAAGTATGTTTTAATAGGGGGAGAAAATGACATATTAAGTATAGTTTATAATTTTCTAAAAGTTAAGCACCAAAAGTCTATTTTTGAAACTTGGAAAATTGAAAATTTCCTTAGAACCCAGATACTTAATTGAGGGGAGTAGGATGATATGAATATGAGTTAATTATGCTTAAATTGTCCTCATAAAAAATGGGGAGATTGTTGAACTTGAGAGTTCAATGTGAATTTTGATGAGACAATTTAATGCACAATCAACTATTTATTTGTTGTAAACCACACTTAATTTATCATTTATATATATGCATGCTTTGTGTGTGCTTGTGGTATTTTTTTGTAGGTTTTAGCAGAAGCAAAAACTGTCGAAGGCAAGCCATAGCGAGTGGTTGAGGATTGACAAAGCTATAGTCAAGGCTCAACAAGTTAATTCGGATCTGCAACAAGCTAAAGAAGAGAATAGACTTGTTGAGGGTCAAGTTTGGGCTTCGATGTGTCAAAATTGAGGCTTGATTAGTACAAAACAAAGACTTGACAAAGCTAAAGAAGCAACTTAAGAGGTGAAGTACATAGAGGGTTTGACGTGATGAAAACTTAGGGTTCAACGGACCAAATTTGAGGCTTGAAGAAGTGCACATGTGGAGAGGCTATCGAGGGCAAAATCAGGGCGCGATAGCTTAAAGTCTGAAGTTGATGTGGTAAGAAAGAGCCGTTGAAATGCATTAGATGTTTTACAGATTATGGTGTTGTCTCTAACAAACATTGCAAATTCAAAAGCTATTTATATACAAGTCTTGGAGAACAACAAAGGAAGAAAAAGTGCCAAAATCATTTACAAGCTTATTAATTACGATCAAACAAATTCCTTTTCTTTGTTCTCTTGTACATAATATTTGGAAAATATTAAGAGAGAGAAAATACACACTAATACTTAGTTAATATAAATTGCTATTTCTTTTAGAGCACTTAGAGAGAGATGAAATATTTTATTTCCTGAGTTGTGTAATTGCTCATCTTGAGCTAACTTTTGATATTAATTGAAGTGGTAGTGAAGATCTCGATGGAGGCAATTTGTCGACCGTAAAGAGTGGAAAGCGGGTTGAAATCCACTTTAAATGTGACTTTATTTTCTCTATCTCTATCTTTTTAATTTACGCTTTATATCTTTTTTTTATCTTCTGCAAGTTTATTTTTTTTTTTTTATGTGTTGAAATTAAAATTAATTATTTCAAAATTTTGAACAAATACCTCCCCCCCTCTTGAGTATTCTTAGTGCATTTTCAAAAAAAGTTTAGATTGGACAATTATCTAAACTCATTGGAACAAACTCCATAACTATGGATTCGCTTACTAAGGGATTATAACCAAGGTCTTTTATGAGCATGTTGCTCGTATGGGTGTTATAGATGTTCAAAATATACAATTTTAGTGGGAGTTTGTGTTTGTTTAGTGCCTGTCAATATAGACACATTATATTGTCATTTTTTATATAATTTATGTTAAATTTAATGTTGAGATTGTTTTATGTTATAAAGTATTTAAAATATTTTCTCTTTGAACTTATTTAAATTGATCTCACTAAGGCATAAGGTTGGATCAGTTGGAATTAGGCACGCTTAGATCACACTACTTGTATTTTCCATGCTACACATCCATGATTGATCCATATCATTTGATTGAATAATACATGTGATCATTGATGGGTTTGGTTATGATAAATGTAACGACGGTCACTTTGGTCCCTTGTTAATATCTTTGATGGATGGGATTTTTGGAGATGCATACAACAATGATAGCAAACGTTTTGAGTACTCATAAGGTTTTCTAATACATAAATATAAGATAACACATATAGCTCAAGTAGGATTTTATTGGGTTAATAAACTAATCATGTAAGCTTATATGTTAACTATTGTGTATCGTGGGCTATCATATTATGTCAAGCCCTAAATTAATCTAATAAGGTCATGGACTTCAATGCATCTAAATAAAGTGTGAGCTAATATGTGTAGAGACCAAAGTATTATTTCTACTTTTATGATAGGGCAAATTAGAAATAATGAAAGCTAACCCTAGGTTAACTCATATGTATATGGGATTATGTTTCCCAAGAGAGTATTAGAGTTTTCTTCATAGTCATCCCATCATCAAGAAGGGTAAACAACCTAGAACTTCTTGGAAGGCCAAAATAACCTAAAGCTTCTCTAAAAAGGCAAAAGGCCAAAGTTACCATAAAGCCTAATCACGTTATTTTAATAGATTCAAGTATGCTTCTGTATCAAGTTTATTGTTGATAATTTGACATGATAGATCTGAGTTATATTTTAGATTTATTCTAAAATTCTAACAATATTCACTTTTGAACTGAAAAAGGGGAATCATGATCCTATTGGGATTTTTGAAAAGCAAGAAAATTTTTATTTTATTAATAATTACATATATATATATTGTATCACTACATAATAAGTTGCAAGACAATGTAATGCTATCAACTTGATTTTTTATACATCTGGAAATAACTATTTATTTGTTCATTGTAATAGATAAGGGATGTTCATAAACATGGAGCACTTACATGTAGGGGTGGGCACGAATTGTTTTTTTTTTTTTTTTCATCCCATAACAGTTTGGTTTGGATTAGAAATTTTCAAAACCATTAAATAATAGTTTGGTTCAGTTTGGATTGCGAATTAAATCAAAATTCTAACTAAAAATTTTCTTTATTATAGTTTTTTTACTTTTGTATAGATACTTAAATATTTATATAACTTTACAAAATTTATATTATAAATCATGATAAAAATTTTATGAATTCATCATATTTTTAATCTATAGTCCTTTATAAAATTAGTTATTCATTAATAAAATAAATATACTAACCGATACACTGTAAGTCATAATTTATAATTTTAATAGAACCATCAAGCATTCATCTATCAATAAATTTATCCAAAATAAAAAATCATATATCAACAAAAGTCATCAATGAATAAAATGATCCGTTGATAAAATACATTAAACAATTAATACATAATAAGAATTTATAATTAAATAAATATATTTTATATTTTATAAAATTAAAAACTATTATTTTAATAGTTCATCATCAACAAAAAAATACATATCATGAACTTAAAAAACAAATTTAAAAATTAACAAGTTGATTTTAATCAATAATTACCAAATAATAATATAAAATGAAATTATATGAATATATATGATTTTTGATCGATCATCATATTTTGGTTTAAAAAAAATTAATCAACATAAAAAATTTATAATTATAACTTACAAGTAAATTATTATTATATTTTTATAAAATGGTTTAGTTCAATTTTATGGTATTTGATTTTGGCCATTACGACTCTGGTTGACGGACAAGCTTATAAATTTATTGCATTAACCATTAAATTACGAGTTATTCTACAGTCACGTAAATGTAAATGGAAGCATTTGATTTATCTCGTGCTATTTTTATGGACTGCGTAAGTATCAGATACATACATATACATATTATACGGTCTATTTGTTTAGCTTTTCTTGATAAATATAGATATTTTTTAGAAACTTTTTTTTTAATAAATTATTTATTAAATATATATATATAAATAAAAGTTAGCAGTTCTCATGAAAAGATCAAATAAATCAAATATAAATAAAATATAAATATAAATCAAATATATTTATATATATCGTTTCGATACAAATACAATATAAATAAAAAACAGACCATTCAAACATACCGTATTATTTACTGTAACTTTGACGAGAGGAAAAATGAATCCAGGTCAGTCCCATTGGAATAACAGTATTTGTATCACTTGACTACAATCTTGGATTAACTTTTTTATCTTTTTTTAATTTTTAGTTTTGACTTTTTGTATGAAATTTAAGTGGTGTTTCATTAGTCCCATTGAAATTATAGTGCCATTGAAATTAATGCTATACTTGACCGGTGCCACCAATATGCTTTACACCTTTGGTGGACATGCTGTCACTGTGTAAACTTTTATTGAAATTCTTTACTAAGGATATCCATGCCCATCTTTCATGAATATTATGCATCCAGTAAAATTTGTCTTGACCAGAGCCTATGATGTTGGAGCGTATTAGAAGTTTAGAACAAGAGGACTGCTCTTGCTTCCTATCTTCTATAAGATTAAGATGTTTGATGTCCAAAATCAAAAGGACCATTCAAGAAGTACTTCCACCGACACCAAGAGAAGGGAGTTTATTTGCAAGTTATTAGCAAATGGAAGGAGGCTTTGTGATAGAATGGATCATTGGAAGGATTTGCAGTAAGTATCCATGGGTATGTCTTTGATTTTAGGTTTGTTTCTAATCTATAAAATAGTTAATTACAAATATATCATCTGTATTAATTTTTTTGACAAATAGGTGATCCGAGTTTCATATAAAAGTATCAATATAATTAATTATGATTAGAAGTATATGTGTTAGAGTCTTATTGGTTTGAAAAAAATAATAATCTAATAAGAAATATTACTAAATAGAATTAAATACATAAAATATTAAAAAAATATTTTTACAAATTGAGAAAATTGAAAAGTTTAAAATTAATTTTTATGATCAATAAAATATTAACACATGTAATTCTAAAATTCTTAAATAATATTGATACTTTTGTATTAAATCCGGATAACCTATTTACAAAAAAAATTAACATAAATCATATATTTACAAACTGATCAAAACATAGATGAGGTATTTCTAATTAACCCTCTATAAAAATATATTTGTCTGTTAGAATGCTACTTTATTCTGTCATACTAAACATTGCCTCTTTATCTGTAGATAGAACTGTCGACTAGATTAAGAACCTGTTAATGAATTTTGAAGTTCCTTTTGATGATATGTTAGTGGGAATGAGCACCATAAAGGCACTTGACAGGTAATCAGAAGATTAAAACATTAAAAACCTAATTTACTTATTAACTAGTTTTAGTTTTAGTAAAGTTGTCTCACGAGCTGCTTTAGATTCTTTAGTCTTTACCTAGTGCCAACGAAATTATGCCCCTTTAGATTCTTGACGCAGTTCCAATGAAATTATGCCAGCATCATGATTTTGATATTCAGGATGTTCTTTTCAAAATCCACGCCTCCAACTGATTTCCGATGGTCACACTATTGGTCTTTTTCAAGTTTTCTTTTAATAGGGCTGGTTCACTTAGCAATATGGAATAAAAAGGGATGAAATTTCAATTTAAAGGAATGTCATAGGTTGTAAGGGGTATTACAGTGATCACTTGGCATAAAAAGTAAAATAAGTATTTATTGAAGTAAAATATGAAATATCTATAATGCCCTTATATTTATTATAGAGAGATGATAATTATATAGGTGATATTTTCAAGATATGAGTATTTATGAAAAAAGTTGAAAAATAAATCATTGAATAGCAATTCATGAGAGTGAGGATATGAATGACTATTCATCATTTCACATAATAGCAATTTACTATAAATTGTCATTCCCCTCGAGTGAACATTATAATAGCATATTTAGGTAGATCGAGGAGTGAATGAATAGCCATTTATACTAAATGAATAGACAATTAGCTGCTTTAGTTTTTTAAATATATTCTTTTTAATATCATCTGCAATTAATAGTATATTATTCAAGTATTAATGAAAATTAAATTGACATCTAATGCTTAATGTTTGCTTAAGAGTTTCACAGGTATTGTAGTTGATCAAGAAAAGAAACACTAGTAGTGGTAGGTGGTGGTAGGAGATAGAGGTAATGGTCGCCAATTAATGTTGATGTTAGGCTGAGTTTAACAATTGTTATGGTTAACCATTATCCCTTGCAATCCATCATTAACTTACTTGTTACAGTGGCGTTTTACAATTCTAGAATTTAATGATTAACACATGATGAAAATAGTTTGAGCAAATGTTTTCATGGGACAAAGGTACTTGAATAGTTTTTGGTAATGCATAGTTGTGATTTGTTGTGAAATATAAGCTTTCTTACGGGTGGTCCTTTGAATAATCAGATGATGGATGCTATACAAAGTTGCCTCCTTCACATAGTAGAATTTCTTCGATTGCATCTCATTGATAATTTTTGTGCGGTCTACATTTCGAGTGTAGTTGACTTTATTCTAAAAAGTAATTTTTCCACATTTGCACTCTTAAATTCTATATATGTTTATAAGTACTATACATTATATATTATCGTAGTGTACAAGAGTTGTACATATTAATTAGCACTCTCCTATCTTCTTTAAACAATTACGAGGATCATTCGTTACTTGGATGATTTGATTATAGTGCTTTTATGCTTTCTTCATATTGTTATCACGTATCAATCTGTACTTTATTTTTGTCATAGGTGATAGTAGATTGCATGGTAACAATTATTTCTTTAGTGCTAAGAAACTTTTTTTCTTTCTTTTTTAAATTTTGAGCTATACTGTTAAAAATCTATAAAGAATTAAAATGTCAACTTTAATGTGTAAAAATATTGTTAAATTATATATGTTAAATTAAATAATATTAAAAAATGCAAATTTTAAGATAATGAATTCCATCCATCCATAACCCGAAAAAAGTAAATATATATCTATATTTGGTCTTGATTGACATTGTACCAAAAAGCCTTAAGATTCTCAACGTGCCTCCTTTGCTAGCACTTCCTATAAATACCATAAAAAGGAACAATCAATGGTTAAATTATACAAAATCATGGTAAAGAACCCATAATGAGTACATCTTAAGTGACCGCTCCTAAACAATAAGTCCTTAACCCTGAATGCCCAAAACAAGATCGTCTAGGTCATACCTTGAGTCCCTCTCTCCTTTCATTGAAGAAGGTATGGAGTGTAAAACAAGGACTCTACTCCAAATAAAATTGCACAGCCTTCTTAGTGTCCAAAAGGTCGACCCCTATAGAACGATGCCATCTCATAAAGGCTCTCAACTCATTGACGTCTCCTGCTTGTTTAAAAATAACGCTAGTTGACCTTCTACCGGTAGCAAACTTACCCAGTGCATTGGGAAAGGGAACATCGGACTCTAGTTCCACTACAATGAACCTTTGCTTTCAATTCTTAATGGATGAATCAAACCAGTAAACAATGCTAACTCCCTCATCTGCTATAATTGAAACCATTCTTGGTTAGGGCACTTGACAGTAAAAAAGTACTAAGTTGGGGAGAAGGTCTCCAACACAATCTGACACATAGGGCTTCAAAAGCAATTAATAGACTCCATGAATTCAACATCAATTGGCCTGGACTCCAATTGAAATGAACTAATACCTGCTCCTGGAATTCGACAAAGAAAACACAATCCAAACTCCATGCGCTTGGGATACACGCAAAACCTAGTGCATAAACCAGTACATTCGATCATTCGAGCTAGGTACAGTAATGGTGTAATCACTCGAAGACTCTGCAAAGAATTACTCTTGCACCACATGCAGATCATTCTTAAAAACCTCATTGCTATAATTGTTTGGTCGCTTGTAGGTGCTCAATAGGATGAAATGCCAAAGGCATCACCCTAATTGCCTTTCTCTACACCTTCAACTGGATATAAGTCTCTGGGCAAGCAATCCACGATAGCAAAGAGATTGACACTATCAAGAGACTTAGAATTATTCTTGGGAGCAATGCCATTCTTCTAGATCGTATGTTTTGTAACTTCTTAAGTAATAGAGGCTAGGAGTTAATATTGTTGGAAGGTAAGAAATTCCCAAACTACAATTTGCAAGCTCACTAAAATACGAGACGAAATGCAACTCTCACAAGTTATTTTATATCAAGATGAACAATTGAGAAATGAAGAGAAATGTTGGAGGTTCTAATCATAAAGGATGCTGAGAAGAAGATAATAGAGAAAGAAAATGAAAGATTGAACAAAAGGGATATTTATAGATCCTAAAGAAATGCTTGGGAAAGAGTAATGATGAAGAAACTAACCGTCATTGGTCCCCAATCGTTAGTTAAACAACCACTTTAATCCAACAGTCAAGATTGGATGGCGTGGGATGATGTTGCTTATTAGAGTATGATATAATAATCATCATGTCCTGCTGCTGTGACATGTGCCCACGTATAGATATTTCTACCAACACAATTTGATATGATAGCAATTCAACTCATTGACAACGAATAACATTCGGGCCCATCATGTGATTGGACAATCTCTCATCACTTGGCCACTCTACCAAAAGTTTGACTAAAGCCTGGACTTGATTCGATTGGCCTTTTATCTTAGCTTACTCTCTTTGCTCCTCCCGAGACAAAAGGGAGTATGGGAGACAATTGTTGGTTGTCTAAATTGGAACATAAGTCACTTGAGTCGAGTCTAGCCTACAAGTGAATTGAGTCATTCTCATTAGATCCAAGCTCTGACCATGAACAATACAACATAAAGCCTCGCCCAAACACCTATGACCCTACTCGGCACCCAACCACTACTTTCGATAGACAGTCTGTCCTGACTTGTATGCCACTTGATACTAGTTACTCAATTGGATTTAACACACATAGTAGTGGGTCCATCCTACGACCTCCACGAATATTGCCAACTACTTATCGCTTATGATCTCATGACGCCCACAACCGTTGGATTAACCCTTATAAATATTTGTCTACCCCCTAGGGCATAGTAATGTCGCACTTAACTTATCTCATGTATTCAATCATTATGCAATTTACTATGGCTTCTGACTTAAGTATCGGAGTGGCCACGCCAGGCTCACGTCCGATATGCCAGGCTCCCATCCGATGCGTCACTAATCAGATTCTTGTTTTGCAAGCCTTACTTTCACTATAATAATCTAAGCTCAAAATATTTTGATCCAGTAGTCACAGGATTTGAGCAAGTGATAGTGTGATATAGAAGATTAATAAGTGTCTATAGATGATTGGATTTGGTTGTAGTGATGATGTATGTGCAGCGTTTGGCTCACATTGCACGTGGCTTCAGAGGAATGACTTGGCAATGACATGCAAGAATGACTCATGGAGGGATAACAAGGAGGAGGAGTAAGTAATCTCAGATAGCTCGAATGCATACGTGACAGGTGGAGGAGCTATGCAACATCAACCTCACGGTTCTTGGAGAGAGGCAATGCGTTCTTCGTTCTGAACCCCATTTGATCTTTGGGATTACAATCTGATAGTACAACAATGTTTCTTTAAATATCTAAAATATGCCAAATAAAGAGAACTCATGAGATGTTGTAGAGTTTGGCTGTTGATAACATTCGTTAAATCGCAAAGTGTATTAATAGCTCAGATGAATCCTTCTTTGATGGATTTTTTCACGGGCTCATTTTTTAGTTTAAGCCCATGAGAGTCTCTTTTAAGTGCATAAGCTTCTCTGAAAAGGTTGAGATTGGACAAACTAGTTCAATGATCTCTACTTCAAGCCCACCAGACTAAATCTCCCTTAAGTCATCTCAAGATATGAATTGTACTTTTTAGACTCTGTCACTTAGCTGAAGAGTCCAATCCATACTTGAATTATCCCTCTACAGTATGCAAAGTAACAAAGTATTGGTTAAGCTATGAGATGATTCATGAATAAAATTTGTATGGGTATTTGTAGGAAAATAGAGATATGTTATTGTTGGAAGTGGAGATGTATCATGGACATTGAGGATGTTGGTGTTGAGCCACAAGGCCACTTCCAGAGATCTTGGGGAATGGGATTGACAAGTCCAAATCTAATCAAGTTTGCTTAGTCTAGGTGTTGTGGTTTGAACTTGCTCCAAAGGTTGGCTCTTGGGTTATTTGATCAACCTTTATTTTTATTAAGATAGGTTTGAGAAGTCCTATATCTAAATTTACCCATCAACATGTTGCTATGCTTAATTTAGTATAGGTAATATAATAGGTTTTGAATCCTATATTTAAAAACATCAACTTTTGATAAATGTTACATCAAATTAGAAAAGGAAAAAAAATCCATTTATCACATAAAAATATTAGCATAATGTATTTTTTTAGATAATTTTAAAGCATAATTATCCTATATTTAAATTAGTCTATTTCTCTATGTATATGGTAATATAGTCTTTCTCTTCATATTTATATCTATGAAGTTAAATGTTAATTGGGATAATCTTTTAAATAAAATATTTAATAGTATTCATACAAGTACAAACAATTAATTAGAGTTTTATCAATATGTGTGTATTGTAAATCAAAACCCTCACTATACTTAGATCTCAACTACTTATATAAAAAGAGAAAAAGAGGAAGTAAAGAAAAATAAAACTGAAGAAGCTCGGCCGCATGGAGTACAGTAGCGGTACTGACTGCATTTTGCATTCTGACACCGGTCTTTCACTAGCACAAATCGTCATCCCATAGCTGCCGATTACGTCGTCATCCAAGTACCGATACTAATTACATACGATTCTTGCTCCCCGAATAAAACCACAATGATTATCCAATCTTGACAAGTCCCAGATTTCAACTCTAAGCCTTCCACGTGGCACCGCGTTTTACTTTTCTCATCATCTCCCTGACCCTTCCCAATTCTCCGTATAGTCTCCTCCAGGTCAGCCAATGCAATTCATTTTTTTATTTCCTCGCCCACAAAATTGAACTTTCCAACCACACTTCCTTGATAGCCAAAGTAAAACTCGATTTCCACTCACGATTTCTATCACTTTTTCCTTTTTTCTGGCAGTTTTGGTTACACGAAACCCTAGGCTACTTCTACTGTTACATGGATATATCCCTTCACTCTTGAGATGCCTCTTTTTTCGTTTAAGAACTCTAAATCGATCGATTCTTCATCTTCTAATTCGAGCCGTGGAAGTAGTAAATCTCGACGGCGTCTTGACCGCCGTAATGCGATGAAGAATATCGATTACGATGTGGCCTCTTCGGTGTCGTCTTGGTCACTCGATGACTCATCGTCAGCTTCCGGTTCCGTTTCGGCTTCGCGTTCTCTCCACACGCGATCGCTTGATATATTGGAGAAAACGAGCTTCAGGATAGAAGGAAATGATGGCGAGTTCGATCTGCTTTGTAGGAGCTTAGGTTTTACCGGGATTGAGGACTTTGCAATTCCGACCGACGCGTGGGAGGCCAGGAATATGCGTTCGGCTTCGGATCTTTTGCCTAGGTCGAGGTTGAACCGATTCGATAGCCCGAAGAGAGGAGCAGGAAAAGAAGAGTAAAGTAGGTGAGATTTTAAGTTTGACTGCGTTGACTCGGGGAGACACTGGCGGCTCGGGAGCAATAGCGGACCGAAACGCGGCGGATAAGCGGACGTTAGGTTTAGAGAGTGTGTCGGCTGCGACGTGCTGGCGACTGAGTTGACTCGGAATGATTCACGCGAGTTGGAGAGCATTGAGGAAGAAAACGCGGTGGATAAAGTTGGAAATAGTATTCGCGATAGTACGGAGTCGACAAGGCATAAACATACGGTAGAACAGGTGGAATCTAGTGCTGGGGAGACCCTTGCTAGTCCTACGGAGGGAATTGGGCCGACTCAGAATCATTTCTTAGACTCGTCTCAATTTTACCGCGGTGCAAATGGGATAAAAGGAACCAGGCCTCCGAATTTGAAGCCACCACCTTCGATGAGGCTTCCGCAGATAGATCACTCGTGTTCTACTTGGGATCTTTTTAAGGATTTTGCTCCTATTGAAAAGGGGTCCAGCGTCGCTGCTCATGGTGGGTATAGTAGTAGTGATGAAGCTGAGGAAGGAGTTAATGAAATGAATTTAAAGGACGAGAAAGGGGTTAGGCTTGGGGAGACTGCGTTGTTATCTACATCCTGCTCATTCAGTACCTCGAATGATGATGACTCTTCAAGTTCTACCCCCATGTCAAATATTTCTCCTAATGATAGAATTTGTTGGAATTTTACGAATTGGGAAAAGGGTGAACTTCTAGGGCGTGGGACCTTTGGCTCAGTGTACGAGGGAATTGCTGAGTAAGTGTTGTATTTTGATGGGGAGTTATTGAATTTTCTATAATATTCTGAGTTTAATTGCACTAATACAATGTTTGACTTTAGAAGCCAGAAGTTCTTTGTAGGTTGGATTAAATCATTTTAGTTAGAATCTTGTGGATCCATGGACTCAGTTGGGCTATTTTAGTATATTTAGGGTACTTTTTAATGAGTATAGATGATATAAATGTGATGATATATTGTTGCCAAAGGGGAATCTGGATTTTGTTGTTGCTAGCTCTAAATAGTAATAAGCTTTAAGGTAGTGACCCAAATGGATTGATAAAAATAAAGTTGTTATTACTTGTAGTTTTATGAATGAGCTCACTTGTGAAAACTTCTAGATGTCGCTTATTGTGTCTATTTAGATTCTCAACAAAATACAACCAATGTGAAAATATGAAGCTTAAGATGGTTAGGTTTGTCTTTTCCTGCCCTCCTCCCTCCCTCCCTCTCTCTTTTGTTTGTTTGAATTACTATGTACTTCAGCACTTTACATCACTTCTTGTGTGTTGAGTCATTGATTGAAGCATATCAAGTAGAACATTTGTTGGGGGTGAAATCATAGTGATACCATTTGAACTTGGGAGGCGTAATTCTAATCTATGTTAAACTGACTGATCTAAAGCACAAGCTTCTAGATTGGTGTAAAATTGCATGGTTTATATGTCTTTTTGCAACATATGGAAAGCTGATATTATTAATTGATGCAATCTGTGATAATCCATATGGCAATTTAACCTCATTATAGTCACTGGAGTTACATATATATATATATATAGAGAGAGAGAGAGAGAGGAGAGAGCTCTCCTGGCCAACAAGAAAATAGTGCCTATTGTACATGAAAAACAAGACTACGAAAACAGAGATTTTGTTGAATTGGGTTCTAAGAGGCCATATCTTGATAGAGTAATACGAGGCAAAATGAATATAATAACAGCCTGAATGACTCTCCTAATCTAGGTGTTCTTTTTGGTAATTGTACTTTCCTAGGTATTATGTTTAGGAGGCAATATAAATTGCACCAACAATTATTGGGGTTCATTCATTGTATGAACCATCTTTAGTCTAGCCTATTGAGCTTTTCATGGTAATATAAGCTCAGTAAGGTAGCCAAAGCAGACCGATCTGTTCACATGACATGTCAAAAGCATGTGTTCAATTTCTTTTCTTGTTATGTTTTTCAACCTAGACATGCTCATTGTGTAGCGTCTTCACCAGATCTGCAGCAGTATGCCTCCTCCTGCTTTCTGATTTGCGACTGAGGTGATTTGGATGCAGATCACGGCAATTGAGAATGGAATAGCACTGCAAAATGAATGTTTCATAGGGAAAAGTGAACCTGGTTATTAGGCTCCATTATGTAGAACCATTAGGTAAATACAACATCTCTGCGATTTGTGGCCATCTCTAATTTGCCTTTTTGAGCTCAAATATAAAGAAAATAACGTAAATATGATAAGATTGGGGTATTTGGTGGAATCGAGTATCTGGATGAAAATTCTATCACCATCAAACTTCAAAATAGCCTAGGATCATCTTGCATGGGTCAAAAGGGTGATGAGAACATAAGGGTTAATAGCCACACTAAAGTGGGTTTTACCTCTGCTAGAAGATTTGAGAAAGAGAGAATTGTTTATTGGCAGGCGAGAGAGAGAATTGCAATATGATAACTCAAAAAGACATTCTACTCTAATGAACTTGGATTACAATAAGTTGGTATTTTCATAGGAATATCTTCTAAAAGAAGAACTATGAAACTAACTAAATAGAAAAGTAAAAATAGGAACCTAACGAAATAAGAAGCTAGAAATAGGAAACTAGAGATATTAACATATAAATAGACAATCAAAAAAATCAAACTAATAAAATAAGAAACTAAAAATAGGGAAATAAAATGAAATGACAATAGCAAAGCAAACTAAAAATTAAATATAATAGAGAACTAGCTAGAATTGTAAAGTAGAAGAAAACATAAAGCGAAATTCGTCTGTCCAACACCTAGTTGAAGGAGGAGGGAGATTACATGTAACTATTTAAGTCACAAATTAGGAAAGCAGAAAAGTTTCTGTTGCTTAACCTTTCTTGGCCATTAACCTAGAACAATAATCTAGATCTAACTGCTGTTTCTAGACTAGATAGTCAAGTTCCTCCATGGTTCATAGTTTATTATTATTATGGTAGGTCATAACTTCAAAGTGAAAAACCTAGCAGCATATACAGGTCTTACTGAGTACAAGGTCCTTCATGGATAATTACTAGGAGGCGGGTGAATATAGCTTGAATTACTATGTGATGTTCAGTATGGTTTTAAAGGGTAACAGCTTTTAATCATAGTACTTGGCATGGTATTCAGTTTGATTTAAGTTTGGCATGGTATTCAGTTTGATTTAAGTGTTAACATTCATGATAAAAATAGCTCGTCTTCCATTTAGTGCTTTTAGTTTGGACAATTGAGAGATGCTAATTTCCTGTTTGCACAAGGAGTTTTTGAGTAAGGTTAAGGATTTCAAGTTTTTTCTTAAAATATGTTTGTAGCAAAAATCTTTGAACTTTTACTGCTTTTCTGTTTGAGAGCTTGGACTTTTAGTTTTACTTTTGAGTCTTGACTTCTTAAAACAGATAAAAAAAGTCATTTCTATAACCTCGCTGTGTTTTCATTAAAAAGTGTTACATGTCAAGGATTTGAACAATAAAAAAAAAAAAAAAGTATTCAAACGAAAAAGCAGTAGAAGTGCGACTCTTTTCTTTTCTTTTCCTTTTTTTTTCAATTTTTTTTCCCTTCACTTGACATGTACTCTCTAAGAATTTTGCAAAGCCGATTTATCCTTTATCTTTTCTGGGCTTGTGGGATTACATATCCACTAACCTCTCTTGTGCTAATGAAAATCTCTAATATAACCTTAACAAAATTTTTGACCTGGAAACAATATTGATATCGCACTGGAATCATACTCCAAGAATAGAAGTAAAGGATGCCTTTAAACCCTTGCAGAGCCCCTTTCTGACATGTCGAGTTCTTTGCAGAATGTCACTGGAAATATCAGCAGTTTGAACTCTTGCCTATGAATATCTGTGAGAAAGCTAAAAGCTTCTTCATCGTCAAAATGTCTTACATATGCTATTTTTGTTATAAACCATACATTTAGCTATTTCTTGTTTTAGTAATTTATTATTGGAATGGTTTCAAGAAATTAATCTTTTATAAACTTTGAGTCTAGGGGTACATTTGGTAGGATATCAGAATAATCATAGGTAGATGTTAGGATACATTTGGTAAGAAATCAGAATAATTTTAGTGAGATATTTCTATGCTTCTTTGGTTAAAGGAGACTCATTAACTACTATTTTGGGTAATTGTCAGTGTCTATTTTAGGAGAGAATCTTCTTATTTAGGCAAGTTAGAAACAAGAGCCTGTATCAATATGTTGTTGCATTGTGTGGTAACACCGGCAAGGAGAATTATAATTAGCTAGTGTAAATTAGTTGTTAGCCTTAATATGTAGTTTATGACATGGACGACTCTTTCTGATGAGCATTTTTTTTGGGGTAAAGTTTCCAACAAGCATCAATATAATAATATTAAGAAATGAGAGGGTTCTTTGCAATTGGTCCTCAGCTCTTTTGTTTACATGTCACCTGTGATAGATCTTACTCCATGTATGTAACAATTTAGCAAGGCTGAAGAAGGGCACTACATACCTACCTTATCAAGAAGAGAGCCGTCACTTTGTGAGCAACTCTTCCAGCTCAACTAACATTAACTCCGACCTTAGCTGTTTTAACTACTTCCTACATCTGCAGTGTCTCCTTGTATCTTGAGTAAGCATTAGTTGTTTTTATGAGACAGCTTTGTTAATCGGGTGGAGTTGAATCCTTCTATTTGCTAATTAAATTTATTGAAAGGTTTGATTGTAACTTTTTGTGATCCGCTCTATATCTTGGTTTCTTGATTAATGCAATAGTTCCCTTATTAATGTCATCATTACTCTCTTTCCTACAGAGATGGATTCTTTTTTGCTGTGAAGGAAGTCTCCTTGCTCGACCAAGGAACTATGGGAAGGCAAAGTATTTTTCGGTTGGAGCAGGTTGGTCAAGTTTATTAACCGTAACAATTTAATTAGACTATAATCCTATTGTACATGTTTCATTGCTTGGTTTGGAAAGAGTTTGCTTCTTTATAATATGTTTATTATGGTATTCCCTCATTCTCATTCTGTTTTTGTGTTTCCAGGAGATTGTTCTTTTAAGTCAGTTCAAACATGAAAACATAGTTCGTTATTATGGCACTGCGAAGGTACTCTTTCCTTGCTTACCCTGTAAATTTATGGTCTATATTTTGCTTCCAGCAGCTCATTGGAATCTTCATGCAGAATCTTGATCAACCAAAAAAAAAAAAAAAAAAAAATCACCATTTAGTGTTTTGAGTGGTCAGCCTTAACCTTGGCATCAGGATCCATATGATATTGTGTAAAATACCAAATGGGGCATTCCACTCTCCTTTCTTATTTGACCAAATAGGGAAGAACTAAGTATGGTATTATCTGTTGATCGAAAAAAAATTAGAAAATACATTTTAGTAGGCTTTTGCCATTTTATGTATCCTCCAAAAAGCATGTATCACTTTTTGCTGGGTACATTTACAGCTTACAGGTATAGATAGTCAAGGATTAAGAGTGATGTCTAATTGGGTTTTGCCACGTGGTAAATATAATACCAAGTATGAATACATATAAGGATTTGTTAGTAATAAGAATCATCTAGTTATTTTGTATATTCTCAATTAGAAAGAGAAGGAGTAACTGTGTAACAAGCAGTTTGCTTTGATTGTGGGGAATTTGGAGCCCTGCTTCCATCATATTAGGGTCTCTATCTACTTTTTATTAAATAAAATTAGTCTTTGTATTCCCTGATCTCTATCAATTGGTCTGATATATAGGATTTGAATGTGGAGTAAAAAAAACAAATGGGGAAGATAAATTGCTGGCATTCATTGGAGACTGAAAGAGAAAAATAGTTACCATTGGATTAATAGGTGGAGAGGAAAAAAGTATGTGACCACATTTTGCTGAATATTTGACAAAGATTGAGAGAAAAGAAAGGAAGTCTCTGGAGAGAGAAGAAATTGCTGTAATTTCAAGAGGAGAGAGAGTGACTATCGGATACAAGGAGAAGAAAGAAAGTGACCATCGGATTAAGAGTAGTTCCAAGAGGGGAGAGAGAGAGGGGGAGGGAGAGAGCAACTGACTGATTAGAGTGTCGACTAGATTCAACCAAGATCTTGACCTCAGTACCGTTTTGACTCTTGGTGTTGTGTTCGAGTTTTCAGGTCTCTTGTTTTGTAGATGGGGCTTTTTGTATCGTTCAATGTCTTGACGCTTTTCTTTGTATATTTTGAAAATGATGAAAATCTGACCTTACCCAAAAAAAATACACTCAACGAGAAGACGATGTCTGAAATCACAGAGGAGCTTCAAGGATTTTGTCAGCCATCAACAGTGTATGAACGAGCCTTGTCAACTAGTTTTTTTTTTTTTTTTTTTTTCTTTTTTGGGGTGGGGGGGGTGGGGGTGGGGGGGACCATTGCATCAACTAGTTTTGAACATGAAGGATCTACTATATCCTGATCATCCTTGATGAATCTTTTTAAATACCATCTTCCTCTTATGTATTCTATTTGAGTTTTGGCCAATGCTCATCCTCTCCTTTGTGACTTGAAGCTAATGATGGCAAGGATGTTGTAAGAACAAGAGGGTTAGGCCTATTATCTGTTGCAATGTGCTTTATAGGTTTTGGCATTGCGACTTAAAGACGTTCTTGGCTCTCTCATTGAAAAAGAATAGTTTGCTTTTCTTTGGGGAGGAAAATTACTCATAATATTTTGTTGCAGAAAAACTAGTCAACAGCCATCATAGTTGGGGGCCACCAAGATGTGCCATCAAAGTAGACATCACAAAGGCCTATGATATTCTAAATTATTGTTTTTTTGGAAAAAGTTATCCCATGTATGGAGTTCCTGCCTCTTTTCAGAAAACTTCCAGTGCAGTGCTTCTCTACACTAATGTTTTCCTTTAATTTAAATGGTGAACTTGTGGGTCTCATTTCTAGCCAAAGAAGCCTAAGGTAAGGAGACCTAATATTCCTTATCTCTTTGTTTGCTATGGAATACTTTATTTTTTGTAGAATGGCTCACAACCAGGCTTTCTCTTTCCAATGGAGATGTAGGGAAGAGAGGATTACTCATCTTTGTAAATGCGATATTAATTTGATAAGGCTTGTAATGATGCTTTGAAGGAGTTTCCAGATTTATCAAGTTTTTGTGAGAATGCCTCCACAAGCAAGGTCTTTTTTCCTAATGTTGACCCTCTGTTAAGCAAGAGGCTCTTGGTGTCATTGGCTTTAAAGGACAGCTCTCCATCCGCTAATTTGGCGGTTGCCCTCATTTCATCTAAACTAAGAAAAGGGAAGATGTGACATACCTATAATCTTGGACAAGCCAATTCCTTTTATTATGATGGACGGCCAAGGCAAGTCTTCTGGGTTTCAATGTCCATTTTCTTACTTCCTATGAAAGTAGTGCAGAGAAGCAAGTATCTCATGGGGACCAAATATTGCCACTAAACTTAAGATATGATGGGAAATTGTTTGTTCGCCTAAAGTTGAGGTAGTCTTCGTATCTAAGCTGGAGATCTTGAATAAGTAGCTCAATTGAAGCATATTTGCATCTATGCAAAGGTAAAGTTAAAGGCATTTGGGTTGATCGGGTTCACAAGAGGTGTTTTTGGCCAGTTAAACCTCCCGTTATTCTTGGCCCTTGGACTTGTAGAAAGATTATAAAGCTATGGTGCTTTTCTAAACAATTTTTTGTTTGGAAAGTAGGGAATGGATCATTTGTCTCTCTTAAGTCTTTTTGCCTTCCACAAGGACCATTTGATATTTTCAATTCAAGGATATAGTCTTTTTATCTTCCCTCCAGTGCTAGACTTTCAAGTCTAATTGAGGACAGCACTCAACATTTACGTGTGGTTGATAGGATTAAAATTAGTATTCATTTTTATTTTTGCAAAATAACTATTTTTTCGTTTGATTTGTAAAAACTTTTACCATAAGGAATGTCTACTCTATATAACATGAAATAGATAATGAATCATTATTTTTTCCCTTCATCAAAGCAATTGCTATTCCTTATGAAAACATCTTTTTTATCCCAAAAATATTCCTATTTTTAAAATAAAGGAATTAATATTTCTTTCCACCTTATTCCATTTTAGTGAACTAGCCATGATTTTAACAGTTTATTCACTTGATATGAATAGTTATTTATTCTCTCTGTTTAACGTAAACTGCTATTACGGTATTCACTTGAAGGGAACGACAATCCATAATGAATTGTTATTATGTAATAATGAATAGCAATTCATGTTTCCATCTCATGAATTGTTATTCAATATTTTATTTTTGAACTTTTTCATATATACCTCTATCTTGAAAATATCACTTATATAATTACCTTCTTTATGTAATAAATAAAATGGGCATTATAAATTTTACCTTTTACTTCAATAATTACTTAGTAATAGCTATTACAACTTGTTATATTCCTTTGAATTGGAATTCCATTCCCCTTTTATTCTATGCAGCGAATTAAATGAGCCGTAAGTTTTCCCTCAATCCTTGGATTGGAGTAGAATTAATACTCTTTTCGAATATGTCCTTAGATGCTTTTGCAGATGATCAACTTCTTTGAGACCTTTGGCTAATGGCTTGTAGATGATCAAGAATGCCTATAGCGCCCCTGTCTTTTGGGTATTCGTGCCCCATGGTCTAAATTGGTGTGGAGCAAAAAATCTATTTCCAAACACTCTTTTATTCTTTGGCTGGTCCTTAACAAAAAATTATACGTGCTTGACAAACTAAGTGTATAGGGCAGGACATCCTCTACATCTTAGTGCTTTTGTAATTCTTGCATTGAAACACATGATCATTTGTTTACCTTATCAACTTCAGCTTGTGATGCAAGATTTGTCTTTCTTTCATGCAAACTAAAGCATGCTTTTAAAGGGTTTCCAATTAAGTGAAATTTGATCCTTTGGGGTTTTAAGTTCAATGAAATAATAGTAAAATTAAAGGATATGGATGTGATAAATATTTGATAAATGGCATAAAAATAGAATTTACGATTTATAAATCTATCATAGGTGTTAAAAGGAATCTATTGATTTAATTAACATGTTCACCATAATCTAATCAGTAGATTGATAAGAGTACAAAAATTAAAGTGACAAAATACTCAATATTCAGCAACTCAATCACAATGGTTTCTAATACATAAACTTGACCAAAACTGAAAAATCGACAAGTGACTGAAGGTGGACCTAGTTATATGCTCATGTCAACCCTATAAGGATCTAATATAAAATTGGTAACTGACAAAAAAATGAGATATGAAATAAAATAGGACTTGTAATATGACTTATCTTCTAAAATAATTAAAATAAAATATGGAAAGTAACATACTAGAAACAAAGGTGAAATATATCAATTTAGCAAAACTTTACATGTCAAATCAACTTAACTCGTGCCTGGACCTGGGCCCCATGGGTGGTTGACTGGGGGTGTTTAGTTGGTCTGGCCAGTATGCACAGGACTACACCCATCCCTTAGCTTCTTGAAGTCTTTGCCTTTTCTTTATTCTTCTGAATGGGTCTTGAATGCCTCGTCTTTCCACCTAAGCTTGATACTGCTCTATACTTGGGCTCCAGTTCTTGTTTCCCTGCATTGCCTAACACGTGGTAAGGTGTTGTGGAAGTATTGTTAAGGGTCTTATTGGACCTGCTTGTGGAGAAATGGAAAGCAGCTCTTGCGGTTGCATTCCATTTTGTTTGGAGAGCGTAAAATTCTACTTGACTTGGTCAACACATTCCAAACTCTTCTTCTCTAGCAAGCCTTATCTTGATTTATGTTTTTGTACTGGATAGTGCTTAATATGTAGTTTGCTTTCTTAAATAGCTTAAGTGCTTTGGACCTAGTTTTGAGTTTTGTATATAGTATGCCCTACCCTATTTCCTGCACATTGTGGTTGCACACCTTCCTTTTGGTTAAATGAATGAATTAAATTAACCAAAAAAATAAATAAATTGATTTGTCAGGCTCATTGTTACTCTGGCTTAGAGTTTTTGAACAAACTAGTTTTGCATAGAAACAAAACAATTATAAAAAGGACATATTATTTGTCAGTTTATCTTTATGTTTTGTTTTGCTTTTTAATATTATCTATGTTCTTTTTCTTCTCCCTCTACCTCTCTCTCTGTCTATTATTATTATTATCTTAATTTTTTTAATTATTATTATTTTTCACTTTTATAAATCAAGAATAATGATTATGGACTATCATTTTACTAGTTAAATATATTGTGGCATGTGTTAAATGTTGACATACTCATTTAGTGTGGTGATTGGCAATGTGCGAGTTAGCTTTGGGTTATAAAAGAAAAACTTTTGTTTTTTTTTTTTTTTGATTAATCAAAATTTTTGCTTTTTTTCTTTTTTTCCTTGTTAATAAAAATTTTTGCTCTTTATGTTCAAAGAAGAAGCAATTGTTGTTGACGTGTCAAAATTTTCTATCCAACTTTATTGGTCAGTCTCTAGGGTGTTCATGGGTCCTGTGGAGTCTTTGACTTTTCCTCAAATCTAAATACATGCTCAATTTTTATTTTCAGTCGTGTTATCAAATTTTGGCATATCTGCAATTTCCATATTTAAATGATACTACATAGCTGTTCTAGTTTTTGGACTATGATAGTGCGTTCACTTCACATGAATAGCTATTCATTCTTTTCTCGTTCAACGTAAATCTAATATTACGGTGTTTACTTCAAAGGAATAACAATTCATAATGAATTGCTATTACGTAATATGATGTATAGCAATTCATGCCTCTAACTTACGAATTGCCATTCAATGGTCTAATTTTCAATTTTGTCATAAATACTCCTATCTTGAAAATAACATCTACACAATTATCCTTTCTTTGTAATAAATACAAGGGGCATTATAAATATTTTACCTTTTACTCTAATAATTACTTGTTTTACTTTTTACACTAAGTAAACATTGTAATAACTATCACAACTCTATTACATTCCCTTTTAATTGGAATTCCATTCCCTCTTTATTCTATTCAGCAGAGTGAAATGTTAGAATGTTGTATCGCCCAAATAAATAGCATGTTATCTGTTTTAGGATTGGTGGTAAAGATTACTGTTGCCCTTTTTCTGTAAAAGGGTCGGGATTACCTAAACAAGGGTTAGGAGTGGATCTCACATAGAAGGGGTCCAACTTTTGAATTTATTGTCTTTTATTTGGGTGAACAAAATTTTTAAGTTATTTGGCATTAGATCCCCTCTCTCTCGCACACTTGTCTTGACCCAAATGGTTCTAAACCATTTTGATACATTTGGATGATGATACTTGCAGGATGATTCGAAGTTGTATATTTTTCTCGAGCTGGTGACTAAAGGCTCCCTATTAGACCTTTATCAAAAGTATCGCCTCAGAGATTCCCAAGTGTCTGCATATACGAGACAAATTTTGCATGGTCTGAAGTATCTTCACAATCAAAATGTTCTTCATCGGTGAGACATGATTTTTATTCTCCAGTCCTTATTTTCATCAAATATCTAATTGTGATTGATCACTTATACAATTTGTTATGAATTCTACATAAACAGCCTAGACTTGTCCACTTTAGGCTTTGCATCGTTTCCTTCTTTTTTGTGTTAATTTTGATCCCCATAATACAAGGTGGGTTCCTTTTCATATTACTTTTTTAAACTCCTGACCCTGCAGCTAGAAATACATCATGTAGCTTGATTGCTAAACTAGGAACTTTAGTTTACTCTTATGCGTAATTGGATATATTTCCTTGGCCCTTTCCTGCACCTAAAAGGAAAAGGAATAGCAGTTGGTCTTTAAGGAATCTTCTTACACTTTCAATTTTATTTTAGGGACATCAAATGTGCAAATTTATTGGTTGATACTAGTGGGTCCGTGAAACTTGCAGACTTTGGGTTGGCAAAGGTCAGCTAAATTCTTCCATAGATTCTTTGACTTTTTGTATTAGAATAGATTTCGTTTTGAAATTGATTACTAAAGTAAGACTTAGTAAACTTAATTACGAAAGTAGACCACAAAACTCGCATTTAAGACATGTATTTTTTTTATTTTAATGTGTTGTGCATGTCTTAAATGCAGTTACCATTGGAACTCACATGTCTTGGATGTGAGCTACCATTGGGACTCGCAGCTCCTCAATGCGAATTATTACAAATTTTTTTTTCTTTGCACCTTACTTGCATCTCCAAGATGCTGGTTTGGTGGGTAATTTTGGTAATTATGTTGCCATAAATCCCATTTTAATAATTATCTTTTTTTTTTAAGGAGGTATAGGCTGACCTTTAACTCTAGATTCTGTTGCCTCTCCATGTTTTAATTGCTGTAAGCCACCTAATATTGCTCAACCAAATATTTTCTAGGCAACTACGCTGAATGATGTCAAATCATGCCAAGGGACTGCATTCTGGATGGCACCTGAGGTTTCCAATCTATTCTATTTATTTTAATATATTTTCCACTATTTTTCAACAAATAGGCCATGATATTTGAGAAATCTGTATGAGATGTGTATACTCTTCTTCTCTGCAGTTGTCAAAATTTGTTTAATGCATGTGCTCGTCATAATATTGGATCATCTCTTTAATATGAAACTATTGGTTCATCTGCTCAGTGGAATAGGAATCTATTGAAATCATTAGTTTGAAACGAGAACTTATGCCAAATTCTCTCTTGCCATTTTATTAAGGAAAGATGTGGAAACTTTTTCTGTTGACTGTTCTTTTGAAATACTGGCCATGCTGAGGAGCTTTAATAATTGGCAAACTGTAAATACACTTCTTTATGTTTCCATCATATACTTTTGGTTTCCCTCTTTAAAATTGAGTCTTTAAACTTTCGAATCTTTTAAAAAGGTTTTTTAGATCCTATTTTACTGTTTTAACATTGGATAAAATAATAACATAAAATTAAGGGCCCATCTCCTTCAAAGAAATTGTGAAGGGCTCAATGGGTCCAGACGAGTCTAAAAGGACATAATTTTATCTCTTTCTCTCTCTTCTTCAATATAATAGTGTTATTATTTTCACTAAAGATTATCATGGAATGCTGTTTAATGTTGCGGAGGCAAAAAAAGGAAAAAAAAAGGGGGAAAAAAAGAGCTTTTGGGATTATATATACATATACCAGTAATAAAGCTGTTCCCATTTACATGAAATGATGACTGTTGATGTGGTTAACCTAGAGAAGATTGTGTGCCAAGTCATTGCTATACATTCATGTGCACTTCCTTATAAATATTTTAACTAATTATTTCGTTTGTGAATGTATACCACTGGTTTAGTACATAATGTGGTACCCAAAATGCACACAGGGAATTCGGTCTGCAGAAGATTGGCCGTTGCTTAGTTTTTGATGCAATGATATGAACTGACTTTAGCAATTCTTCTATGTTTTTAGTTTTCACCTTAATTCTAAGTACAATTTCGAGCTACGTCATTGTATGGTGTGTGATTGTGAAGAATTAAAAGAAATATATTCTGCTTGCCTTCCATTGGTGTCTTTAGAGTTTTAAATATTATTCGAACTCAAGATATGCTATACCTGCCATTTCTTTTCCCTTTTTTAACTTCCATTTTATTTTATTACAAAATTATGCCTTTAGTCCGTCAGATATGGTGCTTGTTATAGTATCTTAAATCCTGGGCAGCTTATTGCAATTATGCATGCCAATCTTTTGAAAGGGAAATGCTAATTGAGTGTCCTTGGCACCTTTAAAATGCTATTTGAAAAAATTTCACTTTTCTATACACTTACCTTTTCTTTTCAGTGTTGAAAAATGTGAAATTTGTTTTTGGACCTTTTACAATTGTCCCGGATACCCATAAACAGGACCCATTTTTCAAAAACTGTTAGCTAGTATTGGAACCATTTTCAGTAAAATTCCTGATCTTGGTTGCTAATTCTAGGTTGTGAGGGCCAAAAACAATGGCTATGGGCTTCCAGCTGACATTTGGAGTCTCGGGTGCACTGTCTTGGAGATGCTGACTGGCCAGTTTCCCTATGCTCCCTTGGAATGCGTATGTTTCTTAACTATACTTTTTATCATTCTAAAACATGAAGATATTTCTTGTCACCGGCAAAGATGGGGGTGTATTTTTCCTACATTTGCTTGCATATGCACTGTCCAATTAGGTAATGTCTAAATGTGAAATATGTGCTGAATGTTCTACCATATAAATAAGCGGACAAATCTTTGGCCTATGCAATAGACGGGTTTATGTAGTAGGCAACATCAACGATTCTCAAGCCTTATTCCGATCATATTTGGCTAGTTATATGGATAGCATTCATTCTATCATTGCCATTGCACTTTATCATGAACCATATCTTCGTTCATATGTAAATAGGTCATTTCATTTCTTACCTATTCTCTTTAGTCTTTTTTGATATCCCTGCCCTTATTTAGCATATATTGTATTACACGTCTAAATAAGTGCCTGTAAATCACGTATATAAACATGGCCAAATCATCTCAACCGACCTTCTCCCTTAGTATTTATGGATGCTACTCTTTCTTTTTGATGCGCATGTTTCTAAATATAAATACTTAGAATATTTAAGAGGGAAAAAAATTCTTCTTCATGTAATTCGTATATATATATATATATATGTATATATCTTCATGTAATGCGTTAAAATTTCAAATAATGAGTAAGCCTTCACCACTCCATAAATCATAATTTTGTCTGTATATATCTGCATCATTTAATTGGCTACATATATTAAGTTGCATCTTTTTGCTTCTTCATGGAGATAAATTCTATTTTACCATCTATATTACATTTTCAGTTTCTCCAAGATCTCTCAATCCTTTTCTCTGTATGGCACAGTTTCCAATCACTCCTTTGAACCACGGTTCATTTTAGTTTGAACCATAATCAATTAACATTTATATACATAAATTTAATTGTATAGATGAAGACAATAATAAAAACCTCGTGCTTAAGTACTAGGAAGAAGTTGGGAAAAGTTTTTTTTTAAAAAAAAAAGGTTGAGCATTAGGAAGATTCAAAATTTAAAGTCATAATTGCAGAAGAAAAATGATCCATCTATCATGTGAGGTATTACCTCTGCTGTTGAACAAGGTTAGAGAGGAAATACTAATTGAATAAACCATCCATTCCACGCTTGGGAAAGCAAGATTTGATAAGATGTTATCCCTCCTCTTTTATATTCATGCAAAATTACAAGATAAAGCTGCAAATGAAAGAAAATTCAGATAAATTAAAGAAACTTTGGTGTTACGTTTCTATATTAAGTTTGTGGATTATGTTTAATCATTTCATTTATATGACCAAAGGACATAGCTTTTGTATTTCAACGTGCTACTTTATTGGTTCCTTATCTATTTTCAAAGAAAAACAATATGCTTTTTTAGATGGTTTGGTTCATCCCCTAGAACCCGTCAATTTTCAGTCTTGTTTGGGAGTTTTTGTGAACCAAATGTGATTGGCGGTGGGGGGAACCCATATTTTACAAGTCAGTTTGGTTTGGTTGGATGTTAATTTCTAAATGGCTGCATGCTCTGATTGTTTTTTCTTCAATCTGTTGATTGAACAGATGCAGGCAGTATATAGGATTGGAAAGGGTAAACCGCCCGCAGTTCCTGAGACTCTCTCTAACGATGCAAGGGATTTCATTCTTAAGTGTGTACAAGTTAATCCAGAAGATCGGCCAACTGCTGCTGAGCTTTTAAATCATCCTTTTGTGAGGAGGCCACTGCCTGGGTCCTTAGGTTCAGCATCTCCTTACTTGGTTGGCAGGAGATTAAGTACATGATTTACTCTCTCTGCTGCTCGAGCCACAAAATGTGGCCGAGCCTTTTACTCGACCTGGAGAGGGAGCGGTGGAGCTACGCTTCAATTTCGGCTGTGCAAGATCATCGGGGAAATAGAGTTACCTGCAAGCAAAGGTGCTGTTCAGGTGTTTTATTAGCACAAGTATTTTTTATAGGCCAGAATTAGCGCTAGTATTCTGAAAAGGAAGTGCAACTCTTGAAGAGAGAGAGCCTGCTCATTTTATTATTTTTTTCTCATTTTTATTTTGGAATTGCTAATGATTTTGTTAGTGTAAGGTGCTAGCGTTGATTTGTTCTCTGTAAAATAAGCGGGAGCTCACACGTATTGTACATTTTGTTTTATTTTATTTTTCTATTGTACATATTTATTGGTTTGAATAGTGAGTATATTGTTAAATACTTACCTGAACTATTTTATTAAAAAAATATTGTCTAATTCAACTACATATGTACACTTTAAATATTAATTGTCTTTTTCTTTTTTTAACCACTTTACGCCATTTACTGTAACCACCTACTTTATTTAAGGCAGAAACACCTATTTAATGTTTTTAGTAATTAGAAGATAAAAAGGAAAAATTACATCAATAATTTCTTCTTACTTTTATATGGCTCAACCGTACTTAAGAGCTACATCAAATTCGGAAATATTTAGATGTGGCCAAAAAAAGAAATTATGAAACGTTTATTGATTTCCATGTCATTTAAAATTTAGCATAAATGAAATTAAAAAGAAGACATTACTTATCAAATTTTTTTTTTTTTTTTTTTTTGACTTGTTCAGGTTAAACAAAGAGCTAAATCCAAAAATCATTAATTTCGGGCTGGAAGGGAGGACGGGGGAGAATGAATAAACAAGTAAGAACGAGTGGTGCCTGGAAGCTCTTCATATTGGCAAGAGCTTTTCGATGAAAATCATTGGATCCTTTTGTTGTTGCTGTTGTTCTTCCTTTTTCTTTTAAATAAATAAGTAATGTCTTCTAATTCATTTTATTTTTGCTACGTAAGTTTAAAATGATAGGAAAATGGATAACTGTTTATTTATTATTTGCCACATCAGCTGAATATTTCTGCCTTAGATGCAATGCAACCAAGTTACATGAGACCCTCGTAAAAGTAAGGGGGGAATTTGTAGTATTTTTAAAAAGTGGGTCGTCCATTTTTTTTTTTAGAGTGATTGATATTATTTTACATGGTAAGAGTTACACTAGAGAACTATTTTGATGACCCGGCAGAATTCTATTGGAAGAGTCGTGGAGAGATGATGTAGTGGAGTTAAGTGTATGGGTATGGAGGGGGTACATAGAAATTATTCAAAGAATTTTATAGAAAACGTGTATTTATAAAATAATGTATTAAGTGATTTCTTTTATACAATTAATTATCTTTTTTTTAAGCACCCATAACAGCTACAACGTCCGCTAGTTGCCATTTACTATAGCCAATTCTCCACCTAAGTTTTCAATCTGTACATTTTTGTGCATTTCTCTCTCCTCTTCATTTTGCTATATTTTTAACTAACTGCTATTTGCATTCTTATAAAAGAGTAGATGATGCAATAGAGATATGCGTGTAAAGATAAGATAAAATTGGACAATATTATTTATGATATGTGGAAATACTCAATGGAACTATTACCAAAGAAGGAAAAGCTAAATATCGTGGAGAGAGGGAGAGATGGGGAATTGACACGGTTATTTGAATGTGAAAAAAAAAATAGAGAAAGAGGAAAAGACGGGAAAGATAAAGAAGTACCAAAAAGTGGAGGGAGGAAATGGAGAGAGAGAGAGAAAACAATTGGAGTTGAACAACATATTCTCTCTATATCAATAATAGATTAAGCAATAGATATTTTTCCGTGAACCCACAATAATGAACAAAAGTTGCTTTTCTTATTGTCGTTATTTCTCCTGAGTCTCTATCTATGATTTTTTTTTCCTTTTTTTTACACCTACCCACCACCTAATGCACAACTCTTTTGAATTATGAACAATTTCTAAGGTTACGTAATTTCATGGTGGTCACCGCCTTCAATAGGCAAGAGGACTTTATATACCTTTTGCTTTTCTTCTTGTAAAGGGCTTTAAATTATATATAAATAATATTCTTATTTATTTGAGCATGGCTCGTGGGTTAGATTACAGATCCCAGTGAGTTCGATTCCTCTATTGGTATGACTTGAAAAGATTTGCTTTGGTGGACTCAGAATAAGGATTATTAGACCGGTGCATTACATCCAACTTGCCTTAAGTAGGTTCATGCACATAGAGGGAAGACTGGAAGGATATCGGTCTTGACTTGGGGGAAACTCATTTTAGATAATCATAAAATGAGCTTAATCTATTTTGTCTGTCAATCACTTAAATGATTAGACGGTCGTATTTCATTCTAAGTGTTTATAAATACTTGATCACTCTTATCATTTTCAACTTTTGAAAGAGAAGACATAGTATTTCATAGGAAAAACTATGTTCTCAAGGATCGAATAGGCAACTCAAACAATTATTTCTCTAATAAATGCAATTCTAAATTCTTTTCTTTCAAGCCAATATTATATAGTGCAGAACGGATTGACTTGTGCAAGAAGAGGGACTGAGGCTCTTCATATGGTGAACAAAGTAGTGGAGACTTTTAATCAAGTGATTAATAGAGGTTGGTATAGAGAAGGGGAAAAAAAAATAAAAAAGATTGATTTCATGTTTCCATTCAAACATTTAGAATATTCCCTTAACGTTTTGAAAGTAAAAAGAATGATAAATGTTCGTCTTTTCTACGTTCTTTTATTGGTTAAATGGTTCGATTGTTATCAGCATCAACTTCACGTTTTTATTATCTTTCTTTAGTGAAATTGCTGTATTATTTACAGAACTTCTTCCTTAATCTTAGGCTCAGGATTCCAATAGGTTTGAGACAATGTATTATAGTTTTTTGGCTATAATTAATGGAGTAATATATTTTGTTGGTGCTCGTACGTCATTTCCAAGAGTACCAAAGTTTGTGACTTTTGTTATTCGAAGAATTAGTGATGGTGCATCAGAAGTACATGTTCGAAGTAGTTTTTCTATGTATAATTTTCATGATAATATTGAGTTAGGAATAAGATCATGCTGTAGAGCGATTAAATAGTGTTTGGTTGGATGATATATTTTTCATTTGTATCTTATAAGTATCTTATTTGTAAGATCAGTTTATAAATAAAAATGTTAATTTTTCATCTATATTTGTTTTTCTCTGATTGAAATAGATGCTAAAGCGACCAACGAAACATTCTAAATCTTTTACCTAATTAGTATTTTATATATTATGATCTACAGTAAACTATTTAGTAAACCATCATAATTCTTCATTCTAATTATTGATTCTAAAATACCTCTCTTTAATCATTGTGGTAAGCTGCAACCATTTGAGATAGGATGATGATTATAGTCTGTGGCTGATGCAAAGACTTTTATTGCAATTTTCATTTTTATCTTTGAAATTTTAGTAGCAATTGAAAAAATATAGAGGGTTCTCCTTCTCCCATGTTATTATCTTATAAGTTTGAATTGGGGAAGAATTTTCTACTCCATGAGTGTAAATCGCTAAAGAATGTTTGGATTATTTGCTTTATTTTTATTGTATTTAACTTTGAGACATCAAGCTTAATGTCCAATAGATTTTTATCATGTTTTTATATTTGCCACATACAGTGGTGTGCTTTTTCTTACTATGCGGTTTTAAAGTGCAAAAATTAATAATTGATTAGTCTACTTAGTGCATGTGTAGTAATAATAATAAAAAAAGAGTTACTATTGGATAGTGTCCACACAAAGCTTGTGCTAATTTATACTATAATGGTCCTAAAACATATTTGATTTTTTTAAATTTCTAAGAACCAACATTAAATTATTTAAGAAAATGGATAGAAAAATTGTATGTTTACTAATTCATAAATGAAAATTACACAAATACAAATTACATCAAATTAATTATACAAATACCTACGCAAAATCGCATCTTAAAAATGCGATTTATGTGTAAAATAAACTCGCCCATGAAACGCATTGACAAAATGCATTTTATTTATTAAATGATGTACTCATGTGAAAAAAAAAAGTCATTGATATTTATCGTCACGCCCCAAAAGGGGCCTAGAAGGACCAACCTATAGTTGTCATATAAAGTATGTATCCAAGATTTGAAAACCGTTTTGTAAGTCAAAGATTTGCAAAACTCTACTTAACATATGCTATAGAAGTTTTATTCATAAAAACCTTATAATAACTAGGGAAATATAAATTCCTACAGTCTTAGAACCGCATATAATCAGTATCCCTTACCAAATAGTAAAATAGAGAAGATAAATACATATTACAGAACTTTGAACTATCATCCAATCAAACAAATTCATTCTAAGCTTATGTCATATACTACAAAATTTCTAACTTAAATTCAAAACATATGAATTACTTTCCAAGCTAATTCTTCAAAACTCCAAGGTCTTCACACTTTTTAGCCCATTCCTAGCATGAGATATACCTGCACAAAACTATGAGGGTGTGAGCTCTACCATAGCTCAATGAATAATAAGACCAAATCACACTACAAATAAATACTAAAGAAATTTTATTAACATACATACGCAATGCCACACTCAAACATATGATATGCACAGTTTGGATGACAGAAATCTAAACCAGTGGAGTTTTATGCTTCCTTAGGGGTTGAAGGACTAACTCCAACATCACGTCCTAGAGAATCTAAGAACTAAGGAAGGGGGATTTCTTTTCTCAAATTCCTTGTCATCTATTTTTTTTAATATTAATACAACCTCTAGCTACTCCTTAGATATCACTAAGAATGGAGGATTTCCTTTGAAACTCATTTTATTAAAAATAATCTCTAACTGCTCCTTAGATATAACTAAGAAGAGGGATTTCCTTTAAAACTCAGTGGAATATAGCCTCTAACTTCTTCTTAGAAAGAATTAAGGAGGGAGAACTTCATTATGAAACTCATTTTGTTCAGAAGTACTCATACTATCAAAACATCCACTACTTCATCTTAGAACCTTAAAAACCCTTAAGTATTAAATTCCATTCCGACCCTCATCAGGCGACGTCCTTCAAGCTTATTTAGTTCTTGTAAAACTAGCAACCTTATGATGACCCTCACCAAATTTACTAGATTACCTAGGCATTACCCATAGAATAGGAATGATAATACGTGATGTGAATACTTCATAAATGCTAATGCAAGTATGCTTTCATGCAATGCATGTCTATTTAATTAGATCGTCATATAGTATTAAGTTCATTTATTCAAGTGACTAATCAATGTAGCGAACACTCATCAACAATACCTACACAATCATTTCACATAATGTGTGGTCACTTTGATTGGTAATGTTTTATCAAGCAATACAATCATCATGTAGCATACAAATACCCCATCCCCACATAGAGTCAATTATGTTTACTTTCTTATGGGTGCAACTGATTTACAAACATAAGCAAGGCAATAAGGTCAGTGTTACCCACTTGACATCTAAGCTAAGTCTTAACAATCCTCTAGGAAAACCAACTCATCCCCACCACCAACATCTAACCATAATCAACAACATCATCATCATTAGCATCATCAACAGCATCAAATAATAAACACCACCTTCATATAAGAAAACTAAACAGAAATAGAATATTGGCTAAGGCTAATATAAATAATATATCAAAACAAACATCTATTCAAGAAATTAAATCTATTTTAAGATCTTATTTGATCATACACTAAGTAGGAACCCTACGGTGGCTGCAAAGATCGCTTGCTAAGATACGGATAGTTCTCCATTGTCTATCAAAGTATTTCTTTTCTCTTTGTTTATGATTCACTCATTACATAAGCATCAACAAAGCATTCATATACAAAAATATTAATTTCTTAAGCAAACACACATTTGAAACAACACATTCCCATATAAATTATTGTTATCCCAACATATCATTCTAATCCAATTATTAGCTATTAACCCATACTTAATCCTAACCAAATTGATTCGAATTAATCATTTAATCCAATTACTAAGTCATTTTGATTAAAATTAATCAATCTAATTTATTTTAGCTTACTAAAGTCTATTTGGTCAAGTTGAACTTAAATTGATTAGCTAAGTTCATTTATATCTAAGATTCATATTACTTAAGTCTATGTTGACTTAATCTTAACCAAGTTGATTAACCTTAATCAATTTAATTTATTTTAATTCATTCAAGTTCCAAGTTGAACATAGGTGTATTAGCTAAGTTCATTTTATATTTAACCACACACATTTAACAAGCAAACAAAAGTTTTCAACTTTGTTTGGAATATATAGCAGCTGAAATCAATCAAAATTTAGGTCTTGATACTTTTAAAATTTGCAAAAACTTAAAATATTAAAGTCGTAGATATCTTTTTAAGCTTTCCATATTATTTTGAATCACCTCAATTTGAGGTCGGATGGAAAAAAGTTATGATCAAAATACGAAACAATGTTGTAGTAGGGAAAACTAACGGACTGTTTCAACCTAAGGGTTTTGCTAAAAAATGATTCGAAAGTGAAACACTCCTCTAAATGGACCGTTTCAAGGGATGTTTGCTCCATACACCCCCTCAAATGGGACATTTCAAGGGCAATTTCAATTCAAAATCTTTACACATAAATTGAAACTTCCCTCCAAACGCCCCCGTTTGAGGCTCCCCTGCTGTGTACGAATTTTTTTTGTTTCTTTTACATCGTTTTACTAATTTTTACATATTTTACTTCGATCAAAACATCATCTAAACATCATAAAAGCTAATTTCCATACTTCTAACACTTCTATATTCATCAACAACATCAAACACCATCAAACTCTTTCATCAAACCCATATCTACTATTCATCATCTTCATCACTAACTCTACATATATCAAGCATCAAACTAACAAATACAAACATAAACAATAACTAAAACAAAGGAAAAGATAAAAATTATCTCTTTAGACATCATAAACCTTTGATTCTTCTTTGTCTCTACTTTCTTTAAGTTTTTGAAACTTCCAGCTCAAGGCTTTCATCATCTTTCATGTTTTCTATCTTCATTTTCTTTTTTAATCTCTTTTAAATTTGTGATCTTGAGTAGGATTTGAAAGGAAAAAGAAAACAAAGAAGGAGAGGAAGAAGAGAAAACGTAAAGGCAAAGAAATGGAAGGGAAAAAGAAGAAAATGGCAGCTCCAAAACGAAGGAGAAGAAGAAGGATTAAATAGGATAAAAAAATAATAAAGGATATTTATGAGTAAAGGGTTTGCTTAAAATCTTTCAGATGATTTTTTTGAATACTAAAAATAATTTGAAGATGATTTTAAGATGTATAACATATAAATTAATAGTTTGAGTTGAAAATCAATTTTAGAGACTTAATTTTGTAAAAACTTGAATTTTAAATATATAGTTGAACTCAACATTTACAAGGATTAAGTATATAAAATTTTGTTCAAATAGCTAATTTATAACATTTTATAATTTAGAGAAATTAATTTAAGAAATTTGGGGTCATTTGTAAATTTAAAAGAAAAATGGTCTAGTTTATTGATTGTAAAAAATTGGATAAATAAATTTATGAAATAAACTAAAATTTGGAGATTATAAATTTACTAAACATTGAACTTGATTTTCCAAGAGTTTAGAGATTTAAGAATTAAGAGAACTAGAAGTTAATTTAAAATTTATAAAAGATAAATTATTTTGATTGGTTGGAAAAAGATATTTAAAGTAATTTGGCTAAACGGAAGGGTTATTTGAAATCTCAAATCCAATTCAATTTATTTATTATTTGATTTAGTTAAGTTATTTGATTTTTATCTTATTGGTTATTTTACTTAGCTTAATTAGATCATCAGAGTTCAATTTTTTAAATTAAATTCTATTTCAAGTTTTGCTATTATTTTTTATTTCTTAAAGAAATTTTGATTAATTTGTTAAACATTCATATTTATTAAGTTTATATATCATAGGTAGCATGATTACATTGTTTTAGTCTTTTATCACATTTATTTGAATTACTTGCTATTTTCATTTTCTACAAAATATTTCGAGCTTTTTATATTTTCTTAACTTATACAATTGATACTCTATGCAATAGAGCAGATATAAATAACAAGAATTAGCTTAGCGATTTCAACCTTCACTTACTCGATTTTTGAAAAAGACTCATACTTATTAAAAACTATGAACAACTGACAACACAACTCGACTCGACTCATTTCTAGACCTAAGACAACACGTAGGGATACTATGTCTCACACAACACAACAAACTCAATAAATAAAGGTTGTAGACTCGCTTTTCCATTCTTATTTGAATATATATAACAATGCGCATATTAAATACACAATATTCATATAATTTTAATCATTTAGGATATTATGTTTTATAATTTTCATTGACGTAATCATCTTGATAAGATTGAAATCAAGATGTCTCATGTTTGCTCTTTGCATAATTGTCCAAATTATCATTATCTTATTAGAATTGAAATTAAGTTATCTGATTATGTTATTGAGTTACTATCAATTATTGATTGTGAAAACTATGGAAAATTGTATCTTAAAATTTATTGTTATTCATTTAATTTCTTAATCCACAATTAAATTATTTATATTTTAATATTTTTAAAACGTGAAAAATTAGGAGTGATATTTGTAATTTCTTTTAAAACATTTCCAAAAACTTCACATTATTTAATTAATGATTTATATTCGAGTTGTAAAATTTTGGGTTGTTACAATCTTAGTCGATGAAGTACTAGAACTGGGTGCGTTTCTTTTCTCCGACTTCTTCTTACTACCACCATTATTATTACAATTCTCTTTCTCGGTTTCGAATTTGTTGTTTTTATCATCTTTGTCTTTATTCTTGCTCCTCTTCAAGATGTCTCTCCAATGCTTAGAGAATTTAAACTTTAGCATAAATGAAGTTAAAAAGAAGACATTACTTATTTAAAAAAGAAAAAAAAATATTTAACTTGTTCAGGTTAAACACAGATTAAACCCAAACATCATTAATTTCATTCTTGTAAAAGGAGGAAAATTCATAATCTTGCATCTCTTTTTTTTTTTTGTTTTGTGGGAGGAAGGGTAGGGAGGGGCGTCGCGGGGAACGAACAAACAAGTAAGAATATGGACCACCTAGAAGCTCTTCATATTAGCAAGAGCTTTTAGATGAAAATCATTGGATCCTTTTGTTATTGTTGAAATATCCTTAAACTACTTATACTTAATTAATATGCATGTATATTTTTTGTTTGATCGATGAATGAAATTATTGTGAATATATTTTGTTGATACATGAGCTCTTCATATTGGGAAGAGCTTTTGGATGAAAATCATTGGATCCTTTTGTTGTTGTTGTTAAAATATCCTTAAACTTCTTATACTTAATTAATGTGCATGTATATGTTTTGTTTGATCGATGAATGAAATTATTATGAATATATTTTGTTGATGCATTGTACATTTTAGTATGAAGTAGAATTGTTTTTTATTTTTTGTTGTGTGCAAGTTAAGTTCATGATTTTCATCAAAACAAATCAAATCCAAGCTTTAATCCAAGCCCAGGCATACTTTGAACCCAACTAAAGCCAAATATAAAGCCCATGTTTACGGCCTCTTTTTAAAGCCTTTTCTTTCTCAAAATTTAGTTATCTCAAAAGTTAAAAGATATACTTTAACTAGGATAATTGCTAACCTTTAACTCAACAAAAATCACAAATTCAAACAGACCCTACCTGACATTTTCTTTCAGCCACTATATTCTATCCTTTTGATCCATGTTCTCTTCATAATTTCATCAAGAACTCTTTGAAACCTTCATCCACAAGTTAAAGAAGCTTAAAGTAAGTTTTGTATGCTTTTGTGGTCATATACTCATTTGTTTCTTCTTGAAGATGATACCCTATTTTAATGAGTTTTTATAAGAGTTGAATATGATATTGATGTGCTAAGTTGATTTAAAGAAGTAGATAGATCCTTGAAGTGTGATAAATAAGCATATGGAAGTGGCTGTAGTTGTTTTGGTGAATAGGCGAAATGGCGTGATGTTTCAATGAGAAAAATGAAATAGGGAAAGTGATTTGAATGATGTAAATGTGGAGTTTTTAAGCGTGAAGTGTTGTTAAGTGTAAACCCCCAAAGATTTTCATAAATCATAGAAAATAATTCTAAAAGCTTAAAATTGAAATCCCAAAAATCAACTCAAGTTAAAACCAAATTCTAAATCAAGACAAACACCAAAAGTGAAACCCTAACATGCAAACCAAGTTAGTTAAAACCTAAATAAAAATAAAAAATGAGACTTCTTAATTTGAGAAATAGGGAACCCTAAAAAACAAAATAGAAAAATCCAACTATCGGTTGAAACAACATTCGTACATCAATCAAATCACCTAACTATTTCCTAACACACAAAATCAAGACAATATATCCAAGTAACGATCAACAACAAAATCGTAAAACCTTCGATAAATTTCAGAATCAGAAATTTCAATTTTCACCAAAGAGTCAAACTGAGTCAACTCATAACCCTAGACTCGGTTAAACAATCCCGAGAACTAAAAACTATTAAATAATCACAAATAAAATAAGATAAACCATAGACGTCGAGCTTAAAATATAAAACGATCAAAACTAAAAAATTATACGATCTTACGAATAACTCGATAAAATCAGAAGTCAAAACGGAACCCTAAAAGTCAACAAGCCTATAACGAACCCTAGTATTTAAGATCCGGTAATCCCGTGTTTTCAAACCCTAGAAAACGAAATTAAGCCAATGGCTTAAAATAGTTCGTAATAATATAAGGTAACATAAAAATATCAGATTCGCGAATTTCGAGTGTCCTTCGGACTCAAACGGGGACAGTTCTCGAAAAGCGTGTCCCGGAGCTCGGAATATTAAAAATATTTCGTTTATACCAATAGACTCGTAAAAATATAAGGATTCCAAAAATATCAGTTTCGTAATTTTTCGATAACTATAAATATCTGATATAGCAATTTTATTCGTATTTTGTTTACTACCGGTAATTAATTTGTCTTCTACACTATTCAAGGTACACTAGTACACTATTCTACACTATTCACTCTCTCTACTTTATTTCTAACCACTCTTACAAATGACACAATTCACAACTATTCATATTTTCTTTCCCCATAAAAATCTACTCATACCTTTCTCACAAAATATCACTTATTCTCACACAAAATTAATCAAAATTGTACAAATTTGCCTTCCCCATGCTAGGACCGGCGCTAACCCTCCCTCTTTCATATCTATTTTATTTTATTTTTTTCTTTTATTTAATTCACTCTTAATTCCTTCACAAAACTCTATAAATACCACCTCTCCCCTTCTCATTTCTTCACACCATTCCAAAGCAAAGAAATTATGCTAAAATCCTCTCCAAAAACTCCTCTCTATAATCTTAGGAGAACTCACTTCTTGTAAAGAGAAAACTCTTCTTCCATTACTAAAGAAAGTTCTTTTCAAAGCTTCACTAATTACCACTGCCAAAAGCCTTCAAGCAATCCTTCTTTTCTTCTTACCCATTTAGGTAATGAAGAACTCTCATTCTATTCTTTTCATGTCAAGTAACCTTATATGGTTTTGATGTTGTTTCTTAGGTTGAAAAACTAAAGAAAACCACATTAAGATCATGTTTGGTTCTTGTTCATGGAACTACTTTCATGCATATATATACTTTGTCATTTATTACTTGTTTATATTTTGATCTTTTGCTATAACCTTCTTATAAATATATATATATATATATGTATATTATATATTTAGAGTATATAAGCTCATTTGTTATTTATTTACTTTCAAGTTATGCAATTTATTTATTTCATGTTATTATTAAGACTAGTCTTTCTAGTCTTAGACTTGTCCCATCAAGTCAAAACAATCTTTTATTTATTTTCTTACGGGACTAGTCCATTCTTAGTCTCGGGATGCCTTGATGAAGTTAAGGCTCCAATACTTGACCGGGATACCTTGATGAAGCTAAGGTTCCCAATACTTGATATTTTATTTTCTTGCTTATTATTTGTTACTAGTATTTTCCTATATTCTTATTATTTTATATGCTCATGATACTTGCATCTACATAATGTTAATGTCTTAACTAATCTAAAAGTAGAATTTCATTTTATTAAAGGAACTCAAACTAGATTTTCTATTATGTGATTTGTCACAAAATAAAGAAGTTATTATCAACAACATAAGACTAAAATAACACAAGTTTTCTCAAAGTTTTCTTAAATAACAAAGATAGTTTACTAAGGAAACATAAGGAATAAATATTTTCTTTGAATAATGCGGTAACCTAAGTTTTAGTAAAATAGTTTACAAAAGCTTAAGATTTAAACTCTTTTAACTTCATAACAAAACTAAGGAAACAAACTAGTTTTCAAAGATAAGATGAATTTAATCCATAAAGTTAAAACCCATTTAGGAAAAACAATGATTTTCAAATTCCTAAAAGAGAAACTAATTTCAAAGAATAAACAAGATTAGAAATAAATGATTTATCAATAAAAATAATCCTTTTCAAAAGAAATGAAAGAACAAGTTTTAGAAAGCAAACAGCTTATATTTTAGAAATGAACATAAGAAGACAAGACTCATTTTCTAAAATTATCCTAAATACAAAATTATGAAAAAGGGTTTTTCATCAACTTAATATACTTTCGATAAAATTGATCTTTTATCACTAGGAGTGAAATTTATGAAAAACTAGGGTTAAAAGAAGATTTAATTGTCCATGGAAAAAGAATGAAGAAAATAAAATAAGAATATACTATTTATAACAACCCAAGAAAATATAAAGTTTATTTAAATACTTAAAAAGAAATTTTCGAAGTTAAAGTTTAAATGAATTGTTTTATGAAATAAATTGTTGAGACACTACCATTAGGATTTTTGCATACAAAGTGAGCTTACCTATATATTCAAAAGTGTTTATCGAATATATTTTATATACTTATATTGTTACAAAAGGATTTTCTTTAAAAAGGAGTTGAGTTAGAAAGTGGATTTTTGCAAAAGTTTAGAAAATTCGTTTTAAATCTGTACCTGACGTTTTCGAAACCCAAATGACCTTTTATGACACAGATAACCATAGAAATGGATAGATCTTTTCGAATAGGTAGAAAACGGTATATTATATACGAAATTCCGAGTTAAAATGAGCAAGTTATGGCCATTTTAAGTTGGAATTTCCTCTTATACGATTTTACTGCGATTTTAAGAAAAGATTAGAATCTCCAAGAATAGAAATTTCATGAAAGACTTATCCCGGGTATTTCTTTTGCCTAGGTGACGAAAGATACGAGATTACCCTACCTGAGGATTACTACGACTAAGAAGATCGCAAAATGGACGAGTGAGTTATTCCTTCTAATTTCGTTACCTTGCTTGTGCTTGTAAAGTAGTGGCATTAGTATACTAAGAAAAGATAAAAATGGATATATATTTGGGGAATTTGGGATTATGTATATGAGATTCTATGTTTATGTATGAAATGAGAATAAAGAATATCGCAACTTCGAACTGCTTGTTTAAATAATTTTGTTACTTACGGGTATGACTGTTTATGGTTTGCTAAATTGATTGATCGCCTCCAATAAACCTTAATAAGGTTTGGCTTAAGAAAACTAAAACGCTTACGCATAGCATCCATCGAGTCACATCTATTTCGAAAGGCTGCTACTCCTACACGTAGAGTTGGGTTGGCTGTGATCGTACGGTGCCACGGGCCATGTTCCTTCCTGGAGAATCCAAATAGCTCGGGGAAAGAGACTCTAGGTTCGGAGCCGAGCCAACCGGACGCTGTGGGTGAGGACCTGGGGACTAGCAATAGAAGGTGAGGACCTTCAACCCCGATTCCCTAACTTTTGATACGGAGGGGTAAATCCGTTCTATATATGGTTTCCGGATAACTGTATATATTTGCGTAATCACGTGGTTGTTGCATCGTATGCATAGCATATGTGTGATTAAATAAATAAACTTGTTTGAAAATGTGGTGCGAATGAAAAGGAATATCTCACTAAACTAGTTGTAGCTTTACCCCTATAGATTTTGTTGAAACAGGTATATCCGTGGCTTAAATTGAGGATCATGACATTGAGGGAATCATGGAAGGATAGTTAAGCTTCTATGAAGGAAATAGAATCTTAAGATAAGTAATTTTGTAAGGTTCTTTATAAATTATGACTTATATGAATAGTGAAGTATATTTATTTGAAGATGATAGATGGACATACCCCTAAGAATTGCAATGCAATATGTTTATGTTTTATGATAAGTATTCTCTTTGCCTTGTTACTTATTTATTATCAATATAAATTGCGCTACTCCGATGCGTTTCCTTGGTTGTGATGTACACCTTGTACATGATATGGAAGCCTTTGCGTGACTAAGGTAGTCATTCCTAGGCTTTAGTATTGTGTACAGCGGACTGACACGTTTAGGGTACCCTCGGGGCGTGACATTAAGTATATGTGTTATTTTTACGCAATTCATTTGAGATGAAAATTTGGCATTTAAGTGTTAAAACATATATCCCCTATTTTTTTGAAGCAAAACATGAGGGAAACATAGGGTCATGCTTTTGGTCGTGTTTCTCATCGAGCCCTCCAAATAATACTACTCGAAGAGAAACACGAGCAGAATACGGGTGAATGTTTTTGACCGTGTATCCACTGAGTTTTAGAAATAATACTACGCGAGAAGGAACATTGGGAGAACATGACAATCAAATCAGACCGTGCTTCTCACCGTGTGATTCATGAGTTGAATTTTATAACAACACAGGTGGAACACAGTCTCGTGTAGCCACCATGCTTCTCTCTCACTACTTGAGGGAATGCAATTGTAATGATACACGGCCGGGACACGGCCTCTCGTCTTGAGCTGTGCTTCTATCTGAGTTGGATTTTGAATAAAACATGCGTTCATTTCTAATTGCATTTCTTATATCAAGGAAACATGGGTAAATGCATGATCATGTAACTTCCCATGCTTCTTTTAAAAAAAAATTATTTCTAAGATTTAAAATAAAGAAATGAATCATATAGATATATGTATATATAAATGATAAATTATGATTTAATATGAGTTTTTATTTAAGTCTTGTATTGGATAAAGAATTTAGAAGTTGTTTGTGATTAAAATTCAATTTTATATGAATTGAATTCTTTTCTTATAGATTCTTCTTCTCAGTTGAGTATACCTACTATTACGTGTTAATTTAGGTATGTAGTAACTTAATTGTTGGTTGATAGATTAGGCATACTTGAATAAACTAATAACAAAGATGACTTAAATATATTTGAAATTGTTTGTGGGTATGCCATTTAATCCCGTCCAGGGAGCGGCAACCCTATTGACAATGTTAACATGGTAGCTAAGCGCTTAGGATACCCTTGTCATGATGCAATGACACTTTATAAGTGGCTCGGTGGGTCACCGATAGGGGGTAACAGTATCAGTATAACATTTACTTATTCTTAAAGGTATTAATATGATTTAGTTCGCGTTTATGAGACTGATTGAACCAACTGATATTATGGATTAAGTTGAGTTAAGATGAGAAACGGCTGTTAAACCTAGATGAAGCTATTTTCCTTTTCAGTTAGATATAAGATATATATATATATATATATATTTGTGCTGCCTATATCAACTTTCTGAGCAGCTGCTGTTACTTAGGACCCTCAGATTCCCAATGGCTTGTCTCTGGAGTCTGAACACTCCTATGTTGATTTGATGAATTAATTAACGACTAATAATTCAATTTTTGTTGCATTAGCATTAGATTAAGATTTTGTGCCACAATGTATTCATTTGTGTTACTGTACTGGGCCTTTGACTCATGTTTCCTATTATAGTTGCTAATGAGGATGAATTCTACAATTAGTTGGGTTATGGGACAAATTTTGAGGATTTTTTGGATGAATGGGACGACTAGGAATCCCGTTCTTGATGACCTATGTTTTTTTTTCGTAATAGACTAGTGAAGAATGTTTTTATGGTTCATGTATAATTATTAAAAATCTTGTCAAGCTTGTATATATTTTTGTTAATGCTTGATCTTAAACCAATGGTTTGTAGTATGTATGTATGTATGTATGTATGTATGTATGTATGTAGTGCTTTATTATGTTTTAAAAGGATAATAAAGCTTTGTAATAGTATTTATGATACTACTCCTAGTGAGAAGTTTTTGTAAAGGATCTTATGGTAAATTTAGACAAACATTCTATGCAAACTTCTTCTTTAAAGATAGCTTTACATATAATTCTTTGGGATCACATGTGGCTGGGGACTAGAAACTCTTAGTTTTAAATATGAGTTGTGTCGGTCTTACAAAGTGATATTAGAGTAATGTTTATATAATTGTTTGTGTAAATGTGATAGACTAGGAGTGACCTAACCTTAGATGTGGTGAGTTTAATATAGGAAAGGTTTAGGATTTGCTTGACCGATGTGTTTCTTTGTTTGTTAATATTAACATAAATTTAATAAGAATAATGCATGATTTAATATGTATATATGGGTGTTATCAATGTGTTGCATATTTATGTAAAACATGGATAGGTCTCGAAGGCAAACCAGACAAAACACAGAAAGGGAAAATATGCCTCCTCTCTTCCATAGTCATATACACCGGCTTCTACTCCTTCTACTGCTCCAAATCTAATACTGTACCGTCTCTTGCATTGGGTTCTACATCACAAAACCCACAACAGCCCTAGATACCACCTTTTCCTCCTATGCCTCAAGTGCCGATAGGAGATCTAACAACAGCGTATCTTATGTTTCATAGATATGTTCAAAATAATGTAGTGGTATCATCATATGATGTATCAACAGCAACATAAGTTCATGAGATAGTATGATCCTCATGTAGTGAGTCAGGGTAAGAATGTACAAGTTAATGATCAAGGTAATCAAGTGAAGTTACACGGTTTACCAGATTGGTCTCTAATTTTGACGGAACTGATATTGATCTAATGGTGGCTAGAAGTTGGATTGAAGAGTTGGAAAAAGCTTTTGCAGCTTGTGATACTCCAGAGGAAAGGAAGGTAGATTTAGCTATATACATGTTAAAGAGAGAAGCATATAATTGGTGGAGACTAGCTAATGAAAATATGTCAAGGCCTATTGCATAGAAAATATTCAAAGATACATTTTTAGTTCAATACTTTCCAGTTATCATCACGGAAAAGATGATTTTGGATTGGTTGAGTTTGAGATAGGGAGGCAAGTCAGTTGATGAATATCATGTAGAGTTTTGTAGGTTGCTAAGTTTTGCTGGTGAAGGATATTGGGATGAAATAATGAAAGTACAGAAGTTTCAAAATGGGTTGAATGATGAGATGAAAGGGGAAGTTAAGATGTTCCAATTTCATACCTTGGCTGATACCATTGCTAAAGCTAAGTTAGTTGAATAAATACAGAATGACAGTAGAGCGAAGAAGGTTAGAAGAGTTTCTTATTTAGGGAAAAGACCTACATCCTCCACATCTTTGAAGTTATCAGAGTGTCGATAGAGGCACGTGTTATCAAAGGAAAAGTAGGAAAACATTCTTGGGAAAGAAGGCTGGTTACGACCAAGACTCTTACTCCTGTTTTTGATACGAGATGTGTTAGATGCTTTGGGCTACATGAATTATCTGATTGTAAGTGTTATCCAAAAGCCTGCTTTACTTTTGGTCAGGAAACACACTGAGCTTCCTAGTTTAACAATCCAGTGCTGCAATCTATATTCTGTGCAAACAGAGGGAACACCATATAGCAAACTTTGAAGATAGACCTAACAATCAATTCAGAAAAAGGAAAAGTGGAAGCAAGGGTGTTTGCTTTACAACAAGTTGAGGAAGATCCTTCAGTGGACAATTTGGCAGGTACTTTGCTTGTTTCCAAATAACATGCTTATTTCTTAATTGATATAGGAGCTACACATGCCTACATATTTGAAAAATTTATGAGTGAATGTGAACTTGTTTCTAAAGTATTGACTAATTGTGTAATGTGTATTAGCACTCCTTTTGGTGTTGAAAATAGAAAGCCATGTGTTTGTAGAAATGTTAATGTGTTGATTTCTAATGTAAATATGCCAATTGATGTGATGGTTTTATCTATGTATGATTTGATGTAATTTTAGGCATGAATTGGTTGAACTTGTATAAAGTTACAGTAGATTGTAATAAGCCAGAATTGAGTTTTGAATTGGAAAATGGAAAGTTCACTTATGCTTTTGAAAGACAAAGACCAAAAAGCATGAGTTCTATGGAGTTATGGGAAAAAGATGTAGTAGCAACAGTTAATGTTGGAGAAGTGAATATTAATATGGTACCGGTAGTGAAGGATTTCACATATGTAGTTCTTGATGAATTACCTGGTTTACCTCCTAGTAGAGAGATTGAGTTTGGAATTGATGTAATTCTGGGAACAATTCTTATATCGAAAGCACCTTAGAGAATGGCTCCAAAAGAATTGAAGGAAATGAAAAAATAACTATAAGATTTGCAAGAACTTGATTTTATTCAACCTAGTATTTCTCTATGGGGTGCTCCGATTCTATTTGTAAAGAAGAAAGATGGAAGTATGAGAATGTGTATTGATTATAGAGAATTAAATCAAGTCAATTAAAAGGAGCAACAATGTTTTCAAAGATTGATTTGAGATCCAGGTATTATTGGCTTAGAATTAAGTAGCAGGACATCCCAAAGACTACTTTTCATATCAAGTATGGACACTTTGAATTTCTAGTCGTGCCATTTGGGTTAACAAATGCTTCGATTACTTTTACAGATCTCATGTATTGAGTGTTTTAAGATTATGTAGATTTTTTGTGATTGTATTCATTAATGACATTCTGGTGTATTCTCGAGATAAGAAAGAACATGAGGAACATTTGAAGTTAGTACTACAAATATTTAGGGAAAAGAAGTTGTATGCAAAATTCAGTAAATGTAAGTTTTGACCTAAAGAGATAGCTTTCTTGGGATATGTGACATTGAAAGAAGGTATGTCAGTATATCCAGAGAAAGTGAAGGCTGTTATAAAATGGAAAAGACCAATAAATGTTATAGAAGTGAGAAGTTTCCTGGGGTTAGCTGGCTATTATAGAAGATTTGTTCAAGGATTCTCAAAGATTGCATCTCCGTTAACGAAATTGACTCAAAACCATGTAATATTTGTATAGGATGACAAATGTGAATCACGTTTCTGGAGTTGAAGAAACGGTTGGTATTAACCCCTGTGTTAGCCCTGCTAGTCAGTGAAAAAGAGTTTGTGATCTATAGTGATGCTTCAATCCAATGACTTGGATGTGTTCTAATGCAAGATGGTAGAGTAATAGCCTATGCATCAAGATAGCTAAAACAACACAAGAAGAACTATCCAATCCATAATTTAGAGTTGGTAGCCGTAATTCTAGCCTTGAAGCTAAGGAGACATTACCTTTTTGGCATGAAATGCAAGATATACATAGATCACAATAGTTTGAAGTATACCTTCACTCAAAAGGAACTACATATGAGATAGAGAAGGTGGTTAGAGTTGATTAAAGATTATGATATTGAGATTTTATACTACCCTGTAAAGGCAAATGTGGTTGTTGATGTATTGAGTAGAAAGAAACAAAGGAATGTGGAAAGGTCAAAAAGAGATACGAGAAGATTTTTGAAAAATAGATATTGAGGTGACTCTGAGCAAAATTGATGTCATGCTTGCTAGTTTAACTTTACAACCTACAATCTGGATCAAATTAAGCAAGGCCAAAAAGAAGATTTGAGAGTGAAAAGTTGATTACTGCAATAAAGAATGGGAAAAAGGAAAGAGTTAAGACTTGATGATGATGGTGTTATTAGATATGGAAATATAATCTACGTGCCAAAGATTCATGATTTGAGAAAAGAGGTTATGAAAGAAGCCCATGCTTCAACTTATTCCATCTATCCAGGAAGCACAAAAATGTATAAAGACTTGAAGAAAATCTTCTAGTGGAGTAATATGAAGTGTGATGTGGCTAATCATGTATCAAATTGTTTAACATGTCAACAAATAAGGATCGAACATCAAAGACGAGAGGTGAGCTACAACCTTTACCCATCCTTAAATAGAAATGGGAAAATATAATTATGGATTTTATGTTTGCTTTGCCAAGAACATTAGCTAGACAAGAAGTGGTATGGGTAATTGTTGATAGATTAACTAAATCTATGCATTTTATCCCTTTAAGAGTTGGATGTTCCTTGGAAAAGATGACATAGATATACATAAGAGAAATAAAGGTTAAACAGTATTCTAGTGTCGATTGTGTCTGATGGAGATTCAAGATTTATCAGTCGATTCTAGAAGAGTTTACATGAATCATTGCGTTAGATTTTGGTGGATGGTGGGACGACCATTTGCCCTCTGTTGAGTTTGCTTATAATAACAATTATCAAGTAACCATACAAATGGCTCCTTATGAAGCTCTATATAGAAGAAAGTGTAGATCTCTTCTACACTAGGATGAAGTGGGTGAAAGAGTTTTGATTGATCTAGATTTAGTACAACAAGCCATTAATAAGATCCAGATTGTAAACAAAGGATGAAAGCAGCTCAAGACAGATATAAAAGTTATGCTGATATAAGACGAAGACCTCTTGAGTTTGAAATTGGTGATCATGTATTCCTCAAGGTATCTCTGACTAAAGGAGTATTTAGATTTGGAGTTAGAGGAAAGTTAAATTCGAGATATATAGATCCATTTGAAATATTGGAAAGAATTGGACCATTAGCTTACCAATTAGTGTTGCCTCTAAATTTAGTAGATATACATAATGTCTTCCATGTATCATGGTTAAGAAAATGAATATCTAATCTGGATGCTATCGTCAGTACTAATAAGCTTAATTTAACTACAGTAGGAAGCTTATCAAAGTATTGGGTCGAATGGATAAAGTTTTGAAGAGGAAAACCATTCTTTTTTTTAAAGTGCTGTGGAGTGGTCAAGCCAAAAGAGAAGCTACTTGGGAAACAGAAAGGTTTATGAAACAAAAGTATCCTAAATTGTTATGAATAAGGTAAGTTATGGGGACGAAACGTCTTAAAGGAAGGAAGAGTGAGATATCCTTAAACTACTTATACTTAATTAATATGCATGTATATGTCTGTTTGATTGATGAATGAAATTATTGTGACTATATTTTGTTGATACAGTTAGTATAAATTAGAATTTTTTGTATTGTTTGTTGTGTGCAAGTTAAGTTCATGATTTTCATAAAAACAAATCAAATCCAAGCCCAAGTAAATTTTGAACCCAAATACAAAGCCCATGTTTATGACCTCTTTCCAAAGCCTTTTCTTTCTCAAAACTCAAAAGTTATACTTTAATTAGGATAATTATCAACCTTTAACTCAACAAAAATCACAAATTCAAATAGACCCTACCCGGTGCTTTCTTTTAGCCCATATATTCTATTTTTTGATCCATTTTCTCTTCATAATTACATCAATAACTCCTTAAAACCTTCATCAACAAGTTAAGGACGCTTAAAGTTAGTTTTGTATTCTTTTATGATCATATATTCATTTGTTTTCTTCTTGAAGATGATACCCTATTTTAATGAGTTTTTATAAGAGTTGAATGTGATATTGATGTGCTAAGTTTATTTAGAGAAGTACTTAGATCCTTGAAGTGAGATAAATAAGCATATGAAAGTAGCTTTAGTTGTTTTGGTGAAAAGGTGAAATGGTATGATGTTTCAATGAGAAAAATGAAATTGGGAAAGTGGTTTGAATGATGTAAATGTGGAGTTTTTGAGTATGAAGTGCTATTAAGTATATGTGTTGTTTATGTGCAATTCATTTGAGATGAAAATTTTGGTGTTTAAGTGTTAAAACATATATTCCTTGTTTTTCGAAGCAAAACACGAAGAAAACACCGAGTTATGCTTTTGGTTGTGTTTCTCATCGAGCCCTCAAAATAATACTACTCGAAGGGAAACACGAGTTGAATACGGGTGAATGTTTTTAGCTGTACATTTCATTGATTTTTAGAAATAATACTACTCGATAAGGAACATGGGGAAAACATAATGATCAAATCAAACCGTGCTTCTTACTGTGAGATTCACAAGTTGAATTTTATAACAGCACAGGGTGGCACACAGTCTCTTGTATCTCGCCATGCTTCTCTTTGACTACTTGAGGGAATGGAATTGCGATGATTCATAGCTAGAACATGGCCTCGTTTTTTGAGCCGTGCTTCTCTTTGAGTTGGATTTTGAATAAAACATGCATTTTGTTTCTAAACATGTTTCTTGTATCAGGGAAATACGGGTAAGTGCATGGCCGTGTACCTTCTCGTGCTTCCTTAAAAAAAAATTTATTTCTAAAATTTAAAATAAAGAAATGTATTATATATATAAATGTTAAATTATGATTTAATATGAGTTTTTATTTAATTCTTGTATTGGATAAAGAACTTAGAAATTGTTTGTGATTAATATTCAATTTCATATGAATTAAATTCTTTTCTTACAAATTCTTTTTCTCAATTGAGTATACCTATCGATATTTTATGTGTTAATTCAAATACGCAGTAACTTGGTTGTTGGTTGATCCGCTTGAAATGTTTAATATTTTAAAACCAATTCTCCAGCAAGTATACTGGGTCGATCAAGTAATAAAGTGATGAATGAGTATCGATCCCACGAGGAAAGTTTAATTACTAAACATTATTAGTTCATTTCAATATTTAGGCCAAGAGAATCAAATTCTTTATATAAATATTCACTATAATATCTACACTATGCAAGGTCTAGTATTTACTAATTCTACTCACACAATTCTTAACAAGTAAGGTTAGTGGGATTGAGATAAAATCGATTTTTCAATCATGTTGAACTCGAGTTATTAAATTGTTAGAGTTCATGCATATCCATGTGAATCTACCAAGATTGACAAATTCTAAAAATGAATTTGAAAACCTTTTTCTATCTAAACACTCCATAGCTTTCACGACTGAGCATTTTGATAGATTCAATATTGCAACTAAGAGTTTCCCAAATCTGATTTGACTCATTGTCCTAAATCAAGAAATTACAGAATTCCTTCTTTAAAACTTATATTTAAAACAATGTTTGAGCAGTAATGATAGACTCTACTAGGATTAAAAACTCTCTTGCCATCGCATACTTGAATTTTTCATCCAAATATAAATTCAAACGAAATTAAAGTCTTTGCAAGATACACAATTTCATTCAAACTTGAATTCATCCGAATTTTAGTTATTAGTTTGAATTTAACAAGGATTTATATCATTCTTACAACCCAATAACACTAGTTCAACAATCACTTCAGAAAATCAAGATTTCATTCACCATTTCCCACCGTTTAAATTTAGCTAATACCATTTCTCCTCTATCTAACCAGATACTAATAACAACTATGATAATATTCATCATGAAATGTAAATAACACAGCATGAGTGAAGAAGAATTACCAGTTCGAGAAAACAAACCGTACAAATTGTAACTAAGATCCTTGTTAGCAAATTCTACTCAAACTACGAACAAATAGAACAAATTTGATGAAGATCCAAGTACATCTCTATTTTCTACTTCTATCTCTCTCTAAAACTATCGGGTGAAATTCAAAATGGAAAACATAATGTCAGTCTCCTTTCTCTCTCCTCAAAGCATGTAAAAATACATGCTTTTCGTATAACTGTCGTGTAACTTCTGTATCCAACGCCGGCGGTTTCTTATCCAATCAAGCGCTAAGGATTTGTAAACTGATGGTCTTCAACACCGCCTTTGAACGCCGGCGGCGTACTCCTCAATTTGCCGGCGTTGCATTCAAATTCAAGTACTGTATCCATCCTCAAACGCCGGCGTGTTGGATCCAGCGTTAAATACTTAGGCTCTGTGATGTTTCAACGCCGCCTTTTAACGCCGGCGGCGTTGCCTTCTAATTTGCCGGCGTACGCTTTCATCTCTCTCAACGCCGGCGGCGTTTGGCCTAAATTCACTGGTGTTTGTGTGTTTCACTGCCAATTCACACAATTCTTCATGTTTCCTTGTGCTAATTTCCATTTTCATTCCTGACTGATTCCGAACAATTGACACGAAACTAAATATTAATTCCTTTGCTTTTTATAATAATTAAACACAAATAAGTATCAATTCAGAGATGAAAATTATATCATTTTTCTGAGTTTATCAATTTCCCCACACTTGAACTTTTCTTGTCCTCAATCAAAACATTTAAATACTGAATCTGACTTTTTAATCCAAAAACTTGCTTCTCAACTCTCATGACTTGCATACAATGCCTCTAGCTCTAACCAAACTTAACTTATGTGATTCGCTTACTTGAATTGAAATTAATTAGCTAATCTAGACCAAACAAACTTTAATCCCAATGTTAAACTTAAGCTATAACTTTTCGACAAGTCTAATTAGTCCACAAAGGAAAAATAATCACTTCCAACTTCATCAAACCTTTTAAACTCAAGTTAACTCTTAGCAACACAAGGTATAAGCATGTGGTATCTACAATTCCCTAGATTTTTCCATAGTCAAAGTCTTTTAATTCACTAATATGTGCATTTCAATTGCAGAGGGGGAGGTTTTTGCCTCCATCTTGACTTTTCCTCTGGACGGGGTGTAGCCCGTATCTTTTCAAGCTCATTAGCCATATTACACCATTTAGTTAGAGTGAAATCCTTGAGTCGGCACATCCCGGGCTCATCACCCAAGTGACCAGGTTTTAAAGGGACCCCAGAGAACTCTCATTCACCTTATTCTAAATGTAAATCCTGACTCAATTACTTGAATCAATTGAGTAATGGCTCTATTTGTTTTTACTACTCAATGCACTTTTTCACAATTTTTAACTCTGATTCCCGGATCACTAAGTTAATAGCTTCATCTACCTCTTCTACCAAGTGTTACAAAGATTAATTAAACGTTAAAAGAATATTTGAGAAGTAAACCTGATCATTTTTTACAATAGGACTCAGACATTCATATAAGTTTTATTTCCTAGGTTAAACAGAAGGTAAGTTTGTCAATTAGAGATTTATCTACTTAATTTTAACTAAGTAAGCCAATCACATGGTTTAGTGAGCACGGCATCTTACAAGTCAAAAATTTCTTTTGTTTATGTTTCAGATTTCCCAACAAAAATTTTGCCTGAATGTTGCAAATTTGTTTTCTTCTTGAGGACATGCATTATATATGTCGACATCCAAATGCAAGTGTGTGAAACCTATGAATTCTTATATATATTGACTTCATATTTTTAGTATTCATACAATTACAAAACAACATGCCAAGTCAACATATAGTTAAACCCATAATATATTTCATTTTCATCTCAGCCTAATCTCCCTTCCCCATACTTAAAACCGAACAGTGTCCTCACTGTTTGTTCTAATTAACAAATAAAAGGCCGAAAGAACTAAATAAAAGCATTTGGAACTTCCCTGTTTTCCTTTCCTTGTTCAGCATTCCCAATGGAGTTTTGAATTTGCAGAGATTACTTTAAAGACCTGTCTCTCATCAAAGAAACATACATGACAAAGATAGAAAGAAAAACATAATAACACAAAACATAGATATACAGACCAAGTGAGTTTAAGAAAAGAAGTCTACCCAAAAATGGGTGCTTAAGTACAGAAATAAGATTTAAATGAAACTTTCCCCAAAAAGTTAAAGCTAGCAGGAACTCTAGCTTTCAGGTTCAGTGCTGGACTCGCTTTCATCAGATGAAGTAGAATACTTCATCGCTTCACCTGCAGATGGATTAATACAAGAAAACGCAGATTTCAACATGGACATTAATGAGCGTCTAAATTTCTTGTTCTTTCTCTTTTCGCTAAGAAAATCCTCCTGCAATTCTCTCAGTTCATATCCCAATCTAGCTAGGGTATATCCAGCTGAAGTCGACCCTGGTTGAGAGGAGGAAGGTGGAACCTGTGGCTGAGGAGGGGGTGGAGCTGAGGATGAAGATGGTCTGTCTCCCTGTGGAATGTCAAACTGGGGCTCAATAACTGCAATCGCCTGAATATCTTGTACCCCCCTGGGTACCTTAACCAAACCCCAAGCTCTAAATGGCCCAGAAGATATCTTTTTGCTCCACTTTGATATCATTGACAATTCCTTGAAAACCCCCATGCCCTTGAGTAGCTGAGTGATATATCCCCCACAGAAGATATAATTGGTCCTGGTGTCTTCAGCTTGTCTCAGCAAAAAATTAGCCACTTCACAGCCCAAATCCAATGGATATCTCTTAATAAGGCTATACAAACATATCATATCTGAAGTGCTTAACTTACTATGACTTGTCTTTCGACAAGTCAAAGTATGAGCCAGAATATGATGAAGAAGTTTGTGCTCTAACTTCTTAAAAGACGATTGATCGATTTTGAAGGCTCAAATGGATCAGTCCTTGGATGTATCAATTCAAACCAGAATTGCTCCATGGTGACATCAGGAGGCCATGTTGTCGGAAGAGCAGAATTCTCGCCTCATTCTGATAGTAGCCAAGGTAGACTCCTATCTTCCTTAATGGCACTTTTTTAACTTCCCCATATATCTGAAAGATTATATGGGTATCCCCTTGATCATCTTCATCATCATCATCTTCTCTACCATATCTCATAGTAGAAAGAATTCAATGTGATCTTCTTGTAAGCCGGTTCTCTCATATCAAAACTTTGAACCATCGCTTGTCCTCAACTACATTTTGTAATGTCATGCATTCCATAATCCTCTAAGACAGGCCAGTCCAAAAAATGACTGTTATGAAACTCCTTTTTCATAAGTCTCTCTTTTCTTTCTTGTGCATACAGTTGACTAGACAAGACATTCCTTACTTGACTAGTAGTAGCTGTTCTTTGCTTCTTCTTTGGAGCCATATCTGTAACAATACATAGCACAGTCCAAACATATTACAAGATAGCACATTGGACAATAACAACTAATATGTGCATATAAACCAGATAATTTTTTATTTGATGTAATCTTATCATTGGTATTGATAATACAGTGAAGCATAAATTACACCAAATGATTGCCAACTTTTCAATTTTTCTATCTTTCTCTCTCTCTTTTTTTTTTTTTTTTTTTTTACAGAGAACGCCGGCGAATTAATCCTCAAAATGCCGGCGTAGCTATCCGGCGTTGCTAGCCGGCGTAGGCACACAGCGTAGGGTAACCGTTGGGGCTTTGTTTCAAAAACTCGATGAATAGTGAAAATGGTTTTGATTCAAAACTTTAGATTAAAAATAAACTTGACACTTGATTGCAATTTCCATAATCACAACAAATCAAAAACCCCCAATTTGTCTACACAAACCCTAATTTCGACGGTTACAAACCTAATCATAAACCCCCAATCAATCCATGCATTGATTTAATAATAAAGCTAATGAACACGAAATCACAATGCCTAACCAACAACAACTCATCAGATTATTGAACACACATTCAACCAAACATCTACATTATTGTCTAAACGATAGATTTGAACATTTTAAAAGATAAAAAGATCAAATAATGAGATTGAAATACCTTGTGATCTTGAGGAGTATTGATGTGAGCCTTGATGATGGATTGATTTAAAAATCAATAGAGATATAGAAACCAAAAGAAAAAGAAAGGATTTCGGTAGGAGAAACTTGAGACACAATGAAAGAGAAAGACTAGGGATTTTAATCCCTTTACATGCATGGGATTAGCATTTAATGCGCACATAAACCAAACGCCGCTAAAATTTAAACAACGCCGGCGGCGTTGTTGACAGCAAATGCCGGCGTTAGAAAAATTGAATCTGGCCTTGATGGGCTCTTTGGGAACGCCGGTGAATTAAATCCCACGCTGGCGGCGTTGGAACTTTTTATTTGCCAGTGTTAAGAAATGGCTTTCTGGTAGTACTCCCAAACATCAACGCCGGCGGCGTTGACTGCTGTTTTGCCGGCGTTAAGGATTGATGCTTCTGCATTCCAAGCTCTACTTCGAACGCCGGCGGCGTTCAATCATCATTTGCCGGTGTTCAATTCCTACACTGCCAAAATTTTGCCGGTGTTCTTTCTCCAGACTTCAGCGTTGGAAGACTCATCTGTTATATGACTTCCCATTTTTCTCACAATCTTCAACATACTAAACACCAACTTCATCAACTCACTTGACTATACCTGAAACAACTTACACACAACACACAACACACAACACACAATTATATATATATATATTACACACAAAGCACAACAACAACCATGGGTTGCCTCCCATGCAGCGCTTAGAGTTTAAAGTCGCTTAGCCCGACTTGCCAATGCTTCACTTATTGCCTTCACTGATGAAGGTGGTTCTACTTTCTCTAATGTCTCCCTCATAGTAGTGCTTGAGTAAATGTCCATTGACTTTAAAAGTTCGATTATCTTGGGTTTTCAACTCAATTGCACCATAAGGGAAAACACGGATAACTTCAAAAGGTCCCGACCACCTTGATCTTAACTTTCCTGGGAACAACTTGAGACGTGCATTGTATAACAACACTTGTCTCCTGGTGAAAATTCTTTCTTCAAAATGTTTCTATCATGCCACTGTTTGGTACGCTCTTTATAAATTCGAGCACTCTCATATGCTTCATTTCTCCACTCATCCAACTGATTTAATTGAAGCATTCTTGTCTCCCCTGCAGCTTTTCCATCAAAATTGAGGAATTTTATAGCCCAATAAGCCTTATGCTCAAGTTCAACAGGCAAATGACACGATTTACCATAAACTAACTTGTAAGGAGACATTCCAATAGGTGTTTTAAAAGCAGTTCTATATGCCCATAATGCATCATCCAGTTTTAAAGACCAATCCTTCGTGATGCATTAATTGTCTTTTCCAAAATCCTTTTAATTTCTCTATTGGAAATCTCAACTTGACCACTTGTTTGGGGGTGATATGGGGTAGCTACTTTATGACAACTCCATATTTAGCTAAAAGCTTGTCAAATTGTTTATTGCAAAAATGAGTACCCCCATCACTTATAATTGCCCTGGTACCCCAAATCTGGTGAAAATATTCTTTTTCAAAAATTTTGTTACTACTCGAGCATCATTGGTTTGCAAAGCAATAGCTTCAACCCATTTAGATACATAATCCACTGCTACAAGTATGTATTTATTTGAAAAAGATGATGGAAATGGACCCATGAAGTCAATTCCCCATACATCAAAAAGTTCAATCACCAGAATGTTGTTTAATGGTAACTCGTGTTTTCTAGAAATGTTGCCTGATCTTTGACATTGAGCACACACTTTGATGAAATTTTTACAATCATGAAATAACTTGGGCCAATAAAATCCACAAGATAGTACTTTAGCTGCAGTCCTTTCAACTCCAAAATGACCTCCTGCCTCTCTAGCATGACAATGTTCAATTATACTCATTTGCTCAATCTCGGGTACACATCGTCTAATTATTTGATCAGCACATGTTTTAAAAAGATATGGTTCGTCCCAAAAATAAAACTTTACATCATGTAAAAATTTTTTTCTCTGTTGAAAAGACAAACCATATGGTATAATTCCACTGACCAAATAATTAACTATATCGGCATACCATGGTAATCCTTGGATATCTATTGCATGCAACTGCTCATCAGGAAATTTTTCATTAATAGGCAAGTTTGATTCATCATTTTGCAAACGTGATAAGTGATCAGCTACCACATTATCAGCTCCTTTTTTATCTTTAATTTCTAAATCAAACTCTTGCAATAGTAATATCCAACGGATTAACCTAGGCTTAGCATCAGACTTAGCAAATAAATATCTAAGAGCAGCATGATCAGTGTATACTATCACCTTAGAACCGATTAAATAAGGCCGGAATTTATCACAAGCAAAAATCACAGCTAGCAACTCCTTCTCAGTAGTTGCATAATTCCTTTGTGCCTCATTCAAAGTTCTACTTGCATAGTAGATAGTATGAAAAATCTTACCTCGCCTTTGTCCCAATACTGCTCCCACAGCATAATCACTGGCATCACACATCAGCTCAAAAGGAAGCTCCCAATCTGGTGCTATGATCACCGGAGCAGTGACGAGCTTCTCCTTCAAAAGTTCAAATGCCTGCACACATTTATCATAAAAACAAACACAGCATCTTTCTCAAGTAGATTACACAAAGGTCGGGAAATCTTAGAGAAATCCTTAATGAACCGTCTATAAAAACCCGCATGTCCTAAGAAACTTCTAACTCCTTTGACATTTGTTGGTGGGGGTAGTTTCTCTATGATTTCAACCTTTGCTTATCTACTTCAATCCCTCTTTCTGACACTTTGTGCCCTAAAACGATTCCCTCTTGCACCATAAAATGGCACTTCTCCCAATTTAAAATCAAGTTGGTCTCTTTGCATCTTTGTAAAACTTTGGCTAAATTTTCTAGACAAGCATCAAATGATTTTCCAAAAACCGAAAAATCATCCATAAATATCTCAATAAAATTCTCAAGCATGTCAGAAAAAATAGCCATCATGCACCTTTGGAAGGTAGCCGGTGCATTGCAAAGGCCAAAAGGCATTCTCCTAAAGGCAAAAGTGCCATAAGGACAAGTAAAAGTAGTTTTTTCTTGATCAGCAGGGGCAATCGGGATTTGATTGTATCCCGAATACCCATCAAGAAAACAATAAAATGAATGCCCTGACAATTTTTCAACCATTTGATCAATAAATGGGAGTGGGAAATGGTCTTTTTAGTGGCATCATTTAGCTTCCTATAATCTATGCAAACTCTCCACCCAGACACTGTCCTAGTAGGGATCAATTCATTCGCCTCATTTCACTACAGTCATACCACCTTTCTTAGGTACTACATGGACAGGGCTAACCCACTTACTATCTGAAATAGGGTAGATCATTCCTGCATCTAAAAGCTTAAGTACCTCTTTTTTCACTACTTCCTTAAGGGTAGGATTCAATCGCCTCTGTGGTTGCACTGTAGGCTTGCACTCTTCTTCCATCAAGATTCTATGAGTGCAAATCAAAGGACTAATTCCTTTGATATCAGCAATCGTCCAGCCTATTGCCTCTCTATGTTCTCTTAAAACTTTCAACAACTTCTCCTCCTGATTTTCTGTCAAAAACGATGAAACAATTACAGGTAAAGTTTCATCATGACCCAAATAAGCATACCTTAGGTGATCAGGTAATGGCTTTAACTCTAAATTTGGAGGCTGTGTCAAGGAAGGAACCTGTTTCTTCTCACTTGTTCCAAGTTCCTCATACATTCTAACCCGAATTTCAGACACTTCCTCACAATCTACTTCTTTCTCCTCATCACTCCAGTCATCAAACTCTCTCAAAACCGACTCCACGGTCTCAATTCCTACTTCATCTTCCCAAATTCATTTGTAAGCTCCTCTATAACATCAATATTAAAACAGGTTCTTTTCTCATCAAATTTATGCATAGCATCATATACATTAAATGTAACCTGTTCATCCATAACACGTAGAGTAAGCTTACCTTGCTCAACATCGATTAAAGCCTTACCTGTAGCCAAGAATGGTCTCCCCAAGATCATGGGCACCTCTCTATCTTCCTCCATTTCCAGGACTATGAAGTCCACAGGAAATATGAATTTGTCCACCTTACTAGTACATTTTCTACAATACCCTTAGGGTATTTGATACTCCGATCAGCCAATTGCAAGGTCACATGGGTTTCCTTGCATTCTCCCATTCCTAGTCTCCTGAAAATAGAGAAAGGCATTAAATTTATACTTGCACCAGAATCAATTAGCACTTTATCGAAATAAATATTACCAATAGTGCAAGGTACAGTGAAACTTCCCTGATCTTTTTGCTTTGTAGGCAAGCCTTGATTTTGCTGAAGTATCATTGAGCACTCTCCTGTTAAAACAACCGGTTCATTTCCATCTATCCTCCTCTTCTTGGATAGCAATTCCTTAATGAACTTAGCATAAGAGGGCATCTCTTGAATGGCCTCCAAGAAAGGAATATTGATCTGTAAATTCTTAAACACATCTAAGAACTTAGCAAATTGCTCATCCAACTTCTGCTGCTTCAACCTTCCTGGAAAAGGCACTGGAGGAACATAAGGCTTCACACTAGGTGAAATTAACATCGGTTCCTCAAGCTTTCTTTTTCCTTTATCTCTTATCTGCACCTCCTCTTTCTCTTCCACCAAACCATTTGGGTTTTCCACCTCCTTACCACTCCTAAGAGTAATAGCATTCACTCCTTTTGGATTCTCTTCAGTCTTGCTGGGTAGTGACCCTGAAGGTCTACTACTTATCTGCTGAGAAATTTGACTTATTTGCCCTTGAAGATCCCGAATAGTGGCTTGTTGATTATTAATCAACGTCTCAGTCTTCTGCATGAAAGTTTTCATCAGATCTTCAACCGAAGAATGGTTCTGTTGTTGCTGATGTGGATGTTGAGGTGGTGGTGGTGGTAAAGCATTCCTCACTGGACCTTGAATCATCGGACCTTGTCTTTGAAATCCAGGGGTCGATAGACATTATTCTCATTCCTCCATGAGAAATTCGGATGATTGGCCCATCCTGGATTGTAAGTGTTTGTATAAGGTCCTTGATTTCCTCTTTGAAAATTCCCCACATAATTCATTTGCTCTCCACTAGCTGAAGTTGGTGAATGTGTTTGAGGACAATCATGGAATGAATGTGAACCTGAACAAATCTCACAACACAAAACTTGGTTAGGAATAATAGAACTTGAAGTAGTGAGCTTACTTACTTGATTTGCCAAAGCCGAAATCTGATTTGTAAGTTGAGACATGGCCTCATTATCTTGCACAGCTGCTACCTTAAGTTTAGTCCTCTCACAACTCCAATTGTGAGCACTTGAAGCCATTTCTTCTATCAAGAGCTAGCTTCATCATAGCTCTTACCCATTAATGCTCCTCCTGCAGCAGCGTCTACAAGTGATCTCAAAGTTTCATCCAAACTCAGATAAATATCTCAATGAGGAGATTATCAGGTAGTCCATGATGAGGACATTTCCTGATAGCTTCCTTGTATCTTTCCCATCCTTCATACAAGGATTCACCATGAAATTTTGTAAAGTTGGTGATCTCATTCCTCAACCTAGCTGTCCTAGCCGGTGGGAAAAATCTCCTCAAAAACTTGTTTGACAAATCTGTCCAATTAGTGATGGACTCCTGGGGTAATGAATTGAACCAAGCCAAAGCCTTGTCCCTTAATGAAAAAGGAAATAGCTGCAACCGTATTGCCTCATCTGTAACACCATTCATCTTGATGGTGTTGCAATACTGAAGGAATTTAGCAAGATGATCATCAGGTGTCTCATTTGGATATCCTCCAAATTGATGAGCTTCTACCATCTGAATTAGTCCTGGCTTGATTTCAAAGTTGTTGGCTTGAACTGCTGGTCTTCTAATGGGATTTCCAGACACAGTTGGTACTGTGTAATCCCTTAATGCCCTGGCAGGGCTTGGATTTGATTATTGTTGTTTTCACCTTCTGCCATCCTTTCTGTTTGTCCTTGTTCTCTTTGTCTGTTCACTTTTCTTAATGAACGTAGTGTACGTTCAATCTCAAGATTGAGGGGTAGAAGTTCCCTACTTCTACTCCTGTGCATACAACCTGAAAAGAACACAGACAACAAACCAAACCGTAAAATGAGCCTAAATTACTAACAGAACTAAAATTGTTTAATATTAATCTTTCCCCGGCAACGGCGCCAAAAACTTGATCCGCTTGAAATGTTTAATATTTTAAAACCAATTCTCCAGCAAGTATACTGGGTCGATCAAGTAATAAAGTGATGAATGAGTATCGATCCCACGAGGAAAGTTTAATTACTAAACATTATTAGTTCATTTCAATATTTAGGCCAAGAGAAATCAAATTCTTTATATAAATATTCACTATAATCTACACTATGCAATGTCTAGTATTTACTAATTCTACTCACACAAGTCTTAACAAGTAAGGTTAGTGGGATTGAGATAAAATCCGATTTTCTCCAATCATGTTGAACTCGGGTTATTAAAATTGTTAGAGTTCATGCATATCCATGTGAATCTACCAAGATTGACAAATTCTAAAAAAATTTGAAAACCTTTTTTACCTAAAACACTCCATAGCTTCACGACTGAGCATTTTGATAGATTCAATATGTGCAACTAAGAGTTTCCCAAATCTGAGTTGACTCATTGTCCTAAATCAAGAAATTACAGAATTCCTTCTTTAAAACTTATATTTAAAACAATGTTTGAGCAGAAATGATAGACTCTACTAGGATTAAAAACTCTCTTGCCATCGCATACTTGAATTTTTCATCCAAATATAAATTCAAACGAAATTAAAGTCTTTGCCAAGATACCCAATTTCATTCAAACTTGAATTCATCCGAATTTTAAGTTATTAGTTTGAATTTAACAAGGATTTACATCATTCTTACAACCCAATAACACTAGTTCAACAATCACTTCAGAAAATCAAGGATTTCACCATTTCCCACCGTTCAAATTTAGCTAATAACCATTTCTACTCTATCTAACAAGATACTAATAACAACTATGATAATATTCATCATGAAATGTAAATAACAAAGCAAGTGAAGAAGAAATTACCAGTAATTCGAGAAAACAAACCGTACAAATTGTAACTAAGATCCTTGTTAGCAAATTCTACTCAATCTACGAACAAATAGAACAAATTTGATGAAGATCCAAGTACATCTGATTTTCTACTTCTATCTCTCTCTAAAACTATCGGGAGAAATTGAAAATGAAAACATAACGTAAGTCCCTTTCTCTCTCCTCAAAGCATGTAAAAATACATGCTTTTCGTGTAACTGTCGTGTAACTTCTGTATCCAACGCCGGCGGTTTCTTATCGTTCAATCAAGCGCTAAGGATTTGTAAACTGATGGTCTTCAACGCCGCCTTTGAACGCCGGCGGCGTACTCCTCAATTTGCCGGCGTTGCTTCAAATTCAAGTACTGTGTCCATCCTCAAACGCCGGCGGTGTTGGATCAGCGTTAAATACTTAGGCTCTGTGATGTTTCAACGCCGCCTTTAACGCCGGCGGCGTTGCCTTCTAATTTGCCGGCGTACGCTTTCATCTCTCTCAACGCCGGCTGCGTTTGGCCAAATTCACCGGTGTTTGTGTGTTTCACTGCCAATTCACACAATTCTTCATGTTTCCTTGTTGCTAATTTCCATTTTCATTCCTGACCTGATTCCGAACAAATGACACGAAACTAAATATTAATTCCTTTGCTTTTATAATAATTAACACAAATAAGTATCAATTCAGAGATGAAAATTATATCAATTTTCTGAGTTTTTCATTGGTTAATAGGTTAAGCATACTTGAATCAACTAATAACAAATTATGACTTAAATATGTTTAAAATTGTTTGTGCATGTGCCGTTTAATCAGGTCCAAGGAGCAGCAACCCTATTGATGATGTTAACATGGTAGTTAGATGCTTATGCTACTCTTGTCATAATGCAATTATACTTTATAAGTGGCTCGGCCGGTAGTTGATAGTAGTAACAGTGTCGATATAACGCTTACTTATTCTTGAAGGGAAGTAATATGATTTAGTTCATGTTTATAGGAACAATTGAATTAAGTAATATTATAAATTAAACTAAGTAACGATAAGAAACGACTGTGAACCCTAGATGAAACTATTTTCCTTTTCAGTTAGATATAAGAGATATATGTATTCGGGCTGCTTATATTAACCCCATAAGCAGTTACTATTACTTAGGATCCTCAGGTTCCCAATGGCTTGTCTTCGCAGTTTGAGCACTCCTATGTTGATTTGATGAACTTAATTAATGATTAATAATTCAATGTTTATTGCATTTGCATTAGGTTAAGATTGTGTGCCACAATGTATTCGTTTGTATTACTGTGTACTGGGCCTTTGCCTCACGTTTTCTTATTACAGGTGTTGATGAAGAAAAATTCTACAACCAGTTAGGTTATGGGATAGATTTTGAAGATTTTTTTGGATGAATGAGATGACTAAGAATCTCGATCTTGATGACCTATATATAATATATATATATATATATTGGAATAAACTAGTGAAGATTGTTTTTATGGTTCATGTATAATTATTAAAAATCTTCTCAAAATTGTATATATTTTTGTTAAGGCTTGATTTTAAGCCAATGGATTTTATATACATATGTGCGCGCGCGCGCGTGCATTTGTAGTAAGTCCTTTATTATGTCTTGAAAGGATAACAAAGCTTTTTAATAGTATATATGATACTACTTCTAGTGAGAAGTTTTTATAAAGGATCTTATGATAAATTTAGACAAACATTCTATATAAACTTCTTATTTAAAGATAGCTTTACATGTAATTCTTCGGGATTACATGTGATTAGAGACTAGATATGCTTGGTTTTAAATATGAGCTGTGTCGGTATTTACAATTGTTACTATTGTTCTTTTTTTTTTTCAAATAAATAAGTAATGTCATCATTTTAATTATTGGCTCTGAAATTACATGTCTTTAATCACTATGGTGAGCGGCAACCATTTGAGATGGGATGATGATTATAGTTTGTGACTAATGCAAAGACTTTCATTCACATTTTTTGTTTTCAATTTTGAAATTTTGATAGCAATTGAAAAAAATATTTAGGTTTCTCCTTCTCCCATGTTATTATCTTATAAGTTTGAATTGGTGAAGAATATTTTCTACTCTATGAGTGTAAATTGCTAAAGAAGGTTTGGATTATTTGCCTTATTTTTATTGTATTTGACTTTGAAACATCAAACTTAATGTCCAAGAGGTTTTTATCATGACTCTTTTTATTTTATTTGGCACACACAGTGATGTGCTTTTTCTTACTATGCAGTTTTAAAGTGCAAAAATTAATAACTAATTATTCTACTTACCGCATGTGCAATAATTAAAAAAAAATCATTTACTATTGGATGGTGTCCACCTAAAGCTTATGCTAATTTATACTTTAGTGGTCCTAAAATATATTTGATCTTTTAAATTTCTCAGAACCAACATTAAGTTACTTAATAAAATGGATATGTAACAACTTTAATGAATGAATTAATGAACCAAATAGCTGGAAAATTAATTAGTATGAGGATTGTACTATTATCTTAATATATGTTGTAAATGTTGATTGTTAATCGATTTAGTTTTCAATAAATTAAGAAATAGCTAATAACCCATTCTATCAATGTGGATTGACATCGGTGGTTACCAAAATACGTCATTTCTATTCCTAGATAAGAGATCAATCGACCAACTATTTTTTATTCCTAATCTTTGAATTGAATTGAAGTGCATATCCTTATGTCTATCTTTAATAAGAATTAGTCACTTATGGAACTGACTAGAAGGGGTTTTCCTAAATAAAGTCATAATCTATGCTCACAAAAAGAGGAATCAATAACTCAACAAAATAACATGTAATAAGTAAGTACTAATAATCAAAACACAATATTTAATTCATCACCTTAACTGAGTGCGAAAGAAGTAATAAGTACAGGAACATCCAAAAACAATAAGAGTAATGAAAGAAAGCACCTTGAATAGAGCTCCTAAACCCTTAATCCATACCAAATGAAGTTTCTCTTAACTTCCAAATTGGAAGCCATGAAAGGGCTAAAGAAAATAAAAACAGAGTTACTCTCTAATTCTAAAAGTAAAAATGTTGTGTTCCTTTGCTTATTGCTATTGTTCATCCAAAAGATAAAAATAAAGAGAAAATCCTTGTGTTTGCTTTACTACATGTTGCTTTGTGTTGCAATTACTTTCTTCTTCTTCTTCTTCTTCTCCTTTTTTTTTTTTAAAAAATAGTGGTAATAAAATATAAAATTATATATTTTGAAAAAAATAGTTTGTCTTTTTATTATTTATTAAATCCGAATATTTTTTTGATGATTTGTTAGTGTAATTTTATGTTGTGTAGATAAGAAAAATTCTTCTTAGCTTCCTAAAAATAAAGTACAGGGGATAGGTTAGTAGAGCATTGTATTAATTAATTTTATTTATACCATATTTTGAAATTGTTAATTTGCTATGTGTGGAGATTATAAGTTGATTAATATAACTTTTTGGGTAAAACATTTATTTACCCTTTGTACAACAAATAATTACTAATATAAAGTTAGTAGAAAAAAATTAACAAAATCCATTTCAAAATCACGTTTAGAAAAAGACATGCATGATTTGCAAATAAATTGCGTTAATAGCACACGATAGTGTGTTTGCCTATGATCGCTAAATTGCATTTAATAATTGTGATATAGTATTTAATTATGAATAGTGCACAACTTAGTTGGTAAGTGTATGTGAATGTATAAAGATGATTGTGGGGTTTGAATATTTGTTATTATTTTGTTTACTTTTTGTTAATGTTTTGTTTTGCATTTGCTAGGTTATTACAACTATTAAACACGATACCCATACAAATATACGTACATGTATCACTTCATATGATGTATGATTTTTGCATATCCTAAATGATTTTAACCTTATTTAAGTAATTATTATTTTTGATTGTTTTTTGTAATTGGCCAGAGTATTTTTTGCATTTCCTTTACAATAATTTATTTATTTATTTCTATATTTAAAAGACACAGTACCGTGCTTTGTATAGCGCAAAGCAATGAAGCTCTATTTTAGGAAAAAATCTTTTAAATATTGCTTTTTACACATGCCATAAATGAAATTAGATGTGCTTTTAATTTAAACCCCTTTTTTCTTTTTATTATTTTTGCAGCTTTTTTTTCTTTTTTATTACTTTTATAGGTAAAATGGTAAAAAAGGAGGAAAATAAATGTATGCAACATTGGAATGTTTTTTGAATTGTTGAAAATACATGTGGTTAATGTAGAGGACATATACAAAGACAAGTTATTAGCATTGTGGTGCCATTAATGGTTTGAAGGATTTTTTTTCTTAATTTTTTATATCCATCGATTTTCAGTATGATGGTATAGAAATAAAAAGTGAAATAGCCATAATTCCCAAATTCATATTTTACACATGTATGTTAATGCATTGTGCATGCTTTTGAAACATGATGTATATGATTTGTGTTCTTATGTGGTATATGTGTTGTATTAATGCATTTAAATATTGATATATCTTAGTTTGAATATATATATGTGTTTATGAATTTGTAAGTGTAATAAAGTGTATGAAAATTGGTTTAAAACAAGTTAAACATGCTTAATACATTTCCTATACATAGTAGAATTTTTAGCCATGAAAATAAGCCTAAAAACACAACTTTAAAGCCCAAAATCAAGCCCAAGCCCATGCAAATAAAGCCCCAATTATAGTAGCCTCCAAAGTCAACTTTAGGATAAGATTAAGCCCCATTTTTGATAAAAAATACACTCTCAAAACAAACTCAAAAGCCATACGAAGTTCACTACATTTCTTACAAGTTGTCTTCTCTTGTTTCTTCAAAAGCTTACACTCCAAGCCCTTAACAAGGTCAAGATCCTAAGCCCAAGTGATATAAGTTTGTTCAATTGATTTTCAATAAGACATAGAGCTTCTTAATGTATGTGTTTAGTTGGTTATATGTTTATTAGGTTGTTTGAGTTTCATGCTAAAATAGGTTATGATGAAGTGCATATTTTATTTGTGAATGAAGTAAAAATTTTGGTGTATTGTGAGTTTTGTAGTGTATGGAAGTAGTATATGAAGTATAAAAGTGATTATGAGTAGATGGTTTATGGTATAAGTGTTTAGGAGTGTGTTGAAGTTGTTGGGTTGTTGTGGAGGGTGATGAATAATAGTTGTGGGGTTTGATGAAGTGTTGGATGTGTTTTGATGATGAGAATGGGATTTGAAGTGTTAGAAGTTGTGTTTATGTATTTTATGTTGCTTTTATGATGTTTAGTTTGATGTTGAATGTGTAAAAATTGATAAAATGATGTAAAAGAAATTAAAAAAATTTTGTGATAGTGGAAATAGGGGTAACACGAGCATTAACACGGGCCGTATATGTGTGTGTAGGAAATTTTAAGCTATTGGACATTTTTTTACTTCAACATGGCCTTGTACATGGGCCGTGTAGCAGCTCTTGTAGAAAATTTTTCGATTTTGATACAAAATTTCATCCAATACGGCCTCAAACACAGTTGTGTAGGTTCCCCTGTTTCGTAACTTGATCGTAATTTGATCATAACTTTTTCATCCGACTTCAGATTGAGGTGATTCAAATTGTATTGGAAAGCTTAAAAAGAGATTAAAACTTTAATGTTTTGAGTTTTTGCAAATTATAAAAGTATCAATGCTCAAATTTTATTTCTTTCTAGCTTCTATAGATTTGAATAAAGTTGAAACTTATGTTTTATTGTTAAGTGTTTGTAGTCAAGTACAAAATGGATCTTTTTGAGCTAAAATAAAATAGATAAATATTAGTTAATGTGTTATTTTAGTTAATTGATATAGTTAAGCATGATTTAAATGGAATTGTAAATTTAATAAATATTTGGATCAAATATGGAAGTTAAGAGTTAAGATGAATTTATTGTATGTCTTAAGTTATATATGTGTGAGAATACATGTTATGTTAGTGTGAACTTTGCTTAGAATTGAACTTTGTGTAAGTGTGAGTTCTTGTTTTTAATTAGTATTAAATTTTTAGTAATTTAATCTCTTTTATCAGATTCCCTGACACCTTTAGGACTAGTTGGACCTTCTTTGCTAGAAAATATCTCAGGTATGCAGTAAGATGTTTGTTTTCTTGCCTAGGTTAGGCATGACTAAATTACTTAACTTAAGAAAACTTAAATCTTGTTTGTATTGATTGTTTATTACACCGTTGAATTTGGTTTCGGAAGCGACACCTCCCTCGGATTGCATCATGATGCAATAACTTTAATAAGTGGTACGTCAGATAGTCAATGTGGTTATTAGTATCGGTATAACGTTTACTTATTTTTAAGATGAAATAATATGATTTAATTCAAATATTTATGGGAACAGTTGAATTAGGTGATATTATGCATTAAGTTAAGAGAAGATGAGAAATGGCTAAAAACCCTAGATGAGACTATTTTTCGTTTATGAATATATCATCTAGGAGATATAAGTTCTCAAACAACTTATATCAACTCCCTGAGCGTCGAGATTGTTACTCAGGACTCCCTAGATGTCCTTGCTGTTCGGAGTTTGAATACTCCAGTGATGTTTGGCTAAATTTAAAGATTTTCTAATAACTTATTGGATGTTACATTTGCATTTAATATAAGTTTGTATGCCACTCGCCTTTGTTTTTCGTTACTTGTGTACTGGGCCTTTGACTCATTATTTCTTTTTTCAAGTGTTGATGAGAGTGATGAATTTTACACTAGTATGGGATGCGAAACGGATTTTGAGGATTTCCTAGATGATTGGGAAGAATAGGAGTTAGACCTTGGCTTTGATGGTAACCTTTTTGTAATAGAAGAGCTTGAAGTTTCTTGGAACATATATAATAGTTGTGATAATTTTTGTTAAACTTATGTATTTTTGCTTATGGCTTGTTTATAATCCTTTGTTTGTAATATCTATATGTATATATGTTTGTAGTGGGTTTATATCTTTTATGTAAATGTGATGTTGGTGTTATGTTTTTCTAAAAAGTTTTAAGAATTAATAGTTTTCAAATTTGTTCTTATTGGAGATTTAAACAAGCAATTACTCATACATTTCTTTAAGGACAACCTTACATATAATACTACAGATTAGTTGAGAAGCTGGATTTACTTAATTTAAATAAAGTGGTGGGTTCAAGTTCTTACAAAATGTAAGTTTAAATTAATAGAAAATGTAAGGTTTGATAAAAGTATATGTATTGCGCATCATAATGTATTATGATGCGCAATACATATAATGTATTTATTGTGTTATGGAGATGAAAAAAAAAGAATATATAATCTTTTACATTAATTCATTAATTGTTTGCATAATTATTTTATGAACGAATCACAAGACTTTTATTATTTATATTGTTTTAATATTTTTTCCTCTTACAATTTTAAGTTTTACAATGTGTATAACTAAACTTTTTAATCCTTTGCACTTATTTAATGTATTATAGTTTCTTAAAATTTTATTTTAGCACATGTACCATGGTGCGCTTCCACTAAGTAGCTAATATCCGTATATATTCGTGATTGATAATATCAACCATATTTAAATAAAAAAATAGCAAATAGTTTATTAAAACTACTACCTATAATATTTTTGTATACTACTCTATATAAAAATATAATAAGTATTTACGAGTTACATGTATTGTATACACAAATATGATGTGTATCACTTACGGAAGTTTTTTCACCACTTTGTCGCTATGTGAGAACAAAGTGAGATGGGGCCGATGAATCAATCACACTTTTATGCGCGAGAATATTATGTTATTTAGACCACGTTGATTGCTTAGGGATGGGAATGGATCAATGAAAATTTGATATGCAGGAAATTTTATAACATGCGAGGAGATTATTCCGTTGAAATATTACAATTTTCACCTGATCTCTGAGTAATATACATGATACTATAATTTTTAGATTTTTTTTTTACCTTATAGGACGGAGTGGCAAAAGGAATGAATAATCATTTTATTTATTTATTTATTGCTGGGTGAAAAATATGTTTACCATTTTTGAGAAAAAAATTATAAAATTATAATTGCTACATCGTATATTCAAGATGCGATATGATAATATACTTGGACAAACTTTTAAAAATAATTATATCACATATAAAAATATCTTATATTGCATTACATAGTGGTTATATAATATAGCGATGATAATTATATAATTATTTTTACCTAAATTATAGTTATATAATTTTTTTAAATAACACTTAAATATGAAATAATCTCATTTATTAACTATATACCTGACATTCTCATATCCATTTTCCGGCCTCTTTTTTGGCTTGAAATCCCATGATATTGCCAACTAATGCGCAAAAAGAGTAGCGTTTTCTTTTGACCAACTAAACTGCTTTTTTCATGAGTAACCACTCCACAAGCCTGTGGTGATCTCACGGAATCCACTTGTGTGTACAAATTAAATTAAAAATTATTGTTAGAATATAAATAATAGGAGAAAACAACTTTAAGGTAACACATTAAACTCGAATAAAGACCATTATATTTTATGTATCGAAATTCAAAACATGATCATCATCACCGGATAATGTCTTAAATGTGCACCACGGATCATGTTCCTTTTCTGCACAGACACCCACCGCTTCTCAAATCTTGGCATGTCGACCTGAATTTCCTCTACGAAGCATGTAAAATTTGACAACGTTATAGGTGATAAAAAAAAAAAAAAAGGGAAAAAATATAGTTAATTACCCAAAAAGTTGTCTTGGTTGATGATCTCTGCTGGGTTTCTTTTTCTTCGTTCTCTTCTGATTTGAAGTGCTGGTATTGTCGTTTATTATGCATTCTCGTACGATGAAACATCCCGTCAAATAGTCTCCGTAGACTCCGAGGTATCGCTAACCATTTCCTCTTCTATACAAATCCATGAGAGCAATTACTAATCAATATCGTCAAAATATATACGTGTATGAAATAAATATAATGACACTTACCTTGGATGTTCTCATCCTAGGATTGGTGTCTGGGCATTCTTCTCCTGATGGTTGAGAAGCAGTGTTTCTGAGTTGCCTAGAGTATTCAAGGAGTAGAGCGCGACGATCATAACCACGTGTTGATGATGGGGTTAGGGTTCTTTTGTTGATTATAGATGGCCGCCTTTTGTTGTTAATGGAATGAGTATTTGAAAAGGAAGATGTTGGTGTTTCCACATAGACACTGATGGTTACAGAATTATTGTTGCTTGTGCTAGCCGTATTGAGTTTTCTCATAATTTTGTTTATCCTTCAATCTTTGCAATGGTTGCTCATAAATGGACAAGGAGAAACAGTTTAGGAGTCTGGCAAGGGATTAGGATCCTTCCAATTTTCCTCCTCTAAATGTTTTTCAAAGAAATGGAGTTGGAAAAAGGGATTTCGGATCCATTTCCATTGGAAAGAAATGGAGTTGGTGACTCCGGTGTTCTTGAAAATGACAACAGCATCGCATGTACTTGTGAGTCTATAAATATATATAGGGAAATGCACATATAGATGGAGATACCCTTATTAAATGGGTCTCTTTTATTAGAAACTGGGTAAAAGAATTTGTTTGTCCTACAATATGGCCCAAATGGTCATTTTCATAATTAGATTATCCAAAGTGCACAAATGACCCACAAAAATCTGCATCAGGTTAGCCTGACCCATCGCTCCTCTTTTCTTATACCCTTCTTTTTATAATTATTTTTAAATAAATTGTTCTTTTCTAAAATAAATAGCAGAGAAAAAATAAAAAGAAATGGACAAAGGAAATAAACAAGTTACATCAAGCAAATATGAGAGGAAATTCCCACTGTTTAAGAATTGATATAAGGGAAGGAATTGAACATATTATAATATCATATAGGTAATCATGGGGAAATTCAATGTCCAATATTATTCTTGCGATCTTTGTGAATTTTGTTGGTTGCTTCTGTTTTTTCTTGCCATTATATTCATTCAGTTCAGTTTCTTTAGTTTTAATATTGAATTTATCAATTCTTGATAACTTGAATATAGTGGTTAGATAATTAAGAATAAGTGATTACTAGTATTCCTTCATAGTCCTTGTGTGATTGACATGTATTCATTCACCAAAATCAATAGGTTGCATTCGCCCATATGGTCCAACATTAATTGGTCGGATACAGATATAAAACGTACTGTCAGGTTTTTGTAAAAGTAAAAGAGGCTATCGAAGATGCAATTAAATTGAGGTTATTTTCCTTTGATTTGAGAAATAGAGGGGGGAAAAGAAAAAAGGCTATAGGATGGACACATGGGGAGGTTCGCTTTAATAGATGTACTGTTAAGGTTAGTACTATAATCATTTAATTTAAAAACTTAGACTTGTAGAGATGGTGTGGGCATCATATGACTTTGACTAGGAACCATCAAGTGAATGACTTAATTTTTAATGGGATTAAAATGAGTGCGCAAGAATTTAAATTAGGATCATTGTACTCTAATACCATATTAAGTTTAGTGCTACAACCATATAATATAAAGCCTAAACTTGTAGATATGATGTGAGTATTACATTTAACACATAATATATACAATCCCCCATCAATTGCATCTACGCCAAGAGGGAAAACCTAAGTTCATTCAAACTTCAAAGATATGCTTTCAGTCCAAAAAGACATCTATGAGAAATCAAGAAGCCTCCATTCACAACTTAGAAATTCAGGTCAGTAAACATATAAAACTTATATCAAAAGGCTTGGGGATCCCTCCTTGGAAGCACTAATCAAAATCCATCTTAAAAGCATAAATGTTTACTTTCTAATATCTTATTATTGTAACGTTAATTAAATTAATGTAACTCAAGGACTAAGATAAAAAGATCAAGAAGATATATTTTCTACTACAATAACAATCAATATGTTTGTTCAAGTCTAAGTTAACGAGTTGTGAAATGTTGACCAACGAACAAATGATTGATGAATTGGCATAGGAGGCATAGGACTAATGAGGATAGGCAAAAAAAAAAAAAAAACCTCTAAACCAAACGAAAGCACAAACTAAACAAAATCAAACCAAATTTATGATTTTTTTTTTTTTAATAAACGGTTCAGATTGGAGAACACAAACCCCCCCCAAACACACACACAAATGGATTATGGTTTAGTTTTGATGTAAATGTGAATCGCATCATTAATCCAAATTGAACTGTTTCCAAAAACCTTAAAAAAAAATTCTAAACTAAAAGTAAAAACATGTCTTTACTCTTTACGATGCAGTTCAATGTAAAAATCAAATGATACATGCAATGAGGGTGACAACATCATCCATGAAAATGATATTTGTTATATTTAAATTTATTGAAGGATGTCATAAAATATATGAAATGCATCATGAGTTTATATAATTTGGATGTTAATAATGGTGATTCCTTTACTCGTCACACAGTGGGTAGAGTGGAATTCCTAAACGGAGACAGGGCTTATGAAAAGTTCAAAATGATTTAAGTTAAAGTAAGAAATATTACATTAATCTAATTTAAAACAAATAATTTAGTCCAACTACTATTAGATTGTCCTATCCACATTAATGCACGATATTGTTTTTTAATCTTTTATAAACACATGACTATATGGATTATCAAAATCTTATTTTTGGAATTGAACCTTGTCAATATTATCCCTTTGATTTAATAAAAGGATGTTCGTACATACACTATACATCAGTCTCAAGCTAATAAAAGCTTTTAATCAAGGGCTTTGCTGTTTGGTGCATTCCACTCTACTAATGATACATGGGTAGACCCTCTTGGAAAACCACCTTTTTATGTCCTACTATTGTAGATATCATATTTGGTTTATGATAAAGAAGGCTCTTGACTTCCTTTCCTAATCTTTTTAATGATCATGTTGATCCTACCTTGATCTCATGTTCAGTTTCTTAATAAGTTTAGAAGTTGATGTGGTTATTTAGGTAAACTTTAGAGCTTTTACAAGCTATGAGTAAGTGGCAATTAATGGTTTTGAATTTATTAATCCATAATCCAAACAACCGTTATTTAATGGTTAGAAAATTTTCAATTGAACAAAACTGTTATATAAAGGTTTTGTTTGAAAAGGAAAAAAAATCAAACTAAATTGATCTGCGCCTACTCCTGAGACTAACTATCAAGTAGGCTCTTTAATCAAAGTGGAAAGCTAGTGCTAACAAGGTCGACAAGCTAGCCAACTTTGTGTTTGCATTATTCTACATTAGCTTTCAGCTAGCAAGCTGATTCATTCGAGGTGGAGAGTTAGTTATGATTGTTTCGTAAGTTAACTTTTTTATTCCCCTTTCAATGTTTAATTCAAATATCTTTTCTTTATAAAATTTTTTTCCTTAAACTTATTTTTAGAACGCTCATGACTTGTAAGTTGTAAGGAATTACTTTTTAGTGCAATATCATTAATAATTTTACTTGCTTAAATCCATTCTTATCAATCTTAACGATTATAGTGAACAAACCATGATGATATATTTATGCTTCATATCAAATATTTGCTAGTGTAGTTTTGATCTACTTGCTAGTGATGTGCCTTGAGTCATCAAGATATTTATTGTCATTTGTAAATTTATCTTTATTAATTAAAACATTTAATTTATCATGTTGTTATTGATAGTCTTCTAACATGATAAAATGTTTCCTTGAATAAATTATTCTTTCTTATATCATGATTATCATTGAAGTGCGTGACTTTAACAGTAAAATTATAACTATTATAAATTATTCCTAGTCACCCATTATATAGAATGATAATGAAGTAAGACTAGTATGTTGGCTGATTGATTATCACATTTTATTGATCATGGATATTAGATATCAAATCAGCACATAGACGGACATAGAAATATATTGTATTAGATTGACCTACCATGAGAGTATAATATGAATCTTTATTATGAATACTTCTCTTCACAATGTTGTTACTTTGGTTCTTTGACTTGATGGAACTATGGATCCTTATATAATGATTTCCATGTTTTGACTCGGTTCTTCATCATCTTTAATTAGATGATCATAAGGCTGTGATTGGATATGGGATAAAATATGTTGAGGAATATGAGTCTTCTTGAAGTAATTTGTCCCTCTCATTAATTTGAGAGAGATCTTTTGGGCCCTCTTGAAGTGAGACTAAGAAAAAAAATACATGATCGTGCCTAAATAAATTGATAAGGAGTTATCAATAACAATTGGTTTATTCAGTCAAACTTTAGAATCAAGAAAATATGTAATTAAACCATATATGAGTAATATGATCCATGCCTCATGTTTAATCATTAGATATCTTGTGATAAAGAGATTAAATAACTAACTATTTACTAGGCAAAGTTAGATCATCGATCTTCACTTAATCTAGGTAGACATAATATCTTACTAGAGGCGACTTATATTTTGTAGGTCCAAAAAAGGATTTAGGCTTATTGCCAACATTAAGTGAACCTACAAGGTTGCATGAAAAGAATGAACCAAATAAGTCATATGTTTAATTTAAATAAGGCCAGTGGGAATTATCTATTTTTTTATTCATCTTAAATGATTAAGAATAAATAATAATCTTCACTATTTTTTAGTAGGATGATTAAAAACAAAATGTGTTTCAGAATTAGGAAACCTAATTAGATTGGGGATCCCATTAATGTTAATGTCCTAAGTATTGAGGACATTATTATCAGTATAAAAGAGACACTATAGTTCTCATCTAGGGTTAACGATGTTTGCCATCAATATCAGTTTTGTAAAGAAACTTTGCGTACCTAAAAAAGTGAGAAAAACACCAGAGCTTTTGTGAGATTCTTCCCACACTAATCAAGAATAGTTCTAGAGTGTGCTAGCACACTAAATTCCATTACGGCATGGTGATTCATGTGGATACTGTAGATGGAGTTGTGGTATCGCAACACTTACAGATCCATCTCATCGACAGTTTCAAAAAATGTATAAGGTAAAATTCTCATTCTTTATCAATTTAATCAACCACATGGATCCATTTGGGGATTTAGGTTTTAAAAAAAACATTTTGATTTTCTGTTGCAAATCTTTGATTTGGATCTCTAAATTCCCAACATGACTATGATGCATCATATGCTTAATCAATGCCATCCATATCTTAAATAATTAAACCCTAAATAATTTGAAACTCCCAATTCATAATTGAATTAGGATTTTCTCATTTAACTATGAAATTGTCAAATGATGTCTTAATGAACATCATCTTAAGCACACCAACATATGAAATAAAACAAAAGGAAAAAAAAATGTTTAGCTTACAGAACACTCAAAACTAGTTTGTTTACTTAGAGTGAACCGGCTTGATGATGAAGCTAGAGAAGGCGGGTATTGAAAACAAAGTTGATCCACTCGCAAGCCTTGTAATCCCCATACATTAAGGTGATTAAGGTTAAGGTTATGTCCAATCCAAATAATTATAATTTAGCAACAAACTTATTAGGAAATCTATTTAGGATCTATAAAGTTGTCTTAATACATGCTAAATACAATTGGAAAAATTAGCCCTATTCTGTGTGCTTTTTAGTGTCCTGTTTCACGCTTTAGTCACACCATTTTATTTAAGACTACTCGACATGGTAAATTGGTGATGATGCTGCAACTTGAAGGAAATTCTGGTATGGTATTACAGAAAACAGAGCAGACAAAATGAAGAAAAGAGGGGGCTGATTTTCATTTCTTCAAATCATATAAATAATAGTACAAAAAATATAGTTAATATTAACTTCCCAAGATTAAGGGAGTATGTTCCCTTGTATACGGTTGAAATTAAGTTCCACCACAATATTTTTCAAACTTCTAGTATTAGATGACAAAATATTCAAATAAAAAAAAAAAAACAGAAGGACATAAAAAATCTATTGCATAGCTTTTGTATCAATAGTGTGTAACTATGACCAACGATTTTTATCACTCCTTCTTGATACAAAAGTTATGCACAACACCAAGTTTAACGATAAGTTCTTCAATTCTGTTTTTCTTAGCCCCTTTGTAAAAATATCATCCACTCATTCCTTTGTTGAAAAATGCATCAAAACAACTTCGCCTTCCTTTTCTACTTCTCTAATTGCATGATACTAGATTTTTATATGTTTCGTTTTTCCATGAAAAATAGGATTTTTAACCACCAGTACAATGGATTTATTATCATATAGAATATTTATACCATCTTCTTGCTTGAGCTTCAAATCATTCATAATTTTTCTCAACTATAAAGCTTGATTAGCTATTGCGGATGCAGCCATATATTCTACTTTAGCAGTTGATTGAGCAATAGAGCTTTGCTTCTTCGAACTCCAACATATAACTCCCGATCTAGGAGTTAAGCAATAACTAGATGTGCTCTTTGAATCTTCAACTGATCCAGCCCAATCACTATTAGTAAAACTAAGGAGTTTTAGGATGGAACTCCTTCTTAAAAAGTATGCCATATGAAATTGTACCCTAAACATAACTCAAGACCCTTTTAGTTGCTTTGAGATGATTCTTAGTTGGCTTATTCATGTATCTTGATAGAATACTAGTTGCATACTTGATATCTGACCTTGTGATCGATAAATATAGTAGCGAACCAATCATACTCCTGAAGATTGAAGGATCAATGGTTGTTGACCCGTCATCTACTTGCAACTTCAATCCTTGAACTATTGGAGTGCTAATAGCTTTGCAACAAATTAAAGAAAGCTTCTTTAATAATTTTGCTGTATATTTCTTTTGAGAAATGAAAACGCCTATTGAAACTTGAGACACTTCCATGCCTAAAAAATAAGACACTTGCCCCCAAATCATTCATTTCAACTATGCCCTCCAATTGTTCTCTAAATGCTTTCACAAAACTTGGATTGCTTCCAATTAGGAGAATATCATCAACATAAATTGAAACAATTAAAAGTTCAATAGACACTTGCTTCACATACAATGTTGCTTTGATTATGCTTCTTTCAAATCTTAAGTCATGTAAGTAACCATTAATCTTTGCATACTAGGCTTTAGGGGCCCGTTTCTAACCATATAATGCCTTTTTCAATAAATAAACTTCATTAGTAGCATCTTTCATAATAAAACCTTTAGGTTGCTCAATGTAAATTTTCTCCTTAAGAACACCATTAAGGAAGGCCGACTTACCATCAAGATGATCGACTTTCTAGCCATTATGAGTAATAAGAGCAGGCAACGATCTAATGTATCAAATCTAGCTAGAGGTGCAAAGGTTTCAAAGAAGTCAATACCTTGCTGTTGCAAGTAGCCTTTGACCACTAATGTCGCTTTATGTTTGTTAATTGAGCTATGCACATTCATCTTTACTGTAAATACCCACTTTGTGCCAATCACTTATTGATCTTCTGGTTTGTCAATAAGTGATCATGTGTCATTTTTCACTATCATTTCAAATTATTCCACTATAGCTGCTTTCCATTGTAGAGATTACAAGGCTTGATCAACGGTGGTGGGTTCAAATATAGCAGCATTGCATCTATTGTATATATCATGCAAAATCCTCGAACCTCTCGTGGTGTAATGCTCATCATCAGGATCCTCATCCTTTGAACATCCACTATAATGTTGGGATGCATTTCAAGCTATGGTTTTTTTGGCTTAAGGCTCTTCAATCATTTTATCCCAATTCTAAGCAAACAAACTTGACACTCCTACTCACATAAATCTTCTTAGTTATGGGATTTAAAATTCTATAACCTTTGGAAATGGTGCTATAGCCAATAAACACACCAACATCAGCTCTTTAATCTAATTTATATCTTTTCATCTCTGGTACATTATGATAACAAATGCTACCAAAGATCTTCAAGTGTCCTACTAATCATTTAACACCTATCCAAGCTTCATGTGGTGTTTTACCATCAATAGCTTTTGTTGGAAGTCTATTTTGCAAGTATACTACAATATTTATAGCTTTTGCCCATAACTTCTTTGGCAATCCTTTTTCAAATAGCAAGCATCTTTCCATATTTATAACTGATTTATTCTTCCTTTCACTTACACCATTTTGTTGAGGTGTATAAGTAATCATGAGTTAATGATGACATTACTAGAAAACTGAGATTTAGAGACCAAACTTCTATCTCTAAATGTAAATTCCTATCGCAAAAATCATCGTCATTGATTTTATTTGTAGAAATATAACTTATTTTACCAATTTCCTGTTATAGAATTTTTGTCTCGAAAGCTCAGTTTTCTTTTTGTTTGAATGCCTGCCTTTTGAAGAAATGATTAGAAATGAGAAGAAATATATTCAATCCCATTGTCAATCTAAAAGTTTTAATCATGAGTCTAGTTTACTTTTCTATAGCCTTGAAGCTTTGGAAAATAGAATAAACTTCAGATTTCTTTTGGAGAAAATAGACCCAGCAATACCTTAAAGAATGATCCATGAATAAAAAAAGTATTTGCTGCCATTATAAGAAGTATGCTCATAGGTCCACATACATCTGTTTGAACCAGCTAAAGGCTTTCAGTTGCTCTTGAAAACATGCTAAGAATGCTCAAGAATAGGGGAAGGGGGGTGAATTGAGCGTTTTCCAAAAAAAGAAAAAAAATTCAAACAATAAATTTTAATTCAGAAGATCAAAAAATAATTTCAATTGCTATAGAAATACAATAGTAGATATAATATGAAATTTAAAAGAGATAGGGATAGAGAAAAATAGTCCAAATATAACATGGAGTTTGGCCAACTTCCTACTCTCCATGGTCCACCAATGCCTCAATCGAGGACTTCACCACTACTATATTGATTTCACAAAAAGATGCTCAAGATGAGTAGCATACAGTTTTTACAACATACTTAGGAAATAAAATCTTTCCTTTCTCTTTCTAGATGCTCTCTAATAAGTTCTAAATAAAAGAACACAGCAACTAGAAATATTTTTCTCTCTCCTTTTTAATATACAAATTAATGAATAAGAGAACAAAAAATAAATGATTTGTTTGTTCACAAATAATCACACTTCTCACACTTCACTTTGTTTGAATCTCTCAAGGACAACATATATATAGCCTTAAAAAATTCAAATGTCTATTAGAGACAACGTCTTTAAGTCGCCAAGTATTTAATTAGCTTCAATGGCTTTTTCTTGCTATATCAATTCTAATATTTAAATCATGATACCCTCAAGTGTCGCACCTTAAATTTGCACTTGACAAGTCTTTACTCTATCGAACCTTAAATTGAAAATGTTACGCCTTAAGCTTTAACATGTCGAGCCCTTAATGTGACCCACGACCAGAGCTGTGCAACTTTGAACTTTTTTCAAGTCTTAATCTTGAGCTTGTCGCGTCCTAACCTTTGGGATTGTTGAGCCCTCGGATCCCCTTGACCAATGCTTGTGCATTTTTAAGCTTTGTCAAGTCTTGGTTTAAACTTGTCGTGCCTAAACCAGTGAACTTGTAAAGCTTTCGACTAAGTCTTCGATCACTGCTTCTTCATTTTTTATCTCATCAAGCTTTGGCCTTAAACTTTGTCACACCTTGAAGATTGAAGTTGTCTGGCTCTTGATTGATACTGTTCTTGTAAAACCTACAGAAACTCCACAATAACACATAACGTACACACATACATACATACATATAAATATTTAACTAATTAAGTATATTTTATAATAATTGAATAGTTAATTGTGTATTATATTATCTCATTAAGATCCACATTGAACATATACGTTCAATAATCTCCTCTTTTTTGATGCGGACAATTATGTAAATAACCCAATTTCAATTTGACATACTTCTCCTCAATTAAGCATCTGGGTTTCAAAGAAATTTTTAGATATGAGGCTCATTTTAGGGAAATACAAGCTATACTTAATATATCATTTTGCTCCCCTTTTGTATTTATCAAAACAGACTTTGTGTATGCTTGTTAATTGTGCATTCTACACTTCTCCTCCTTTGTACTCATAGAAAAAAAAATTGATAGACTTATGATAATGCAAGCAAGGAGAGATGTACAGATAACATAAAAGGAGGGCTTTACACAATTTATACACCACAGAACAATTGCCTCACAAAAGTACTTCACAACAATATCTCACAACAAAAGACTTCAAAAATGCCTATACTTATACAGGACTTCAACACTTGCTTACACATTTAGGATTTCACTCATTGCTTCGACAGAGGACTTCGCATTTTCTATACACATAGGACTTTACACATGTCTCAACTCATGAGGGCTTCACAACACTTGTCTCATCACATGAGGACTTCACCAAATCGCTCACATAAAACATGTGAATAGTGCCTTATAGAAATAACTCACAAAACTCACGAATGACACTATCCACTCAACAAATGCAAACATAACAGGTCATAAGCATCACAGAGCAGACATGAACACTTAATAGCTTCTTTTATCCTTAGATTAAGTTCTTGATTATCTTGAGTCCATGATATTTCAACACTCATCTTGCTTGATCATTCCCAATTCTCTTCGCAAAGTGCAAAAATGATATTCACTCAAAGGTTTTGTAAAAATATTAGCAATTTGATTGTTTGTATCAACAAATTCCAAGCTAATATCTTTGTTTAGAACACGATCTCTAATGAAACGATGTCTAATTTCTATATGCTTGGTCCTTGAGTGTTGAATTAGATTTTTCATCAATTTATAACACTTGTATACGAATTGGAATATTTTTAAATTTTAAACCATAATCAAGCAAAGTTTGTTTCATCCACAAAATTTGTGCACAAAACTATCTATAGCTATATACTCAGCTTTGACGTCGAAAGTGCAACTGAATTTTTATTCTACGAGTGCCAAGATATTAGGGAATTTCCAAGAAAGTGGCATGTATTGCTTGTGGTTTTTCAATCTACTTTGCATCCAGCAAAGTCAACATGGAGTATCTAATTAAATCAAAAGAGGTAAACTTTAGATACCACAAGCCAATTCCAATCGTGCCTGTAAGATACTTGAAAATGCGTTTTACTATACTTAAGTGTGATTCTTTTGGGTAAGATTGTAATCATGTACGTACACATACCGAGAAGATGATGTTAGGTTAGAAGCTATTAAATATAGTAAGCTGTCTATTATGCCTTTATAGAGCTTTTCACACACATTTTTCCCTTTTTCATCTTTATCAAGCTTTATACTTGTACTGGTAGTCGTAGGTATAGGTTTTGTTTTGCAATAGTCCATTTTAAACCTTTTCGACAGATCTTTTGTATATTTTGATTGATTGATAAAGGTTCTAATTTCAGATTGTTTTATTTGAAGACCAAGAAAATAATTAAGTTCTTCTATCTTGTTCATTTCAAACTTATTTTTCATGGACTCAACAAATTCCTTTATGAGACTCATATCAGTAGCTCCAAACACAATATCATCTACATAGATTTGTACAATCAATGTATTGCTTGTGATTTTTGATGAATAGAGTTGTATCTATAAGCCCTCGTTTTCTTAGTAAACCGAACTTGATTTTGGAAATCGAAACCAGAAACCGAAACCCTAAAAGAATACCCTAGACTTAATATGGAACCTAGGAACCCTAAGTCCTGTAATACCGAGAACGAAACCCCAAAACATAAAAAATGAATTAGCTCTAGAATATAGTCCTAAATAATATACCAAAACATAAAAAGATTAGATTTCAGAAAAATTCATTCGTTTCGAACCCGATGGGGATCTGTTCTAGAAAATCAGTCCCGAGACTCGAAAATAGAAAAATATTCTAGGACTCTTTGGAATCGAAATTTAATAAGGAATTCAAAAATATAATTATAAGAATTTTTGGTTTATAAAAATTACAATTATAGTCATTTTTATCGTATTTTCATTACTATCGGTAATTTAATCGTCTAATGTACTTTTTGATTTCTAATCACATTATTCACCAAGTACAACCAACCCATACCTTATTCTTACATCCTTACAACCTATTCTTGCAATCTTACATCATATTCCTTACAATTTACTTTTCCAATACATTTTTATTACTTAAATTACTTATTTTAATTTGAAAAATTACATAAAATAATCACACATCTCTCTCTCTCTCTCTCTCCCCCTCTCCAAGTCCGGTGCCTCCCACCCCCTTTCACCCTCTCAAATTGTTTTATTTTCCTTCTTTTATTCTATACAAACCCTAATCTAATCTTCTATATAAACCCTTATTACCTTTCACTTTACACTTTCCCTTCTTTTCACCAAATCAAACTTTGAAAAATTTTGTGTCAACTCTCTCCTTCCCCTCCCCCCCCCTCCCCCCCCGTGTCGTGAGCTCCCTCCTCCCTTGCACACACACACATCTTTTTCTTCAAGCTTTCTTATTCCAAAACACTAAATATGCAATAGATCTAGACCCTATCACAAATAAATTATGTAATGGAAGATCATACATGTGTGTTCCCCCAAAATCCCTATGAGCTTTATGCTAGGGATGTGAAAACACTTAAGCATGATATTCTTGCCATTATAATGTTGTGGATCTTTACATTTAAATTGTTTTACTATATTTTGCTATATTATTGCTATATATTTTTCATATTGATATTTTTGGTGTATATATCCTACTACTAACATCATCTTCATAATGTTCATCTTGCATTTGCATCAATAACTTGAATGACATCATAGATCTATTTGTTTTAAGTATATAAATGCCATGAAAATTTTGTTTTATGTGAATAAAGACTTGTAATATGATGGTGTTAATGAGGATGTTGCCAAAGCTCAAGATTTATTTTTGTTTCTATAAAAAAAAAATGATTTTTGAGATTCAGATGGAAAGAGACATCCATTTTGAAAACCTATTTTCCAACTCCAAAATGAAGTTTTAAATTAAATATGAAGGCTTAGGGAATAGGTATCATAAAGGAATGATTTTGATGAGTTAAATCTAGTTTTACTAAGAGATATCTTCAAAATAAGAAAAAGTTACAAAAGTTAAAATAGAACTTATTTCAACCCCAACAAGAACATAAAAATTTTGTAACTAGGAGAAGTTAATATGAAAACACCTATTTTCTAACCCCAAAATAAGAATTTTATTAAAGAAATGGAAGCCTTAAGGAGTAGGTTTGATTATGACTTAATTTTAGAAATATTAAATAAGTTTTACCCAAGAAATAACCTCAAAACAATTTAATAAAAATTTAGATTTAGAAATGACCCCACTTAAACACTTATTTCCAAATTCCAAAACGAGGATTTTATAGAAAAGTGGAATTCTTAGGGTATAGATGTAGTAAGGACTTAATTTTGATAGGAATAAAAGGATTTTATCAAAGTATATTTCTAAAACAAAGGAAAGGTTTCAAAACATAGATCAAACTCTATTTTCATCACTAACAATTTTTGTACAATTCGTAATTAGGCAAAACTCCTATTTAAACATCTATTTTCCAACTCCTAAATGAAGAAATTAAATATATAAACATATAGGTCATCAAGGCCTTATTTTAGTAAAAACCAAAGTGATTTTGCAAGAAACAAAACTAGTTTTTCTAAGTCAAGTATTCTTGAAATTTTTGTAAAGTAAAACTTTTCTAAAAATTCTTTTTAACCAAATCACATAAAATACACATAGATAGCTCATAACATGTCATTCATGCTAATAACTTGTTGATATTGCATGTACATATAATATACTTGGTAGAAATAATGTAAAGTTCACAAAACAATTTTGGAAATATGATTTTTAGCTACTAATCAGATTTGATCCGAGCTTTCCAAGACCTAAAAGTTTTCAAAACTTAGGAACAACATTATAAATAGATGGATCTTTCGAAGTAGATAGAAATCGACTGCTTATTTTCGAAATTCCGAGTTAAAATGACCAAGTTATGGCGTTTTAAGTTAAAATTTCCAATAACTACGAAAATTGAACTTGAAAGTTTTTATTTAATAAGTTAGAATTAGTTATGGTTTGAAATACTCATTTAAGTATTTCTTTCATTTAGGTGACTTTGAATCGGAGGAATTCTTGCCCTCAGATTATTATGATTAGAGACCGGTGTCCATGGTTGAGTGAGTCATACTTCCTATCTACTATTCCGTATTATGGTTGTAATTTATAGTTGCACTAGAATGATAGGCAAAGATAAAATTTGGAAATGCATGATGAGTAATTATGGGATTACATGTATGTTATCTTGATGTGTTGAGAAAAATGTGTTAAGTATATCGAAACCAGATGATTAATTGATGTATGTCTATATGCCATGATTATGAGTGTTTGCAAATTGATTGGTCACCTATGAAATTGAATTAATGATTACTTGGATTAACAAGTAATACAAACATAATCACTTCACGATTGATGCATTTAATCATGGTTAGTTCTTCGTGATCCATAAACGGTATGAATGAAATGGGTTGTCTGTGAGCCATAAAACGATACAGTTAATGGTTGCCCATGAGCCATAAAACGGAACAGTAATTCAAGGTAGTACCGCAGGATTCGTTGATCTGTTAATCCCGAATAGAGGGCGTAAATCCATTTAACATATAATCATATGTCTTGTTTGCCCATGTGGTTATTGCATTTCATATGGATGATTAAATCAACTTGATTGTATGTATGTAATTGTGGGACATGTATATTATTGAAGTATTTACTCACTAAGCTGGCATAGCTTGTACCCTCTACAGCTTCTTTTTGTTGTAGTTTCCATACCTATGGTTGCATCCCAGGACTTAGCCAACTCAGGTAATGTGAGAATAGGAGTTTCCCCTAGAAGTTATGTTTAGCTTTTGTATAGACTTCCATAAGGAATCTTAAACGCTCGGGTTGTTGTAAAAAATTAATACCTAGACTAATTATTATTTTGCGGGGGAATGCCCCTTATAATTTTGTAAATGATCTTAAAATATCTGTGGTTTATATTTTTATGCTTATTCTATTAAGTTAAACTATCTATCTCCAATTACACAAGTATTCTATTGTCATAAAGGAATGCCTTGCATCTAATACAAGACTTTTGAATAACTGTGGTAGTGATTCCTAAGTCTCGTTTAATATGCGGTGGACTGTTACATTTAGGGTACCCTTTGGGGCGTGACAGTATCAATATTTCCTCTAGAATAATGATTGTTTAAAAGGAAACTATTGAATCCTTCATACCAAGCTCTAGGAGCTTGCTTTAAACCATAATGAGTTTTGTTTAATTTAAAAACATGAATGAGGAATTCATTATTCTCAACACCCGGTGGTTGCTCTACATAGACTTCTTCTTTTATAAAACTATTTAAGAATGCACTCTTGATATCCATTTGAAAAAAAGTAAAGTTTTTTAATGCCGCAAATGCCAAAAGCATTCTTATAGGTTATAGTCTAACAATCGGGGTAAATGTCTCATCACAATCTATGCCTGCTTCTTGATTATAACCTTAGCAACTAATCTAGCCTTGTTTCTTTTTATTATATTAGATTTATCAAGCTTGTTTCTATATACCTATTTGGTTCTAATAACATGTCTACTATCAGGTTTAGGAACCAATTTCCAAACATAATTTCTTACGAACTAGTTTAATTCTTCTTGTATAGCACTTACCTAAAATTAATCTTTTAAGGCTTCTTCAATATTTTTAGGCTCAGTTTGTGATAGAAAAACAAGATAACTCATGTTCCTTAAAGATGGTTTTACTTTTACTCTATTAGAAGGTTCATCAATTATTAGATCTTTTAGATGTACTTTTGCATATTTCTATTCTTTAGGTAAATCACGATTATCAGATTCCTACACATTATCCACTTTATGTTCATTATTATTTTTATTATTATTTTCAAGAGACAATATATTTAAAATCTGAATAAATAGCATCCATATCATCATTTGAGCATAAATAAGTAAGGAATCATCAAAAGTAACATGTATAGATTCTTCAACAACTAATGTTCTTTTGTTAAAAACTCTATATGCTTTACTTGTTAAAGAATAACCTAAAAAGATTCCTTCATTAAGCATCAAATTTAGCCAATTATTCTTTTCCATTGTTTAGAATGTAACATTTAGTGCCAAATGGATATAAATAAGATATGCCAGATTTTTTTTCCTTTCCAAAGCTTATAGAGGGTTTTCTTAAGAATTGGTTTTATAAAAACTCTATTTGAGATATAGCAAGTAGTATTTACAGCTTCAACCTAAAAATATTTTGGAAAATTATTTTTACACAACATAGTTCTAACCATTTTATTTTAGAGTTCTAGGTGCTGAAAAAAATATGTTTAATGCCATAATTATTACAAAAATTTTCCATTTCATAATTTTTGAATTCTCTCCTATGATCACTTCAAATAGTCACAATATTAAGACATTTTCATTTTGGACTTTCTTGCAACATATAAACAAGACATGATTTGTTTTGTCTTTAGATGTAAGGAAGAAAGTCTATGTATATCGAGTGAACTCATCAACAATAACCAATGTATATTTTTTGCCTCATAAACTTAAAGTCTGGAGAGGACCAAATAAGTCCATATGTAATAGTTCTAATGGCCTAGAAGTTGAAACAACATCCTTATATTTAAAAGAAGTCTTAGTTTGCTTTTTTTGTTGACATGCGTGACATATCTTGTCTTTTTGAAAATTTATTTTCGGTAACCTTTGATAAGATTCTTTTTAACAAGTTTTGAAATAACATTCATGCTAGCATATCCTAATTTTCTATGCTATATCCAACAATTGTCATTTTGGGAGTATATACAAGTTTCATTTGATGATTTAAAATCATATAAATTGATTTTATAAATATTTCTATGTCTATTTCTATCCTTCACAATGCATATGCTTATTGTTAATTCTTTCAATAGAACATCTATTGGTAAGAAATGTTACTTTAAAGCCATTATCACACAATTGAATAATACTAAGAAAATTATGTATTAAATCATCAACAAGCAGCACATTTTTAATAACTAAATTTTGTTTATGAGAATGTACCTTCACCAAGAATGGTTGATTTTCGATTGTCTCCAAAGGTAACAGTTCCTTGATCTTTCAAGTCTAGTAATGCGAACTTGGATGCATCTCTAGTTGTGTGCCTAGAGCAGCCACTTGCCAAGTGTCGTTTGTTGTTTCCACTTAGAGATCCCTACCAAACAAGTTATTATTTCTTTGATACCTATTTTAATTTTGGTCCTTTTTGGTTAGGTGGAAGAAGAACCTCTCTCTTATGAACCTAACCAAGCTAGCTTTGATGATTCAAATGCATTGTTTTTCTTATTGCATAGTTATATGCAATATAGCTAGTTTTCCCACAGTAATTACATGTCCCATAGGTGGCTTTTACAAATCTAGTTTTATGGGACTTGCAGCTACTTTCTCTATAGCCAATTCCATATTTGTTTGAATCACACCTTTGATTCCCAAGAAGTGTGTTCAAATTCTTTTTTCCATTTGTGAATTTGGCTATAATGGCTTTTAAATCATCGAGGCTAGCCTTTAACATTATATTTTTATTTTTTAATACTTCTAGTTCTTTTATGATTTCACCATTATTATTAGCACATGCAACATTATAATTATTTTTAAGGTTTTAACCTTAATCTCTAGCAAATTATTTTCAATTATTAACTTCTCATTAATTTCCTTCAATTCATAATTTTTTTTCAAATTCTTATATTTATTTTCCATCTTGTTATTTTCTAATTTCAGACTATTCATTTCTACATGCAAACTTTCTTTTTCAGATTTCATTTCTTCATACTTGGTTTGAAAAATTTCTAGCTCTGCTCCTATTTCTGTCATAAAAAAATTGAGCATGCTATTTTTTTTCTCTACTTTATCTAATTTACAACATACTTTATTATACATGACATATAACTCAGCATAAGAAAGAGAAGTGGGAGATGTTACCTCATCATCTAGAACCATGAAGCATGTATTCTTATAATCCGAATCAGATGAGTCTTCATCACTCTATGTTGCCACATATACTCTTTTCTTTTCGTCCTTTGATCTCTTCTTGAGGAGTAAATAGTACTGCTAGATGTGTCCTGATTTATGGCACTTGTAACATGTTATTACATCCTCCTTTTTGTTTCTAGATGAGTTTCTGTCATTGTTCACTTTTTTTTTCATGTGAAACCAGGCCTCATGTATTTCTTAAGCTTCTTTGCCAACAAGACAATTTCCTCACTTTCATCTTCATCTTTATCATTGCTGGAAGCTTAACTTGTGGCTTTTAAGGCAATTGCTTTCTTGTTGGATTCCTCTCTTTGTTTTTTGATGACCTTAGTTGTTTTGAACACTCCAAGGAGTTCTTCCTTGCTCATAGTATTTAGGTCTTGAGCTTTTTCTATTACTGTTCTCTTTACTTCCCAACCCTCAGGTAGTGCCCTGAGAAGTTTAGAATTTATTTCTAAGTTAGAAAAGTTCTTCCCAAGTACAATTAAGAGGTTTATGATATTAATGAATTTGTTATGCATTTCATCTATTGATTCATTAGGAAGCATTTTGAAATTTCAAATTGACCACACAAAAGACTTATTTTTGTATCTTAAACTCTAGTGATTCATTTATAAGTTTTTTCTAGTTCATCCCAAATTTCTTCAGCAGTATTTCATGTACATGTTCTATTGAAATCGCTTTCATTTAAATCACAATGCAAAATATTCATAGCGATTTTATTTAAATCTAATTTCTTCCAATGGCCTACATTATAATCTTTTTCTTCCTTTCCTTTTATTTTTAAAGGCCCATTTCTATGATAATCTAGATTAGTCTATTTTGAGCTTTAAAAAAAATTTTCACTCTACACTTCCAATAGGGGTAGTTACCTCCACTTAGAAGTGATGACATATTGATAACTTGCCCTTCTAGAAACTTTCATGCATTAGATCCCATAATTTTTGCTCTATTATGCATTCAAGCACAGATAAGATAGGGACTCACTTTGATATCAAATGAAAATGCACTAAGAATACTTAGGAGGGCGGGGGAAGTGAATTCAGTATTTGCCAAAAAAATTCAAACAATAAATTTTAATTTAGTAGATTAAAAAATAATTTAAATTGTAGAGTATATACAACGACATATATCATATGAAATTTAAAAGAGATAGGGATAGAGAAAAATAATTTAGATATAACGTAGAGTTCGGCCCACTTCCTACTCTCCATGATCCACCAACGCCTCAATCGAGGATATCACTACCACTATATTGATTTCGCAAAAACACGCTCAATATGAGTAGTACACAGTTTTTACAACTTACTTAGGAAATAAAATGTTTCCTTTCTCTCCCTAGATGCTCTCTGATAAGTTGCAAATAAATAAAAGAATAGAGCACTAAAAATATTTTTCTCTCTCCTTTTTACTATACAAATTAATGAATAAGAGAACATAAAATAAATGATTTGTTTGTTTGCAAATAATCACATTGCTCGCACTTCATTTTTTCTTTTTAATCTCCCAATGATAGCATATATATAACCTTCAAAAATTCAAATGTCCGTTAGAGACAACATCTTTAAGTTACCAAGCATTTAATTCATTTCAACAGCTATTTTCTGCCACATTGGCTCCAATATTTAAACCATCGTGGCTTAAAGACTCGTCTTGTCTTAAAGTGTCACGCCTCAAATTTGCACTTGACAAGTTTTTACTCTATCGAGCCTTAAATTCAAACTATCATGCTTTAAGCTTTAACACGTCGAGCCCTCAATGTGACCCTTGACCAGAGTTGTGATACTGTTCCTGCTAAAACCTGTAGAAACTCCACAAGAACCTACAACATACACGCAGATATATTGGACTATGCTAAAACCTGTAGAAACTCCACAAGAACCTACAACATACACGCAGATATATTTGACTAATTAAGTATATTTTATAATAATTGAATAGTTAATTGTGCATCATATTGTCTCATCAAAAGCTACATTGAACATATAAGTTCAAGAACTTTGCAAGCTTGGTTTATTGGAAATGAAGTTTTGCTTAACTTACGAAATTGGCAAGTGCCACAAACATTAGAAATTGTAGGAAAATCATTCACCATTTTGCTCTTATAAAGCAACTTTAAAGTGTCATAATTCATATGGCCTAGCCTTTTGTGCCACAAGCAAGAGTTGGATTTAATTTTAACAAAAGCTTCAGCTTCATCATTCTTCCAATCAACATTAGAGCTCCTATTTTGCGTTCTAATTGATAGAAGTTTTATAACAATAGGATTAACGATTTCACAGAAGTTGTTCTTGAATTTAATTGAATAATTCTTCTCTAAGAGCTGACCAACACTCAAAAAATTACATGGAATCTTAGGTACAAACAACACATTAGAGGTAAGCTTTGTACATGATAGAGTTTACACAAAAACAACACCTTTTTCTTTGACATTTGTATATCTCCCATCACCAAACATTAATTTAGAAGAATATGTTCGGTCCAAAGTTTTGAGATTTTGTATTTTTGTTGTCATATGTTGAGTACAACCACTATCAATCATCTAAACATCGGTGTTTTGAGTTGTAGCAAAATAACTTTCAACAGTATTGGCAATGAAAAGATTCTCCTCCTGAGTTTCAGACCCTCCTATGACTTGAATTGGCTGAGCTTGCTTTTGTTCACTAGCATATCTTGGACAAACCTTTTCAACATGTCCAAATTGCTTGCATGCTTTACATTAGACCTTCGATCTGAACCAACAAAAATATTCAATATGATTTGTTTTCTTACAATGAGGACGAGGTCGAAACTTACTTCTTTTGTATCTTCCTTTATTGTTCTGGTCAAAATTTTTTTTTCGTTACCTCTCTTTGAATAGAAACCTTTCTTCACCTTATTAGTTTGTACTTTTCCCTTTTGAAATCCAATAAGTGCTTTTTCAGTTGAGCCTTCTTCTTCTCTAAATGCTTTTCTTTGCTCCGCAACTTGTAGAGCACTTATAAGCTCTATGAGAGAAAGTATAGACAAATCCTTGGTATCTTCAAGTAAAGAAATTTTTGCCTTAAGCCTTTTCTAGAAGAGTTACCATTACTTTTTCCACAACCCTTTTTCTTTTTCTTTTTATTTTCTAGTAAATCGCCAGCCTACATTCTTATTTGATTGACAAATTTCATAACTCTATCAATGTACTCCTTCAAATTTTCATTCTTCTTCATTATGAGAAGTTTAAAGTCCTTCCTTAAATTGAAGATCCGCATTTGCTTTGTCTTTTCATTTCCTTGAAATTCTAACTTTAACTTGTCCCAAACTTCTTTTGTTGTTTTGCATGCCGTGATCCTTACAAAAGTAGTCTCATTTATTGCTGAATGAAGACTAATCAGGACTCTAAATTTTCTAAGGACCCTTTCTTCATAAATTTTGAGTTGATTTAAGGTTGGGTTCTTTGGCAACTCAGCTTCAATGTCTAATTCAATAGCATCCCATAGTAGCAGACCTCTAAGATATGCTTCCATTTTCATGGACATTATATGATAGTTTTCTTTAGTGAAAATTAGGGGAGAAGGAGCAAAGAAATTACTACTTGTTGCCATCACAAAGATCACTTAAACTCTCTAGTGTTTATGGTTTTTTAGTGAGGTTTCCTTGTTTTCTTTCACTCGCAGTCCCACTAAGATCAAGTTTTGCTTTGATATCAGAAGAATGAGTTTCTGGTATGGTATTATAGAAAATAGAGCAGAAAAAAATAAAGAGAGAAAGGATGGGGGTTGGGGAGTACGCGTGACAATTGGTCAATGCTAATTTCCCATGATTTAAGGAAGTTTGTTCCCTTGCTTATAGTTGAAACTAAGTTCCACCAAGACATTTTCCAAACTTTTAATATTCAATGATGAAATATTTAAATCAAAACAAGCACAAAGAAATTAAAAATGTGCTGCATAGCTTTTGTATCAATAATGTGTAGCTATGACCAGTAATTTTTATCACAACCTTCCACGTATTTGGTAAATGAGCCATTAACCTGCCCAATAACCCTATGTTTGCTATAATACTTGCACACATGGCCAAATGAAACAATCTTGATGACTTTCCCAATTGGTATTTAAGTTCAATCTTTTTAAAATCTTGAATTTATATAGATCTTTAGACATTTTTTTTTGTCAAGAACATATATCCATTTCAGTAATGTTATCAAATACTTATTGAATGAATTACTTCCAAAAGGTCATTAGCAGACTCTTGCTTTTAATCTTTGCCTTTTTCTTGTACTATAGTCAATACATGTTCTTAAGCCTTTAAAGTCCAGAGTCAAAAGAATGTGTATCCTTTATCAATGTTTTGGCTCTTTTCCAAAAGTGTAGCTTAGTCATTTATGCCACAACACGAAAGACTTTTCCTTAATTGATGGTCTTTAAACAACTTTTTCAACACCACATGTAGTGACATAAATTTCCATTTGGATTTAACTTAATCTTTATAGTCCTCAAGATAAAGCATAATGGCCAATTACAATTGAATAATAAGGTATATGTAATGTGTTTCTTGATGGAAGTTAAGATCTAAAATATATATTTAAACTTCTATGAGTCTACCTCCACCTCCATATTATTAAAATTGTTGTAACTTATAAATATGATGAATACTATTATTTATTATGTAATTCTTCTTAGAGATTCGAACTCAAGACTTTCTATTTTGCTACTAGTTAGTAGTTAACACTACAATCATTTAATTTAGAAGTTTAAACTTGTAAATATGGTATAACTTATTATATTTATTGTATAATAGAAACAACATGCTTGGTTAATCCACTATTAAGCCACCAAAGACTAGATGGGGAAATAGCAAAATTAGATTCATTTAAAAATAAATAAATAAAAGAAAGCCAAATTCTTTATGCTAGAGACAATCTATTTTGTTTTCAAAAAAAAAAAAACCTTTTCTTCCCTAAAAAAAGTAGTTCTATTCTTCATTAAATTAGGTTATCTGACAAGCACAACATTAGATAGGCTAGGATTGTTGTTCAAAACTTTTTTATTAGCAAAAGATTTGGACACCTTACCGATTTCTTTGCTGATAGGCGTAGACACAATGAGAGCAGCATTTGATTTCTCACTCTTTAGTTTTTCTTCCTTAAGAACACAAGCGAGGATCAAGTTGTTGAGACCCCGTGCCTTATTGATGATGTACGTCCTAATCCTTCCAACTTCATATCTCATTGCGTAAAGTTTCTTCAAAAGGGTACCTTTTCTAGCATAACAAAAAACTATGTACATCTACAACACATCGTTAAGAATTCTATAGCCTCGTCGAAACTTAGAAGACCACTCAACGGGTGCTCAAGGATAGTCATCATGACCGTTAGGTAACCTATGTACTTTTTCTTTGGCCAAAGGTAACCTATCTACTTTGATTTCCACCAAAATGCAATAGTATAGTGAGCAGTGCAAATGAACTAGTTGGTTTACAAATTATTTGAATTTGATTCGATATTTACTTGAATTTGATGTGAAAATAGTCAAGTTGAGCTCCAATTTGAGTTATTCGAGTATTTTATCGACTTGAGCTCGAGTTTCATACATTTAACTTGTGAGCCCAATGGAGCTCAAGTCAAGTACAATTGCTAATCAAATTCGAATCAAGTTTGGATATTACTATTTTTTTGAATAAAAATTAAAAATATTTTTTAATAAATCGAGTCCAAATGAGTGAAATCAAATTAAGTTCAAACTTATCTAGTGTCACTACAATTTAAACTTGAGCTTAAAATCTTTAACTCGGTTGAGTTTGAGCTAAGTTTGAGCTTTAATTTTTGAGTTGAGCTTGAGCACTACCTTAGCACAATATTATCTCGACTCAACTCGATTACAACCTTAATTGCAATCACTTGTTTCTTAAATTAGCGTTAGACATAGTAATTTCAATTGCCAAATTTACATATCTACAATATGAAAGACAACTACAATGGGATATGTTAGCCAACCATATATGATATATGTATACACGCATATAGACTTCATTATGCACCTTTGGCCAGAGCACATAACATATGATTACATAGTCTGTACATGAATACGAAGATACGATACAAAAAAATATTTTGACCTCTGCATGTCTACCCCTTTTAAGTGAATGAATCACTTGGATCGTTTAGTCCTCGGACATATGTCTCATATATATAACATCTTTGGATTTTGCATATAGTCAACACCTTTGAGTTCAATACATGACTAGAGACATTTCCGAGGATGAAGGCTTCGAAAGCTCATACTTTAACGCCCATGCCACTTTGGTGATGACAATCCAACCAATTCACGAAATTCCCTTCATTGAAAAATACAAATTATATTGACCATAAAGCAACTTCAATGATGTGATTTAATACCCATTGGTACGGCGTATCAATATCTCAGGTCACAATTTATCATATAACATAACTATTTCTAGATAAAACAATTACTCGATTTTATGGATAACCGCAAAATCAAACGGTTGGATGGTTGGATTCGCTTATTAGTTTAAATTTATTTGTTTTTCATTTTTCCATTACAATAAATCGATTAATCTATATTTATCTATCAATTTATTAAAAATAAATTTATATTGATATTCTATAATTATTTTTTCATAATTCATTTGCATGTTTATTTAATTAACAATGCTAAAACAACATTTTGAATATAATTAGTGATTGATCATTTAATAATTTACATTATATTAGTAATTATAAAAATAATGTTACTAAACCAATTCATTGATATTTACACATAGTTGATGCGGTAGCACAAAACATTTGCAATATGAATGATGGAATTATATTTGTGATATAATACTAATAAAAGGAACAATTTGGAATAGTTTATTTAGTTAAATATAGTTTTACGATAAAAAAATTTAATGTATTAGATATTATGAAAAAGAAAAGGCAAAGTAAAAAAAAAAAAAAGAGAGAGAGAGTATCATAGAAGTAATAAATACATATTAAAAAAGTGAAATAATAACATTGTGATTTGAACCCCAAACCTTTTAATTGCAAAACCAAACATTTTACCACTTAAATTGATAAAAGAAACAATTTGGAATAATTTATTTAATTAAATATAGTTTTATGATAAAATAATTTAATTTATTAGATATTATGAAAAAGAAAAGGTAAAGTAAAAAAAGAAAAAGGAGAGAGTATCATAAAAGTAATAAATACATATTAAAAAAAAATAATAACAGTGTAATTTGAACCCCAAACCTTTTAATTACAAAACCAAACATTCTTGAATACCTATCCAACTATATAAAAATTTACCCCAAAAAATATACATATTATATATATATATATATATATATATATTACCTTTTTGAAAAACCTAAAGAATCGATATTTTGGAGCTTGGATCTGGGCCCCTAAATCTGTGCATGCTCTATTACAATTTAAACGTGTTAACGCATTGTGATCCAAGTTTATTATATATACTAAAGTTAAAATCAAACTCATTACCTAATGTTCAACTTTATTCATATCACAAATTCAATTGACAAGTGGCTCTTAGCAAGTCAAAACACCCAACCACAACTCTTGGTAATCCCAATTGATACACAAAAACAATAACCTTTGGAGTTTATTATAATCAGTGGCACGTAAAAAGATAGAATGACCAGTATGAGCAAAATATTGCAATATTTAAGGCACAACATTCCATACGATAGTCCATTATTTTAAACCCTTTCTTATCATCGCCATGGTACTAATCGAATTTTCCTATTTGTCTAATTTTATCTAAGATTGCAATATTTTGTTCCCAAGTTTCTTACATGAAATATAGAACAGCATATTAATAATTAAATTATAGGAAAAAAAACTGATTTGAATTTATTGATGTAATAAGCCAAGGCAGCAAAGATCAATTGGAAAAGAAATTAAGTGCCCACCTTCTCTTTTTTCTTTTTCCCTCCTCCTCCTCCTCTTTTGTGGTATTTTCTCCTTCTTCTAAATCTTATAATTAAATACATTTGATTTACTAGAACAAAATTATTATTTTGTATTAATACAAAATAACTATTCCCTTATTTGGTATCTGAAAATTTTACAATAAGAATGAATATTTTATATAATATAAAATCGACAAATTATTTCTATTTTTTTCCTTTACTAAACAAATTACTATTTTTCATGGGATGATTCCTTTTATTTGAACTATGTTCCTATTTATAATTTTTTTCTTTTAAAAATATCCTAAATAATAAAATAACAAAATCATTTTTTTTGTCTAACTTTATCCCATTTCAACAAATTAAATATAATGTAGAACTCTTAAATTGGTGGAGATACACACCCACAAGTAATGGATTGGATAAGATTGATATCTATCATAATTCCTTTCATACAAGAAACAATAAGGTTTCTGTCTGATTCATAATGATTCTATTGCACCTAGGCTCATTTTAGTCCACATCTTTGTCATCTGGAATAAATAAATGATAAAAGCCCATTTATATAAAAATTTAGGGCATTTTATGTCTTTTTCAAATCACAATTAATATCCGCTCATAATAATGTTAAAGAATCAAACGGATCGAGTACAGTTGACACATGTCTATGTGCACCCATATTCGTACAAGTGATACATACATACATACATACATACATACATACATACATATATATATATATAGGCAGCAAGTGTCAACTATTTTTGATATATAATTATGTTTATAAATTACATATTACAGTTAATTTAGAAACTATTCATTATTTTTTTTTTCTTATCAAGATATGATTGATAATTATACACTATGTGTATATAAACGTGATTGGCATTGCTATTTGAATATTTTTTCGGGGGATTAGCATTTGGCTTGGGCAATTAATTAAAGAGATAACAAATATTTACTACCACAATTACCATATAAGGGTGGTCGAGGTGATGAAGGGTATTTTGATAGTTTTGTCTGTGTCCAAAGTCCATCCTAATAAGACAGGTTTTCTTTCAACCAGATATGTGAATAGTCAATCCTACTAGGGTTAAGTTATATTATATTCCAACCTTATAATTGGGATTACTTGAAGTCGGCTTCATTCCACGATCAACCTACAATGGGCTTCGTTGTACAAGCCCAAACTAATTGGGACTTAATAGGCCTTAACAGGAACAATCTAGAATTATTTCCTAATAGAAAGTAGACAAGGTCTAGACTTGGTTTAAAGAAGCCATTCAGGTTTCGTTTAAGTTTGAATTTTGTAAGTAGGGCACTGGAAATGTCAAAATAGGAAAAAGAATTATTTGTAGGTAACTTTTAAGCATTAGCATTATGTATTATGTAGTTACTAATGTTGCTCTTAAGGATTCTCAAATTACTCCACGTATCTTTCTCGCTTATGTAAAATCATAAGAGGTCAAATATGATAAGTAGACCTTGGCACAAGATCAATTGCATCAGTAGCCACACCAGGACTCCTAAAACCAGTTTGGTGCAACCTTAGCTAGTTCTAGTTCTAGACCACTTCTTTTTAGACTTATGAATTGATAGGTGTAGGCTATGTTAGACCCATCCGAGGACTAAATGATAAGTTTCAAAATGGGAAAATTACGAACATCCTTCTAAGGACAAAAAAGAAAGGGTTAGGGGGGGGGTGTGTGGGTGGTGGGGGAAGGAGAGGGAGGAAGGCGGGCGAAAGGGGGGAAGAGGCGGGGGGCATATAGTTTAGGAGGCTACGTCTATAAAATAGTGTGTGGCCACTCACTATTATAAATGAGCTATTTGACCCACTCATAACTATTGTTGCCAATTTAAGACCTGACCCATGAACTTGGACACGACATGACATGATTATAAAATGGTTTAGATAAGTAAAAGTTAACATGATTAATAAACGCGTAAAACCCTAAAATGATAGGAATTTAAATATGTCTGGGTTTGGATTTAGGACCTAACTCCATATACCTGCAAAGTCGTTAAAATATATTATTATTGTTTTATATTATTATTTTTTAAAAATATAATATTATTATCCCTAACTAAATTATAAAATAACAAACTATCCATATATAAAATAAATTATATATGTTGGTATAGTGTATTATGAATTATATATAGAACATACATATAATATATATAAAATATAGATCTTATCTAACAAATAATATATATAATTTATATATTAGTATACGGTTGATTTACTTGCTACGTATATAACATATATACACAATATATTATCATATAGTATGTAAATCAAATATTTATGTCAATTTATGTATTAATATAACACGCACATATATTACATTTGTAGATTATAAATACATAATCTATATGTTATATAAAGATTATGCTTTAACATATTATATAAATATCTGTATTGAAATAGAAATTGTATACAAAACATTTATAAAATGGGTAAATTGTATATAATATATGTAACTCATAGAGCGTATACAATGTATGAATTACATTTAACATATATTGCTTAGATATATATACCATAATATATATGTGACATAACATATATATAATAAATATTTATACTATATGTGTGTATATATAATTAACTACACAAATATAAGTTCTATAGGTTCTAGATACATAATTTATATGATATATATATATATATGTTATAATTCATTTGTTATATATAAATCATATGTAACATAATATTTAAATATATATTACTATATAGATTATATATCTACATGATTAAACTATATATTTATATATAATATATATATTTTGTAATAATTATATATATAAGTTAAGTAGTACATATAAATGTTAAAAAATAGGTGTAACATACACCATATAGACATTGTATAATCTATACATGTATAAGTATATCACATAACAAATATAATATATATTTATCATATATATGATTATGTATATAACATATTATTACACATAAAAAATCTACAAATTATAAACATATAATATATATTATAGTTCGTTTGTTACATAAACTGAATATGCTGCATGTGTGTGTTCGGAACATAATATATAAATCATGTATAACATATTATACAAATATATATTAATATATATTATAAATGTAATATATATAAAATATGAATAATGCCTAACATGTTATGTTTTAGTATGATTTAGCCTTTTAATATCCTATTTTTTTTGTGTTGTAGATTTTAAGTATGTTGTGTTTGTCAGTTATAATGACAAGATAATATATTTATTAGTTAAAAATATAGGTTACATTTTTTTGTTATCATCAATTATTATCCACTAATATTATGCTTATTTAACAACATATTAAGTTACATATTATAAACTCTTTGTTTTAATTATATACGAGTAAAATATCTTATATAATTTCTTAACTTAGTTTACCTATGGTAATAACTATTTTAATACATTAACTTTCCAAGTCTACTATCTATAAATGGGTCTGATCATAAGTTTATGTTTTCATACTCAATTAATAAACAGGTTGGGTCCTGGGTTAATATCTTTCAGATATTCAGATATGCAGATATGAACCCACTTAGATGCAGATAGCCAGCACTACTTACAATAAGTTACAACCTACCGTCAATTAACAACTATGTAGATGAGCTGTGCAAGTGTCACTGGTTTTCCTTTTTTTTTGTTTTAATTTTATTATTACTTTTTCATTTATTTTTTACTTTTATAACACTAATTAAATATGTGTAGTGGTGTTATTTTATTAGCTTAAATATTTGTAATCTAATTCAAAGTCAACACATGTCTCTATATTTTTTTTGGACAAACACGTCTCTATATTGAAACTAACAAATATTCATGAAATACAGATGTTGTGATTGAAAAAAAAAATAATATTGATTACTTATTTACACAAGTCCTAAATCATAGGCAATGTTTATTTAACTTTCTCTTTCAAAGATTGCTGTAACATTTGATAAGATGAGTTAGTGCGTGGGAAAATACATAGAATCCTATGTGTACCCTACTCTATAAGGTACAAAGTATCAATTTTTATTCTTATAACTTACCTTGTAATACTTAAAGACCGTCATGTACCTTGGGAGTACCATGTGAAACCTGCAATTATGTTTGTTCTTTCTTAAATAATAAATATATACAATTTTATGCAATACAAAAGATCATCTTAATTTCATATATTCACTATAACAAATCACTAGTGCAAAGAAATATAAACAACAAATTTTTTTTTTTTCAATATCACAAGTTCTTCTTTATGTAGAATTTCTTTATATGATATTAGAAAAGCAATTTCATTGGAAATTTCAAAGTTGCAATGAATATCTATAAAATCTATTTATTTGATATCAAATAAAAATGAGGTACTATAGAAAATTCTAATAATTTAAAACTCTTGAGGTGCTTTTGTATCCATTAGTCTCAAAAGATAATCAACACTTCTTTATATCACTAAAGATCAAGTTCACACACAATAGAGAGTATATGTTATATTGCAAAACACCAAAGATCATGCATCTTAAGATGATGTGCTGCTATCTTGGAAATAACAATGGATGAGATAAGGGTTTACAAATTGAGAAGACAAAAAGAAAGGGAAGAAGATGGAAAAGAAAATAAGGATTTGAGATGTGTTTTGGTAACTAAGTAGTGATTTCAAGTTTCAATATATGGGTAATCATTATTTAAAAATAAAAAATAGGCATCATTTCTTTCCATCATATGCCACCATCATAAGGTTCTTTCTCTCTCTCTCTCCCCTCCCCTCCCCCCTTTTGGGGCTGAGTGTTTAGCAATTGTTATGTTTGGTACTTGAACTTCATCTTTTTATACAATTAATTATTTGAAGTTTTATAGTATTAATATACTACTTCAACTTTATCTATTTTTTTTTTAATTTTTGTAATATTTATAATTAACTGCTTGAACTTTCCCTATTTTGACAATTAACTATTATCTATAGTTATCATAAATAACTTTGAAAAATTTGTAAATAGTAAATTGATACTTTAAATTTTTGATAGTTAAGTGTAAAAATTAGCAAACTTTATGTATTGAATGTTATATTTACCTCTTTTATTTCCTTAATACTATTTGATTTGGTGGACTACAAAAATGATTTTCTTCCTTTTCAATAAATTAACGAAAAAAGTTTATTATGGATGGAATTGATCAAATAATAAACTTAATTATAAGTACTTTGAGATATTTGTAAAGTAACTATGATAACCGTATTAAATCCTAGCTAAGATATTTGTAAAGTAACTATGATAACCATATTAAATGTAGCTAAACCTATATAAGTGTTATAGATTTCAAAGTTTGAGAGGTTTGTAAACTTAAAACTTCTCATAGTACATTAAATTATTGCATTAGCTATGTTAATATCATAATTTTTCTAGTCATGGGTTACACTAGTCATTTCCTTAGTCTTTGCTTAGGGTAAGAGGGGATAAGCTGGGAAAGGTACAAGATTTTGCCCGTACCTGCCCTATAAGTTACTAGGTGCCAAATTTTAGATCCAGAATCTATCTTGTAATGCTTTAGAACTATCCTGCACCTTATACCTTGATGGACCTATACGATATATGATACCCTATGAAGCTTTTAATTCTTTTTCTCTCTCAAATTTCAAGCTTATATGATATCATAATTATTATATACAGTTTCACGTAGTATAAAAGACTACCTTACTTCCACATCATAGCAAACTACAAACTATGTATAGAAAGAAACTGAAAAAGTAATTTTCAAATATAAAAAATTCTTTCTCAAGAAGAATTTGTTTATGTGATAATATATTCTATGTTTATTAGTTTTAAAAGATAGCTGGGTAGATACAATAGAAGACTGTGTTATGTTATAAAAAACATTAAAACAACATAACGATCATCCTAAAAAAATAATGGAATGCTATTAGAGTTAGAAAATTATGGTTGATTAGATTAGGATTTACAAAAAATTTGCAAGAACATGAAAAAAGCAAGAAGATGGGAAAGAAAAAGATGACATGAAAGGCATTTTTTTATAACTAAATAGTAATTGAGCATTTTTAATATGTAGATTTGGGATCTTTGGTGAAAACAATATTTATATCTCAATAATAATAATAATATCTATTTTTATTAATAAATTTTATCCAATAATTTTTTACATGGTGTAAATTGTGCACCCCAAGTCCTATATTAGGGCTGGTATATGTTATGAAGACTTCATAACCATACCTATCATGTGAGATTAAGTTTAGAAAATCTATACCCAAAACCCACTTTATGGCTCTTAATACCCTCTTGTATCCTATTTAATAGAGTAATGGCTCACTCCTAATCTTCACAGTTAAAATCAAACATATCTTCTAAAACCAGATATAAGTATGGAGCTATAAGTGTGAAGGATGCATTGTTGTATGAACATGTACTTGTTAATTCAATGCATACTACATATTTATTGATTTTAGGATGATAACTGAATAATATGCTGTTGTATGCATTTTACGCCTGTCAAGCGGTCTAAGGGTGTGTTGAGAAACACATAGCTAGACTCTTAAAAGCGTATTTATTGGTCAAATATGACAAAATTGCACATAGTTAACATTAAGCTAAAAAAAAAAAAAGCAATGTTTTTTCAAGAGTGTGATTTATATATATTTTAACTGTTCTTCTCTCATTTGAGTTATGATTTCATTAGGTCTAAGGTTTTTTTTTTTTCCATCATGTTCTGATCATTTTGGTATAATGTTTTTGTTGTTTTTAAATAAATCTTTGTCAAGAAATAAATAGCGATGAAAAACTGACAATTTTATTCATAAAATGACAAAACAGATACGATACATATTTGATATATATGTATATATATATAATACATATGAGTTACAGATGTAGAACAATTACAGATATGATATAAATAATAATTTGAAAATTTGAAGATACCCCTAATATGATAATGATCCTTCATAGTTTCAGAACCTTACATTCTAGTATTTTTAAAAATCCTAATAAAATAGATTAAAGTTTTACCATGTACACTATTGTTGGTCAAGTACGGATTATTACCCTCCCAGGCCTAGTCACACTCATTGCTTATAAGGGTCGACCTTAGGCCTAACTTGTTCTAACTCACTTCTGAGCCTCTTACGAATCTAAACTCCTTTAGCTCGAGAGATTGACTTATTGAACATTATGGCTAAATAGGTCCTGAGCTAGGGTCACCCATCACATTTCTCCTAATCGCTACTAGTTCTATTCGAGGGCACCATTAGACATGGATTAGTAGATCTCTCCCTATGCCCTTGATAATCGTTGCCAACCACTTATTACTCCATGGTCTCATGATGTGCGTAACTGTCTAGGATCTACCTACTGTAAATTTCTCTTTTGTATGCTTTAGAGAAGGTAATTTTACTTTAATTTTTTTTATATTTATCTTGACTTTTACATTTTTGGGATGCGAATTAACTTTAGCATCGGAATGGTCGCACCGGATAATCCCATGATGCATGGCTAATCATCTTCTATTTTGGCTCCAATGTATAAGTCCAAGCTCAACAATCATCTTCGTCTCTAGATTTAGAGTAATGACATTTACCTTTCACTTCCTTTAAACTGCTTCGTTGATGTTTCTTTTGTCTATGTTGGTTGGTAACTCTATTAATTCTGGGAATAATTAGATCCATGAATGATATTGAATATCATATAATGCCTTCTAGTCTTTTTCTTTGGTGACTTTGAATGAATTTAGCCCACTTTAACTTTGATGGAGTAGAGATATTTTTAGGTATGGTAACACCATTTTCGAGGATGTGTCATATACCATGTAATAAAAAAGTAGATCTTCATTATGGTGAATAACCATAATTTTCTCTAAGAAAAATATGAAAATGGTGTTTTGTTCTTAAATTTGATGGTTGCAAAGAAATAATTCAATGGAATGCAATTAAAAAAAATTGATAGAAGAATTTCTCTTCGTAGATGGCTTAACAAGGATTTTTTTTTTCTTTTTTAGGATTATAATGAGAAAGAGGGAATTTGAAACTGGTAACTCTCATTTAAGAAATAAAAGCTGATGATACTAGACTATAAAGTCATTAATAATGTGTATTTCTCAATTCTTTTTGCTCAATTACAAATGCATGGAGAATGTCTATTAATGTTTTTTTCTTAATGAATAGTGAAGATCAATTTAGTTCCACATTTACAATAGATTGTGAGTATATTATGGAAACATGATAACGAACAAATTCTGGACATTTCAACCTAATACAGCTTGTAAAAAAGTGAGACTTGTGATGGATTTGGACAATGGGTCAAAGTGAATCAATCTTCTTATGCATCTAATCTCATTTTAACATGTCTAGCATATTATATATTTTATGTGTCGATGATTCATCGGCAGCAGTAAGTTTAGGTTTTCGTTTGAAGTAAAAATCCTGTAATATATACAATAATTGAAGATTGATTACTAATCAAATAAGTAAATGACAAATCATATATATATATATATATTATATGTGTTTTAATTACTATTAAATATCGTCCTTATTAATATTTTACCACTGCTGTTGTATATATATATATAATATGAATACATAATCTCTATTAAAGTTCATGTGTATGTATGTATATGCATATATATTATTAATGTTACAGGATACATAGCTCAGGAGATAGTACGGTAACGCATATACGCATCAAGTAATATAACATGTTATATATAAACACATATATATGCTCTGTTAATGTGTTAAAAATAACAAAATAAATTTTCCATAATTGAAAGGAATCAAATCAAATCCGCGATGCGATAGCAAGTTAATGTGTTAAAAAGATTTGATCCGGATATGACTTAGCTTAACATAACACAACCTAAAACAAATAAATGGTTAAAGAAAATTAAATCAGATAGAGATTAGATATACGCAAAAAGCCGCAGCAGTCACCCATCCTCTCTAATTATTATTCTTCTTTCACCACCTTAAAATCGTAAATCCATCTTTATTGGTTTCAATATCCATAGGATCCTATTTTTTCGTTGAATAGAAATTTTCAAATTTGTTTTTCCTCAATCATTTCCATCGTTACAAATTTATCACAATCCATCATCATATATCTATTTCAATACATGCAATAAATATGAAGAGATTATAGCAATATGGATTTTGAATTATCGATGGTTTGTTGAGTAAGAGGTATAATTTTAATTTCAACTTTATGTATTAATTCTTTTTTTATTGTCATCAAATGTGTGGGATTATATCATCCCAATCATGATATTTTTGTATTCATTAGTAGATTGGGTCTTATTTGTATTAGTATATTATCCCCAACGTAGGACAATTTAATTATTAAAGGGATGTCTTGGTTTATTCAATTGAGTTTTGATACTTTCAATCTTTTGTCTATAGATTTTTTATCTATGGATATTTTTATATCGATTTTATATAATATTTTAATGTTAAACAAAATACATCTTACTGAAGAAAAAAAAAACAACAAAAAGACATAACACAACCTGATAGATTGTCATGTTACAACCTGCTAATATGATGGAGTCGACACAAACACAATCCGAAGTCCAAAATCTGAAATTGCAACTCTTGGTGCAGGGCATGAGGTTGTATATTTCCTTCCAAGCGTAATAATAGTGGATATACATATTATGATATATCAAGCACAAATTATAAGAAGAAGTCAAATTATTTCTAGTCTAAAAGTCTTATTGAAAGTAATTATTTAAATATGATTTGATTAAAATTAATTATTAAAATACAGCTGTAAAATCATATATATTATGTGTATTTTTGGTCTTATATCATGCATTATACAAGCCATGTAAACATTTATATTACACGCATATTGCATCTCATATATACATATATCATATCTTGTATAAGACGCGGGATGTGTACAAAATATTATATTCCGTCAATATAGATATAGAATTTCAGTAATTATATTCATTTAACTTATATTTTATAATATTTTTGCCAATGCGATAGACGCCCAAAAGAAGTTACCATTCTTCGCATGTAATACGTATTATACGTAAAATTAATATCCTCAATTTTGACAAGTCGAAAAAGTCATTCTCTAATTTGGACTTATAAAACAATTATGAATTATTATATCCTTTGCAACTGTGAACACCTGTTTTGCGCCGCACTGACCACTTGCATTGCCACTCTTTCAATTATAAGTTCATTGGCCAAAAGAAGAAGAAAAGTTCTACAAGTTTAAAAGAATTCCAAACGGGAGGAATGATATTCACTGGAGCCAACCATTTTCCTCAATATTGAGTAATTTTTTTTAACTGAAAACAACATTAATTAATATCTAAACCCATAAAAAAAATTATCAAAACTTATGATATCAATCATCAGAGGCAGAGAGAGTGCATACAAAACTCTTGCTTTCAGCTTTTGTCATTTATTTTCTCATGAATAATATATAATACCGTACAATGATATATATAAATATCCGAAATGCTGGCGTTGAACGTAGCCATTATTTTAAGGCAAAATATCTTTTCTTTTTCTTTTTTATGAAATTCAAAACTTTTGAATAATAATTTTAATCGTACGAGGCAAAGAGGGCATAGTCAAGGTTCTCTCTTTTCTTTTAAATATATATTATATTATTCCAAAGTCTTGCTTTTGATATATTTTTCTTGGAAGCAATTCCGCTTTTTGATTACTTTATCATCCGAAGGAACATTAGCATCTCCTGTATAACCATGGCCCAAAAAAAAAGAGAGACATCTTCTGTATAATGACGTCATTGCCTTCTCCGATGTAATGAAGGTAAACACGTAAGCCCATGAAAAAAAAATATTACTTAATTTATCAGACGAGAAAAAAATTATAGATTTCTAAATAGTCTTGATCCACGTTTAGTATGCCTTTTTTTTTTTTTTTTTCATTATAATGAAAAGGAAAATCCAAGCCTAAAATCTCTTAAAAAATTAGGAGAGATGATATTAGATTATAATATTTAGCAATTTTAAAACAGATAAAAATGATTGGAAATCTGAGGGAGAAAAAGAAGTAAAGAGAAAAGAAAGGATAATAATACAAATTAAATTTTATTTTTTTTTATATAAAGGATTGAATTAAAAGAAAATAGATATGAACGTGTTCTTTCCTTATATTTTGTTATACGAAAGAGGGAAAAAAGGGGGTAAAAAAAAAAAAAAAAAACAACTGGTCTATGTTATGCTTCAAAATATACCATGAGTTTTTACAGTGGATCACTTCAAGAATAGTCTTAATTATAAGTTTCACTAATTTTTTCGCTCATTTCAAAGGGAATACAAAAAAAGTGGAAACAATTTTACTCTTTCCACCAAAATCATTGCATTCCCATCTGCTATTAATATAGCCAAACGTATGAATCCGGCCTCTACTATAACTATTTTAGTCTGTTATTATGGAGGTTCTCGTGTAACTAGGTTTAACTCCTGACTCATCCCACCTCATGCCCGTGGGTCTAGATTCCAAACCTGGTCCGTCTAATTAGATTTGACCTGGGTCATTAGGATCCATGGACTTGTGCGGATTCACTTTGCCCTTATAAAAAAATAAAAATAAAAATAAAGAGTTAATATAAAAAATTGTATATCAATTTTTACAAAAAAATTCAATTAGATACCTAAAGTTTGATTTTGACATTTTTGGTATCTAAAGGAAAGTTTTACTTACATGTTTTATCCTTGATTGAACTTGCTTCAAGTAAGAAAAATATACTTGAAAGCTTATTTCAGGTATTAAAATTGTAAAAATCAAACTTTAGATATGAAAAATGTACATGAAAAGTTATTTTATATACCAATTTTTTCAAAATTAAAATTTAATTACCTGATTAAACTTTTTGTAAAAGTTCAAGTATCATTTTTGATATTATTCCAAAAATAAATAAATAACTATGTGGTCTTCCAACAAAGTCCCCAAATTGTTGCTGCCTTGTGCAACTTTAGTAAAAAGAGTAAAATTATATATATATATATATATATGTATATATATGTATCACTATAAGAAAACTGATATTTAAAAATAAAAATTTTACAATGAAAAATTAGTAAAAAAATTTATATTTTTAAAAATAGAATTGACGATAATAATTTTTACCATGAAACTTTTCGTTTAAAATCAAAATTTTCATCTCTAAAATCCATTTCTTTTACAGTGATATAGCCCTACAAACGCAGGTCTTGAATGTGGCTACCTAGTGGAACTTTAAGCGAAAAAGGAAAAAGGTAACATCAGGCCTATAAAATGCTGCTTCATGCATCATTTTTTTCTTTTAATGGAAAAACAATCAACGTTTGCATGCAGGCCTAAAATGTTGCCTAGTGCAGCTTACCTAAAAATAAATAAATAAATAAATAAAAATGAAAAATAAAACCCCCCCACACACAAAACACATTTAGGCCTACAAATACAGGCCGTCACAATTAACATGCTAAAAGCAGCTTTAGTAATTGGTACATTTATAAACGTTCAAACACATCTGAATGTCAATTAATGACACAGCAAAAATCACAAAGATGCTAGGAGAGGGTTGAGAAGACATAGCAGATTAGACAAATGTTAATTTGAATTTTGAAGTGAGCAGATTGAGCTTAAAAATGAAAAAAATAATAATTAGGTACTCTATGGTGTTGGTTTTTACAAAAATAATATTCTTAAACTCTTTCTAGTTTCTATTAGTATGCTTAATTAGTTTTCTCATTCTATAACACTCTTTTTGTTCCCATTGGCTTGCTACCCCATATTGGATTTTTGTCTGTTATTACGTTAAATGGATTATTTTCATATGATTTGCAACCATAAAAAATTTTATTTTCATAAAAATAAAATGCTATTTCAAATTGAAGAAGTCCTAGATAAATGTTTCATGCTTTTTTTTTTTTTCTCCAAATGTAACCATTTGTTGGCAACTATTGTTTTACACACACACACACACATATTTGCGTTTGTTCCACGTGAAATTATTCCAGTGTTGAAAAAGATCTGTTTATTATGCTATTGGAGAGGATGGGACATATGAGCTACATGTTCTAGTAATCCCACCACCGAATCATATATTGCAAAAAAGTTCTTTTCATCTTTTCTTCCAAAAGGAATATAGATACCAAATTTGAATGGATTTAAGGCAATGAATATAGGAGCATCTATTGTATTTGTCCTTGTAGTAGTACGTTAAATATTGAAATTAGAATTTAATGTGTAAAATATAAAATCAATCTTAAAATTCATAAAATTATATGGAAAGTGGACCAAATTTCTATCGGCATAAGGTTCTACTTGGAATAGTTATGTGTATGTCAAGTGAGTCTCACATTTTATATACAACGTTATAGTAATAACGGGTAAGCAACACCAGATGAGAATGATTTGGAAAGAATGACAGGAAGAACAAATAGTTAGTCTTAATGTCTTCAAATGCACAAGTTAACTAAAAAAAGAGCATGAGGTTGTCTCACACAATAACCTTGGAGTTCTTAATCAGTGGAATATAATATTTGCCTAATTTGCTTATTTGATTCTTCAGAGTATAGCTTACTCTATAATATGTTCTTTCTTTGATCTTCACCAAAATTGCAAATGAGTAGAGTGATTGGATATATATGTGTTTAGAATGAATGACGACCATTAGATCATCTTGGTGATAGATAAATGAGACAGAACAAACTTAGTTCATAATTATTCTAAGTGAATTCAATTGTGGGTCAAGGTCATTATCCTCATTTCTATGTATCTAAACAATGTTGTGTTGGATTAAATGAGGACATACTAGTTGTTTTGAGCCTATCAATCTATATTCTCTCAAGTCATCTCAATAAATAAATTGAACTCGTTAGCCCCTATCACATAATCCAATAGTCTAGTTTATATAGCTAATATAATACATGTAAGGAGAAAGACTTCACTAGTAATAACACGCTACGTGTTTTGATAAGTAGCATATAAGTAGAGATAAAATTTTAGCATATAAATAACTTTTTTAAAAACTTATCCACAATCATCACTACTTATTATTATTTTACTAATATTTCTATATTATTTATCTGGATACATAATCTGTTAATACCGATTAATCTTTTTTTCCCTAGTTTGACAGCCCTTGACAATCAATCTTACCCACCATTGAAGATTCCCATAGATGTCATGTTTACCAACCCACCAAGCTGACAAAATAGGAAAAATATCAATACACTGATGATTTAAATTCTGACAAAAAATTGATTGGGACTCCTACCAGATTCGTCGGATTATATCAAACTCGATAAGGCCTAGGCAGAGAGATAATAGATCCATGTAAACTAAAATGTAAAACCCTAGAATTTTTTTTTTCTAATTTTTGGCCAAATATACTATATGGTGGTTAGATTTCCAAAATGTATAGCAGTAGAATAATTTACGTATGTATATGTATTTACGTATAGAGACATATAGTTAATGATCTTAATGGAAACACCTTTCATTGGAGGAAGTGCGAAACCCTAACGTGATGAAAGGTCTATTTTTGTGAAGGTATGGGAGACTTGACTTCAGAGGCTTTATCCTAATAAGTATAATGATTTGATTGCTCGTCATGACAATTTCATCCGAGTACATGGTGCCAAACATAACCTTATCCCTAGGTTTGCTCGATTATTATGATGTAAGTATAGGATATTTAGGCATAATATGGTGCTAGCTGTTTCTCCTCTTCAATCAAAGCCCACACATTTAAAAATGACCAGACAGAAGGTCCACATATCTACAAGACCACAACGTATGTAAACACTATTTATTTATATATTTTTTGCTTCACAAAGGGGTTGTTTTATTTGCGTGAAATCGCTATGGATGTGGTTTGACAACGACATATAGGATATAGCCTGACCACGACGTGCATTGAAAATATATGTATGGTTAATGGATAGAAAAATCTCAAGCCACAGGGCCAATTTCAAACGTTAATGCGGCTTTTCTACCTCTGTTTTTCTACCTAAAATTAATATTGCCCACGCCCACGGTAGGAGCCAGAATACCATGGAAGAGACCAGTATCTTCTTGGACCTAATTTAATTAATCTCTGTTGTGGATGCATCCAATGGATTTATCTATTCATAACTTGAGAATATATCTTCTTATGGTCTATTTGTATTATATGATTTTCTTTTATTTTATTTGTATCTGATCTGCATCTATATATTATTTGTATTTGTTCAGTTTATGAGTAAAAATATTTTTTTTATCTCGATCTATTTTTTGACAAATATTTATTTAGAAACAACAAAAATAAGTTATCAAAATCTCAAAACAGATGAAACAAACAGACTTCTGAAAAAATGTACATAAAAAAAAAATACAAAAAATTTGTTTATTTAACATTTTAATAACTACTCATATTCAATAAAATTTTAGATTTCCATATTGCATTTAGATGTTCTTCATTTTCGTTTAATTTACAAATTAATGAGTATGATTATTTAGAATCTTAAATATATAAAATAACAATATAATATTATCTTCACTCTTATAATTTTATTTATTAATTACAGCTAATGTCCAAATTGCAATAAAGTAAATGAAGATGAGCTGTTTGATGTGAATACATATATATATATATATGTGTGTGTTTAAGTTGTTGTTTGATATTATTTTAATTGCATCTGAAGGACCTTTTCATTACTATCACATCACTGCAATGTGAGGACCAAGGTTTGAGTTCCCAACAGCACGCATATAAAACCATCACAAAAGTTTGTGATGTTGCTTCCTGTATTCGATAATGACGAAAGCGCTTTCGTCTTTTTAAATCTTAATACTGTCCAGACAACGGACCAGTACAAAAGCATATAAATAGAAAATGACAAATAAGTTACTGTATACAATTCAATTCGGTTAGCTTCTTCAGTTGTACCAGATGCGGACCCCAGACTGCACAAAAATGACAAAATGGTTAATTACATCTTTTTTCGTATGTAATATATACATTATAAATAAATATCATTTATATTATATTATTAAATTATGAATGATAGATATTTTAAAAATTACTTTTATCACTTTTACGTGTTAAAAATATGAATAGACATGTTGGTGTGTCTTAATTATTATATATTTTTCTTGCAAAATCTCTCTTCATTCAAATGCAAGTTTCTACGTTAAATTAAGTTAAATTACAATATTTTTCCCTTCATTTGATGAAAATATATTTCATTTTGTCTTCTACTATACAGATGAAGCTCATACAAAATTACATAATAAATAACCATACATATATTTTAATAGGTGGAATCAAATCAATATTATAACGGAGTGATTACATGAAACAGTCTTTTTTCGGATGATTTCGGTTGTAAAAATATATTATTACAATATTTCGTGTAAGTTTATCAAATTTCACTAAATATGTTGATAACTATAGTAATATATATAATAAAATTTTCATTCGCTGCTGTAATTACAACCAATTTTTCGATATTCGCAGCTCATAGGCTTGCGGGATGGTTCAGTTTAGTTTTTTTTCCAATATTAATTATACAATGGCAGGACTCACAAGCCGCGCTCAGCCATAATAATTGTGCACTAAATATATAATCGAATTAATCTGTCTAATGAAGAGATTGGTTACAACTGGGGGCGGCTGATGGGGAAGTGAAAAAGGGGGCAGAGGTGGGAAAAAAAAAACAGAACCTAGAGTCAAATGGCCTTTTGGTGAAGCAATGAGTCACCCCCTGTATTAATGGTGGTTTGTGGTTAATGGGGCTCACTCTCCTGTCCAATGAAACCCGCCCCCAGCTTTGGCTCAGTGGCTATTGGAGATCCCATGCGCCACTTTCCATTCTCGAACATATCTGTCCCTCCGCGACTTAACACGCTTTTCCTCTTTCACGGACGACTTACTCTCAATTCAAATGCAATCTTTTTACTTTCACTGTATTTGATCTTCGTGTCTGTTGGAAAAATAAAACAAATTCCAGAACACATGCAATACTTATTTCCAAATATTGCATGTTTAAGATGTAATACTCAATTTTTTTATGAATATTTATCATATGCCATAACAATATGCAAACATTTCTATATTGCATCTAGCGACTAGGATTTTTACTTTTATTAAGTGAGAATCTCTTCTTTTAAATATGTTTTGGCATTAGTGTTTTAATAATTAAAATCATATATATATATATATATATATTTAAAAGCAATAATAGACACGTGTGTCATTCATTGCTATACTGTTATGTAATTCAATTTAATAACTATTTTTGGGTATTTGACAGAGAATCTACACATTTTGGATTTAATAGTATTTACAATTAAAAATCTAAGCTGCCTTCTAAGCTTGTCATCAACCTGTCTTTAGTATCGACTCATTTGTGGCCAAGGATGTATGATATAATTACGCTTATATATAAGATAGTGCGTGTAAGTTGCATAGTTGATGTGAAAAGTTTATCAAGAATGGTCAATATTGATTTGACAATTGTATGGTAGTCCTAAAATGATTGTATTAGTATATTTAATTTATATATATGCACTACAAATACACGTTTACTAATATAAAATGATACCTGTAAGTGGAATAGTTGATGTTGAAAACTAACAAGAACAATCAATAAGATTCAATACTTGTAGGTCCTTATTCACCATCATTAGCTAAGATGTGCCACTTAAAGTGAATAACTAATGTATATTTCTTAATAAAATGTTAGTGTAGAAGAGCTCACCATAGACAATTCTTTATAAATTACTAATTACATCGACATAAAGCAAGTGATGATCTAAATTGTTATATCTTATTTTTTTTAGCTAATTATCTAATTTTCTCTTATTTAAATGCGCCAATTGAGGAAGTATTTTTTTGACTTGACCTTTGACGAAACATATAATAAACTGTTTAAAGTATAAAACAATCAATTTTATACTTAATCCGAGTTTCCGTGTACACTTACATTACCCAAGGCAATGTTGTTACCTTCATTTGCTAAATGCAACTTTTTTTTCCTTTGTTTAAATAACTCATAGAATATGGGAAAATCAAGATGGACAAAAGTAAAAAAGTAAAAAAAAAAAAAAGTGCAGATATATATATATATATATATATATATATTTTGTGTTTGTCTGTGTGGGGGAGGGTTGGGGTAGGGGGTGGCATTAGAAAAAAAGGAGGAGGTGGGAAAGAGGAAGACAGCGGAAAGTGCACTTAACATTCAAATACCACCAAATATTCACTATTTTTTATTGTTTAATTTGAAAATCTTAAAAAATAAAAATAAAAATTATAAGTAAGATTCAACAAAGAAACTAACCAAGAAAAAAAAAGATTCAAGATTTAAAAAATCTAGGGCTTGAAAAGGAAAATTTGATTCATATTAAATACGATAGAAAACTCTAATCTAAATTTATGTTCATATACATATTTCATCAACTATATGAGTTAAGGGAACTTTCTTCATTCGATTTCACTAAAGTAGATATTCAACAAACTTTCTTCTCTAGGCTAGTCAAAACATGCCCAAATTTCCTTTTAGAAGTTTTGAAGAACCAGTATAAACCACAAGAAATTAGCATATCTAAGCTCCTAGGTAATTCTAGTTCAAGAAAGTGATAACCTTTTGAAAAGTTTAGATTTTTTTTTGAGTGAAATAGGAAATAGAAGGAGTATGCAATTGAAACAATCATTAGGATTGATAAGCAAATTGTGGTGAAGAAGAAGAAGAAGAAGAAGAAGAAAAATAAGTTATGTTAGAGGTGAAGAATGTCCGGGTATCATGAATTGTAACCTAGAATCGTTAAAGATGATAGTCAAGCAAGCTAGTTGGCAACTAATATTAGGTCTATTAGTTAGGATTGATTTTGAAAAAATCGATTTCAAATATTAGTCTTTTCTAACTCCAATCGAAGCAAAACAAGAAAATGTACCGGTATGTATATTCATTGGATTTCAAGAGAGAGAAATATAGGTTTTTCTTCTCTTTGTTTTTTATTGGTTTTTCTCCTCCTATGGAATTCTTTTAAATTTCTCAAATCAAGGACTTTTTTATTATATATGTCACGTGCCACATGACTATTGGCTAGAATGTCTACATAAGCTAATTGAGTTAGCCAAGATAGTATTTGTGTACTAAAAAACCTCAATTAGGTATTAAAAATCATAATACATATACAAGACAAGAAAATAGAGAAACTATTATTAAAATCTATATCGTTAGGGTCTTTATTTCTTAAAGATTTAAGAGAGTAGCTTTCTCAAAATATCTAATCTCTCCTTCATCATTATCACCATTTACGCATCATTTTGCCAATGGAGTGAAAAAAGGGATTTTGTACTTGTGTAATGCTAGAATCATCGAATTAGTGGAGGAGATACACTTTAGGTAAAGAAACATAATTGCGACTTTAGTTGCATAATAGCTCAAGTATAATGTTAGGTTAAGGCTATTATTGTTAAGTTTGGGTGGGTGTGTGTGTTTGGGTTGTGTTGAGGGAGGGTGTGTTGGGTGGGGGGTGGTGGTGGGGTTGTGTTGTTGTTTGGGTTATTAAGGATGGCTTATTAATTATGACATTGTAATTGTTTAAACAGGGATCTAATCACTTATATTTTGGCTAAGTAATTTAGAGTTTGCCAAGCAGTAATGTTGTGTTTTTTTCACTCAATTTGGTAGAACCAAACGCTGGCAATTGCTACCATCAATTTCGCTATCATGCAAAAATTGGGCAACTGTTATTTATTTTGTATTGCCTCTCATTATTACTAAATTTATGGGCAATTTTTTTCCATGACTTTTAGTGCTAGGGACAGGATGTAAATAGTTAGTCCAACAATCAAATCTTTTACTTTCATAGCTTAGAGCGTTAATTTGGATATTATAGAACCTACTACTAACACATCTGTAAATATGGTAGGTAGCATATTTTTCGGCCTCCTTATATATCATTATTACATAAGTGGAATTTTCATAAATACATAAGGTGCTACTTAAAGGGGACTTGGTTTTATCAAAATAAGAGGGAGAATAATTAGAAAGTACAATTATTAGATATAGTAGTAAGAAAGCAAATATAACAACTTTCTTCTTCAACCTTGAGGACAAGGTTATTTTGAAGACGAGAGGAAATTTTTACGGCAAAACCAATAAGAGCGAGGAAACAACAACATGATTACAAATAATTGTAACAAATCCATACATTGGTTAGTAAATATATTGGAGTCAGTTGTTAATTGGCATATTAGTTAAAGATATAATATATCTACAACAACAACAGATCTAACAAATTAATAACAAATGGGAAAATTATAATGTAAATACCAAAGAAAAAGAGAGGGAAATATCCTTGAAACCTAATAAACACTAAGCCTCCAATTCTTAAGGATTTAGAGGAGCTTTACTTTACCTATAATATAGGTTGATTTTTATATTGTTCTTATGTATTTTCTATTTATTTTTCAATGATTTTGGTGCTTGATTAGTTTATTATTTAATTTCAAGGGTTAAAGAGATTAATTGGAGAAAAAGAAAAGAAATTGATTAAGTTCCATATATTTTTTTAACTTTATTTGAGAAGACATGAAGATCGAAGAGAAGCATACCTGTGCACATTAACACCATTAAGAATACGACCATCTCTTATTCTGCAGTATATCGACATCTTCATAGGATTTAACTTGCTCTGATACTACTCTGACACAGCACAGGAAGCATGAAGAAAAACAAGATTTGCTTCACCGAGTTAGATCTTCAAAATAGCAACAAGGTTAAATCCATAACCCTAAGGATAACACGTAGGACACTCTTGTAAAAGGGTTTTTGGTCGGCGTACAGTGCATATGTCTTTTAATTTTATTTTCCTTTTTGATGAGACTATAAATACTCTTTATTGTTGGCTTTTATTATCAACCTTAAATTGCATTTATTATTTACCTTTTTAGGATTTTGTCTTTTAGGTTTCTCATGTAATACTAGCTTTTGTTAAAAGCTAAGACTTTTGATATTATTGAATTAAAAACCCTTTTAGAGGAGTATTTGACCTTGTTGTTATTTTGAAGATCTAACTCAATAAAGTACATCTTGTTTTTCTTCACACTTTCCACGTTGTGTCATTGATTGATGTACATTACACAATCAGAAGATCGCGTTTTGTAAAACTCTTCCTATCTTTATTTATTCATGGAATCAGGCTTCCATTTCATTCTTTCTTATCAAGCAATACTTTAGGCAAGGTTTTCATCCAGAGCCAATCTTGCCCTAGAATTGTTTGGATTTGGTTATGTGATGATATAATCATCTGCGTTAAAATCCATGAGTAAAGGATTGCATTTGATGGAGATCTGTAGCATATATGTATGACATTCTCCGTTTTAGTTTTATTTTATGCTGGAATAGATTCAAATTTCTATGGATTAGATTTCATGTTTTCTATTATAATAAAAGGATGCTGAAATCGTGATTGAAATTTATGCGGACGTCTTTTGAGTGTGTTTTCCTCATGATGGATTAACCGGCATTGAATAAAATATCCGATGATGCGGCATGATGTTATCCACATAACATAGTTTTATTTTTTTGGCATAATTACATGGAATAAATTCATAATTTTAGTTGTTATGTTTTTATTTATGTGGATTAATTATGCCTGTTATTTCTAATTTATATGCATTTGGTATTACATATATCAGGTCTACTTTGTTCGGTGATTAATTATAGATAATTATAAAATTAAGTATACTTAATTCTTCACTTCAACAAGTTGAAATAGTATAGTTACTAAAGTAACCTCTGTTGTGGAAATTTTTTATAGTGAATTATTAAGGTGGTAATGTGTGTTATCTTTATGCAAGTAATATATCAGCCCAAAGAAAGACTATTGTTTGATAGAGAGTTACATGCATGCATAGTAATGAGTGTGCATTGATTATTTATCCATTGTGAGCACTAAGTTGGCCCAATGGAGGCTAAGCATCTGACTGGATCTTATCATCAATGCTCGATTATTAGACCAAGAAAGCCAATTGTGAGTCTATTCTCTATCTAAAGGCTATATTTCATGTCACTTCGGTAATCTTGAGATGGGATTTTGTTATTGATGTAATTAATCACTACTTTATTATAATTACATGTTTATATAAGCTAATTGTCTTTTATAAATTGTTCTCTTTACAACTGATATTATCAATTCTTTTGCTATTACTGCCAATTTTGATATTATTCTAGTACTCAATAGTAGTAACTTTAAAACTTGAAATAATAAGTTGACTATGGTCTTGGGATGTATGGATTTTGACCTCATATTAAGAGAGTCGTGTCTTGTACCTCTTACAAATCAAAGCTCTCTAGGGGTCGGAGATTTTTTGAGAGGTGGGTCTCTAGGTCCAATCCGGCTCATCTGAAACTTCGGTCAATTTGTTAGGCTGAACATCAATCTTATTCGACTCCCACCTAGATAGAAGACTAGGAGTAACCTCTTCACTTAGCAAGTCGCTCTCTAGGTTAGGTACTTGGTGCAGTGACCTAGGTCACTCGGCATGCATTCTTATGACCTCCATTATTGTACTCCTAGAGAAACTAGGAGATGGTTTCATGGCTTAATGCCTACTGCTGCAATATCAGTCCCTAAAGACCTACCACTTCATGATTCCCATGACACCAACAATTGCAAGGAGGTCTCTCTTTTGAATACCCCCTCTTGGAGCCTTTAGAGAAGGACCATATATGCATATATAGCTGTTATTATGCCAAATCGGCAGCTCCCTCACTCTATTCATTTTATCATTCACCTTAAGTCAACACTAACTTAACTATCAGAGTAGCCATATTGGACAATTCCGTTACGTTCCTTGACCGTGTGTTGTTTTGCAAGTCCTTTTTTTTAGGCCCACTATTGATGAGTTAAATTGTTTAAAATTCATTAACTACACTAGTATTAAAATACAGATTGCTAAATAGGTGAGATTATATTGACTTCTACCAATCACACGCACATTTATGTACATAAACATTTAAAGAAAAAATATGTACATATATTTAAAGAAATATTTATTCTTTCTACATATCTTCTTAAGTCTTAAAGTACTGAGTGAGTTTTATAAATTAACCCTACTATTTCACTACCATAAAATATGTGGTTACTTATCAAAATTTATAGTCAAACGTGTCAGATTACATATTAGAATATATCAAAGTATAAAAGGAAAATAATTAGAAATTTCTCGTTCAGTCATCCATCTAACAATTAAAATAAATATAATAATTAGAATATTAACTATTTTAGTGGTTCGATAATAGTTGGATATAGTGTGAACCATTAGATAATGACAGGACTTAATGATAAAACCATAAAATTTCTCATTCTTTAAATGTAATTACATATGTTTTTATGTTTTTGATTCACATAATAAGTTTGAATGAATACATAGATGTATTCAAAAAAGTTTCCTTATATATTATAGTTATTAATATTGATAAAAGTAAGATCAATATGCAAGTTAAAAGAAGCATAAGTATATAACATTGGCCATTGAATTTGTCCATATAATTTTAGTAATCTTAAAGGTTTAACAGTCTGTTCGCTTGAAAAGAATGACAATTCTTAATGAATTGCTATTACTAAAATGATGAATAACAATTATAATAAATACAATAGACATTATAGATATTTTACCTTTTATGCTAATAATTACTTAAGTGAATAATTTAATAGTCATTACAACTCTATTCCATTCAGCGAAGTGAACGGGCCGTAAATGTTTCCCCGTCTAAGACTAAATTGCTATTTGTAAAAGCGAATGTAAGATGCAACATGCAAGCAAATTTAAACCATATTATATTAGAAATAGAGTGGAATGAAATTTAAAGGGGTGTTTGAATTATCGGATTTTTATCTATACTATATCAATATATAATTTATATCATATATTATACATGTATCGTATTTATTTGTTTAATTTATCAATAAAACTATCAGTATCTTAATAATATCTCTCTTAATAAATATTTATTTAATAATAATAAAAATATAATATTTAAATGACTAAAAAATGATATAGGTTATAATTTGGTCTCAGACAAAGTGCAGTGCCATGCATGTACGGCATATGGATTGTTAAAATTCAGCTCTCCGGAGCACCATTTCTCAGTCTCTTGCATAACCTGAAAGGTTAATAAATGAAGAGGGAAGTGGGGAAAACGTAATTGCCGGCTACGTGTGTCATCATCAGAAAAATAATACAATACAATTTGCAATAAAATTGTCCATAAGAAAAATAATACAATACAATTTGCAAAAAATTGTCCAAACACGTGTATTGATTTCCAATTTTCCAGGATTCCGTGTTCATATATTATATTATATTGGATTTCTTATCCATGTTTGGCAAATTTGACTTTGGTTGTCCTTATTACTAGAGCCAATTCCGTGGATTTCTAAGGGCAACATTCGAATATGAAAATCCATTAAAGCTATCTATATTCGATATAGACACGGAAATGAAATGGTTCACAAAATATAGATATATAATTATTTTATAAAAATTAGAGTTGTGGAAATATGAAACCTCAAACATTTTAAGAATCATTATCCTTATTCCAAGCCACCATAATCACGAAGTTACATCACAAGATAATTCAAAGTTAATAACTAGAGGCTTAAGCGAATGCGACCTTTCCCAGATCATTTTCATTTGAATTTTTCCAATCCTCTTCGTTGCTTCTTCTAATAATTTTCTATAAAATAACGACTTGCAAATATAAAAAGACTTTGGATCTAATATTTAATATTTTAATTTATACTAAAAAAATTATATATGCAAATGGAATATAGCTGATAAAAACACCTATATTAACTCTGCAAAACTTTTGAGATTGGGAAGATCTTATTCGTGTTAATTATATACCATTCTTCTAAAATCATGTGACATTACCCCATTACTTTTATAAATATAAATCCTCTTTCGTAATAATAAGTGATGACTTTCTTTTTATATTTCTTTCGACCCATATTTTTTAAATAGAAAATTAAAGATAAGGAAAACTGGGAAAAGAATATTAAATGATCAATGACTGTAATAAAGCAATTCCAAAAGACGAATAATTACTCTAACCAATAGTGTTAATTCAACTTTTTTTTTTTCCCTAATATATCCATCGTCTATCTTATCCACTCTTGGATTTTTTTTCTTACAACTCTCATCTTTTTATTAATGCTAAATTTATATCCAATCCTTAGATGATCTCCAAAGAAATTCATACTCTAAGAGTCTCTCTTTAGATTGACATTCATAATACAGAGAAATGGTCCAGTTTACTTTGCTAAATAAAAAAAAACCTATAATGAAAATAAAATAGAATTGTAATAGGATTTTTTTTATTAATATTTTTTGTTTAATTAGAGTATTTTAGAAAAGAAAATCATTTTCAATATTGGTATTATAGCATATAATAGTGAATGACTTATGTTTTAAGTAATAAAGAATTCTTATTAATCAATGTTATAATTAACTAAAAGTCATAATGAAACAAAGGGATAATAAAATTGCTATACGAAGATTATTTAATGTGCACTTTATCCTATAGAATAGGGGGACAGGGGGAGGAATTGAATGTATATAAAAAATAAAAATAAAAATAAAAATAAAATGATTAATTATTAGAATAAAAGTAAAATATCTATAATGTTTCTTGTCTTTATTACAAAGAGATAATATCAGTATAGATGATATTAGTATAACTAATATTTTCAAGAAAAGAGTTTGTATGAGAAAGATTCAAAACAAACCATCCAATAACAATGATTCAAAACAAATCATTCAATGATGATTCATGTGCGTGAAGACATAATTACCATTTATTATTTTATATAATAAGAGAATGAATGGACTGTTATTTTTCTATATCTTCTCAAGACAACAGGTTATTAGTGTTCTACTTTTACCAACTTTAAGATCGCTTGTTATAAGAGTCAGTTAACCTACTCTTAATAAATTCATACATGCTGTTGAATACATCGAATTATATGATGTATGCTAATGAATTTAGTAGTTTAATAGCATTTTTTTTTGTCTCTCCAATGAGATGTATTAAGTTTGAATTCTCCTCTCATTATAATAGCTAAAAAAGATTATATGCTGTATGGATACCTTTATTCTAAGCTATACGATCTTTTTAATGCTGTATGCATTTCATACTGCATAGATGATTGAGACGACGCATTTAATGTATGAAAGGCACATCGCCTAAAAGAACAATTAAAAATGGCACGTATTGGACAGAGACCACCGAAACTCTCCTACACGCCAAGGCTTTGATGGCACAGCTTTTGTTTTCCTTTTCTTCCTTTGGTTTAAGTAATTCTAGCCCTATGTTGTCGATGAAGGGAAGGAAAAAAGAAGAAGAAAGAGTCAGCTTTAGTAGAAAACCTCTCAAATCCTATGCTAATGGTTTTTCATGTAGTCTTCATCCGTGGAACAAAATTAGACGGTGGTTAATAAAATTATTTTGATATTATAATTATTTAGAAATTAATTTAGCAACCATTAATTAGAAAATAAAAGACACAAAGACTTTCATAAATATTTTTGTTGTATACGTCTATTTTATTTATTGAATAAAAAATGAATAATCAAAATGATTTTTTTTCTCGTGAAAATATGCCCGACTAAAGCGGGGATAACCCAAATAAATTTCATTCTTAATAGCCAGCTAGCTCTTTATATGTCATTTTGTCGATATAGTATTATGGAAAATGATTTTTTATTTCTGGTCGTTTCCATTAAGTAGTAAGTCCTAACCCATCTAATATGAATTTTTTATTAAGAATTAAAGAAAATTTTTAACTTTTAAAAATATTTTGGAGCCACCATCTAATAAAAAATGAGAAAAAATTAAATTAGGATCAATAAATAGATTGATCCTAATTTTGCTACTGATCTACAATAAAATTGATTTTAAAATCAATCTTTAAAAAGAAACCAAAAATAATGGGTTTAGGGGCCTTTTTATTAAAATTGAAACGGTTATTGCTTTTTAACTTTCCAATTATAAATTGATTCTTGTTATATCCCAATTTTAGTTCCTATACGTATACAAAATATTTGCTTTCCTATTTTATATACATCCTACTAATCCTATTAATATATTTTCCTATCTCACTATTATTTCCAAAGTAAGTCAAATATCAAATTTCATAAAAGAAGTATTATCTACATATAATATATTTTACTATTTCATTGTCATATTCACGAGATTACCAAGATACACTTGTCCAATTTTATGAAAGAAAAATACTACATCAAATTTCAAAAAAGAACAATTAATATTTATATATGAGTAATTCAAGGAAGTATACATTAATTAAAAAAATTTCTATTTTTTAGAATCACCTGTTAAATATTTATGTATCAGTTAGTCGGGATCATACAATACATAATTCCTTCAAAAATTTTAGTTTGTTGGTAATTTTTAATGATTTCAAAATATTATCACTTTATATTCATTAAGTTTGAACAACTTTAGAGATTGAACTTTCTTATGGTGAGTCCTAGATATATTAACTTGGTTTTTAATAATTTTATGAAAATCAATGTTCTAAGTGATAAAAATCATGCTGTTCAAGTTTCATACATTATCTCAATGGAGATATCAACTTATGAATGCATAAAAAAACGTATGTTGTATTACAAATCTAAAAATAATCATATACATACATCATGATATTTACATATTTACAAATCTAAAAATCAATGTTCTAAGTGATAAAAATCATGCTGTTCAAGTTTCATACATCATTAACAATGAGCATGTCATGGTCAAAATATATTATAATGAGACAGAAATTTATATTAGCAAAACTATCATAGCAAATATCAAATTTATGGAAAATCATATCATATTTATACATCATTTATAAGGATAACAATTACACCCAAGAATTATATAGGAATTTATTATGTAAAAGACACATGTTTATTACATTGCATTATTATTATTATTATAGAAGAATCAAAAAGTGCGGAAACTTGGTTTGAAAACAAGTAGGTCCACGTGAGTTGAAATACCCCAAATTTTACCAAACTAAATTAGAAATGTAATAATTAAATACAATAAAAATGCGGATAGTTTTGAGTCTTATTTTAAATTTAACTTATTAGTTTAATTTAGTTAATTGAATTTTTTGTAAACTATAGAATATAATTAAAAAATTTAACATAATTGTATTAGAAAATGGTTTTAATTGAAAATAGGAATTTTAACATATCAAATACCCATTTTAACCTATTAAATTACTTCAATTTCTTATCTCTAACATAACAAGCTACTCAATTCCTTTCAGTTATCGATTTAAAACCAATTTCTCAAGCTTAACTGCATTAATTCCTAATTCAAAAAAATTGAACCGAATCAATCTTTCCTCATCTAAAAGTAAATTGATAACTATTGTTTCTTAGAAGAATCTAGTGAAACTACCAACAAATTATGACTAATCCATGTCATTTTCGTGATTTCTTATATAATATGTATTTCTCCTTTTCACGTGTCATTTTCAAGATTTCTTTTGCAAATTGAATTCTTCGTCTTCTTATGTCATTTTCAAGGTTAATTATAAAAGTTGAATTTCCCCTTCTTATAGGTCATTTTTAATGTTGCTTGTACCAATTGAATTTCTCTTTTCTAATCGCTAAACTACCCCTCATCATTATCCACTTCCACAAAATATTTAAGGGTAGGCATATTAGTCTATCTAATTTATTTCTACTAATCAAACCTAATTACTAAATTATCCCTAGTCTATTCCAAACACCACCTTAAATATCCAAGGATACATTTGTCATTTGCCCCTAAATTCTAGAGATTTCTAATGAAATAAAATGACAAAAAATACCCTCCTAAAACCTAGAAAAATTCTGTCAAACTAAAAATGATGAAAGCAACCCTTAGCCTAGAAATTCTTCTGTACATAATATAAGTACCCTCTGATGAAAATTCCTTGAGCTATAATTACAATTCCTAATATAGAGAATTCTTAGAAATTCAAGTCTAGATATTTGATTTTAAATATAAATTCCTAAGCTCAAGTTAGATATTAATTTATCACCAATCAAATTCCTAAGCTAAATTTATGTTTCAATTTAGCAATCTCTACTTTTAAATTCTCTTACCTATTTTAACAACTTCAAATTATTCAATACTTTCTAATTATCAAATTAAATTAATTTCGTCAAGTTTAATTACCTAAACCCCTAAATATCCATTTTAGACATTTTAGCCTAAATTCCAACTTCTTAAATCCTATAAATTTAAAAATAAATATTTACTTTCAAATACTAATTCCTAAGCCTTTAAAATTCTAAATTCAAGTGAGATTGTTAATTTCTCTTCAATTAGAATTCCTAGATTTAATTTCTAATACCAATTAGTAAATTCTCTATTCTTTCTTCTTAAATCTAATTTCCAAATGCCAAAGCTAACTCGTGACATTAAAGTCCAAGCGCATTAATGTAAGTTTAAGCCTATATTTAAGAAGCCCACAATTAAAAGTCAAAACCCATAAGCCCATAAGACCATGCATTTAACATGCTCCATCAAATACCATATAATTCCCTAAACTCTAGAGAAATCCAACATTTGAAAGGATCAAAATAACTTTATTGAATTCTAGAGAATTTTACCCACGAGAAAAGACCAAAATGCCCGTAAACTAATAAAATAAAATGACTAAATTACCCCTAACCTTAGAGATAATTACTAGAGTTGGACAAATGGGCTATGGCCCGTGGGCCAGCCCGTTTAACCCACTTTAAAAGCGGTTAGGGTCAGCTTTTTTTAGCCCGTTTAAAAGTGGTTAATTTTACAACCAACCCACTTAACCCACGGGCCAAAGTGGGCTAGCCCGCGGGTTAAGTGGGTTGACCCACCAACCCACTTTTATAAAATAAAATAAATAATTTAGGGTAAATATGTATTAATGAAGTTATTCTTGAGATTTTTTATACTTGAAATTAAATTTATGTGTTAATTATAACAAAGAATGAACAAATTGATGCACATGCACCATAAAATTTTATAAAATATATTATTTTGTTTTAAATGAAATATATTATCTATTAGTATTTTAGAAAACTTATTTTTATAAAAAGTAATTAAAACAATATGAAATTAATCATTAATATATAATAACTTATAAAACTCTCTTTTTTATTTTAATATATATATCTTATTCAATTAGTATAAATAAGTTAAATTGGGTCAACTTGGCCCATTTAACTCACAAAAATATAAGTGGGTTAAAAGGGTCAAAAAGTGGGCTGGCCCGTTTAACCCACGGCTAAAGTGGGTTGGGTTAGGGTCAGGCAATTTTGGCCCGTGGGTTAAACGGGCCGACAAATTTTGGCCCGTTTAACCCACGGGCCAAAGCGGGCCGGGCCGGGTTGGCTCGTTTAACCCACTTGCCACCTCTAATAATTACACTACATGAAATAATATAAATAATAGCCTAATCTTCTCTTCTATTTTCAGCAACCCCTTCCTCTCCAAAATCCTCTCAAAATCATCTTTGAAATACATAAAAATCCTTACAAATTCATCAACAATCCCTCTTCAAATTTGGCATCAAATAGGTAAGGAAATTCATGATTTCTCCATCATCTAATCACTTGTCTCTTTTTCAATTAATTCCTAGGTGATTTTGAAGGCTAAAAGAAAGGTTTAAGCTAGAAAAATTATCTTGAAGAAGCTTCACCAACATAAGGAGGAGTAGTAGTGAAGAATCTAGGTTGTTTTGCTAAATTAAGTAAGTACTTATAATTAATTTGTTTGATTATGTTAATAACATTTAAATTCATGTAAATTACTAAAAATAAACTTATATTTAAGGTTTGATTAATATATATACATATATATAAGTACGAGCATGGAAACCGAAATATATATGTGTATATGCATGTATGCTAGGAATTAAAGCATGTTAAATTATATATATATATTTAATGTACACTGAAATTTATATATGTGTATTATATGTTGAAATGATATACTTTATTGAAATAAATTATCAAATAAATATAGTCTATTTAGCTGAAACTATATATGTATATTTAAATTGATTATATGCTGAAAATTAGGAAAATTAGTGTAGATGATGATGATTTGAGTCATAATTTATGATTTTAATTGTAAAATATAAATCTATGTATATAATAGATAAGATAACATAGAATAAGCATGTTTTAGATGGTTTAAATATGCTAGAAAATCAATTTATATGAACATATATGTAATATCGACAGTTTGAGTTGTTAAATTTAAATAAAATATTACATGAATCTATTTTTCAATGAAATTTATAAAACTAGTAGTTTAACATGCTTATATATAAAGTAGAAATTTTTGTAATTTTTTTAAATACATTTACTATTTTTAAAAATTAAATTATAAAATAACAAAATAGGGCAAAAAAGTGTTTCGACCAGTAATGGCGGCATGAATGTATAGGGCTAAATCAGTGACTTTTTCTCCTCATTTTTGGGTTGATGTGTGACACCTTGATTTTCATTGGATGCAAAATTATTAGTAAATCGATATTAAGGCATCTAATTTGACAACTATAAACTAAATTAAGGATATAATTAGAATGTCTGGAATAATCAATAAGAAAAGAAAGTATCAAAACTATAATAACCCTAAGAATAAAAGGAAATCATTTAAATAGATGGCCTAATTAATCTAAAACAAGGAATAATATAAAAACTACTCTAGAATTTAAAATCATGAAATTCGATTTGATAAAAAAAAAATAGTAATAAAAGGTAAAATAGTAATAGTAAGTAGTAAATGGTTAAGAAGATATGAAAAGTAACTAGTAAATATAAAAAGTAAATATAAAATATGGAATTAGCATATAATACAATAATTAATGTAGATTTTTCAAATAAGGTTACTTTAACCTATGAAATTACTAAAATGCCCATTTAAATTCACAAAAATGGCAAAACTAACACAAAAAAAATAATTAAATGGAAAAAAATCCTTAAATACTCTAGAAAAATCAGGAATAATTTGGAAAAAATTAGGAAAATTCGAAACATGTAATTAATCTCAGAAAATATCTGTAAATTTTCTCAAAATTGTGTCAAAATGCATGTAAAAATTCACACAAAAATTCGCCAGCTGTCCAAAAATTTTGAAACCTCACCAGGACACGTGTTTTAATTCCATGTGACCAGCTAAAAAGTTTCATGCAAAAATAATGACATTTGGCATTTTTAATACGTGGTAAAATGCTATAAATACCGTGTTCTAACATAAAAAAATTCACACCGATCGTTTAGAGCATCCTAAAATCACCAAATTTTTCAGTTTATTACTAAAAATTATGCTTTATACAACCGACAAGTCCATGGTGGTATAAGGTGGCCGGAGATGGTCGTTTTGGCCATGGTTGGGCGGAAATTGCGAAAATTTCATGAAGATATTCCAGCTCCTTTCGTAAAGATAATTTATAGGTAAACTCATAATAATATTAGGTACCTCTCATAAAAATTTAGTAATTTTTCTTGGTCATTTACTATTTTTAATAATTAATCTAAGATTCTGCCAGTATAAATAACATTAATTAGTACATATTTTATATGTTAAAATATAGTAAAATGATTCTATTATACATGAAACTTTTTAACCACTTTTTAAATGCTTATTATAAAGCTTATATATTAACTTTATCAAGTTATAACATATACTACTATATTTCTATAATTACACGATTTGTTATAAACTAATTACCTTATAAATGGCTATGTATAACTTAAATCTATAACTAAACTACCCTAAGTTATTTACTACTTTTTAAATATATCAAAGAACTTATAACAAATACTTAAGAAATAATAACCCTTAGATTTGCTTAAACTAATTATCTCCTTTTAAAGATTTATTAATCTAGCTAAGCTTAGTATCAAGAAAATGACAAAATTAATTATATTGTCAATATCAATATTTATAAAGCTTATGTTTAACTAATTAATCTTTTAATTATTGCTTCTATAAAACATATTATATAGGAATACTTATACTAAATAATTAGACCCCACATTAGCTTAAAAGAAATTAATATTTAATATTATACAACTCAATTAATAAACATCCACTTATTCTCAAGTTCTAGTAATTAATAAGGGTATCGTGCGAAGAGGTAAAATCTAGATAATTTTATCAATATTTCATAATTTTCCTAGAATTATCATCACATGTTCGCTATTTTTAAATATATTTTCTAATATTCTAAAGTTAAGAAAAATAATCATCGCAAAAACTAAATTAGTCTTGTAGCCCACTTTAAACTTTTAAAATTTCTAAGTTTAGATATTAACCTTACTTATAAACCTCAATTATAAGTTACTTATCCAATAAAAGCTAATGTAAAACTATGCTTTATTTAAAACCCTATTAAAATACATCATAATATCTTTAATAATTGTAATCCATTCCCAATTAGCTAAATTAGGGATTATTACCCCTGCCAATTACATCAAGAAAAAGAAAGACAATGATTAAATGACCACCCAACCTCTATATGAAACTATAGATACTCATAACTATTCCTTGTTGGATATTATTAGGTGTTTGAGGGGAACGCTGATAAATCGCAATTTCTGTAAGTGGTTCATTTATATGGTAATTGTAAAAAGGGATATTATTTACATTATAACTGTTTGTGCTTGTAACTTAGCTATAAAACGTGTGTAGTTGATTGATTTTATTCGATATTGGATGTTTACTTATCCTATTGTATTGGTGTGAGATACCTGTTTGATCGCCTAAATAAAAATGTACTTATGTTGCTGTCGTACTAAGCTTCAGCTTATTCCTTTCTTTTTCAGGTGATGATTTGAATGATCGTGATGATCTTGGGTATGGGATGACTCTAAAAGAGCTTATTAATGAGTGGACTGGCTAGGTTGAATTGTTTATGCTGTTAATGGAAGTTGTTAATAATCTTTTCAAATTTATGTTTTGATGAGGGTATATTAATGAGCCTATGGTTGTATTTTGAGATATTAGACGTTGTGTATTTTGAAATACTTAATGGTATGATATATATTTTTTTTTTTTTTATAAATTTTGATATACTCATAGAAGTATCCATTTTGAAAATCTTTTGCAAAATTTTATGTTTTTCCATTTTAAATTCCATGTTGTTTCAAGAATCTAATTTAATGATTTCATAATAAAAATTTGTGTAGAATTATCACGATAAATTGTTAATTAGGTTAACCTTAATGTATAATGCATAAGTATTGTACGTGGCTACTAATACGCCTTGACCCATTTCGGGGCGTGGCACAAATGTTGATGGCAAAATGGAGTAGGTTAGATAAGTGGGTTGCATCTCAAGTATGGTTAGGTTATGGTAGCTAAAGGGTAGCACGATGGAAACAATAGGTCGAATGGAGGCTTCTGGAGGTGGCGATTAGTCTATTATGGCTAGATTTGGCTAGGAACATTGGGATTATGGCATTCAGGGCCTTCAGACTTGGTAGCGGTCGGACCTCTTCCAATGACTGTGGTTTGATGGTCTTCAGCAATAAGTGGACGAGGGTTTCCAAAGCTCTCGGGATGGGGAATTGATAGGAATCAAGTTCTAGAGAAGATCACAGCCTTAATCTCGCCCGTGATCATCATAACACTCCCTATGCCACTTGTAATCAAGACCATTTACATGTTGTTATTTGAGATTGGTAAGCACAGTGAAGATCACAGGCCTTGTCACACTCATGACGTCACTTGTAATGACCCTTATCACACACGTAATCATTTGAAACTGGAAGAAGAATTTGACCTAGAGAGGATCACAGTCCATGTTATGGTTGTAATCAAAAGGGGAATTACCTGTCTTGTTTCACGAGTTTTCAAAATGTTACTTTCCTATTTTATTTGTTTGTCTTGTGTTTTTGATTTTTATGCTTGCCTGACTTGTAGGAGTATATAAGGATCCTTAGGGTTATGTTATTAGAAGTTTTGAACCTTTCTTTTGTTATTGATTGAGATCAATTGGCTTATTGCTTTTCTCGTGTTGAAAATAAAAAACGACTAGGCTTGTTTACACGTGCATTCATATGAGGAAGAAAAAGCTACGAGACAGGTTTTTAAAACTAATTTTAAGAAAAAGATTACATCATATTTAACGTGGACTTCGACCCATCCCTTAGTCTCTACGGTCCACAATTTGCCTCACTCAAGGAGGACTTTACACTTTGTTCAATAAAAAAAAATGCCTCATAATAGAGGACTTTACATTGCCTCAACATGAGGACTTCACCAATTGCCTACACACACGTAGGACTTCACACAAGCGCCTCAATATACGAAGATTTTACCTATTGCCTCAAATATAGAAGGACTTCATTAAAATACTAACAAACATATACGTGAGTAGTGTCTTACAATATTAGCTCACTAATCTTACAAATGACATTATTCACTTAACAAAAACAAACACAAATAGAGATTATTTTTATATAATATATGCAAGTTAAGCTCTACTTTCTCATCTCATCATCTGCTAAAAACAACCCAAAAAGCTCTATGTATAGCAGCTTTAAAAACATAGCCACTCACCCTCAAAATAACCTCCAAAGGTCAAATTTAAAAGTCTACAATGACTATTTTTTAAATTGTTGTGCCCTAAACTCATCGTGCCTTAGTTTTGCCCTAGACCAAGTCTGTGCTCGTCAAACCTTAGATTCAAACTTGTCGCGCCCTTGAGTTTATTGTGTCTTGAACTTGTCACTACTCACATTTGACCATTGACCAAAGATATGCAACTGTGTACTTGTTGAGTCTTGGTCGTGAACTTGTCGTGCGCTAACCAATGGTCTTGTTGAGCCCTCGACATGACTTGCAACCACTGCTATGCTTAAAGAATTTGTTCCTACACAACTTGTAGAGAACAACACACATACAAACACAAGCACATAAAAGCTTAAACATATTAAAAACAAGTTTTTCTTGTTAAATATAACTTAATTAAGTTGTGGAGCATTTGTACAATATATTTCTTATCAAAATAAGATTGTAACCAACCTTGGTTCATCATCTTGGAATTATTTCCAAAACCTCGTAAGTAATATTAAGTTTTTTGTCAAGTTTATTCTTTTGTTATTTATTTTGATCGTGTGTCATATTGATTGAGTGAAACAGCCAGTTCGATTCTTTTCTTGGTGCGACATATTCAATGACAGATCGTTTATATCTTTTACTTTCTTTTTTTATATAAATAAAAAACACATATTAAATCTTGATAGTTTCGCTGTGTAATTCTGACACGGATCCCATATGTATCATCCTAGTATCAAAGCTTCATTTTGCCACATGATAAATCGGTAAGATCTAATTCTCATATCTTGTGAATTTACAATGGTTGTAGTTTTAATAGATATTACTTGAAGAAGAAGGCAAATTAGGGTTTCGTTTGAGATTATAATGATTATAAAGATTTGTATTATTATTAATTGTTAAATTTTAACCTTTGTAAGATGAAAAATTTATGGAATAGTGCCTCAACGCCTAAAGCAATACAATTGGTTGTTAATGCCAATCCATCTATTAGAGATGAGGATGTAAATGATTTGTTTCAATTGAAAATCTATGTTAATGATGTGATTGGCATTATTATTTTGATCATGGTTTTCAAGTTAATATCGCATCAAAGAGTATAGTGGATAGATTAAAGTTATCGACCACAACTCATCCACGACCTTACTAAATTAGGTGGAAGGATAGCGAGGAATTAGATTACCTCACTGAACAAGTTGGAGTGCCTATTTCTTTTCCAAATCAATATGTTGATGAAGTTTTGTGTAATGTAGTACCTACTACTATCTCTCATGGTTTGCTTAGCAATCCTTAGATAAGTGATAGGAGAGTAATATATAATGAGCAGCGTAATTGCTATTCTTTTAAGATGGTAATAAAGAAAAGGTTAGTACTACTGCTTATGAGTTTAGATCAAATTAGGGTTGCTAGGTTGGAGATGAATCCTCCTAAGTTGGAGTTAAAAGAAGAGAGTTCAAAGGGTGCTATTGTGGAGGAGATAGATGTTTTAGGAGCTATGCAATATGATATTGGATCAAATTCATCTCTTGATATTTGTGTACCTGATTTGGAGTCACTTTCACTTACACTTGGAGCTATGGAGCATGATAGGTATCTCTATACTGACCTTCTAATAGTTCATCCATTATATTATGATGCATTGATGGGTTACCAAGAATTAAAGATTATTACCATTATATTATGATGCATTGATGGGGTTACCAAGAATTAAAGATTCATATACTGGAAGAGTATGTTATGCATGCATGGTACTATTGTGGAAAAAGATATAAAGTATATAGTAATGCCTATTAAATCAACTTTTGATAGTAATTATAATAGTCGATGGCTGATGGATTATGTCATATCATCTAAAGAAGTAGATAACTTGATGATTGATTATTGTGATGGTATAATATTGAATGGATATGACATAAATGATAGACTTTTATCTTATTTTGAAAGGATACAATGTTATATTGGTTTACTAAGTTGTATGATGGAATACTTATGGCTGAAAATAAGGTGTTTGATGTTAGATGGAGTAGATATGCAGTGACTAAAATAGTTTGTCATACTAAATATGAAAGTACTAAGCTTTATAACTATTGTAGGGGAGACTTTGGAGTGCTTAGAGTTAATATTGTAATGCTTTGGGAATTGTTATTCAAGAGAGGGTTTGAAGATCAAGCCTTGGAGAAAGTTCATGAGCTAATCAACATTGGGAATTTTTACTTAGCTATGTTTAACTTTTGTAGGTTTTTCTTTGATCCAGGCATATGCAATATCAAAGATTTAAGGACAAATCTTCTTGAGCCCAGCGGTAATGATAGGGATCAAGATGAGATTAATCAAGATTTGAGAACAACTCTCCAAGAGGCCTAGGGAAATGATAGGAATCGAGTTCTAGAGTAGATGACGTCCCTAATCCCACCCGTGATCATCATCACGCCCCTTTATGCCACCCGTAATTAACACCATTTGCATGTTGTTATTTGATATTTCTTAGCATAATGAAGATCACAAGCTTCGTCACAACCATTCCGTCACCCATGATGACCCTTATCATGCCTATGATTGTTTAAAATTAGAAGAAGAATTTGATCCAGAGAGAATCATGATTCGTGTCATGGTTGTGATCAATAAGGGGATTCATGTCTTGTTTTACACGTTTTTAAGATGCTAGTTTCCTATTTTATTTGTTTATCTTGTGTTTTTACTTGTTTACCCTTACCTAACTTATGAGAGTATATAAGGGTCTTTAGGGTCATGTTATTAGAAGTTTTGAACCTTTCTTTTGTCATTGATTGAGATCAATTGGCTTGTTGCTGATAAGATAATATTCTATACAACTTTTAATATGCAATTAGTGATTAATTTGTCTTAAATTTTATGAAAATTGCTAGAATTGGTACTTAGATTGTTTAAATTCATATTTCAGGTCTAAATTGGATAAAGGAAAGCAGAATAAGGAAGTTTGAGTTGAAATTGAAGAATCTCAAGGGATACGCCGGCTTTTCTAGAGCCTAAGCTGCCGGCGTACAATTGGCCTAAAGGTCCACACTGCCTCTAAGCTGCCGGCTTTTGTCCAAGCTTTGATATAAAACAGATTCAAGAATTCAAAGGCCGGCAAAATTGTACTATACACCACCGGCCTTGGGCGATGTAGGATGAAGATCAGTAATAAAAAATCAAGCATTGGCTCAACACCGCCAGTATAGAAGAAGGGAAAGCCAGCTTCTGCAATTTTCATCCAACGCCGGCTTTTTAGAAATCAAAGCCGCCAGCGTTGAGACGGCCTTGAGCATCCACATAATTGGATTTTTAAAGGCTGCTACCTGCATGACTAGCCTAGAAGTGGATCTGGCCAGCCTTATATGATTTCCCTTTACATTGGCATTTCAAACCCTACGCCGCCGGCGTTCAAGCAGCATAGGTCATTCACAGAATTCAAACCTTTAACACCGAAGCCAAAGCTGCCAGCATTCAAGCGATGTAGGAGAGTACACCATCTATTTGCCGCTGGCGTAGAAAGTGTAACTACCGGCGTATGATTTGTAACTACAAAAATTAGATGAAACGTTTGGAATTTTGCTTATATATTCTAAGGTTTCCTTCACTTTTGAGAGATGCAAAAAAAAAAAAAAAAAAACAGAAAAAGATTAAAAAAAATTAGATTAGCTTTCATTCCTTTGTTAGAGAGAAAGATCATTTTGGAGCTTTGTAAAGATCTTGCAATTGAAGACCTTATCAATTGAATTGGTGATATTTGATTTTATTTTTATGCAATTAAATTGTCTGATTTTTTTTTTTAATATGAATTCAATTGCATTTTCATATCTGATCTGTGAATCATTATTCATGAGTAGCTAAATTTCTATTGTGGGAAGTTGATGAAGCCTTAAGCATGCTAATATGATTCTTGAAATTGTGTTATATGGTTGTTAGGGTTATGAAATATACATATTGAATTCCTGTCATTCATCTTATTTCTATTTACAATTTGATTTGTAAGAATGTTGATAACTCGGAAGGTAAATTAAGGTTCATAGGAATTCATAAATAAAGGTTAATCAACAATTACGAAGCGGCAGAGTTTAATCGGATTTAGAAATTGTCTGTTGTGATTCATGCGATGTTTTTAGGTTGATTTCTCATTAAGGAATTAGGAGAAGTTAATTTAAATCATTAGTCAATTGTAGAATCAGGAGATTTATAATTATGAACAAGATTCCACTGGTAATTTATTTAGGGGAAGCTATTAGGTTATTTTGTGGTTTATAAGATATTAAAACTTGATTTCAAGTTTCAGATCTTGACAATTTCATATGAATAGTCATAAGTCTAATTATCAATATAATATAATTTCAATTTGATTAGCAATGTTAAGGTGGATTCTTTTCCTTCCCACATTATTTTGACATATATCTCTCTAACAATCTCATTGCATTCATCAATAGCTATTAAGTTAGATTAGAATTAGATGATTAGTTTAGATTGCTAAAATTCGATTGCTTAAATATTAGTTAAAGTTAATACCGGTCTAGTAGTTAAATTAATCCTTGTGGGAATGATAATCTACTTACTTTTGTATTACTTGATCAGACCCACTATATTTGCTGGTAGAATCCATATTTTATTTATGTACACATTTCAAGAAGATTAAGTTTTTGGTGCCGTTGCCAAGGATCTAATTAATATTAGACCACCTTTAGTTTTGCTAGTAGTTTAGGCGTTTTTCTAGGGTTTGGTTGTTTTCTTTTCTTTTTGCAAGTTACATGCACAAAAGTAGAAGTAGAAGTCGGGAACTTCTACCAATTGATCCTCAGGTTGAAAGAACTTAGCATCAACAAAGAAGAGAAAACAGAAGGCGAAAAGAAGTGCTACAAACTAAAGAAATGGCAGAAAATGAAGCACGGAGCAATGCGGGCAGCAATGATCAAAACAACAATTAGAACAATAATCAGATTTAAGTTGCACCTGCTAGAGCACTTTGGGATTATACAGTACCCACTGTTCAGGGTCCCGCTATGAGAAGGCTAGCAGTTCAGGCCAACAATTTTGAGCTTAAATCAGCGTTGATTCAAATGGTTGAGTCACATCAATTTGGAGGATACCTTAATGAGACATCGGATGAACATATTGCTAAGTTCCTCCAATATTGCAATACTGTCAAACTCAATGGAGTTTCTGATGGGCCATAAGAATGCAGCTTTTCCCTTTCTCTTTTAGGGATAAAGCTTTGGCTTGGTTTAATTCTCAACCACCTGAGTCTATTACTTCATGGGCAGATTTGACAACGAAGTTCTTGAAGAGATATTTCCTTCCTGCTAGAGCTGCCAGATTGAGGAATGAGATTACCAACTTCACTAAGTTTCCTGGAGAATCATTGTATGAAGCTTAGGAGAAATTTAAGGAGGTAGTTAGAACATGCCCACATCATGGACTTCCTGATAATCTTTTGATTGAAAATTTCTACCTTAGTCTAGATGAGACTTTGAGGTCATTAGTGGATGCTACATGAGGAGGATCACTCATAGGAAAGACATATGATGAAGCTAGTGCATTAATTGAGGAATTAGCTTTTAATGCTCATAACTGGAGCTGTAAAAGAACAAGATCGAAAGTGGGATCTATTCAAAATAGTGAAGCCATGCAACAGCTCACTGCTTAAGTTTCAACTTTAACTACACAAGTAAGTAAACTTGTATCATCTAGTTCTTTGAATACTAATCATGTTGCTACTTGTGAGTTGTGCTCAGGACCACATTCAGTTTATGATTATCCTCATGGTACCGTACCATCATCAAGTGGAGAGCAGCTCAACTATGTTGGAAACTTTTGGAAGGGTTAATTATGGACCATATGTAAACACTTACAATCTAGAATGGCATTATCCTCCAAATCTATCTTATAGAAATGAATCCAATGTTTATAGACTACCTAGCTTTCAAAAGCAAGGTCCTGTAAGAAATACGTAGCCTCTATCTCAGCAAATCAACTTTCAACTGAAGAGTTATTGAAGACTTTTATATAGACCACACTCAATAATCAACATGCGATTATTCAAGATCTTCAAGGGAAATTCCATCAACTTGCTCAGTAAATTGGTAATAGACCATCTAGTTCTTTACCAAGCAACACTGAGGAAAATCCTAAAACTGTGAATGCTATAGTTTTGAGAAGTGGCAAGGAAGTTGAACCCTTTGAAGTAAAAGTTGAAGAAACTGAAGTGATTCCAAAGAAAGATAAGGGAAAACAAAAGATGGAGGAACCAATGCAAAAATCACCTGAGGTAAGACCTCATGTTCCACTTATTCCTTTTTCAAGAAGATTGAAGCAACAAAAATTGGATGAGTAATTTTCAAAGTTCCTGGATGTTTCCAAGAAGTTGCAAATCAATATTCCGTTCTTAAAAGTGATTCAAGAAATGCCTTTTTATGCAAAGTTTATTAAGGAATTGCTTACTAAGAAGAGGAAGATTGATGAGAATGAACCAGTGGTGCTAATAGGAGAATGTTAAATGATTCTACAAAAGAATATACCCAACCTGCCAACAAAACAAAGAGATCAAGGGAGTTTTATTGTCCCTTACACTATAGGAGACTTTTACTTTGACAAAGTTCTTATAGATTCTGGTGCAAGTATTAATCTTATGCCCCTGTCCATTTCCAGGAAATTAGGACTTGAAGAATGCAAGGAGACTCATGTTACCTTGTAGCTTGCAAATAGAAGTGTCAAATATCCACGTGGTATTGTTGAAAATGTCTTAGTAAAAGTTGACAAGTTCATATTTCTAGTAGACTTTATAGTTTTGGAAATGGATGAGGATCGAGAAGTCCCAATGATTCTTGGCAGACCGTTCCTTGCAACCGATAAAGCACTAATTGATGTGGAATAAGGTAAACTCACTTTAAGAGTAGAAAATGATCAGGTAACCTTTAATGTTTATGATGCAATGAAAAAATTTGATAAAGGTTCTTGTTATACTATTGATATTATTGATGAGTTTATATCTGAGCCTATTGAAGAAAAAGCAAGTGTGGACACAGTGGAATCTGTTATAAGACATCTGGATGATTGGAGTGATGATGAGCAAGAGGAAGAAGTTGAGCAAGTGCCTCAAATTAAAACCAAATATTATGAGGAGCTAGGCACTAGTTAAAGCAAGCCAATACCATCATTGATACAACCACAAACTGTTGAGCTTAAACCCCTTCCTACACATATGAAATATGCTTTTCTAGGAATTGGAAATACCTTTCTAATAATTGTTTCATCTTATTTGATAGGTGAACAAGAGCAGCAGTTGCTTGGAGTTCTAAGGGAGCATAAAGAAGCAATTGAATGGACTATTGCTAATATCAAGGGAATTAACCCTATGATTTGCACTCACAAGATTCTGATGGAGGCTGAGTGCAAACCTACAGTTTAACCACAGAGGAGACTCAACTTGACACTTAAAGAGGTAGTGAAGAAGGAAGTTCTAAAACTACTTGATGCAGGTATTATCTATCCTATCTCTAATAGTAAGTGGGTTAGTTCGGTTCAGGTAGTTCCAAAGAAAGGTGGTATGGCTGTAGTAAGAAATGAGGAGAATGAATTGATCCGTACTCGCACTGTGACTGGGTGGAGAGTTTGCATTGATTATAGGAAGTTATATGGTGCCACCAGGAAAGATCATTTCCCCCTTCCCTTCATTGATCAAATGTTAGAGAAACTTGTAGGGCATGAATACTATTGTTTTCTAGATGGTTACTCTGGTTATAATCAAATTCCAATAGCACCTGATGACCAAGAGAATACCACTTTTACTGTCCCTATGGTACTTTTTGTAAGCCCTAGAAAATTCCAGTAAATAATTCCAAAATAAACTTCGAAAATAAACCCTAAAAATGATTCCAAATTAAAACCGAACTTTGAATAGTCCTAAATCACGAACGAATCCAGAAATTTCTTAATCTTGAGAAAATGAGATTCCTTAAAAATAAAATAAGAACTCAACAGTCTTTAAATTCAAAACCACTACGTACAGCAAATTCCATACTTTACTCTGAATTGTAAAAATTGGGTAATATAGAACCCAAAAACAAATTATTAAAAAGTAAATAATGATAAACTTTCAGAAATAAAACTCAATTCGAGAATTCCGAAAATATTAAGAGATATTAAATAGTTGCAAAAAAATGAAATTTAAAATAATTATCTCAAACTAAATATGTTGTATAAACATAAAATGTCAGTTTCCAAATTGGCAAAGATCTAAACCGGAAAATCACCCAGGAACCCTAAGTAGAATAATATAGTTTAAGTCCGACAATCTTGTGCCCTTAACCCTAGAGGCCGAGGTGTAGTTTAAGTGTGTAGAATAGCTCGTAGTAATATAAGATTGCTTAAAAAAATCAGATTAGTAAATTTTTGACCTATTTAAAACTTTTCGGATACAGACTTTGAAAAGCGTGTCTTAGGGCTCGAGATATCAAAAATATACCATTAGTACCATTAGACTCGTTTTTTCATAAGGATTTCTAAAATATCAGTTTTATAATTTTTCGATAACTAGAAATATCTGATTTTGCAATTATATTCGTATTTCATTACTACCAGTAATTAACCAGTCTTTTGGTACTATTTACTACTATTCATTATACAATTTTATTATTCTTATAAACTTTATATTTTTAGATAAATATTTTATATATTATAGAAAATTCTGTTTTTCCAAAATTTAGTTTGTTTCGGTTTTTACGGGATCAATTTCTGTTTAAGACCCAATACTAAAATAAAATAAATTAATTTAATAAATAAAAATTATTTGAAAAATATTTATATTTCATAAAATAAATTTTTTAGAATTTTTCGAGTTATAAAAATATCAATTATATCTCATATTCGCGTATTTTGATCATACCGGTAACATATTTGTTGAAATACGAAAATAATTCAAATAATTATTTAATTTTATTTATGAAAACTCTGCCACTCATTTAAAGATATTTTTATTAATTTTATTTTATATATTTTCTTAATAAAAAGTACTTTTTCAACCCATACTTCAAGTACACTTCAATTATCACTTCTACACATTAGTCAAGTTTTTTTCACTCATTCTACACTCCATCCCATGCTTGGACAGTTGACCACACCCTCTAAAATAGCCACTTTTCTTTTATTTTAATAGTTTATTTAATGTTTTAAAGTCTCATTAAGTTAGTAAATTAAATGACATAAGTTACATTTTCAAAATTTAAGTTACAAGGCAACTAAATCCTCTCTTTTCCTCTCTAGAATTCACGCCACCCACCCCTAAAACCACCCCGCGCCCCCCCCCCCCCCCCAAATTTTCTGCCTTTTTTTATTTTTCCTCTTTCAATTAATTAACACACATTAATACACTCCTTCTCTCTCTATTTTATGCCTCTCATTTACACCCTTTCCTCTTTTGAAACCCTACACCACTTACTCTCTCTTTTTCTCTCTATAAACCTTTCTTAGCCTTGTTCTTGTAAAGGAAACAAGCTACCCCCATCTAAAAAAATCACTTCCACACTCCATTCTTGAAGATTCTCTAAGTATACCTTCTTCTTAAGCTTCCATAGATGGTATAGGTAAAGTATAGTGAGAGTTTCATGCATCAAATGACCTTTTATAAGCTTAAAAAGCTAAAGATGATGATGCCAAAATGAAACACTCCTCTTCTCCATGATTATTCTCTTGTATTATTATTATATTTTTTTGCTAGGAGTAGTTATATTTTGTAGATCTAACTTTTTTTGGAGTTTTGATTTTTTTTTTTATGTTTTAGATCTTGTCATATGAGTTATTATTTTGTTATTGCTAATGATTTATGCATATATTCACCATTCACATAACTATCTTAGTGTTCATGTATTTATAACTAGTATAGTGAATTAGATCTAGTTGTTTTAAGTTCATACATGCATTAGACTTTTGTTTTATGTTCTTAAATAACTTGTAATAGCTTGATGGTAGTAGGAAAGTATTAGAAAGCTCAAGATTTATTTTGGTTTCAACAAAAATCATTTTTGAAAATTCGGATAAAAAGGGAACCATATTTAGAAAAGCTATTTTTCAACTTCAAAATGTGTATTTTTCATTTAAAATGAAGGGATTAGGTAATAGATATCATAAATGAATGATCATGATGAGTAAAGTTTAGATCTATGAGTCTATGGTTTACTGCCGTGGATTTCTTTTACATTTATGTTCATAGAAAGTGTAGATCTTGGTTTTGAACTCAAACAAAAATAGTGAAATTCGTATCTAGGCAAGACTCATTTTTAAAAACCACCTTCCAAGTGTCAAAATGAATTTTTACTTGAGATAATGAAGGCTTAATGTATATATATCAAGACTTCATTTTATATGGTTTAAAGGTGATTTTCAAAGATTATTTTTCAAAACAAAATTCTATTTTCGGATGTAGGCCAACGTCTAGTTTAAAAACATGTTTTCCAACTCAAAAATGAAGTTTTTATTCAAGAAATGGAAGGCTCTTAAGATAGGATACGTAAAGGATGATTTTTCATAACATTAGATGGATTTTATCAAAAGATATATCCAAAAATAAATTTGGTAATTTCGGATCTCAACTAAGACTAATTTTGAAAACCCATTTTCCAATACCAAAATGAAAGTTTTGTTTAGAAAATGGAAGGCTTATGGAATAGGTATCAATAGGAGATGTTTTTGATAAGTAAATAGTAGATCTACTAGTAGAGATTCTCAAAAATAGGAAGAGATTACAAAATATGAAATATGAGTTTTATCCAAATTTTGTAAATTCGGATGGTTTCAAAACCATGCCTTAAAAACCCATTTATCAACTCTAAAACTTGTATTTTATATGAAAAATGAGGAGTTTAGGTCATAGGTATCATCAAGTAATGATTTTTATAAATTAAGATGGGATTTGCTAAGAAAAATATGTAGAACAAGGAGTAGAAATAAAGTAGAAAAATTTGAGTTGTTTGTCATTTTAAGAAATTCGTAATAATGGAGTAATGGTATGAAAATCCCTATTTTTCACACTCAAAATGAAAGTTTTATTAAAGAAATGAAGTTCTTAGTGGCTAGGTATGGTTGAGCCTTAATTTTCTAAGTATCAAATGATTTTTACTTAAAGGAATCACCACAAAAACAATTTTTACAAAATTCGGATTTTGGGATGAACCAATTTTAAAAACATGTTTACAAAGTGTAAAATGGGATTTTTTTATTGAAAAACAAAGGCCTTAGGGAATATACATAACGAAGGCTTAATTTTAATAAGAATAAATAGATTTTATCAAGGAATTTTTCTAAAAACAAGTGGAGATTGTCAAGAATACAAGACTAGCCTTTCTAAGTCGATTTTTCATAGTCTTATAAGAAAAAGTTTTCTAAAAATTTCTTTTGTTTAATATCATAAAGAACATTATATATATATATATATCTCATGACATATCATTTATGGTAGTACTTGTTCATATTGCATGTATACTTGCTTTGGATAGTAGAAACATTACAAACATTCACAAAACTACTTTTCAGAATTGAATTTCGCTATTGATCAGAACTGATCAGACCTTTTCAAAGCTTCAAAGTTTTCAAAACTTAAATATGATATTAGAATTAGATATATTTCAAAGTAGATAGAAATCGATATATAATTTGCTAAATTCCGAGTTAAAACGACCAAGTTATGACCGTTTTAAGTTGGAATTCCCGCTTAGGACGAGAATTACGAATTTGATAGTTTGTATAAGATAGTTGGATTAGTTAAGTCATGAAATACTTATTATGGTATTTCTTCCTTTTTAGGTGACCCCGAAATGACGATTCCATACTACCAGATTACTTTTACTAAGAGACGGTGATCCAATGGCCGAGTAAGTTTTCCTCTTATTTTGTTACCTTGATTGTGCTTGTAGCTAGTTGCATTAGAATTAGGAAAAGATAAAGTTGTAATGAGTTGTGATATAATCTTGGTTGAATGAATGATAAGTATATCGAGGTGTGACTTGTTGTAAAATCATTGTATGAGTTAGCATAGACTTGAATTGTTTGAAATTCTCTATGATCACTCTTAACCTACATAATTAACATGCCATGATTATATGAATAAACTGTACATGCATATCACGTACTGAATCACATTGCATTAGCTAATATACCTTTGGTGGGAAAAAAGTATATTAACAGAAGGCGAGGGGGCCTTGTTAACATTAAGGATGCGAGATCGCTTAAGTTAACGGATGTGGGATAGGCACATAAAACTATTACAATAAAACAACAGAGGTTGTATAACTAAGAGAAAGAGATCGGGATTATGGTTGCATGACTTATGGACCATCCCACTCAAGATTGGAATTATGGTTGCATGTCTTATGGACCATCCTAACCCCGAATGGAGGGCTTAAATCCATTCACATATGGCTACTGGAAAGTCATATGCTTGTCTGCTCATGTGTTTGTTCATGCATAGCATATGGATGAATTATAACTTGCTTGTTATGGTACAGAATTAAGGGAATTCTCACTGAGCTAGTATAGCCTATATCCCAATAGATGTTTGAATGAACAGGTTATCTCAAGAATGCTAAGTGGGGACCGAGATGGTAGGAGCCGAATATAACTTCGGGATTTTGGCAGGAAGTAAAAATACTTGAAGATACTAGCTAGGTTTTGTGAATTGCTTTGTAATAGTTTTATGTAGTGAAACCTTTTGATGGATTGAAATTGAAGTATAGTGATTTGCATTTGAAGTATAGTGAATTGTATTTCCTTTACATTGTTACTCAAGTTGTATTAATATAAAATGTATCACTCCGATGTGTCTCCTCCATGTGTTGGGCGCCTTGTACATAATATGGAAGCCTTCGTGTGACTGAGGCGGTCATTCCTAGGCTTTAATATTGTATACGGCGGACTGCCACGTTTAGGGTACCCTTCGGGCCGTGACACTTTTGCCTTTAGGAGGATGCCCTTTGGTCTTGGCAATGCACTTGTTACGTTTCAGAGGTGTATGATGGCTATTTTCTCGGATATGCTTGAAAATTTTATTGAAATATTCATTGATGATTTTTCTGTTTTTGGAAAGTCTTTTGAAGCATGTTTAGTAAACTTAGCCACTGTTATTAAAAGATGCAAAGAAACAAATCTGATTTTAAATTGGGAAAAATGTCATTTCATGATAAGAGAGGGGATTATGTTACGTCATAAAGTTTTAGAGAAAGAAATTGAAGTTGATAAGATAAAAGTTGAAATAATAGAGAAGTTGCCACCACCCACAAATGTTAAGGAAGTCACAAGTTTCTTAGGACATGCTGGCTTCTATAAAAGATTCATAAAAGACTTCTCTAAAATTTCTAGCCCTTATGTAATCTTCTCGAAAAAGATTATGTGTTTAATTTTGATGATAAATATTTGCAACATTTAATTTATTGAAGGAAAAGCTCACATTTACACCAATGATCATTGCACCTAACTGGGAGCTAGCTTTTGAACTCATGTGTGATGCCAACGACTTTGCTGTGGAGCAGTATTGGTCAAAGAAGAGGTAAGTTGTTTCATGTCATATACTATGCTAGTAGGACTTTGAATGAGGCTCAAAGAAATTATGTCACAATTGAGAAAGAGCTCCTTGCTGTTATATTTGCTTATGAAAAGTTTAGACCTTACTTGATAGGATCTAAAGTCATAGTATATACTGATTATGCTGATATGAAATACTTGTATGCTAAAGCTTATGCAAAACCTAGGTTGATTAGATGGATATTGCTACTGCAAGAGTTTGATCTTAAGATTAAAGATAAGAAGAGAACTGAGAATGTGATTACGGATCATTTATCTAAACTAGAATCTGATAGTTTAGATATTCCTATCAATGAAAAGTTTCCTGATGAACAATTGCATGTAGTAGAGATCCTAGGTTTGCCTTGGTATGCTGATTATGTCAATTACTTGGTTAGCAAGATCATTTCATATGGTTTGTATTATCCAAAGAAGAAAAAGTTTTTGCATGATGTGAAAAATTACTTTTGGGATAAACCATATTTGTTTAAAAAATGTGCTGACCAAGTAATTAAGTGATGTGTGCCTGAACCTAAATAGCTTAGCATAATTGAACATTGTCATTCAAAGGAAGCAGGAGGTCATTTTTATCTTCAAAGGATTGCAGCTAAAGTTTTATCATCTGGTTTTTATTGACTTAATTTGTTTAGAGATTGCAGGAAATACATAATGTCATGTGCTCAATGCCAAAGGACTGGAAACATATCCAAGAAACATGAATTACCACAAAAAACATCTTGGTAATTGAGCTTTTCGATGTATGGGGAATTGATTTCATGGATCTTTTTCCCTATCCTTTTCAAACAAATATATACTTGTGGCAGTAGATTATGTTTCAAAATGGGTTGAAGCTATTGCTTTACAAACAAATGATGCCCGAGTAGTTTTAAGATTTTTGAAAAAGAATATTTTTACTATATTTGGGGTACCTAGAGCTATCATTAGTGATAGGGGGTCACATTTTTGTAACAAGCAATTTGAAAAACTTTTGTCGAAGTATGGAGTTACACATAAAATTGCTACCCCTATCATCTACAAACCAATGGATAAGTTGAGGTATCCAATAAGGAGATTAAAATAATTTTGGAAAAAAATATTAATGCATCTAGAAAATATTGGTCTTCAAAATTAGATGATGTACTATGGACTTATAGAACTGCTTTTAAAACCTTTATTGGAATGTCCCCATATATGATTGTTTTTGGTAAATCATGTCATCTTCCTGTAGAATTTGAGCATAACGCATATTGGGCCGTAAAAATTCCTAAATTTTCATGAAAAAGCTGCAGGTGAGAAGAGATTGCTTCACTTAAATCAATTGGCTGAATGGAGGGATGAACTTATGAGAATGCTTGTATCTACAAGTAACGAACAAAGAAATGGCATGATAGAAACATTATCAAGCGAGAGTTTTTGCTGGACAAGAAAGTTTTACTTTGTAACTCTCACTTGAAGTTGTTTCCAGGAAAGCTAAGGTCAAGATGGCCAGGACTGTTTGAAATTGAAAATGTTTTTCCCTACGGTGCAGTGGAATTGAAAACTGATGATAATCGGACTTTCAAAGTGAATGGGCATTTCCTCAAACACTATTATGAAGGGGAAAACCATAATAGTGCTACCACTGTCATAAATCTTAAGGAACCATGAAAAGAATTGGGAAAGTTAGGCTAAGCGACTCTAAACTAAGCGCTTCTTGGGAGGCAACCTATGTCTAACTTAAAGTAGTATTTTTGTTTGTTTTGTTTTGTTTTTACTAACTTAGTTTTTATATGTAAAGATCAAGCAAAAGAGGAAAATTGAGTTTTTCACTAACAAGGGAGATGCAACTTCAAAAGAAAGAGAGAATGAGGAATAATTTGGTCAAATTGGGAAAGCTCCAAGGAATTGCAAGGTAAGTATTCTAATTTTTAGAGTACTAAATTTTTGCTATTAGAGGTTTATTCTAATTATTTAGAGAGTGCTTATGCGAAAAAAAGGGAGAGAAATGCTTAACACCGACACTTGGAAATTTAAGGCTACCGGCTTAAAGCCAACATTTGCAATCGAGGCCAAATTAATCAGAATGCCGGCTCCAGTGTTTAGGGCGGTGTAATCATCATTTTTTTAAGGTTATTTAACCCCAACGAATGCTGGCACCTAGGTTTTTAATGTCGCTAGCGTTGAAGCTGACGTAGACCTATACGCCGACAGTGAACATGGGAAAGCCGCTGGCCATTTACTCTCGACAAGAATTAAAATTTTGATACGCCGGCATATATGCCGCCGGTGTACTCGATAGATTTGTCGGCATATGTCCTATAATTTCCATTTTTAACAGGTATCTCTCTCTCTCTTCCCCCCTCATTTCTCTCTAACTCACTCGCACTCTCTCAACTCCCCCATACACTCTCTCTCAACAATTCCTCCTCACTCACTTGGATTCAATCGTGATCAAGTAAGTCTCCTAAAATAATTCCTTTTATTTGCTCTCTAATGCAATTGCTCTCATAAATGCTATAAATCTATTGATTGAAGAATTGGCTTGTGTGAATGTGAGAAATGATAGAAATTGGTGGATGGGTTGACTGATTCGGATCTAGATGGGATTTGGTGAATTGAATGTGTTGGATGAATTTTTGGAGTTAGATTTGAGCTCCTTGCATGTTGATTACAACTGCTGATATATTGATTCATAAATTGTATTCTATGTGTAAATTAGGGTTTTTAACTGAAAAATTTGATTCGAAATTCAAAATTTGGGGCTTTTGTGTTTTTACTAAAATTGGATGATTAAAATGGTTTTCTATGCTGTAATTTAGCTCCAATTGGTTTGATTGCTCCAATTTAGACTTAGGAATTCGAACTTGTGCAAATTTTGAAGATAAAATATGGTTTAGAAGTGTTTAAAAGAGTTTTTGATGGAATGTTTTTGAAAATCACAACTTACACTTCTCCCAGTGAACTTTGAATTCCTAACATTCAATTCTAAGCTGGCTAGTCTAGGCTGCCAGCTTTGATTCCATTTTGCAAGTGTAGATTTGTCAACGCTAATTCCATGCCATGTGCTTCATTGTTTAATATGCCTAAGATCCCAGATTTGTTTAAACTCATGTTGTGACATGTATTAGGCATATATTATGAGTGCATTCAACCAAATTACTCTAGGATTATTAGAATTAGAATTATGCTAAGCCTTGCTCTTTAATATTATGACATGATTCATTAGATTTAGGCTTTACCTAAACACAATTCTGATATTGATATTTTGTGAGTGGTTTTTTTCCTTTTATAATTAAGATTGATATTTTTGTAGGAATGTCACCAAAGCAAAAGAAGCAAAAGATAGTTGAAGCTTCTTCATATGGTTCACAAACTAGAAATATACTTTCTAGTCAACAATATGCTAAGGATAGAAAGAAATGATTGATGAGGATGGACTTTCTGAATGGTCAATATTTAGATTGGAGTTTATTGAAGGAATTTGGAATTCATGATACTATTTAGAATTTAATCCAGGATGGAGCATGGAGCAGGCTATTTGAGTTGAGAGAACCGGCTTATAAAAATTTAACAATTGAGTTTCTCTCAACTCTTAAGATAGATCCAGATAAGGAGAACTTCACTTTTACCTTTCAAGTCTATCGGGTGGTCAGGGAGATTGAACTGAAACGGATGGGTACAGTACTTAGCCTATATTATGATATTCAAAAGAATTATGAGTTACCAAATTCATGGCCAAAGGAGAGAATGAGATGGATCAAGAAACTTATTAGGCATAGATGATTCGTCCTCTGCTAGATCCATTCATTCCATCCATGTCACTTGCCTCCACTTTTCAGAAAGTGGAACACAAATTGTTGTACCACATTCTTGCATACACTCTGAGTTGTTGTGACTAGTTTTGATATGTTTTATCTGTATAGCTTGATTTCAGGTTACAGAATTGACTTGGGAGTGGAAGTAGCAAATTTATATTTAGGCAAGCTAATGATACCAGGACCAAGTTCCTGTTTTGTGGAGGCTACATCACCAAACTATTGAAAGGAATGGGGATTTTTGAAGAACCAGTTGGTGATGAAAGAATTGATAGCAAGAAGATCTCATTTGCTCCATTTAGAGGCTAGGGACTTTTCAAAGCCCCTAGAGGAGTTCAACATGTAGAGATATTCAGCCTCCAGCAGCTCTACTGACATTCCATCATCTTCTGCTCCTCTTCCTTCTCCTGGTACTTCATCTGGATATGATATGGACCAGCTCAGGCTGGATATTCAAGATTTAAAGAAGCAGAATCAAGACCTTTGGGATAGACAGGATAAGGAGATCAAGAAGAACAAGAAATTCCGGAGCATGATCTTCAAAGCAATGAAATCTGCTATTTGTTGCATAACCAAGCAGCTGGGGATGAGTTGATTTATGAGACTCCTATAGCGTCTAAACCCAGCATAGAGCACTCTTCCAAAGCTAGCCCATAGCATATTAGCCGATCCATTCTAGGGCCAGAGAGCTAGAGACCCTGCTAGCTTTTATTTGCTTTATTTGTTTCTTTTACTTTTCATTTGGCTTGTATATATATTATGAGCACCCAAGTCCCTGTGGGTAGACTCTTTCTGATCTGTACTTATCTTAGTAGATAGCTTCTCGTTTTTATTTTCCTTTTGCTTTTATTTTTCTTTTTGTTTTTCTTTTGTAGTGACTATAGGCAAGAAAACAAAGCAAATACTCTCTTGCACCGACATTTTGATGACTATGAAACAAATGAAATCAGGAAAGCACCAATTTCTTTTTCTTGCACTTTTTATTCCTTTCATTTATTTGAAAATTGATGAGAAATAGTGAGGACACTGTTTGAATGAAGTGTGGGGGAAGGGATAACTAATGGAGAAGTTGAATGAATGAAGTTGAGAATATGATCTGGATGTTTGAATTGCTGCTGTTTATTTATATATGACATCTGTAAGATTAATCTGAGTGAAATAACCACCTTGAATTTTTTGTCTTAAAGCAATTTATGGAGAAATTCTACCAAAATTTTTCAAAAATTTCTTGAAATTTTGAGATAGTACAAACTATTGATTAATATCATTTGATTAAACAAAGAAACAATGAAAATAACTTGCTAAAGTACCTTACTCACCTGCTGTTGTGATTGGTTTACTTAGTTGAAATTAAGTTGTGAAATCCTTGAGGAACAAGTTTACTCTATTTTTAGCTTTAGAATTGGAAATTTGAGAGTCGGTCGAGTCCTTTTGTGAAAAATAAAAAGGTTTACTTCTAGGAAATTTTGGTTTATATATACTCTTTGAGTTATTTAATAAATTTATAACATTTAATGAAAGAGGTAGAGGAAACTTTTCACTTAGTGATCCTTTATAAAAATAAGTCTTAAATTTGTTATTGCATTCAAAGAAAAGAAAGAAACAAGCATAGCCTCCACTCCACTGACTTATAAATTTGAGTCATGAGTATCTGAACTTGAATGTTAAAGTGAGGAAGAGTTTTTAGGGGTATCTTGAAACGTGGTCACTTGGGTGATGAGCTCGAGATGTACCGACTCAATGAACTCACTATAACGAGAATGGAGGAAAGACAAAAGTTTAATCTTTGAACTTTAAAAAAAAAGATGGAGACAAAAACCTCCCAAACAAAAAGAAAATAAATGCTTGTATGAAAAGAAAAAGAAAAATGAATGTAAAAATTCAAATGAAAGTAGACTTATAATAAAGAAGGAGAAAATCTAAGGGAAAAGTAGATACCACATGCTTTCATTTTTGTTACTAAGAGTATATGTAAGCTAAAAGTCTAGTGAAGTCTAAATGAGTATTTTTCCTTAGTGGATTGTGTATCTACTTTTGAATAGAATGCTCTTTTATTAAAAACTGAGATTAAAACTTGTTTTGTTTGGATGAGCTCCTAAATTTTGATTAAAGTACTCTAATTACAAGAAACTAGTGTGGTTAGAGCAATAGGTAAGAAAAGCAAGTTAAAAGAAAAGAATTGATGCTTGGATTAGAAAAATTGTACTATCTATGACAGATTTCAAAAGTTTTGTTCTTAATTGTTTTGCTTGAGGACAAGCAAAAGTTTAAGTGTAGGGGAGTTGATAAGATTATATTCTACACAACTTTTAATAAGCAATTATGATTAATTTGTCTTGAATTTTATGAAAATTGCTAGAATTGGTATTTGGATTGTTTGAATTCATGTTTCAAGTCTAAATTGAACGAAAGGAAAGCAAGATAAGGAAGTTTGAGTTGAAATTGAAGAATCTCAGGGGTACGCGGCTTTTCTAGAGCCTAAGACGCCAGCGTACAGTCGGCCTAGAGGTCAATACTGCCTCTAAGCTGCCTGCTTTTGTCCAAACTTTCATATGAAACATATTCAAGAATTCAAAGGCCGACAAAATTGTACATACGCCTCTAGCCTTGAGGCAATGTAAGATGAAGATCATAATAAAAAATCAAGCATTGGCTCAACCATCGCCAGTGTAAAAGAAGGGGAAGCCAGCTTCTGCAATTTTCATCCAACGCTGGCTTTTGGAAATCAAAGCCGTCAGCATTGAGACGGCCTTGAGCATCCACATAATTGGATTTTAAAGGCTGCCACTTGCATAATTGGCCTAGAAGTGGATCTGGCCAGCCTTCTATGTTTTCCCTTTACACCGGCATTTCAAACCCTATGCCATCAGCATTCAAGCAGCGTAGCTCATTCACAGAATTCAAACCTTTAACGCCAAGGCAAAGCCGCCAGTGTTCAAGCGATGTAGGAGAGTACGTCGTCTATATGCTACCAGTGTAGAAAGTGTAACTGCCGGTGTACGATTTGTAACTGAAAAATTAGATAAACGTATGGAATTTCGCTTATATATTCTAGGGTTTCCTTCACTTTTGAGAGACACGAAAAACAAAAAAAAGAGAAAAAAAATTAGATTAGCTTTCATTCCTTTGTTAGAGAGAAAGATCATTTTGGAGCTTTGTAAAGATCTTGCAATTGAAGACCTTGTCAATTGAATTGGTGATATTTGATTTTATTTTTATGCAATTAAATTGTCTGATTTTGTTTTTCAATATGAATTCAATTGCATTTTCATATCTGATATGTGAATCATTATTCATGAGTAGCTAAATTTCTATTGTGGAAAGTTGATGAAGCCTTAAGCATGCTAATATAATTCTTGAGATTGTGTTATATAGTTGTTAGGATTATGAAATATTCTTATTGAATTCTTGTCATTCATCTTATTTATATTTGGAATTTGATTTGTAAGAATCTTGATAACTCAAAAGGGAAATTAAGGTTCATAGGAATTCATAAATAAAGGTTAATCAACAATTGTTGAAGCGACGGAGTTTTATCTGATTTAGAATTGTCTGTTGTGATTCATGCGATGTTTTTAGGTTGATTTCTCATTAAGGAATTAGGAGAAGTTAATTTAAATCATTAGTCACTTGTAGAATCGGGAGATTTATGATTATGATCAAGATTCCACTGGTAATTTATTTAGTGGAAGCCATTAGGTTATTTTGTGGTTTATAAGATATTAAAACTTGATTTCAAGTTTTAGATCTTGATAATTTTATATGAATATTCATAAGTCTAATTATAATATAATATGATTTCAATTTGATTAGCAATGTTAAGGTGGATTCTTTTCCTTCCCACATTATTTTGATATATATCTCTCTAACAATCTCATTGCATTCATCAATAGCTATTAAGTTAGTTAGAATTAGATAATTAGTTTAGATTGCTAAAATTCGATTGCTTAAATATTAGTTAAAGCTAATACCAGTCTATTAAGTTAGATATGATCCTTTATCGTCCACTGTTTCAATATCAAGTACGCAGTGACTTGTGTATTGATTGCTAGGATAGGCATCATTAAAATGAACTAATATTTAAACATGGCCTAATTAATTGTTTGAGTGTGCTTCCATCATTTAATTCTATTGGAGGAGTGACAACCTTGCTATGTAGTGCCAATACGGTAGTTAGGCGCTTAGGTCATCGTTGATGGCTCACGGGTAGCTAATAGGAAAAATGGTACCAAGATAACATCCATTTAAGTTTGGTGAGAAGTGGTATATGTAATTCACAACTATAGGCACCAAATGAGTTGCATATAATTAGGACTAAATAAATGAAGATGTGTAACGGCTGTGAACCTAGAGGAAGCTATGTTCTTTTTGGATATATCATATAGAAGATATAGGTATTCAGACTATCTATATCAACTCTCTAAATGGTTGCGGCTACTCAGGATCTCTAGAATCCCATGGCTTGTTGTCCAGAGTGTGAGTGCTTCGTGTTGTTTGAATCGTCTTAAACGATAACTTAAAACTGCTAATTGTTGCATTGTATCTAGTATAGGTGCATTTGCCATATTGTGTGTGATTATGTTGCTGTGTACTGGTTCCTTCTTTTCGAAGTATTAGTGATTTCAACTTCTTTGCTTACATGTGTCTCAGGTATGGGATGGATCGGTATGAGCTTATTGATGAGTGGAGTGGCTAGAAGCATGGGATTATATATTCTTCTTAAATAAAAGTTGTAGTTATCTTTTTAAACTTGTATTCTCTTTTTAGGGCTTGGTTTATGCCCGTGGTTGTATAAACTTTTATTCGATGTCTTATATTGATTTTCATCTACCTTTAATACTTTATTATTTTTCCAATGCTTAATCGAATATTTTCAAAATCTAATTATATGATTTCAAAATCTAAAATTGATTAGCAAACGATCATGATAAATAAATAGTTTATGATAGCCTTAGCATGTAATGTCTAAGTGTTATACGTAGAGGAACTAAGCATGCCTTGACTCTATTCAGGGCGTGACAATTTCATTGTGTAATTTGGACACAGATCCCACCCATATCAAAATGCTCTAGTATCCTTCAATCCATTCCATTCTCATTGTAAAAACACAAATCAAAATTAGAAAACTTGAAACCTTAGCTTAAGAACAAGATAAATAAATTCAAAAATTAGGAGAGATTGGGAGATAATAGACTTGATTTGCCTTTTGAAAGGAGCATAGAGGCCTTATTTATAGTGTTAGGGTTGCTAATTGACTCCAATAACTTGTCATTCTCATTCGATTTCGCAACTAGGGTTTTCAAGCAAGTTTTATTATGATTTGGAAAATTAGATCAAATTGGATGTTACTTTCTAATTAAACAAGATATTGAACTTGTTTACTGTAATGCTCTAACTTAAAGACATTACAACTCGCCATATGTCTTTCTCTTTAAAAGAACGCGCTAAAGCTATAAAATTCTAAATCCACAAAATTATTCAAAATACATATTTTCAATAACACACATAAAAGGTTATCTTAATTCATCACATATAAAATTCATCTTTTTAAAAGACATAACTAATATTAACCTAAAAACTATTTATATGAAATCCAAAAAATTCATATAAACTTATGTCTTGAAAATTTTCAAAAATCTAAAAACAATAATCTCAAAAACGTCATATGATCTTCTGATCTTCACTCTTATTCTCCTAAATCTAAATCTACTGGTCCTCAGTAGGAAGTCGAATCCACTATCGCCATCCCCATGATCAATAATGTATATATATATATATATATCATATCCAGATAAGTCATAAACTATCTCATCTTCACCTATATCTGAAAAATAAAAGAGTGAGCACAAAGGCCCAGTATGCCATCCCACAAACAAATATGCATAATCATGCAATACATAAATCACATGCAGCCCTAAAACTAATGCAACAACCACAATTTGTTATTTTTAATTTAGCCAAGCAACCAACATAGTTTAGAACCATTTGCAACTAGTCCTAAATCCGGAGTAACTCATGACTCTTATAAAACAATTTTTATACGAAATACTTTTATATACATATATTAGTCTTGGATGCGATCCACCCACCGTTGTGTTCCACTGTAAGGCTTGGCACGACTCATAATCTAGCGGAATCATCTCCAAGTGTAACTCCATTAGGGACAACGACACACAAGGATCATCAGGGTGCCTCGTTAGTATCACACTCTGCGTGGTCTTTATGAACCAAAGCCAAACACAAGCAGCACACTTTTCAATTATAATCTGGATAAAATTAAGTCAATTTCTTTTTCTAATCCTACAAGCACAAACAACAAGCAAGGTAAGGTCGTACCTAAATACAACTCTTTTAGACCCTACCCATAAAACCTGATCACATGAACAAAACTTCATCTCAATCAATAGATTATTTGTATAGATTTAACAAAAATCTTAAATCAAAATAACTTATAATCACACCTTTCTATTAATTTGAATGATAGATCTCCAAAGAAGATATATCTCCACAAGATCTTTCAACCCTAAAATCCGCTTAAATCATAAAATAGACCGTGATTTAAAAGAAAACCATTTCTCTCTTTTTTTGTTTTTTATTCCCCCTTTTTATTTGCCTTATTTTCATTTTTCCTAATTAGTACTAATCTTTATTTTTATTTATAAAATCCTAACTCCTAATGACAAAATTCAAATTCATTATTACACTCTATATCATAACATTAATCTAAAGTTTAGCAAAAATGGGGCTTCTACAAGTATGTACTAATATTGATAATCATGTTGAAATAAACAAAGTCAATTGATTTTCAAATAATCTTTTTTTTTTGTTTGTATTTGATCTGTATTTTATTTATATCTTATATGTATCTAATTTGTATATGATCTATAAGGTTTATTTATAAATAAAAATATCAGTTTTCATTTATATTTGTTTTTACAAATAATCTAATTGGAATAAAAATAAAATAGATATTAAACGACGTCAAATCGACAAACCAAATGGACCTTTTGATTTACTAGATTTATAGATCTCATGATCCGTATCATTTGTATTGTTTTATATACTAAAGAAGATTCCCATGATTACGTTTTTTTTCCAATTGAAAATTTGATTTTAACCTTCTTAGTTGTGTTTGTTGATATATTTATATTTTCTAATTTACTTTTAACTCGTTTAAGTGAATATTTTTATTGTTTATAGATATGCAAAAATTCTATTAACATTTGTACAAATATATTGATAGAGTGTGTTTTGCATTTTAAAGGTAAATATTATATAAGCATCATATTGTATTAGTATCAATAATATCAATATATTTGTATTATCTATTTATTTCATCATATTTTAGTCATTTTAATATCATATTTTTATTGTTTTAAATAAATATTTATAAAATAAAATAGATAATAATAAAAAACTGGTAGTTTTACTCTATTGCATTCATTCTTCATCACTAACGTAAACTATAAAAGTGACTACGGAACAACCTTATAACTATTCTACTAACGATCTTTCTATCTTGTAGGCCTCGAAACATATCGTGCACGTCCTGCAAGGCCATTCGAGAATTAAAGTGAACATTTACAATCTAGAGAATAGCAAAACTTTTAGTTTGGAAAAGGAATAGAAATTCTTTTTCTACACCTAATTACAAAGAAAATACATTTTTTATGCTATAACAACTTACAAACCAAACAAAAAATTAATTATTTCATAGTAATAAAATAGAATAACAATATCATTCCAGTGAAGGAAGCATAATATGCACAATTTGTTAGATATTTCTCAACGTTTCCTTTTTTACACTTCTGTTATATGTTACAGGTCAAACACAACATTGATAATTACTTAGAATTTTGACCATCTTATAATTTGAGCTGGTGGATTTATTTGATCAAGCCTCTACACCAATTACATTTTTACTATGAACTCATTAAATGAATTAAATTATAGCGTGAAAATTAAATTTATGTAATAGTTATCATATTCCATCACTTAAAAGACGTGACTCTTAATGGAATTTCCTGGATCACTATAAAATTACACTCAATTTATGATCCCAACGAGGCTCGGTGATACCCTATCATATGCTATATTAATTTAAATAACTAAATGTTTTATAACCCATGTAATTGTTTTTCTCCTTACTTTTTATTTCTGTCCCTAATAGTCCGCTCCACACTCTACTTATTTTTTTGTCACCTGTGTAATTCTATTATTGATCTTGCTATGATTCACGTGTACCATTTTAACAACCTATCTGCCACATTCAGATGGAACGCCTACAACTTGTAAAAGCCAAACTAAAAATGTTTTACAATGCTTGAGAAAAAAAATGAAAAAGAAAAGGAGAAAGATAGCAAATGATTTGGACTTGGTAGCATAAGTTTATTTGAGCAAAATGGAGGCATTCAAGAGAATGAAAGAAGGTGAAGACAGCTGTTGAACGCCGCCTGAAGGTTGCCGGAGTTTCCTTGGAGGCAGCCAGCCTTGAGTTAGCGTAGAATAAAGATTAGATGCTTAGATTGTACTACGAGTCAGATCACGGTCGTGGTGTTTTTGTAGGAAGCAATATCGGCATGCAAAGCTACCAGCATATATCTCAAAGCCATCGGTTAATGATCCACACTTGTTTTGTTTATTTTGATTTAGGCCGCCTAATGATGACGTTCCAAGGCTGTCAGCCTTCTACCAGCTTTTATTTTAAAGAATTGTTTTCTTGTTTTATCTTTTAGAGCTTTTATGTATTAGTATATATAGATGCAAAACTCATCTTTTGTTTTTAGAATATGATTATTACACTTTGAAAACCCTAGTTGAGAGTTTTCTAATAAAGTTGCAATCTTTTTGCAAGTTTTAATTTTTTCAAAATCATCCGGTAAGATTGATTTCATGTATGACGCTTTCATGCTGCATCAGAGTGATATCAGAGTAAGATAAATTCCTGTGAAGATGTTAGCTAATGATGGTGTTGAGGGTGTCGTAGTCCTGACAGTCGAGGGACTGAGGTTCCTAGCACGGTAATGGATGCCATAGATAAGAGAATCCATTTAGAATAGCGTTTTGAAGATCTGATTGAGGGTTTTGACGCAATGGTGGTAGATACCAACAAAGATAGGGACATTGATGGGAGACGACTAAGGGCAAGGAATGCGTATGGTAGTCTAGTCAATTGACCTATAGCTGCTTATCAAAGGGCTCAAATTTCTAATGAAAACTCCAATGAGGAGGATGAGATCTTCTATGAAGAGAGACAACGGTGATGGTGGTGATAGATACCGGAGGAATTATTATGATTATGATTAAGGTGACAGCGGAGATTTCCACTTAAAAGTAGATATTGCTTGTTTTAAAGACAATTTAAATATTGAAGAGTTCTTAGACTAGTTGGTGCAAGTCAATAGATTTTTCGATTATATGGAAATACCGGAGGAGCGCAAAACAAAACAAAAGGCAAAGAGAGGGTAGATAGCCTGTGCAGATGTGGTTCGTATGAAAAAGTTAATGTAGCAGGATTTTCTACTTCCTGATTATGAACAAATCCTCTTTTTCCAATACCAATGATGTCGCTAAGGTCAATGTTCTATTCATGATTATACAGTTGAGTTTATGCGATTGGCTGAACGGAATGACTTGAGAGAAAGTAAAGGTCAACAAGTTGCTAGGTATGTGGATGGTTTGAAGTTACAAATTAGGGATAAAATTAGTGTGGATGTGCTGAGGAACTTAAATGAGTAAAAAACATAGCTCTTAGGGTGAGATGATGCTGCAAGAAAAGAGTAACCGTTTTGATGGAGGAAGTAGAAGATATGGAGTTAAGGGGACTAGTAGTAGTAAATCCATGATTGAGAAAAAAAATAAAGGTCATAAGTAGAAGCAAAATGTGAGTGGTGAAAAGAGGGATGATAAAGTTGCTAGTAAGAAACCCATTGAGGTTAAGGACACTCAAAAGCAAAACAATCCTATACAAGACCTATTCTAGGCAAGTGTTATAGATGTAATCAGTCGGGTCACCATTAAATGAATGCCTTAATAGAAGAGAAGTGAACATTGTTGACAGGGATGAGGAGATTTGCTAGCTTGATGGGGAGGATGATTATTATGAAGAAGATGAGGTGGAGGTCAAATAGACTTATGTTATTAGAAAGATGACGTTGGTATCGAAACAGGAGGTAGTACTCAGCGGCACCAATTGTTTCGTACCTTGTTTACACTTGGTGGGAAGGTGTTTGATCTTATAATTGATAGTGGGAGTTGTGAAAACATTATTGGAAGGGAAGTGGTGAAACAATTAGGGTTACCTAAGGAAAAACACCCTGATCGATACACCATTAGATGGATTAAGGTAGCTAGGAGGATTGAGTTGAGTAGAGATGTAGAGTGCCTTTTTCTATAGGAAAGTATCATGATGGTGTTTACTATGATATTGTAGACATGGATGGCTGTCACCTGTTATTTGGGAGACCTTGGTAATTTGATGTGAATACGCAGCATGCAAGAAAGAAAAATGTGTACAAGTTGGAGAGAGGAGGTGTGAAGGTAACAAATCGTCCTAAGACCGCTAAGGTGGAGGGATGATCTTTTCTAACCATTACACACTTAGAAAAGGAGATAGAGGAGGATATGAAGGAGTCCAGAGTGGTACATGCTCTTGTTGTGAAGAATATTATGACTGTGGAGGAAGAGAGCAACAGTGATGTGCCCGAGTGTGTGAAAGAGGTGTTGGAGGAATTTAAAGACGTGCTATTGGATGATTTACCTAAGGGACTGCCACTGTTGAGGGATATTCATCACCATATTGAATTGGTGCCTAGGGTGAGTTTTCCTAACTTGCCACTTTATAGGATGAGTCTTAAGGAGACAGAGATCTTGTAGGAAAAAGGTTCAAGTGTTGTTATAGAAGGGGTTTATCAGAGACAATATGAGTCATTGTGTTGTGCCTGCTCTATTAACTCCAAAGAAGGATGGTAGCTAGAGTATGTGTGTTGACAGTAGAGCCATCAACAAAGTTACCATTGGCTATAAATTCCCAATTCCTCGCTTGGAAGACATGTTGGATAGATTGAGTGGTGTTGTTGTGTTTTCCAAGGTTGATTTAAGGAGTGGCTACCACCAGATCAATATTAAGATGAGGGATGAGTGGAAGATCGCATTCAAAACTAAGAAGGGGTTGTATGAATGGCTAATGATGCCATTTGGTCTCAGTAATGTACCTAGCACGTTTATGCGTATCATGAACTAGGTACTGAAACCCTTTACTGGTTGTTTTATGGTTGTATGCTTTGATGATATAATGATTTATAGTAGATTTGAGGATGAACATATAGATCATCTGAGAAGTGGTTTTATTGTGCTGAAAGAGAATAAATTGTTTGCTAATATGAAGAAGTGCATATTTTTGTCAAAGAGACTATTTTTTGTAGGGTTTATGGTTAGTAGTGAAGGGATCACTGTGGATGATGAAAAGGTAAAGGCTATTAGAGAATGCTTACTCCAAAAATTGTGATTAAGTTAAGGAGTTTTCTAGGGCATAGCTGGTTTCTTCAGACAATTCATCAGACACTTTAGTGCTATCATTGCTCCATTAATTGAGTGTTTGAAGAAGGGGAAGTTTCAGTGGGGAGATGAAGCAGAAATTAATTTTGTTGTATTGAAAGAGAAGCTATGTAGTACTCTAGTGTTAACACTTCCTGATTTGACAAGCTCTTTAAGGTTGATTGTGATGCAGTAGAGTAAGGATTGGTGTGTGTTATCTTAGAGAAGAGGCTAGTTGCTTATTATAGTGAGAAGCTATGTGAAGTTAGGAGGAACTAGTCGAATTACGATAAAGAATTTTACTTTATAGTGAGAGCACTAAGAGTATGGGAACATTACTTAGTAGAGAAGGAATTTATTATGTATTTTGATTGTAGAGCTTTGAAACATCTAAGTAGTCAAACGAGGATCAGTAAAAATATACATGTTGGGGATCTAGTTTTTGCAAAGATTTCCATTTAAGCTGATAGATAAATTGGGAGTACAAATAAGACAACTGATGCCTTGAGCAGAAGAGCTGGCTTGTTGCTCACTATGAGTATTGAAGTTGTAGGTTTTGAATAGTTAAAGGAGCTGTATGAAGGTGATGTTGATTTTGGGAATACCTGGCAAAAGTGCATTACAAAAGAACCCAGTGATGATTATCATATCATTGATGGGTACTTAATGAAAGGAAACCAATTATGTATCCCTAAATCTTCTCTAAAGGAGAAATTGATCAGAGACCTGTATGGAGGTGGATTAACAAGACATTTAGGGAGAGACAAAACTATTGCTGTAGTAGCTGATAGATACTATTAGCCTTGCTTGAGGAGTGATGTTAGTAAGATTGTGGAGAGATGTTATATTTGTCAGACATCTAAGGGGTAGTCCTAAAATACTGGATTATATACACCATTGCTAGTGCTTGAGAACATCTAGGAGGACTTGTTCATGGATTTTGTATTGAGTTTGCCTCATACCCAATGAGGTGCTGACTCTATTTTTGTAGTTGTTGATAGGTTCTCTAAGATAGCTCATTTTATTCCTTGTGGAAAAAATGTTGATGCTCAATCTATTGCCAAATTGTTTTTCAGAGAGGTAGTGTGGCTACATGGGGTTTCAAGCCTATCACATCAGACAGGGACACCAAATTCTTGAGTTACTTCTGGAAAACACTTTGGTACATATTTAACTCATCGTTGAACTACAATAGTATAGCTCACCTATAGACAAATGGACAAACAGAAGTGACAAATAGGACTCTTGGCAATTTAATAAGGAGCATATGTGGAGAGAAGCTAAGACATTGGGATATAGCGTTGGCTCAGGCTGGGTTTACCTATAACAGCTCTGTTCATAGGACTATAGGAAGGTCTCTTTTTTCTATGGTTTACACCAGCATGCCCAGACATGCATTGGACTTTATTAAATTACCCAGAGGGTTGATTTCAGTCAAGCTGTTAAGAAGTATAGACCGTATTAGATAACGAGGAAGATTAATGACAATGCATATGCAGTTGGACTTCCTGACAGCATGGGTATCTCGAAGACATTCAATGTTGTTGATTTATCTCCATTCCATCCTGGTGATTCTTCTTATATCTAGATGAGAACTTAGGGTCAAGTTCTTTTCAGGTGGAGAAAATGATGTGGATGTGGTAGTAGAGGTTTATTTGAGCAAAATGGAGGCATCCAAGAAGAAATGATTAAAAGCCGCCTGAAGGCTGTTGGTGTTGCAAAGTAAGTCGTTGGCATTTCCTTCTAGGCCACCGACCTTGGGCCGGCATAGAATGAAGACCAAATGCCTAGATTGTACTACGGGTTAGATCACAGTCGTGGTGTTTTTGTAGGAACCAATGCGGCATGCAAAGCCACAGACGTATATCTCAAAGCTGGCAGCTACAATTATTCGTGCTTGTTTTGTTTATTTTGATTAAGCCAACTGATGATGACGTTCCAAGGTAGCCAGCCTTCGACCAGCTTTTATTTTAACGAATTGTTTGGTTGTTTTATCTTTTTGGGCTTTTATGTATTAGTATATATAGTCTCAAAACCTATGTTTTGTTTTTAGAACATGATTATTACACTTTGAAAACCCTAGTTGAGAATTTTCTCAATAAAGTTGTAATCTTTTTGTAAGCTTTGATTTCTTGAAATCATCTGGTAAGATTGATTTTTTGTTTAATGCTTTCACACTGCGTCAGCAAAGCTTTTGAAGATAATTTTGGAGTGATTTGAGAAATGTAAAGCAATTAATATAGAAAATAGAAAATTTAGTTTAGGTCTTAATCCTGATCTTTAAATTCCCATGGCTCGAGATCTATCCTATCATTATCCAATATCGCTCGTATTTTATCATATGTTCTATTATTTTAAGTATGTAAATGTTCTATAACTTATGTAATTTTTTCCATACTTTTCAATTATTTCGTTTCCCTCTTAACCTGCTTCACACCTTACCTTATTACTTATTTTTCCATTTCTTAATTGTAGGAGTTGCATAGTATGAAATGTTGGCAATGCTCCAAGAAATATCTAACCATCTTTGAGTATATGCATTAATATAGCAAAGTCTCCATTGAGGCCTTTTCCTAAAAAGTGTGAAACATTTCCCTTTATCTTCATTATAATGCATAATTCATTTTCTATGATATCTATTGATAATATATAATTCTCGAAACCTTGGCATTGTTTCTATTAGGTTTTTTCCAACAGATACAACTATTCATAAATTTACTATATAGTACCTTTTCAATATTACTTTTACTTTATTAAACTTTTTTGGTTCCCTTTTTCTTTTATCTCTGTTTGTCTTTTTTCATTCTTTCACTTCCTCTTTAACCAATCCAATTTCTTTATATTTTTTTTCTCTCTTTCTCACTTTTTTCTTCTTCAATTCTATTTCTATATGTCTCTCACAAAATTAATCTTTGTCCCTCTCTATTATAAAATTGCAATTCTCCATCTTTCACAATGCGCTCTTTATTCTAATAGTTTGTTCATCAATGGTATGTTTATTTTCGAATTTCATCTATCATATTTGAGTTTTTTTTTTTTATATTCCTTTTAAAGATAGACTTTGCTAATAACAATATAATCTTTTTATTTAAATAGAAAAAAAAAAAGAAAAGAAACTAAAACATTTTTCATATGTTTAAAAGGTATAAGCATTGATTCTAATCATTTCTTTCAACTTTTGCTCTCTCTAATTTCCTTTTTAAGAGGCATAACATTAAGATCATTGTTATACATTATATATCTATAATATCGGTGATTTCAATGAGTCAATTTATTTAACTTCATATATATACATGTAGAATTTGAAAATTTCATTTTGATGTCACACTTTATTATTATTTTTCCACACACACACACACACACACATATATATATATATATATATATTTTACATGTAAAATCTTCATTGCAATTTTTTTTACTTCATTATGCTAAATCTCATAGTAATTGTACAAAAAAAGTATTACAATTTTTAGATTCTCACTTTTATTGTATGCTTTTGTAAGTGGTATAATGTTATAAAATAACCCATTTTAGATTAAATTATCTAGGCACTTTTTCGTGTTTTTTATTTTTATTTTAATACCATTTGGTATACAAAATAAATGAAAGTTGCCTACAAAATGTTTTGAAAGTAATCTATCATCATAGCATTTGTCTTTTGAAGTGTTTCTAATTGCTTGAACTAAATGCAACCATCTTTTCAAGTAATAATTAAGAAATTTTCATTCAAATATTATGTTGAAGAACATGTCTTTTGATGTGGATGTAAGTTTTGTAATAATTATTTCTTTTATATAACTGATTCCATATAATATAATCTTGCATCATGGTGTTTTGATAGTTATTTTTAAATGACATATTGTTTCATTAAAAAATTGCCATATTAAATATTGATATATAGATGTATATATATTATATAGAAATATATAATAGAGGTTGTACATTTTTATTAACAATGTTAGTTAATTACTCAATGATATTTTATTTTATCACTTTTGTCTTCTTATTAATTAAAGTTGATTACTTTTGATTAGTTTTTTCACATTGGTAACAAAGATTAGTAACTTTTAAGTTTTACATAAAAGAGTTATAATGTTTGCATGATATAGTATTACATGACACAAACTTTTAAGTTTTACATAAAAGAATTGCAATATTTGCATGATGTAGTATTAATTGACACAACTCTTGACATATAATATTGCATTTCCACAATTTAAAAGATTGCAACTTTTCCCACGTACATGAGATAATTAATATCATATAGTGTAACACATAATATATAATGAAATATAAGATATGTGCAATATTATAATTAATTTATCAACCTACATCGTTAAAGTATTAATTATGACAAATTAAAAAAAAAACTTAATATTTTAATGTTTTGTTCACAAAAAATGAATCCATAGATAAGTGAGGTTTTATTATCTTTGTTGTTATAATACTTTTCCAACATTAATTTTATTATTATAATTTTTTGGTATTATCTTTTCTTTTAGGATATATTTATATTGTTAATTTTTTTTATAAACAAATTAAATTATAATTAAAAATTTACCCTGCATATTATGCAGGCTTGTAACTAGTTTTATTAATTTATCAATCTTTTGTCGAAGTAAAATATGAGAGAATTCCTTACGATATTGTAAACGATTCTTTAGTTAAAATGTAAGCAAACTTAATACAAGATATTAAAAAAAATAAGAAAAATGAAGGAAACTTTTACATCAATCCATTACAAAACAACACGCTTTTTCAAGTTCGGACCACGATTTTAATATTACTTCAACAGTGACTCTAAATCTATAAATGAATTTATTTGCATTTGGACCAAGAACACAACCATTTTATTCGTTAGAATAATTGTGAATGATGTACCAATGAATCATGACATGTGTAAGGAAAAATAAAGATAATGAAACTAATTAGTATGTAAATTATACAGAAAGTTCAATTCAAACACTAGAGTTTTTTTTTTTTTTTTTTTAACTCAATTCATTTGGTTACTTCTAAGTGATTTGAAGATTTTTCTAGTTGATTAGTATAAGTTTTGTTATTGCCCATTGATAATACGATTAATTTTGTGAGTTTCTTGATTGCTTGGTTTTTGTCTCATTTCTTTCTTTTGACCATTATAATAGGAAATGGGGGATTCAAACTCGTTATCTCATTTAAGAGGCAAGAAGAGATACCACTAGACTATAAGACTATTGGTACTTTCCATCCTTTTTCACTTTGACAATTTGCTTATATAATTCATAAATTGTTTTATTTCTTTTTTTTTTTATGCCAAACATAAGGAATAATAATTTATTAAATTTAAATGAAATGAAACTCGTGTAGAGAACAAAAAGGAAGAGTAGTTTCTAACTTCCCAAAAAGTAGGAGAAATTTTGTGACGTAGATGCACGGATTATTTTAGGAACATGTCAGCATAAATATTTGGTACGGAGTATACTCTATACGAATGATCAATATATAAAGTAATTTATCATGTTTTAGGATCTATATAGATTATCCTATCATTTAAATGAAAAGCCATTGATCTAAAGTATAATGAACTTTTCTATTCTTATGGCGTTTGAATGCAACGTTTGAGCACTAAATAAAAGTGGTTTTATTCTTATCCCTATATCTTGAATGGGTCATGTCTCTTGATTTGCTTGATGTTCTCTTACACTCTCATAACACTCTTTTTTCAGAAAAATGCTTATTCTCACCAACGCCTATCCATTACACATCATCTCATTCACACAACACCACATCTTAACTTCCTTTCCTCTTGTCTTGTCTTATCTCTCCCTGTCTCCTTCCCTAACCAACCCCACCTTACACATACAACCCCTCCCCCGTCCTTGTTCTTCTAAATTCATACCATGATCATCATTTACAAGATAAGACGTTCAAATTTCCAAAGAACAAGAAGGCAATCAATTAGTGCACTGGATCATGACACTTATAGAGTTCTTGTACCACCCATGAAGCATTGTATGAAATTTTTGCTCAGCTGGATGTCAATTGCAATTGTACAATGAAGTGTGATATTCTTACGTATTTAGGAATACCAGACATGCCTAAAGTGATAAGAAATAATGTTCTAAATTATTTGAGATGTCTTATTATTGTTCTTAAGGATATTGTTTGACATTTTTGTTGTAATTTAACTGATGGTTATAATGATGATATGGTGTCCTAAATATCAAATTTCCCCATGATAATGATGTTAGGCATTATTTACCTTATTATGTATAAGGGTAGAGAGATGTCATTAGGAGCATAGCCTTTATAGCTTATTCTGGGTGGAAGTAAGTGAGTATAAAAATGGCTTTTTTCCTTAGCTGATGCACAATGAAATATATGAAACTAAGGAATTATAGGCTTACATTGATGGTAAAAAAGGAAAGGCCTTAAACCATATCGATTTCCCTTGAAAGATCAAGTTTTACATATGATCATTTGCTACAATTATATGCTTAGGAAGACTTCACCACGTTGCCCCATAAGGATCTCTAACTAATTGAATATATAACTTCACCAAATCAGTTGAATTATGTAGATTTGGTATTCAATTACTTTGGGAAATTGAAAAATATTGCATCAAACATTCTTCATTTGGATTATTTGGTTATTGTACTTTTGACAAACAAAAAAATTTGGTTTCATTCTAGATCGAAATCTATCAATTAAGATCCATTCACTTATAGTCACATGGGAAAAATAAACTCGTTGCTCAATGCAAATTCAAATTATGTAGGGAAGAAGCTAATGTGAGCCTTAGATGTACTTGGTATACCATATGAACCTAGTTTCAAAATGCTTTTGATGCTCTACCAAATCCATTCTTTAACTCTAAATCCTCTTAACTGCTATTATTAGAAGAGTATGAGAGATAAGCAATGTGTGTCTATACAAATTAGTGTGGTTTTTATGCAAAGCAATGCACATTAATAAAGAGAAATGTTTTAATTAGAACAATTTCACTCTTAAACCCCATAACATCTTTCATAATATTCAGCTTCCACTCTTTGGTGACTTCGGCCCTCCTCCTCCTCCTCTTTCAAATCTAATGCATAGCGGTAGACATGATTCTTTCAAGGTTTTAGTATTATCTTGAACTAGGGTTTTATTTTTTATTTTTAGACCGTGAGTGTTCTTTAATCTTTATGGTTGGAACCCTTTAAGGCTTTTCGTAGGAAATCTTTAAGAGTTTATAAAATATATTTTTGTTGCCCTTCTTTGCATCTTGAAATATATGTCTTTTGGTTCCATAGGTGTTATTGTGTGGAGATATGGATGTTTATAATTATTCTTGTAGATTATGATCTTTAAGATCTTTGGAAATTAGCTATAGTTTGTATTGATTGCACATCCATCTATGATGTTTTTTATTATGGATTCTAAATAAGTTTAGGATGAATGAAAATTCCTTTGGATTGTGCTCTGATTCTAAAAATTTTCTATAAGATGTATTTATTGAGATATAGTGTGTGATGCTTGTTTAAGAGATGAGTTAAGATATCTCATCTTGAATATTTATTTTTTTCGATTGTGTGTATGTGATTGCTCGGTTATTGACAAAGATAAGATAAGCATGGCTTTTATGTAGTTTTAGTATAGTTTAGATGAGCGTAGTTTATGCTTGTTGAAGTAAGATGTTTGTTGGACTGACATGATAGAGTTGATGTCCAATTATGCTTATAAATGAGTTGATCCCCATTTTGCTTAAGAAGTGGCTTGATTAGTGACATGAAAATTGCATATAAACTTATGTTAAGTTATTTGACTTCTTTCTATGAACTTGGATGAAATGGATTTATACCGTAAGTAAGTTTAGCATTGTACATGACTTAATCCATCTTTGCTACTTGCTCATTATTGCTTTGCATTTTCTTAAATTACTCCAAAATTGTCTTCAAAAGTTTTTCTCTTATTTTATTTTATTTTTTTTCTCTAGGTCAAGCATTGTAATGCTTTTTAATTTTGGCTTTTGCAAGTGTTTTTGCAGATATTAAATGACATTTAAATGCAACATATGGGTCATTTGGATGGTATACTTGAGTATAACCACAGTTAGACCAATAGATTCTTGCATGCCATTCCAATGGATTCCTTAAGGCATTTAAATAACATGTCCTAAACATACAATGCTATCTTCTTCCTTTTGTAATTGAATGAATTGTATTTTTCTTTATGATATTTAATATTCATGTGAAATAATAATTGATATGTTTCAGTGCTTTACCTTAGGACATTTGAGTATAGGTCAATAATTGAATGGCTTTGCCCATTCGTATGTGTTTATGTGATTGTTCGATGCCTTTGTGTTATGTTATGTTAGTGATTGTGAGGTTATTTTGTTGAGACTGATGATCCTTTACACTATAGTCTTTCTTTTCCCTTGATATGCATATGATGCTTCTTCAAGTGCAAATTAATGTTGTGTGTTGCTCCAATTGTTTCAATAGCATGCTTATCATGATTAGTCTTTATCTGGATTATGTAGTATAGAATTGGACTGTACTTATCGAAGATTATAAGTGCTAATTTGAATCAATGTTAATCATTTCCTTTGTGATTTGGGATTTCTTTTCTCCTAAAGTGAGCCTTATTATTGCCTAAATGCATAGAGCTTGAATAAATCTTGTTGATGCTATACATACACAAGTTGTTTATTTATGGCCTTCCATAGTCTTGATACTACTGATATGATCAAATCTTGTGAGTTTTTTTATAATGCTTTATATGCCTTGTTGATTAAGTGATGAGCTTGGCTGAATTAATAATGGCTTGATCTGCCTAGACTTATGTATAACATCCCTAATGTTATAGTTAGCATATGTGTGTGGTGCTATTTGTAACACTTATATTTGGTGTTAGTATGTCACGTGTATGAGAATACCTAAAAAGTTCTTGGCTGCTTGTGAAATACAGTTTTTAATTGGCAAAGGTGTGTTTTTTCAATGTGTAAGCAAAACTTAAGTGTTTATAGGTGAGTTAGCACTTGATTGCCTAACATATAACTTTCTTATTCGTTCTCTATTTATTTTCCATTGTTTTAATTTTTTAATATTTTTGTTATTTGTTGTTACTTGTTAATTTGTTTAAATTAAACCTAGTTAATTTAAATATATTATGATCCCTTTAATATTCTTAGAGAATACTCATATTTTGCATTATCTTAGTAAGAAAAAGTATCATGAGCATATAAGTCTCAATTACGGGTTTAGGTTGCTCTATTTAGTCTTCTTAGGTAACGGTTGTGGTGAGCAGTAGAAGGCGTTGGTAGATATTCATAGACACTAAATTTGGATTTTCATATTTTTGAAACTTGTTTTTATTTTCTTTTCTCTTTTTCATTTACTTTATTGGATTGAAGGTCACTTTTTTCCATATATATTATTTTTCTTTTGATACAATTTGTCTTTCTAACAAATTTTAGTGACATGGCATTGCAAAGTTTTCTTATTGTACCAAATATGCAACCGTATAGACAGCATATGTGTGGACCCGAAGCGTAAGAGGAAATATCTATTCTATTTTGAAAAGCAAAGGTATTAACATAATGTTAAATTTACGAAAAATAGCCATTTGCAATTGATCCTATTATATAGCAAAATCTTAATTGTCTCTTGTAAATATTATTTTTTATACTCGTTGGCCTTAGTTGTAATTTATTATACAATATTAAAGCATATTCATATCAATTATACAATATAAATTAACTACATCAATAGTTTAAGTTTTCTAGTATTAACATCATATGAAACTTAATGTGTGTGTCTGTTGTTGTTATTATTATTATTATTTGCTAAATTTAACTTATCACAATTAAATATGAACATTATTATACATAGATTTAATGGTATTGTAATAATTAGTCCATAATGCAATATAAATTCAAGTATCATCAAGATCACTGTGGCTGTGTTGTAAAAGGTCGACAATTATCTATAGTAATACTATATCTTTATAGCATTAACTATATGATGTTATATCAAATCATAGTTCAAACAAATCAATTCAAACAAAAACATGTCTGTGTTTTAGATATATTCATTGTTCGTTTGTGCGAAGAGCCCTGCAGATACTAGTATAGATATTTTCAAACTTATATATAGAAGATTCAAAACAAATAGAAAATACTTCTCAGTCCTACACTGTGTGTATTTCCAAATGGCTACTAAGCATTATGCCTATTTACCCTTCTCTTTATAGGTGTACCTTTTGCCAAGGTTGTAAGTAAGTTGAATCTACTTACAAACTATTTGAATTTGACTTAATTACAATTGACTCGAGTTCATGTTTGAGATATTCAAGTAGTTATCAAGTTAGAGATTTAAAGTACTCCCATTCAAGAAACTTATGAGCCTAATTAAGTATTTTAGATTTTCTTATGAAAAAAAAAAGGATAAATGCAATTTTTAGTACTTAAACTTTGCAATAAATAAATAAATAAATAATTACGTATCAAAAGATATTTAGTTAGTAAATTTAAAATCCAATCAAACCTTTTATAGTTGTCTTTACTACTTCTTTAATACTCTACTTTATTTGTTGACTACAAAGAGATAGCATAAAAGTAAATTTTTACTAGTTCTACTAGCACGTATATCACGAATAGGCAATTTTTTCTACATAAAATAATAGAGCAAATAGTATTAGGAAGATAGTAAAAATAATAATGAAAAGTTTAATTAGGTATTAAATTGACTTCTTCTATGTAAAGTACCAAATTAAATTTTAGAATAAAGTTTAGGTATCAAATTTGATATTTTCTCCAATAAAATTATAAAAAATTTGTTGCTTCCCTTGTTAAAACCTATTTTCATTCCTTGGTGTTTTTCCTCCTTATATCTAATAGTCCAAATTTATTATATTTTAAGACCAAATCAACCAAAAATTTTATTGTATTCCGAAATCCCAACATATTTTAATCTAATTATAAGATAATCGAGTATAATTCAGTTGAACTTGAACTTATTGAGTATCAATTTGAGTTGAGTTTAAGCTTAAAAATTAAAGATTAATTGAGTTAGCATTGAGTCAAGTTTTGAGTTTTTAAATTCAAGTCGAGTTCAAATTTTGACGTTGTATTATCTTGATTTAACTTGTTTATAGTCCTACCTCTTATTAGTTACCACTTGCATCCTAGCCAAGTTGTAGTCCCTTAACTTGTTTACAATCCTACCACTTATTAGTTAATACTTGCATCCTGGACAAGTTGCAGTCCATTATGTGGCTTTTTTTCTTTCAAGAAAAAAAACACAATCAATTTATTATAAGAATAAACGAAAAGGGAATAAAATTTTAAATGATGGAGAGGTGGATATCTTGTGTTATTAGGCTGCCTTATTTTACGTTTGTGGCTTCTGGTCATTTCACAGCAACCTCTTGCACGCGCATCGGCTCCACCCTTTTCTTGACCGCAATGATAAATCCAAAGTCCATACTATTTATTTTATTAAAAGACATAAAAATAATTTCCCCTTTTTTATTTACTTAAAGTTTAAAATAATAATAAAATGATTAAATTTTTAAACTATTTTATTTTATTATAATATATATATATATATATATATTTTACCATAACAATAGGAGGGGAGATTTGAACTTGATATTTCTCACTTGTTATAGTTTCAATTATGATTATACGTTTCAATATGTGAAGAGCAAAAATTAATAAAATTTAAACAATAAAAATGAAAAATTATATTATATAATATATTTTTAAAAACAAAAGTATAAGGAAAATGGAAAAACACGGATGGATTAAAAAAGATGACCTTTTTTTCTTTCTTTTATCACCACATTTCCTCCTTGAAGTGAAGCGCATCAATACAATTTGCTATAAGACTTGTATGGATGGAAAGTTAAAATTGCATCTTATACGATGGCATTATGTTTAGATTTTCATAATTTCAAAATAAATGTGCAAATGTGTGTCTTATTGTGGTACAAACTGAATTCTTTCCGTAGTTGGGAGAAAATAAAATGAAAATAAATTGTCACTTTTTCCGTTACAAGGAGTAAAAACAAAGGAACTTTGACCTGACATGTGATATCGGTAACATAAATTTGAAAAGTGAAAAAAAAAAAAAAAACACGATTTATGAGTTTTTTTTTTTGGTCCTCCACCATTTATGAATTCGAAAGTAATGAATATGATGTAAAGATTTTTTTATAACTTTTTCCCTTATATTTATTTTTGTTGTGCCACTTTTTTCCATTTTATTTTGGGATAACATCAAATCTCATTTTAACTAATTTTTTTATTTAACTAGTTGTACTTCAATCCAGTTAGAATTTTCAAGATAATTGACATTACAAATTATTAACTCCACATTGAAAATCTTAAACTTAGATTATACTTGGCCAAAAAAGAGAGGAATATATGAATTTGTTTTTAATTATTGACTGTCACATATTTTACTATTTTTAAATAGAACTCCTTAATTAGTCATTTACTTACGACACACATTAATCCATCTTGTTAAAAAAAAAAAAAAAGTCAAACCGAATATGCAGTTTTATACAAAGTTATCAACAGCAATAACATTTACCACCTTAAAAAGTTCAACCAATACTAATTAATCCCAAAATTCACATAATTAACTAAAATATTAACCATAATATAAATACCACATACCCTATTATTAGGGTTGAACGGGTATAAGATGGGTAGGGAATGAAGTTTTACAAGTATCCTATCTTATAAGATAGAGGGTGTTAAATTTTATATTCAAAATTTACCTTGTAATACCTCATATATGTATATATATATTTACTATATATATATATATATATATTGAATCTTGTAAAACAACCTTATTTTTTATATTTATTATAAACAATATGTGGGAAGAAATTTAAGAAGTAAATCTTAATATCATAAGTTTTGTAATATATATAACTTATTTATGTGTGAAAATTGAAACATGTGATAAGTACTCATAGAACATGTTTATGTCATATTAAACAAATTTATAGAATATGTAGCTAATTTCAAAAATAAAAAAATGGAGGTATTTCTATATATTTTTAACCTCAAATGATAAAAAACATTTCTAGCTTAGTTAGAAGTACAGTACAAGTACAAGTTGCACAAATACATATCTAAAGTTTTCCAATATAATTTTTTTTTTGAAAGTAGCCTTCAAATAATAACTTTAAATAAAAGTGATTCTAAGATGAAAAATAATAATATTATTTATTTCTTATTTATAAATATTAATTTATAACTTTCAATAAAGAGAGTATGTGGTATGCTAGAAACTTTACTTTTTATGTATTAAAATACAAGTATTAAATGGGTACAAGATTTAAAAAATATTTGAGAGAAGATTTCAAAAATTCTCAACCCATAAACTTTAAATCCTGTGAGTTTCAATACCTACTAACCTCAATTGAGTAGAATAAAAATAAATATCACCTCTAGTAAGTTACTAACTCATCCCTAATTATTATCATTATCATTTCATTTCAATATTAGTTTGCCAAAATAAAAAAAAAATTATTATTTCGAATTTACTGTTTCTTTTATATTTTTACAAATAAATATATCACATTTTAAATAAATAAAAAAAATCTTTAAAATAAAAAAAAAAAGACACTTTATGATATGGGTCAAAAAGAGGGCCGGTAGTGAATTTTTTTCTGCCGAAACCTGTGTTCCTTCCAACTTCTCGCACCTTGTAATCAATTCCTCATTTATTTAGTATTATTTTTTAAATTCTAACAGGCCGCTTCAACTTGGGCAGGTCTCTACCACGTCCAGCATTATATAATGCTCGTCTCCACCATTCTTCCCTCAAGTCATTACTCCTTTCCCCATAGCAGATAAGCTGCGGAAAAGTGAAAGTGTGTGAAAGAGGAATTCTCTTTCCTTCTCTCTCACCCTCTGTCTTCCCTTTTTTTCTTCCCTCCTTTGCTCACTTCTTAAAGTCCCCATGGCGGCTTCCGTGGACAACCGACAATTCTCACACCTTGACGCCATCAACGGCGGCGTCATTCATCCGTTCAGAACCGGCCCTAAGTATCGGTCCAACTCACCAGTGGATGTGAGCCGGATTAACAGTTTCAAACCCAAAAAGCAACCACGAGACGACACAACCTTTTCAAGCGACAGTGAAGACGAAAACGAAATAATGGACGTTTACCAGGACGTTATATCAAAGGCCAACAGCGAACTCGAACCGTCCGTTTTGGATGCTAGAGACGAAGGAACCGCTGACAACTGGATCGAGCGGAACCCCACCATGGTCCGCCTCACAGGGAAGCACCCCTTCAACGCTGAGGCCCCGCTAGCTCGCCTGATGCGCCATGGTTTCATCACCCCCGTTCCCCTCCATTATGTCCGGAACCACGGCGCTGTCCCTAAGTCCACGTGGCAGGACTGGACCATCGAGGTAACGGGACTGGTGAAGCGTCCCATGAAAATAAGGATGGACCAGCTTGTCAACGACTTCACCAGCTGCGAGTTCCCAGTCACACTGGTCTGTGCCGGAAACAGGCGGAAAGAACAGAACATGGTGAAGAAGACCATTGGGTTTAACTGGGGCCCAGCTGGGATATCCACTTCGGTGTGGCGGGGTGTGCGGCTCCGCGACGTGTTGAAGCGTTGCGGGATTATGAGTCGTAAGAGTGGGGCCCTCAACGTGTGCTTTGAAGGTGCTGAGGACTTGCCAGGTGGCGGCGGGTCCAAATACGGGACCAGTATCAAGAAGGAATACGCTATGGATCCGTCCAGGGATATCATATTGGCTTACATGCAAAACGGTGAGCTCCTGGCTCCGGACCATGGGTTCCCTGTTCGGATGATTATCCCAGGGTGCATCGGTGGTCGGATGGTGAAATGGCTCAAGAGAATCATTGTCACCACCAAAGAATCTGAGAATTATTACCATTACAAGGACAACCGTGTCCTTCCTTCCCATGTTGATGCAGAGTTGGCTAACGCTGAAGGTACGTAACATAAATCATTCTTATTAGTTTCCCCCAACCCAAGATCAGAATGAACAGCTACAGCGTTTATATCATTTATTCCAACTTTAACGTTATCGTTGTTATCATTATTATTATCACACAGCTTGGTGGTACAAGCCGGAGCACATAATCAATGAGCTGAACATAAACTCGGTAATAACGACCCCCGGACACGAGGAGATATTGCCGATTAATTCGTGGACAACGCAGAGACCATACACGTTGAAAGGCTACGCATATTCCGGTAAGTTGTTAGATAACATATATAGACTACGATGTAGTGCATGATATGATATATCAGCCGGACCAACCTAGCCTTGGATAAGCATTCAATTTGAATCTCTTCTTCGTATCGGTTACATGGGCATCTAGATCTATAATAGTTAATAGTTATTTACGTAAAACTTAACAAATTTTTTTAACACTGGTTGCATGGGAACGGATCCTTTAAATTTGTTTATTCTTATATATGTTTTTTTACAAAATTCTTAATATTTTGCAATATGTAATTAATGGTCTAAAATTTTAATTAATAAACTAATAGAAATCAGTTAAAAGAAACAGAGATCTCAATCAAATTTGGAAATGATCTGTGGGCGTGTCGTGGATTATTTTTTACGTGGTCGGAACAAACAGGACCCACCGAATTTCCCGTATGGGAGGAGGCCGAGGACAGGGGTGTCAGAAAGTGATGGAAACGATAATGAACCCGCTGAATATATACTAGTGGCTTTAGGACTCTCCGAAAAGTCAAAAATTTTAGTATAATGACGTCATGAACGTGTGATTCGTAAAGTACATAGTGCTGTACAGCCAGTTGGAATTTTTTTTTTTTTTTTGGCCAAAAGCCAGTTGGAATCTTAAATCATTGAACACGTAGTTTATTTAGTATGATCCACCGTGTTCAGATTGTGTTCCCATTTTCACGTGGTACACAGTTCACCTTGGTCGGGTATATATATATACGGTGCGTAGAACTCTTGTTAAATGAAATTGCTGATTTGGACATATACATGTCACAGGAGGAGGCAAGAGAGTGACACGTGTCGAAGTAACAATGGATGGCGGAGAGACGTGGCAGGTTTGCGATTTGGATACACCCGAAAAGCCAAGCAAATACGGTAAATACTGGTGTTGGTGCTTTTGGTCCCTGGAGGTAGAGGTGCTTGGCCTTCTTGGAGCCAAGGAGATAGCGGTTAGAGCTTGGGATGAGACCCACAATACCCAACCTGAGAAACTCATTTGGAATGTCATGGTATGCAGCCTGCACCTCACATGATACCCCTTTTTGTAATATTTTTTTATTATTATTTATGAAATAAAAATTAAGATAAGTACGAAGATCTATATTAAAAAAATATAAAAAGACGATAGTTGTGACGAATGAAAAAGAAGTGCTTTTCCTTTTGACTGGTAGCGTCTTGGGAAAAACAATATTCATAAAAGTATAATATAAAATTTAAGTTATATCACATCGTACATGATTGCAATTATGCAATATTCCATTCTAACAAAATTCAATAAATTAATTAATTATATCCCAAGTTGCTTTTTATAGTAAAAATTGGCTCCTCGCAGAAAATCTTTGTCCAAGGTAAAATGTAGACTTAAGAAACATCAATTCTACGTTGGTGTCTCACTAACTTTAGCATGTTAATTTTTTTTAATAAATTATTTATCAAAAATAAATACAAATAAAAAAAAATTATAGTTCTCATAAAAAAATTAAATATAAATACAAATCAAACATATTTACATATATTGTTTTAATACAAATATAAATATAAATAGGAATATATATAGAAAACAAACAGTGGAAGCAGATTGGATAAAAAAAGTCAGGTCAATTATATTAAGCTTTGGTAGTCCTGGTCCCACATTAAAAAAAAAAAGAAAAAAGAATAACTCCTTTTTAAATTTTTTTCCCCTTTTTAGTGTATTCTCCTCGTAATATACTCTCGTAATTAGTAGTAGATTCTCCTCCTAATATAGCTTTATTTTTTTATTTATTATTTATAGTAAATTTTTCTGTACAAGTGATATTATATTGCCGCACATTAATGACATATCATGACATTTTTGATGGAACAGGGTATGATGAACAACTGTTGGTTCCGCGTAAAAACCAACGTGTGCCGACGACACAGAGGTGAAATCGGGGTCATCTTCGAGCACCCAACTCAACCCGGAAACCAATCTGGTGGATGGATGGCCAAGCAAAGGCACCTAGAACAATCAGTCGACAGCACACCAACCCTAAAGAAGAGCGTTTCCACTCCATTCATGAATACTGCCTCCAAGACATACTCTCTAGCCGATGTGAAGAAACACAACTCCGCTGAATCCGCATGGATTATCGTCCACGGACACATCTATGACTGCACCAAATTCCTCAACGATCACCCTGGTGGGACGGACAGCATTCTCATCAATGCCGGTACTGACTGCACCGAGGAATTTGATGCGATCCACTCCGACAAGGCAAAGAAACTCCTCGAGGATTATCGCATCGGTGAGCTCATCAACACGGCGTACACCTCAGACTCCAACGCTTCCTCGCCTAACAATTCGGTCCACGGGTCTTCGAACCTGTCTCACTTGACTCCTATCAAGGAAGCAGCGGCACCAGCACGGCCGGTGGCACTTGTCCCACGTGAGAAAATACCATGCAGCTCGTGGAGAAGACCTCAATATCTCATGACGTCAGGGTGTTTAAATTCGCACTGCCATTGGAAGACCAGGTTTTGGGGTTGCCCGTGGGAAGCACATATTTTTATGTGCCTCCATTGATGGCAAGCTGTGCATGAGAGCTTATACTCCAATCAGTGAAGTGGAGGAAGTCGGATTCTTTGAATTGGTGGTGAAAATTTACTTCAAAAACGTGCACCCAAAATTTCCAAATGGCGGACTAATGTCGCAGTATCTGGATTCTCTTCCTATCGGTTCTACGCTCGACGTGAAGGGGCCGCTAGGGCACATAGAGTACATCGGTCGTGGCAACTTCATGGTCCATGGCAAGCCTAAGCATGCCAAGAAGTTGGCCATGTTAGCTGGTGGAACCGGAATTACTCCAATATACCAGGTGGTTCAAGCAATTCTCAAGGATCCAGAGGATGAGACCGAAATGTACGTTGTGTACGCGAACCGAACCGAAGATGATATTTTACTAAGGGAAGAACTTGATAATTGGGCTAAGAAATATGAGCGTTTAAAGGTGTGGTACGTCGTACAGGAGACGATCAAGGAAGGTTGGCAATACAGTGTTGGATTCATCACGGAGAGTATCCTCCGGGAGCATGTGCCCGAAGGATCGCCGGACACGTTGGCATTGGCTTGCGGACCGCCGCCAATGATTCAGTTTGCGGTGCAGCCGAACTTGGAGAAGATGAATTATGATATCAAGGATTCGTTGCTTATATTTTAGGATTCTAATGGTACGGTGACGAAGGGACGAGGAGATCAAAATAAGAGTACTATCTGTAAATAATTGTAGCATTATTGCATGTATTTGTTTGATTCATCATCTTGATGATCTTTTTTATTTCTCTTTTTTTTTTTTTAATGCTAGAAAGAATATGTCTTTTAAGGGTGTAGAAATGTACTACTACATTTTCTGATAATGTGAAAAAGCGGCTGTTCCTTTAACATGCAGCATATTTTGTTCAACAAATAAGGCCAAAAAAAAAAAAAAATTTCCAGTGTACTAATCACTGATATAGGCCTGCTAAACTAAATTTTTGAGGGAAAAAATGCAAAGCATTAATACCTAATAATGCATCCGGATAAAAAACATATAACTAAAAATAAAATTTTGATATATTGTTATGATAATAGTAAGTTCTCAAAAACTATTTACATATTAAAATTTTATTAGTATGTACTTATGAAACCTTTCTTAATTGTAAGAGGGATTTGGTTTGACTTTTCATTAAATGCTGTCATATATGTAGTAAAATGGAGGATCAAAACGTAACAACATGGTTCAATTGGTATTTAAAAATTAAAAGGATTAAAATGGAGAACATATGAGAAGGAGATTTGACAAAAATTCAGAAATTAATTTAAATTGTACCTTTTCTCAAATTCATACTTTTGATGCTACTGTCCTGCGATTATAATATCTTGTTAGAAAGACATACCATTAAAGAACACAAATGCATGCCTTAATTTTATTTTTTCTCTTAATTTCTCTTAATAAACAAATCAAGTATTGAAATTATATTAATCGTTAATTATTAATAACAGTATTTTAAAAGAAACAAACCCAACTATGTATTTAACGTGGCCAAAGGCGATCACCTGCACGTTTTCAAGGAGGCAACACTTACTATTACATTCACTTTCGGATCATCCTTTCATCATTATGGACGCACAAATACTAATAAAATTTATTATATATCATAAAATAAAAATAATTTTCACAATAATTAATAATTATATCCATGTGATTTATACATGCTTATATTAAATTTTTACTGTATTTAAATACCAGGCATATATAATAACACTTGGCATATGCTATAAATAAATGGTAGGTGATTCCTCCCATCATTTCCGCCGATTATTTATTTATTGCGAGATTATTACACCAACTACATGGCTGACGTTATTAGACTAATAAACCTGGATGTTGATAGAGGTTTTTGAAGGAAGAAAAAATTAAAAAAGAGACCAATCGTATTTTGACATGTGGATATGTACGTGGATAAATATTTACTTTCTTGATAATAATATCTCCATCCTATCCTAGCAAATAAATATTTACCACATGCTAAATAAATTTTAAAAATAAAAATATTTTTATAATAAAGAAAATAGTTATTATTCATTTATAAACACATAGTAATTATTTATTTACAGAATAAGATAAAAACAGCATTTCCAAAACGTAAATTTCCATCGGAGGGGTGTGTGTGTGTGTATGGATTATAGAAGTGGAGTTACAAATTTCAGAGAATGATTTACGGCATGCAGAAACTATGGCTTTGTAACTTGTTTGTGTAGACTCCTTATTTATCGTATTTTCTGTTTGCTTTGTATGGCTATTTATAGCCTAAATATTTTTCATTCAATAACAGACTGAATTCCTTTCATACTTTCTTTTCTTTGAAATACTCTACTGTTAACCTTAACATTTGGTATCAGAGCCACGCAAGAGGCTCGGTAGGTAGAAGCAGCAGTCTTCTAAAGGTTTTTAGGCAACGAAAATGGCAACAGAGGGTGCTTTTATTCAACCAGCAGTGCCGAGGTTCGATGGTCACTACAATCATTGGGCAATGCTTATGGAAAATTTTCTTCGATCAAAGGAGTACTGGAATGTGGTAGAAAATGGAGTTCCTACAGCAGCAAAAGGTGTGACTCTAACTGAGGCACAAAAGAAAATTTGTGAAGAGCAGAAGTTGAAGGATCTCAAAGCTAAGAATTATTTGTTTCAAGCGTTAGATCGTTCTATTTTTGAGACTATCATTAACAAAGATACGTCAAAGAGTATTTGGGACTCTATGAAGTAGAAATATCAAGGAACAACGCGAGTAAAACGTGCTCATCTACAAGCATTGCGAAAGGAGTATGAAATTGTTCACATGAAGGAAGGAGAATCTGTGAATGAGTACATTGCTCGTGTTCTTGTCATCACCAACAAGATGAAAGCAAATGGTGAAGATTTGAAAGATGTTGCTGCTGTGGAAAAGATTCTGAGGTCAATGACACCTAAGTTTAATTATGTCGTTTGTTCAATTGAAGAATCTAAGGATACAAGTATGTTGTCAATTGATGAGCTGCAAAGCAGTTTGCTTGTGCACGAACAATGCATGAGTAACACTGTACATGAAGAACATGCACTGAAGGTGACTCATGGAAACCAATATGCAGGACGAGGAAGAGGGCGTGGAAGCTTTGGAGGCAGAGGCCATGGATGAAGTAGACAAAGCTTTGACAAAGCAACTATGGAGTGTTATGCTTGTCACAAGCTTGGTCATTTTCAGTGGGAATGCAAGAAAGGAGTGGCCAATTTTGCGGAGAGTCAAGTGGAGAGTGAAGAATACATGTTGCTGATGGCTTATGTTGAAGAAAAGAAGCAACACAAAATAGACATGTGGTTTCTTGACTCTGGGTGCAGCAATCACATGAGTGGAAAAAGAGAATATTTTTCAGATTTTGATGAAAAATTCACAGATTTAGTAAAGCTGGGAAATAACTCAGACATGGTGGTCAATGGGAAGGGCAACATCAGGTTGGAAATTGATGGAGTTGTTAGCATCATCTCAGGAGTCTTTTATGTTCTGGAATTGAAGAATAATCTGCTGAGTCTGGGACAATTGCAAGAGAAGGGGCTGAGCATTTTATTCCAACAAGGGCAATGCAAAATATATCATCTTGACAAAGGTTTGATCATGAAAGCTAATATGTCTACAAATCAAATGTTCATCTTGCATGCCATCTCTTTGCCTATAGCACCCACTTGTTTCAACATAGTTACAGAAGATGTGGCGTAGATGTGGCGTAGTTGTGGCATTGCAGGTTTGGGCATTTAAGCTTTAAAGGCTTACAAACATTGCAACAAAAACAAATGGTGAAAGGTTTACCATTACTTAAGCCGCCCTCGAAGCTATGCAAAGATTGTCTTGTGGGGAAGCAACATTGATATTCATTTCCAACGAAAAGTTCTTAGAGAGCATCTCAGATTTTGCAGCTAGTTCATGCCGACCACTACAAGAAATTTTGGCTTTAGAGACAAAATAGTGAAAAATCTGTCTCTAAAGACTTTCAGAGACAGAATTTCCGTCGCAAATTTCTGTTTCAAAAATCATTGTCGCTAATTCTTTTAGAGACAGATTTACTTTTCGTCGCAAATTTGCTACGGAATTTCTGTCGCAAATTTGCTACGGAATTTCTGTCGCAAATTTGTCTCTGTTTTTAATTAGTTATTTTAAAATATCCAATTAGTAAATATTAAATAAAATATTCCGTCGCAAATTTGTCTCTGATTCTAAGACAAATTATTAAAAAAATACACATTTGCCTCTTATTTATCCTTCCCAGGAAGTCACCCATCATAGAATGCTACATACTAAGCACACTTAACATTGAAGTTTTCACAAGCACTAAACCGATAAACTAATTCATATCTTTATGAATAAAGTTCCACTACTGTTTATTTAACAGATACCACAATTTACAATATTATAACTATAAAACATTTTATATATCTTTTATAGTTTTATTTTTATTTTATAATTTCACTTTACATATTTATTAAGGATTTTTCATTAATATTTATTAAAATAATATATAATATTAATATATACAATGTTTACATTTTATAATAATTATTTTAAATTATATATTTATTATAAATATATAATATTTTCAGTAGTATATTATAATTTTTTTCCAAATATGATATTATTATTAAAAAATATTATATATTATGTAAATATAAATAATGTTATACATATAAATTTATATATATATATTTAATGATATATAATATAATTATACTTTTACATTAGTATTTAATATTTTATATTAAATTAATAAATTGTATATTTTTAATTAATGTGTTTATTTTTTTATTTCATTTTTGTTGCACTTAATAAATTATAATATAATGCAAACAATATAAAAATATATTTTTCATTATTATATTAATAAAATAATATATAATACCAATTTAAATATATTTAACTAATTATTATATATTACATATTTTATTACTTAAATATACTATATTTTACATAGTATATTATTTTTTCCCTTCCCGAAATATGTTATTATATTTTAAATAAAATATAGTATGTAAATATAAATTATGTAAGATATATATAATAAATTTTTTTATATTAAAAAATATATGAATAGTCATAATAAATATATAATAAAAAATTATAAATAATATGAATATATATTTTTTTATTAATATATTATTAAAATATAATATATTATTTATATATTTGTATACGTTTAAATATACTAAGTTTACATTTTATATTAATTATTTTATTTTACATATATTATTATTGAAATATACTTTATTTTTAATTAGTATTTTATGATATTACTTGTATATAACATATATATTATTATTATACACTATTTTATTAAGTTGTATAATTTGAGTTTTTATATAAGTTATTATGTAAAAGAATATATAATAAGATATAAATATAATATTTATGTTTAAGTACTATTTTAATTTATACTTTATTATATATAAATATGTAATGTAATGTTAAATATATTATAAATAAAATATATATAATTAGTTGTAAATAACAAATGATTATACATATTATAGTTATTAATAAATAAAATTAATTTACAAATATAATATATATCCTTATTATATAATGCACATTTATATATATTATATTAGATATGATAATTAAAATAAATTTTGAACATAATTATTTATATATACATATATGTAATAATTTAGTTTAGAGACAAATTTGCAACAGAATTTAAAAAAATAGAAATTGGCGCTAAAATAATTTATTTCCCTCTAAAATTAGAGACAAATTTGCAACGGAAAAATTTTCGTCACAAATCAATGTGTAATCCATCACAAATTCCGTCACAAAAGCATATAAAAATTAGAAGATTATTCATAATTCATGTCATCATAAATCCGTAGCAAATCTGTCTCTAATTCATTTTTTTAGAGACAGAAAATTTCCGTCGCAAATTTTCTGTCTCTAAAGGCTAGTTTTCTAGTAGTGGACATTTGCGGACCAATTAAGCTAGCCTCGAATAGCAAGAAAAGGTACTTGATTACTTTTATTGATGATTTTAGCCGAGAAACATGGGTGTATTTTTTGGCAGAAAAATCAGAAGCTTTTACCATTTTTAAGAGCTTCAAGATACATGTTGAGAAAGCTACGGATATGTCTCTAAAAGAGCTGCATACGGATCGTGGTGAGAGTTTACATCTCGAGAATTCAACAATTTCTTCAAGGAACATGGAGTGCAAAGACAATTGACAGCTGTATATTCACCACAACAAAATGGCGTTGCAGAACGGAAGAATCGAACTATCATGAATTTGGTCCGTAGCATGCTATCTGAAAAGAAAATGCCCAAAACTTTCTGGCCAGAAGCAGTAAATTGGGATGTGCATGTTCTAAATCGTAGTCCAACACTGGCTGTAAAGGATAAAACACCTGAAGAAGCCTAGAGCGGAATCAAGCCATTAGTTCAACTTTTCAGAATTTTTGGTTGTCTCCTATGCTCACGTGCTTGATAGTTCAAGAACTAAACTAGATGAGAAAAGCTTGAGGTGTGTTCTACTAGGAATTAGCGAGGAATCAAAGGCGTACAGGGCTCTATGATCCTATCTCACAAAGGATTATGGTGAGTAGAGATGTAGTTTTTGAAGAAAGTGAAGCATAGGAATGGGACAAGCAACATGAATCAGCTGTTCCTTGCGAGCTGGAATGGGAAGATGATGAAAAGGCAGCGATTGAAGAATCTCTTGTAGAAGAAGATACTGCTGATACACAGTCAAAGGAATCTCTTGCCATTAATCAAGAAACTTCTCCAGATCGCGTGGAAGGGAGGAGTAGGAAGCATTCAACTTGGTTGAAAGATTATGTTTCAGGTGAAGGTTTGTCTGATGAAGAGGCAGCAGCATTTTTTGCCTTATATACAGCGGCTGCCGATCCACTTAATTATGACGAAGCTGTGAAGAATGAAAGATGGAGAAATGCCATGGATGCTGAGATTGCGGCAATTGAGAAAAAATGGCACATGGGAACTAATCGATCGACCCAAAGGAGTCAAAACAGTTGGAGTCAAGTGGGCTTACAAGACTAAACTTAATGAAAAGGGAGAAGTCGCCAAGTTTAAGGCGAGGCTGGTTGTAAAAGGATATGCACAACAATATGGTATTGATTACACAGAAGTGTTTGCTCCAGTGGCTCGTATGGAGACTGTTCGATTGGTGATTGCTTTAGCAACACAAAAAGGGTGGGCTATTCATCAATTAGATGTGAAGTCTACCTTTTTACATGGAGAACTAGTTGAAGATGTTTTTGTTGAGCAACCGTGTGGTTACATTCAAAAGGGAAAGGAGGAAAAAGTGTACAAGCTAAAGAAAGCTCTTTATGGGCTTAAACAAGCTCCGCATGCTTGGTATAGCCGTATTGAAGCATATTTCATGAAGGAAGGTTTTCAAAAATGTGATTATGAGCATACCCTTTTTGTTAAACGAAACATGGAGGGTAGCATGCTCATTGTAAGTTTATATGTTGATGATCTCTTTTCACAGGAAATGATGAGTTGATGTTTACTGAGTTTTAGAACTCCATGAAGAATGAGTTTGATATGATTGATCTTGGTAAAATGAAATATTTTTTGCGTCTCGAAGTCTTGCAGAAATCAAGTGGAATTTTTATCGATCAAAGAAAGTATGCTCAGGAGGTGTTGCAATGTTTTGAAATGAATCAAAGCAATTCTGTTCAAACTCCAATGGTTCCTGGTTTCAAGCTTTGCAAGGATGAAGAAGGAATTAAGGTGGACAAGACTCACTTCAAACAACTTGTAGGCTGTCTTATGTATCTTACTGCGACTCATCCAGATATGATGTTTGCAGTAAGTCTCTTGAGCAGATATATGGAGAATCCTACTCAACTTCAATTACAACTAGCAAAGAGAGTGTTGAGGTATTTGCAAGGAACAATTGAGTATGGAATTTTCTATAAGAAGGGAGGAAATGATGATCTTATAACATACACTAATAGTGATTATGCGGGTGACTTGGATGATAGAAAAAGTACATCAGGCCATGTTTTTCTCTTTGGTTCAGGAGTTGTATCATGGTCTTCTAAGAAACAACCTATTGTGAGTCTGTCTACTACCGAAGCTGAATTTATTGCTGCTGTTGCTTGTGCTTGTCAAGCAATTTGGTTAAAAAGGGTGCTCAAAATGTTGGATCAGACTCAGCAAGAGAAAAATACTATCCATTGTGATAATAGTTCTGCAATCAAGCTCTCAAAAAACCCAGTTATGCATGGTCGTAGCAAGCATATAGATGTTCGTTTCCATTTCCTTCGAGAACTCGCACAGGCAGATATGATAGAGCTAGTTCATTGCAATTCTTTGGAACAAATAGCTGATGTGATGACAAAGCCTCTTAAGTTGGATGTTTTTCTGAAGCTGCGTACTATGCTTGGGGTTTGTGCAGAGAATAGTATAAACTAAATTCTTTCAACATTTAGTTTAAGGGAGGAATTGTTAGATTTAGTCAATATTAGCCAGTAAATAAAATCCCATTTTATTTGGGACTCTTTGCTTTAGAATAGGTCTTTCTGTTTAGGAGTTGTTAGCAGTAGACTCCTTATTTATCATATTTTCTGTTTGCTTTGTATAGCTATTTATAGCCTAAATATTTTTCATTCAATAACAGACTGAATTAATTCCATACTTTCTTTTCTTTAAAATACTCTCTACTATTAACCTTAACAGTTTGCTTATCGATTATTTGGAGCCGTTCTAGAATCAAGCTCTTTATAATTTAATGAAGAAATTATAGTTTAGTAATTTAAAAGAAATAATAAACGTCTCTATCATTTTGTCCTTTGTTTGGTTGACCTGTCGTGGATTTTGATATTACTAGTAAGAAGAGACTAGAGAGCGATAGAAAGTAGAAGGGAAAGGAGTAAAATGATAATTTTACCAGAAGTGACGCCATGAATGAATTTTAATATAATATAATAGGGTAAGAATGAGAATTCTTAGCAAATGGAACTCCTACCCTCATTTTAATTGATAGAAAGAATTGAACTCCTAAGAAATTGAAATTCTTTTCCTATAGTAAACTAAATAGACATGTCGATGGTTTTGCAATTTAGTGACATATCTCCTAATTTTTAAATAAGAGGTATCAAGTTGGAATTTTCACTTCTGTTGTAATAAAAAAAAAACACTAAATAGGCTTTAAATTTTGAGTTACAACAAGAGATGAAGTACAAAAAAGTGTCCAACAGATGAACAAGTTACTAAAAAAATGCAATAAGGATCGGATAACATCGTATCCCAGCTCTGAATATTACTGTTCAAAAAATAGATACCAAAGATATATTATTTGAGCTAGCATGGTCAATTGGTATTGTAACAATTTTTCCTGTTTTCCACACAAGACGTGTTAATTGATTCCTACATAACCTCTCAATGAAAGGATCAAATATTTCAAAATGAGAACTAATAATTTATTTTTTCAATTTCCGTACCTATATGTAGTTTCGTTTTGCGCTCGCCCTTTCCTCCAACGTGTTAATTATATGAACAAGTAAATTGTTTAACTTTTAAGCTTGTTAATACACTATCTCCTTGTATTTATATAAAAAAGATATTAATTGACTATATTATGGCTAGCTAATAAGAAAAAATACCAGCAAATATATATGATATATTAATATATTAATAATTATGTAAAAATAACTTTTGGGGTAATTTAACAAAAAGGGTTCATTAGCCACCTAATAGCTTCATTATTGAAAACTATATATGAGGTTGCTATCGCTATAGTTAATATCATAGTTAACCCCTTATAAATAAGTGAATGATATACCGGCAAATTAAGATGAAAATCCTTGGTTATAACGTTGCAGGGTTTAAAAGAGGGAGAGTACAACTCTCATGTAGTAATTGTGGAAATAGATTATAGAGACTGTATCTTGTATTAATTATAGGAAAGAGAGTGGATTATTGGAGAGAAGGCATGGATTATAAAATAGAAGTGTTAATAATCTGTATATAGTGTTAGTAACTTGTCATTACACATATTTATTTATTTTGAATATATATTATATTAAAGATAAAGACAAATTTAGTGAAGCAAATAGCTAGCATTATTTTTATGATTCCTAGTAAAAAACATGTCTACCATTTTTTTAGAAAAAAGATTACAAAAATATAAATTAGAGAAAAACATTTATAAAATTGCCATTATTATTATATTGCATATTAAAAATGCAATACAAGGATTTACAAAAGTATCATATTTCTAACCAGCGATATAGTGATGTACTTTAGCAAAATATTAAAAATAGCTATATTACATGATTGACTTGTGATATAGGTTTGAATGTGTATCGTACGTTGATCATGTGATACATGTTGAATATAATAGTAAAAATTTAATTTAAAGGTGCAAAAAAGTGAGGTGAAACTTGCTAAAGAAAATTTAACCTACCTCTCCCTATATGTAGGGATCACGCATCTCTTCTCTCCCCCTGCTCTCCCTTTCGCTTACAGGCTGTGATCCCTCTTTGTCTCTCTCTCTCCCTCTCTCAATTTTTTAAATTTATATTTTTTAATATTAAATAATATAACTAATTTATTGTAATTTGCCTTTTTATAGATATTTTAGCTAAAATTTTTTGTTGAATGTGCATCCGTACGCTATTGCTTGCTAGATTAGTAAAAAATTATTAGTATTTTATATATTATAAGATATGTTTACAATTTTAATATTATTATATAATTATAAATGTTTAATGTATAAACATCCACATTTAACTATGTTGGTTTATTTTTTCTACTTAGATATTAATGGTTAATATATGTTATGTATGGTTCAAATAATTCTTTGTGATGTTATAGTATGTCCATTTTTTATGTGACGTCATCAATAAATATATGTTTACATGTATATTTTTTTATATGGTATATGCCTTGCATTTATATAGTAATATACAATCTCTCGTTATAGTTTAAAAGCCAATTATAGGATAGTGTTAAGGTAATTATTGTCTCCTACACTACATGTTAACATTATAGTGAGTTAGATATTGTAATACCATATATAAAACAGAAAATACAAGTAAAATAACAAAAAAATGTAGTTTAATGTGAAATAGATTACTACATCTTAATATAGGATGTTAGAGCATAATTGGCATATGATGTGTGATTTAAAATTACCGAAATATAGAAACAGTGTTAGGAATTTTCTACAAGCTGCAGTGAAGCTTTAAAAGATAAATAGACTAATAAGATATCCATATAAAAATTGACTTAACATGATATGATAGTCTATTCAGATTATTAAGTTCTATTTCTTGACAAGGGAAATGGTCTGGATATATTTGAGGTAGACTTATCATCGAGAGGAGTGAGATGATGAAGATGAAGTCCTTAATAATATGGTTAATGGGAATTAGAGATGAAACTCACCTCATATTCTAAAGCATCTAATTGCATCAAGGTAAAGGTAAGTGTCGCCTGTTCTCTTATAAATAGAGCAATTCTTGTCTCATTGTTTTATGGAGGCAACTTTTGCCTTTCTAGAAAAAAAAAATGGCAAAACTTTATGGCAATTGTGAAGAGGTGATACTAATATTTTTGCCTTAATAGGCCAAAGGAGGAGAAAATTTTCCCTTCCTTTGTCAATGTTCCCAACGGTGATAAAGAGAAGATATACAAAAATAGCGTAAATTACATGATCAGCACGTGATATATCGATGAACATATTGTATTTATATAATTTTATTTAAAAATAATAGTTGAATATTAATAATCTCGAATATCAAAGAAATTAGCACTACACTAGCTAAAAGTTTCTGAATTAAATGGATAAAACGATCGAACGGTACACTACTCGTATGTTGGCATAGTTGTACGCTAACGTGAATAAGGGTCGATATTATCGATTTATAACGTGGCGATCATATGGGGCTAGCTAACTGATTATATAACGTAGGTACAGTAGCTGTTGAATAGTCCAATTTCACAGAAGCGCGTGCTCCCTGTTTTCTCAGATCCGTTCGCTTGGGAATGGGAAGATAAAGAAAAGTAAAAACAGAAGACAAGTCGGAGACGGAAGCGGGCAAATTTTTGATTGCATGATCAAGTGGTTTAGCTGAAACGTCGCCGCGTCCTCTATGGCTATTAGGAATACCCGCACCATATTTCATTAAGCCAAAGATTCGAACACCTGAAAAAATATTTGCTATTTCAAAAATACTGTTTTCATCTTATCTCAATTAATAGATATTTAACATGTATTAAATAAATTTTAAAAATAAAAATATGTTTAAAATAAAATAAATAATTAATGTTATTTTATATATAATATCATATTATTATTATTATTATTTGAGACAAGATTGAAACATAATAACTAATTCAATAAAACTTTTTCCGGAACAGCAAAGGTTGCCCTAGCTAACGTTTGTTAATAATATTGGCTCTGCTGGATCTTTGCGGTCGTGTGTTGTTTCATGCATGGAAGGGTCGTGTCTTCGATTTTTTTGGTCTTTGTGCCCTTATGCAAGCACTTTCCTAGCTACGTGCCAACTGTCAACCTTTATTTAATTTTGTCTCTATTATCCAAACTTTTATATATACATACATATATATATTTTGGCTAGCCAGCTTTCAGCTACTTCTCCGTTGTTCACGTTGGGTCCGGTGATCCTATTTGGTAGCTAATCATCCCCCGCCACATTTACCATTTGACATTGAACGATACTCTATTAATCTTGTAATATATTTTGCTTTTAACTCAGCAAAAATAATTAGAGTTTATTATGGTCGGTCGAATCATACCCGATTACTAGAAAGTGATTATTATCTATTGATTCTAAGAATATTTAAATAATTAGCATTCAAATTTAAATAAATATTGTAGTAGTTTAAAAATTTACGAAAATAAAACAAAATGGTTCAAATTATATAATACTAAAGATAATATATTTTCTTGTTACTCTAGGGTGTACATATATAAATAAACTAGAAAGCTATAAAAAATAGAACTTAAAAAACTTTTAAAAATAAAAAAGTTTTAAAACTTAAGAACATAAAATACATAAAAAACGAAAATTAAAATGTCTACAAGAAAATATAGTAAATTTTAAATCTACCTAAAATATAAAAAATGTGTGTTTGATAGTATAAATGAAAAGAATTACCCTTAAATTGATGTAACTCATCATCAAAGGTGATAATTTCTTCCTATTAACTCGTTTCTTTTAAAATAAAAACGTGCAATTATAAAATTGCCAATAATCATTCTTTACCTCACTTTCTTAGGTACTCGTTTACCACTCCTTCCACTTCATCATACTTTACTAAATAATTTTTATGAATGTATTTCTATTAGTAACCTTTGCCTTTAATTGTTTTGATTCAGTTTTTTCTTTATTAAACCCAATCAAATCATAAGGATGCAGTCTAGTTTTTTTATAACTTTGTGTTAAATGTAAAGTTCGAATTAGTAATTTTTTTAAACCATAAACATTGATTTAATATATGAATCAAAGCGCGCACACAGACGCTATATATTAGTTTAGAAAAGTACTGAATTCATTTAATAATAACAAATATTGAATTATATAAAAAGGTTAACAAAGTTGGCATATAATTAACATATGTTATGAAACAGCCTTTACATATATATATAATATATATTTATAAATTTGATTGTAGAATTTAAATAAATACAAATTAATATTTATAAACTAAGCAATATTTTAGGTACTATATAAGAGATTTGTTAATTGTAAATAAATTTCATTATATTTTCCTAACACTGTGTCACTTGATTTTATGAGTTGATTCAGTTCTCTTCTCGGAAAGCATAAATTTACGAATCGAGTTCATATGAAAATTTTTAGAATGAAGTCATTGAAAAAATATCATATTCTTTTCTTTGTTTGATTTTGTTTGGTTTGCAAATTGATTTAGTTTTTTTTTTTTTTTTTTCGGCTAACCCCTGGATAACAGCCATTAAAGTATGGATAATTGAAAAATAAAACATACTTTTTAAATAATAACAATAAACAGAAAGGGTATGGATGACTACTATATATATATATATATATATGTATAAATCATTGTCGCAAGTAGATGCTACGTAAATCTCTTGTTATTTAAAATATTTGCGTGGACAGCCCGATGCAAGAAGGCCAGTGCAGTGCGCTCCTCCCTGCAACACCATCACTTGCATACGAGAAATTTTATAATATAATAAATAATAATAATAATAATAATAATACCTTCTTGTAAAAAAAGTTGTTTATTGCATGCGACATGATGCAACGAAATAGCTTTTTGTAAGAGTGTCTCTTACTTCATTCTCCATTGCGCAATTCAAATTTCTTGCAATGATATATACGAATATAACTACTGAAGGAAAGGAAACATAAAAAAAAAAAAAAGGTTTTAAAGAGGTTTACATCGTCTTGACTTGAGAAAGCAAATGTGTAATATATATGTATATCAACTTAATCCTCACAAAATTTTCAAAGTCATTTATATATTATTTGGACCAGTTTTTCTTTTTTTAAAAAAAAAAAAAAATTAACTACTAAATTAACATAATTAAATTTTAAATAATTAATTATAGAACAGATAAAATTTAGATATTTATCTTTAAAATAACATATAATAGCTTTTGTTTGTCCACATTTAATTTTATTATATATATATATATATATTTTAAGAACTATTAAAAACTTACTAGTACTCATTGAAATAGGTAACAGTTACTTACGTAATTGGCTAGTCAACTGACATGTACCACAAGAGGCCAAGAGGCAATAGTATTAGTAATTGCTTTTCGTAAAGAAATTGTTATATAATGTTTGGTGAGCATAACATTGCTTGTTAGGTTCTAATTAAATTGAAAAAGTGGAAGCTCCAGAACGAGAATCCTCTGACTATTTTGGCTGGTGATGACCCTGGTTTCATTCACCCGAAATCCTTTTCTATCATGAATATTTAAAATAACCCGAGAGATTTTCCAACTTCACAGTAACAGTCGGCATAAGGCACACGAAGTCAAAAAAGTGGGGAAAAAAACAAAAAAAAAAAAAAAAGCTGCAAAAACGTGTTCCAATTTTGTAATTGCAGTCGGCATATGCAGTCAAAAAGGAGGAAAAATTTTAGCAACGAGCAAGTGGAACAAATTACATGGAATAATTAATATGCATGTGGCATGGTGTTTTAATTATAATGGGTTATTCTAGTGTTCCAATATGGAGATTATTCAACCAATTATCTAATTACTAAAATTACTGTTATATTAATGTTTACAGTCATTTTACTTATTAAAATATGGTGTCAACACTACTCTATTAACGGAATTGTATAAACCGCCAAACATCTTCCATATATATATTTCTAACATGTTTACTTGGCGTTGGGGGAAAAGAGTTATCCAGTTACACCATCTTTTCAATTTATTATTTATTATGAATGGCTATTATAAAAATAGTAATGATCATAATTCATATTCCATAATCATAAATTACACAATTCAATTATTTATTATTTTTTACTTTAATTAAAAATTTTAGTATTACAATAAATGATAATAAATATTTTACTTTTATTTAAACAATTTACTCCTTTTATTTATACGTTAATTAAACAGTATAAATAAGAAGATATAATAAATCTATTACACCTTTTTATTATGATATAATATTTTACTTTTATTTTAACCCCCCTATCCTACATAATAAAGGGGAGGGACTGCCAATGAATTATTACACCCATGACACCCATGAAATGTTCCAAGGAAGATCATCTAACGTCCATTCGTTGGTCATTTCATTTTCATGTTAAAAAATTATTATATATCATGTTAATGTTAGTTGGTGGGGTTCTAGAGGGAAGAGAAAGAGTGTCTCCAAGGACACCGGGCGGGGGTCCAGGGAAAGGGACATAACATTATTCATTCCCAAGTGCATGTACCTCGTCCTATGGAAGCAGACATCTTCTGGACGAAACTGCGAGCTGCCGTCCTCAAGTTTTGCTTTGAGATATGATTATTTTCATCTAAGTGGGATCCACTTGTATGTACTGCGTCTTAATTATTTTCAAAGCAGTTGTTGATTATTATAAGGCAAGTGGTTTTAGGGATATATTTAATATATTTCTTAGTTTATTTAATAGTCAAGAAGTACTGAGTTTTTATTTAATTTCAAACAACAGTAATACCTTTTTTGTAATGGTTCATTGTCCATTTCCAATTATTATATCCTCGCAGATCTATTTCAGCTTAAAAAATCTTGTAGTGTAGCCCAAAAGGAGACCTATTGGTGCTGGTTTATATATATTTATGTGTGTGTATATATATTCATTCCATAGACCGTCCATCATGTGAATGCAAATTAACTTTACCTTATTTATTTCTTGGTTTAAATACAGCGTACAAAGGAACTCTTGAACGGAAGGATCTCGAGAGCTTCATCTAATTATTATTTTTTTTCTATGACTGAAAGATTCATTTTAGGTCTGTTTATCTAGTTTTTTCCTATAGATAAAGGCACTTTTTAAAAAAAATTTCTATCAAATTATTTACCAAGAAATAGATATAAATAAAAAAAATAGACAATTCTTATAAAAAGATCAAATAGATTAAATATAAATAAATTATAAATATAAATCGAGATATATTTACATATATTATTTTAATATAAATACAGATATAAATGAAAAATAGACCATCCAAACAGACGATATTGGATTTTTATAATCGGACATTATAATGAAACGTTGTGAACAACGTTGTAAAATCTTTAGCCGTGTTTACGCTTGAATTCAAAGATTACTCATCATTATTACGATGACCACAAAACTATATCATTTTGCGGATTACGTGACGGGATTCTATAATTATGTGGGTTATCGGATTTTTATTTATATTATATTTATATTTAATTTGTATTTATAATATATTTATATCATATCTGTATCATATATATTTTATTTGTTTATGAGTAAAAGTATTAGTTTTTCATCGGTATCATTTTCTTGATAAACATCAATTTAAAAAAAATAAAAAAAATATCAAAATGATTAGAATATGATGAAACAAATAGACCCTAAAGAGACCAATATGTTTAGGTTTAGATTCTCTAAATTTGTTCTTTTTAAATTTTCCTAAATATACAAGTTTAATGATTAAAATTATCTAAATTTTTAGAATATGTTATGACAATATCGTATTATTTTCCTTCTCATTATCTTAATATATAATTAATTATAAATGATAATATTTTAAGAAAATAAATTTAATATATGTAAATTTCGATTATCATTTCCCATTCTGTAATCATTTGGAGAGTTATAAATCCTTAAAATGGCTAACCTATGCCGATATCTCTAATGGGTATATATAACGCACAAATTGCATCAGGTTTTTTTTAATCCATAAGGTAGAAGATGATAAAGGTAAGCAAAAAAACCAATCGAACCAAAACAAACAATATATCTTTTTAAACAATTTCATTTAAAAATTTTTTAATCTGAACAAATCCGTAAATTTATGATTAGTTTAGAAGGATAAATCAATCCCGTAAAATCGAGCCAAACTATTTTAGAAAAATATAATAATATTTTATTTATAAGTTATAACTATAATTTTTTTATGATGATTGATTAAATGTCATATATATTATATGTTCATATGTTTTCATTTGATATTTATTATTTGGTGAATATTAATTAAAATCAACTTGTTCTTTTAATTTGTTTTTTAGACTCATGATATATTTTTTTTGTTGATAATGAACTATTATTTTTTTAATAGTTTTTAACTTTATAAAGTATGTAATTTATTTATTTAATAATAATTCTAATTATGTATTAATTATTTACTATATTTTGTCAACAAATCATTTTATTCATTTATGACTTTTGATGATAAATGATTTTTTATTTTGGCTAAATTTATTGGTAGATGATTGATTTGATGATTCTATTATAAATTATAAATATAAATGACTTACTAAGTATTAGTTAGTGAATATATCTTTTATTGGTAGATAACTGATTTTATAAAGACTATAAATTAGTAGTACGATGAATTCATAAAATATTTTATCGTGGTTTTCAATTAAACTTTGTAAAGTGATATAAATATTTAAGCATCTATAGAAAAAAAAAAAAAAAACCTAGAACAAAGAAAATTTTTAGTTGAAATTTTGATTTAATTCGTAATCCAAACCGTTATTTAATAGTTTAGAAAATTTCTAATATGATTGGTTTGGTTTGGGATGAAAAAAAAAAAACTAAACTGTAAATTATGGTTTGATTGGTTTTAGAAAAAACAAACCAAGTAGATTCGTGCCCACCCTTAGTTGAAGAGACGTTACCTCATGGTCGAAAGATTATAAAAATATTACAATTGAATTATCAAAGGACAAGGATTGCTTGCTTGTCCGGAAAAGCCATGGCAGAGTACTGAAAATGTGTTGATACGAGATCTTTGGAGTATAGAGAGATAAAATAGATAATGAACTTTACGTGTGGGGAAATTTGATGCATTTATGTTGGTTATGAAGGGATTGATCCTAACCGCGATTAAAATCATTAATATTTTTTGTATTGTCTTTTATAATTAGTTTGAAAATAATATTATAGGTGATACGATCTCATGACGAGATCATAGAAGTTCTCTAAGTATAGAAATGATAAAATTTAAGCTTAATAAGAACTCAAATTTAACTTTTTGTAGTAATGATAAACTTTAAACCTAATAATAATTTGAATTTAACATTTTTGGGTTGAAAAACATGGTCCAATAAGTTAAATCCATGGGTTTATAATGATTAAGATAGAGAATTGATAAATGGATTTGGAATAGAGTCAGTTCGAATTTGCCTGTCTAATTGCACTTGTACTTAATATGATTAATCTATTAAGGAGACTCTTTTCAATTGTCAATTATCGACATAATCTAACTGATGACATCAATAGTCAAATATTCAATAAATACCTCTAGTTTCTTTTCATTAGAATGATCTAGGATTTGAGATAAATACCATTTTACTATGAGTTTTAATCGCATAGATAAAACCCTTGTCCATTGTCAAGCACGAGTCCTACTAGTCATTACTAGTATTTAACACTTAACAATTCCTCCATGCTATAAGTGTTAAGAAAAATTTTAACCTTAATCACGATAACAATAGAACCGATTAATCAAATAATTAATCAACTTGTGATCAAATGTTAAATCTCCTCTTGCTAAATGTAATAAACAAGTAAATAAATAATTGCTTATAAGTAAAACAGACAACTCTATGATATAATGTGGAAAACTCAATGCGAGAAAAACCACAGGAGTAGCAATGCTCTAAATCTTCTACTATAAACAATATAATGGGATTACACGTTTGTTTTTCATTAGATCAATCTAGTGGACTCAATCATCACCACAAATAGTGGATCACTATTTCATCAGCATGATGGTGGATTTCTATTTCTTAACCAAATCGGTAGATCTCACAAAGCTTCACCACAAATGGTGGATTAGAAAACAGGTTCAAGTTTTCTTCTAAAGTTACTTACTCTAGAATTTACTCACTTTTCTCTATTTCTCTCTCTAGAATTCTCCTTTTAGGCTCGAGAAGAGGTATACACTCATTCCATACAAACCCTAGGATAAATAAGAAGTATTTATATGCAACATAAAGGGAAAACAACAAACACACATAGGCTGGCTTGTGCAAACTCAAAGCTGGCTGCATAAGGGCGGTGTAAAAAACTTTGGTGTTCTAGAGACCTGTACACTGGCTTATACATCAGTGGTGTACCACTCTATGCCAGACTAGAGCAGGCCTTGAGCTCCTGCTGCTCATGCAAACAATTTGAATTTCAAGGCTAGCTAAACAATTTATCAAGGTTGACGGTGTACGTTCCTCTTCAGCCAATGTACATCAAAAAACATCTTTCTTTGTTGCAAAAATCTCCTTATCTTCAAGTCCTCTTTTAAGTATATGTCATATATTTAGGATATCCTTGATTTCAAAGTCTTCTAAATATATACTACATGTATTTAAGATCTTCTTAGTTATAGACCCATATGAGTTAAATCTACAACCCCAACAACCTCCCTTTCCAACTTATATAGGAATTTTCGCTATTCCTAGTGTCCTCTAACAGTACCTTTTGTCAGACTAAAACCTTTCACAACCAGCTTTTGCTTTATTCCTTGATTGTGAGCTCTTATCATCAGTCTTTACTCTGAACACCCATTTGTTCTTCAGAGGTCCCTTGCCCTTAGGTATTTTCGCCAAGTCAATTTTCCTATTCTCATGCAAGGATTTCAACCCATCTTGCATGGCTTTAATCTTTTCTAACTTTTTTTGATTTCCCATGGCTATCTTATAACAATTGACTCTCTCCATAAGTGAGTATCACATAATCATCTGGACTAAATCTAACTAATGGACTTCTATCTTTTGCAGATCTTTTCATCTTGAACTGTTGATGAGGCTTTGGGATTCTTTAACTGAATCACCCCCATTTCTGCCATCATTAGAACCTCCATGTGAGAGTAAAGGATTCACATCTCCTTTACTTAGCTTTGCTGACATTAAGTAAAGGTATTCCTCTTCTTTCCTTTTGCCATAATGAGAGAATCTTTGGTGAGCTTCCATCTTCCTTCACCAAAGTAGCTACTATAGGCTTTAGCAATAAGCTTTCATGCAGAAATAAGGTTAAGACGGATATCTGGAACATGTTTGATATCTCTGAGAATGATCCCGCAACCTATGTTAGTCTTCAAAATAACATTTCCAATGCCTACAATCCTGGGTTTACTATCATTTCTCATCCTAACATTACCGTAATTACTAGTAGTGTAAGTTGTGAAGAATTCACCGTATGATGTCATATGGAAGGAGGCACCAGAGTTAACAACCTAGTTATCATCATGACTTGCAAGGCTAACACAATCCTCATCCTAAGCAATACGATCTCATCATCATCTACTGCTGCTGCAACTATATCTTTGTCTTCATCCTTTTCATCACCTTTTTCCCTTCTCTCTTTTCCAGAGTCTGCACTTTCGCTTCATGTGACCCGACTTGTCATAATAGTAGTATATGAGTTTGTTCCTTCCTTTTGACTTGGACCTTCCCCTAGATTTCTCTAATTCATCATTGTAGACACCCCATTTTTGACAATTAATTTATAATAAAAATTAACATTATATTAAGCCTAAAAATATACAATAAATATATAAAATATATAAATATATTTTTTGGGCTTGATATAATACTAATTTTAATTATAAATTGTTTCAAATCCAATTTTAAATTAATTGGATTTATTTAGCGGGCCTTATGTACTACTTTAGTGCAAAAGAAATCAAGGCATAGGTTAAATGGCTTGTTGGTAAAATACACACACAAACACACGTAAGACCCAGTTGGAATCACAGAAGGAGAAAGTTAAATTTTTTTAACAGGTATTTAAGGAACATGAACTTGCATGTGCAGTGCACGCGCATTGTCTCCTTCCTCAAATAGCCTAGTTTTGCATTCTGAAGTCCCATTTTTCAAGCTCATTTTTGCTCAATTTGGCCTAGATTTTCACCAAATCAACAAGGGAAATTTAAAGAAGACTTGGGATACTATACGTTTGAATCAAGAATTTGTCTCGAAGGTCGTGCCTTGATAATTAACTTTGGATCAAAAAATGGTGAAACACTTGTTTCTCACACTTGGAGTAAATTCCAAATTCGAAGTATTTGAGCACTGTAAACTTTTGAGATCATAAAATTAGACTCATTTCAATGTGTCCTACACATTTCCAAGTCTAATTACACTCGAAAGTTGCAAAACATGTTCAATCAAACTCGAAAACCCAAATTCACGCGCCTGCCTTCGTTCTTGAAATTGATTGGTTTTCTACCTAATTCGACCTCTTATTAGTATAAATAGGGGTCGATTTCTTCGTCTAAACAATAAAAAAAAATCAGAGACATCCAAAAAGCAAAATCGAAGTCTAAGTTTGAAATCTAGGTTTTGTTCGTTGAATTCAAAAATTTTGAATTTGACATATAGGGAGTTTTTGGAGTAATTTGGATGTGATGGGAAGCTTTGAGTGCGTCCAATCCACATGTTGAGAGCTTTAGTTTGCCTTTAGAACTTCGACAACTACTTTGGTTTGAAAACCATCGCTGCCGCCTCCGCCACCTATAGGAACTCGAAACCACCAATCCAAGTGTGTTTGGATCAAATAACCACCACAAGACAACTCGCGACCTTCCATTCTATAAGTCCAACCACTTCTTAGCTGCTCACAACCACTAGAACGGTGGTTTTTGAACAACTCTGACCACCTACAGTCGCCTAGGATCCGACCAAGGTCCAACCCAACCCGACTCCAATTTGATCCACCTAGGTAAGTTATATTATTATTATTATTATTATTATTATTATTATTATTATTATTACTACTACTACTACTATTATTATTATTATTAGTAGTAGTAGTAGTAGCGGCGGTGGTGGTGGTGGTGGTGGTGGTGGTGGTAGTTAATAAATAGAAATAATAAAAAAAAATGCAAAAAAATATGAAATGTGCGTGAAAAACATTTTTTCATCTAGAAATTTTTTTCTTTTAAAAAAATTAAATAAATTTAATAGTTTATAGGATCATACTAATTTTTATAAAAAAACGGGTTTTAAGATTTAAAGAACTTAGATTGAAAAGAATTCATAAATTCAAAAGAGACCAACACATTTAAATTTTTTTAAAAAGAACTATGTATTGTCTGATCCTGATTAGAATGTACATAGGCACTTTCAAGGCAACTTCAAAAATGGAAAAAAAAAGTATATTTTTTAATTTATTTTGAGCATAAAAAGAGATAAATTTTAAATTAAGAATTAAGGTGGTAACCAAATGATTTTAATAGGATAGCCCCTGAACTCAATATCTCTGGTTCATTTTTTTGGAAATTCATTTTATTGCATATTAAATAGAAAAATTAAGACTAACCTACCCATTAGTTTTAATTTATTCTTTTTTTTCCCAATCTTAGTGGTGTGGTGACTCCAAAGTTGTTTTAAATTTTAGAATTTCCTTTAATTCTTAGTTGATGGTTCATATTAAATGGTTTCGAGTTTAATATGAATCGGATTAATGGAAATTGAACCGGAAATGAAAAATCCATGCTCAATAATCATCCTCATCAAATGATCTTCTATACCTGCTTCTTCCATTCTTTCCTGGTTTACCAATAACAAGTGCCCTAGAATCAAATCCTGTGTCAAGATCCTTCCTTCTAGCCTCTTCATTCATCAAGCTATCCTTCACTATTGCTATGGTGAGCTTTCCCTCTAGAGCAGAGTTATTACCAGACACAACCAGTATCTCCCAACTATCAGGTAAGGAACTCATCAATAATAGTGCTTGGATCTCATCATCAAGCATCAGCTTCATGACGGACAACTGATTTGAAAATCATTCAAGTGCTTTGCTATGTTAGATCCATCCCTATACTTCAGATTTACAACTCTCCTGACTAATGAGGTTTATTTAGGGCCGTCTACCTCTCATACATGGATTCTAACTTCCTCTATAAAACATTTTCTCTCGTCTCCTGGGCAACATGGTGATACATACTGTGATCTACCTATCATTGAATATAGCCGATAGTTTTCTTATGCATGATTGTCCAATCAACATCAGATTTGTCTTGTGGCTTTGCAGCATCACCGCCTAAAGGCAAATATAGATCTTTGCAATACAGTAGATCTTCCATCATAGATTTCCATATGGAGTAATTTGTTGAATTTGGTTTGATCAACGTACCTAATGATTTTGCCATATTTATACTGCAACAAAACCCTAATTCTTTTTTAATCCTGTGCTCTGATACCACTTGTTAGGAGAAAGCCTAATCTTAATCATGATAACAATAAAACCGATTAATCCAAAAAATTAATCAACTTGTGATCATATGTTAAATCTCCTCTTGCCAAATGCGATAAACAAGCAAATAAACAATTTCTTATAAACAAAAACAGACGACTCCAAGATGTAACATGAAAAACCTTATGCAAGAAAAACCACAGGACTAGCAGTGCTCTAAATCTTCCACTATAAACAATATAATGGGATTACAAGTTTGCTCTTCACTAGATTTGTCTAATGGATTACTCAATCATCACTACAAATGGTGGATCACTATTTCATCACTATGACAGTGGATTTCTATTTCTTAACCAAACCAGTGGATCTCGTAAAGCTTCACCACAAATGATGGATTACAAAACAGGAATAAGTTTTCTTCTAGAGTTACTCATTCTAAGATTTACCTCACTTTTTTCTCTTTCTCTCTCTAGAATTCTCGTTCTAGGCTTGAGAAGAGGCATACACTCATTCCATGCAAACCCTTGGATAAATAAGAAGTATTTATATGCAACACAAAGGGAAAAACCAACAGATACACATAGGTTCGCTTGTGTAAATTCAAAGTTGGTGACGTAGGGGTAGTATAGAAAACTTAGGCATTCTGGAGACCTATACGCTGACTTGTACATTGGGGATATACCACCCTACGTTGGCGGCATAGCCCACAAGGCTAGTAGTGTTGGAGCCGGCCTTGAACTCCTGCTGCTCTCGCCAAACAATTTGAATTTCAAGGCTAGCTAAACAATTGATAAAGGCTGGCGGAGTACATTCCTCTTCAACTAGTATACATAAAAAAAACATCTTCCTTTGTTGCAGAAATCTCCTTATCTTCAGGTCCTCTTCCAAGTATATGTCTTATACTTAGGATACCATTGATTTCAAAGTTTTCTAAATATATACTACATATATTTAGGATCTTTTGGTTAGAGACCCATATGAGTTGAATCTATAACCCTACAATAAGTGTGTTTGGCCGATTGGGATTACTTACCTCTCCTCCTTATCCACTTTCTCTTAATCAACCTTTACATGTCACTTTACGTCACTTATCTGAAACCATGTATAGTGTGATACATTTCTAACACACATGTGATTGCTCTATTACATTTCATATAAATAAGAACATTTTGTATTCATCATGTTTGTATTTAAACCTAAAAGCCATATTGCGACGTTTTAGATATCAATGATGAAATCAACGGTGGAAATAAATGTCACAAACAAACTTTTATATATGAGAAGAAAAGATGATGTGTGTTCTCACACTCAAACCTAAAGCACGAACTACTTAATGCTTATTTATGATATAGTAACTATAGGCAAGACTTCTAGAATAACCGTTATGCTCTCTCTCTCTCTCTCTCTCTCTCTCTCTTCTATGCTTTCTTTTAATATATTTCTTCTCTAATTCGTATTCTTTTCGAACAAGACACACAATTGCATTTGCATGAGTTATAAAAGTGCGCAAGTGATAATGTTATGTAAACAAATACACTCTGTACCACATCTGAACATACATAAATATATATATATATATATATTATATATAGACAAAGCTATATTAGATGAAGCTACATAATTCTCATTATGATTTTTTAATGAGAGTAGCGGCATATACAGTCATATAGAAAACATTACAACATCTTGAAGCAAACACCATAATTTAATATCCATATGAAAAACAAAATGACGATATTATTATGGATTCATCACCAGTATCATCCATGAGTAGTCTAATCCATTACCTCCTTATACAGTTGCATCTAATACCATAAATGTGTTCCATTGACAGCTTCTTTCTAGATTTTCAAATCTATGGCAACCATAATTCTATCATATCAATGACTTGCTTATCTACACTCAAGCAACCTTGATGTCTCATTACAAGCTAGTTCTTGTCAAACATTTAACCTATAATAGACAACAAATTAAATGCCCAATCAATTTGAAAGGGTTGTTGACCATTTGAATTTTCTGCTTTGGTATTTTTGCGTACAAATAGAGATTGAAGTGGTTTTAGCAATCACCTTACCACCACCACCATGAATGGAATTATCTCTATAATGTAGAGGCAATTTTGGTATCCATTAGGGTTGACCCTTATTTTATAACACCAATTTTGTGAAGTGCACTGAGTTGCTTATACATGAAAAAGAAAAGTACATTTAAATTCTTCAACATTTTGGAGACTAGTAGAGTTTGGTGTGAAAATATAAAGCCTATATTGAGGCAAATATATATGTGAATGAAATCATGAATGGAATTATGTAGAGATAGAGATAGAGATGATTTTAGCAATCACCTCACCACCACCACCGTGAATGGAATATTCTCTATAATTTAGAGGTGATTTTGGCATCCATTAGGGTCAACCCTCATTCTATAACACTAATTTTGAGAAGTGCACTGAGTTGCTTGTACATGACAAAGAAAAGTATAATTAAATTCTTCAATATTTTGGAGACCAATAGAGTTTGATGTGAAAATTTAGAGCCTATTTTGAGGCAAATACGTATGCGAATGAAACTTCCTCCAATTGCTTTCTACCAAATTTTTAACATTGAACAAATTACAATATAGAGATGAATTTATATGTCAATTTGTAATTCTAACATTGTAATCTACTTTGTAATCTAATATATAATACTATAAAAAATTCACTTTTACTAATTTAAAAGTTCAAATTTAATTTTTAGATAAAGGATGTTAGGATTAAGTTCACGTAATAGGAAAGGACTACATCCTATCAGTGAACTTTGCAAGCTACGATATCAATAAGCTTAGGGTATTGGAAATTAACATTATCAACAACGAAATAAATATTTTAAATGTATAAATTATGATGCATGTTTAAGTCATCTCAAACCATACAAGTAGGGTTATTAGATCATGTTGATAGCTTAAGCGTGAAGAATAATTAGTAGGAAGAGATGCAATTTGGTCCCTTCTATTGATTCCAACTTAATATAATAAGAAATAAAGTAAATAAAATATATATAACTTATGTTTGATTGTTGTTGTTCTAAATGCCTTCTATCAACTAACAAACTAAGCAAAGTATCATACTTTTTTCCTTATATTAATAATTCTTCCTTTAACTGAGCTATTTCTATTTCACTTATAATGCCCCACTTGTAAAACTTTCTCTTGATATTATATCATGATAAGAAAAAATATTATATAAGTATAGGTCATGAGGCTAATCTTGTCACCTATGATTGTACATAAGACCAAACACCACTTTAAAGATTTTTTCATTTACTTTACTTACGGTGTTATTAGAATCTTCGTTACAGTGTAGCTGAAGAACTCATGCTCTCTCTTAGAATAAGAGCACTAATACAATAAGAATTGAAACAATCTTCTCCAGACTATTGTTAAGAGTAAATAAATATACTTAAATTTGAAAAAAAAAAAAATGAAAAGATCGACAAATGACATAGTTGAGTTCTGCCATATTTTTCCCTTACATTTTCACCATTCTTCTTATTTGTTATGTACTTTTACAGTTTCCTTTTCCTATAACTAAAAATTTCTCATGTTATGACTCATTTAATGAAAAAATCAATAACACATTATTTATAGAACATACAACTAAAAAGCATCACCATTTCTTCCCTTTATCTTTCTTGGGTTTTTCTTTTAGAAGTGTAGGCATTAGCAGTATATATAGTCTCACTAGTTGCCTACATAACAATTGTCGATGACTTTTCATGGAGTACTTGAACTTACTTATTGAAGTATAAGTCCTAAGTTTGTTTTGTCTTGGTTAAATTTCTTTTACTTATGTGCACAATCATTTAACATTACCAAAAGATGGTTTGTAGTGATGATGAAGGAGAATTTATTTCTAACAATTGTCAAGATTTGTTTTGATACACTTAGGATTCCATACCATTGAACAATACCGTATATTCCTCAATAAAATGGTAAGGTTAAGGGTAAGCATCAATATTTGCTTGATACTTCAAGAACTTTGCGAATCCATACTAGTTTATCAAAAAAGTTTTTAAGAGATCCTTTTTTGTCACTACCCATTTGATTAATAGGATGCCACGAGAACTCTATAGTGGAAAACTTCTTATGAGTCTATTTTTGGAGAAGTATCTATTTATGATCATTAAAGAGTTTTTGGTTGTTTATGTTATGTTCCTTGTCTTGATTATTAACTTGAAAATTTAATGCTAAAGGACTTGAGTGCATCTTTTTAGGTTATGTTGCTGGGCAAACAGAATATAAGGTATGTGATATGATTGGAAGAAAGTCCTTTGTTAGTCCAGGTGTGGTGATTGTTGAATATTCTTTCCCTTTCAAACAAATGCTTTATGGCAGTTCTCTTTCTAATTCTAAGTCTTTGCCGTTTCTTTCATTTTCTTTTAGAACCTATTTCTACACCCCATTGTGATCGTACTATTTCTTATAGTCATGATACCCATCCTCTTTCCTCTTTGCAACCATTCTTGATACTTCTAAATTCAACTTTGATACTTCTAATTCTCATGTTGAGTTTATTACTCAATGTAATTCTAGCATCACAATACGATTTAATTAAGTTAAAGGCCACCTACATGGTTGAAAGAAATTGTTTATATAATTAAAATTGTGTGTTGATCCTATTGCTAGTTCTTTTTTTTTTTCCCTACATCCACTAAATATAATTTATTTTCCTACCAAACATTCCTTCTTATCCTCAAGATTATGAGCATTCAATGGCAAATTTTTTAGTAACTAAGAAGCCAATTTCATATGTTGACACATCTCAAAATGATCATTAGATTGATGCTATGAATAAAGAATTGCGAGCACTTGAAGATAACCATACATGGGAATTAATTTCTTTTCTATTAGGCAAACGTGCTATTTGTTGTTGTTGGGTTTGTAAAATCATGATAATATTAATGGAAGTATCGAGCATTATAAAGTTTACCTAGCTGCGAAGGATTATACTTAAGTTATTGGAAGATCATCATAGTAATTTTTCTTTAGTAGCTAATATAGGAACCATGAGGCTCTTATTGGTAGCAACAGTTGTTCATGGATGGCCTATTTATCAAAATGGTGTTAATAATGGAACAACTTAATGGGTCTTGTTATAGTATTGCCTTTGATGGTAGAGATTGGGTATCCATAAGCATAGAACACGGTTAGTAATGCACCGAAGGGTTATCCGATGCAGTCACTCTAGTGCTTAAGTTAGTCCGTGAGTCTCCCAAAAATCCTTAAGGGTATGATGATTAGATAAAAACCAACTTTCTCTTCCCTTGTATAAGGAAAGGCTTTTTATGGTGTATGGTTATACCAGAATGGGGACCCACCAAATATTTTTTGTTAGGGAATCTTTATTCGGTAGCTAAACTGGCACCTGAGGTGGGAAACCTATTTGGTACCGAAGGCAGAGGAGTTACTATTGTATAGAGTGTATCGAACTAATCATGTTCCCCTCGGTCCCATGTAGGGACACAGGTATTTTTATAGTGATCACTTACGTGTAAGCTCTTGGAGATAGTTCGTAGGCAAGCTCATGGAGATATAGTCACGGGTCCTCTTGGCATTAGGATGAACAACACCTTGAGTCTATTTTATTAAGTTGAGACTCGTGGTACCGGGCCTTCTTGGGCTGGTAGGATCAATGGTCTTCTAAGCTTCCTAACCCACGGGCCGAGTGAGCTATGGCCTATATTCCACCATCAATAGGTCACTTGATGATGAATTATATGTATGGTGTCATTCTAAGTATCTAAAGCTAAAGCTAAACAAGACAAATGTGCAAATTTTTGAAGTCTTTATATGGTTTAAAATAGGTTTCACATCAATGTTATTAAGAAAGTTATAAATTCCTTATTTAACAAGGTTTTGTACATTTTGTCCATTACACTTCTTTATTTACCTGATCTTTGAATAGTTGCTTCTTGGTTGTATCATCATATGTGGACAATAAGTTGTTTTCAAGTGATGATGTTGTGGGCAATATTGTAAGTTTCAATCCAAGGCCTTAACCTAGACTTGTTATAGGATTAAGAGTCAATGTGTAAAACTAGGATAAACCAACTTCTTCCAAAGAAGAAGCCAAATTCAACTAAATTCAACGGGAGAGTCAACTCAATCTGTTAACACTAGTTGTGAGTATTCAAGCCTTGAAACAATGATTGCATATAGCTTTTACTATTAAAGACTTGGGTGAAATCTGCTATTTATTGGGTTTACTGAGCTTTGTCAAACTCTGTAAGGAATTATTTTGAAACAAAGGAAATTTATCATTGATTTATTAGTTGATGCAGGGCTCTCTTCTACTAAGCCTGCCCATGTACCTCTTCCGACAAGTGTTTCATTTTATAATGATATTGGGCAATAGCTAGATGATCCTTTCTTCTATGGACATCCTGTTGGTCATTTGCTTTATCTTACTATGATTCATCCTAATCTTTCTTTTGTTGTTCATAAGTTGAGCTAGTTTTAGCTAATTCATCTGTTGTTCATTTGCATTCCTCTTTCATGTTTTGTGTTATCTCAAAGGCACCATGGATTTTGGTTTGTTTTATGTCTGCTCTAGCTCTTTGGATCTATGTGGTTACTTTGACTTTGATTGGTCTATGTTTCTTCTCAATCACATGTCTATTTCTAGCTATTGTATCATTCTTGGTAATTATTTAATGTCGTGGAAGACTAAAATGCAAAACACTATTTCTACATCTTCCAATGAAGTCAAGTATCATAGAATTATTGTGGGTTTCATATGTTTTGTGTGATTTTGGTGTTGATTTGTCACTTCTGGTCAAATAACATTGCGATAATTAATCGGCCAAGTTTCTTGCTGAACATCTTCGTATGCATGGTCGCACAAGCATATTACTACTGATGCACATTTTGCTTCCAATCAGGATGCAATAGGATTTTTATGCCTTGTTTTTGTTCCTTCACATCATCAATTAGCTGACTTCCTCACCAATTCGGTCATCGAAGTTCAGATGTTGTCCACACGTTCCAAAGGGGCTTGTCAAGTATTTAAGGGATTACATTTATTTTATAACTTTTCCTTGCTTGACACGTGTACATTATTTGCTTACCTGGAGTTGGTTATTTTTGTTTATATAGTATAAATAGGACTTTGTAATTCTGTTTGATATAAGTTGATATTTTCCATATATCATCCTTTTCTACTCTATATACTGATCGATAACTACAGATCACTAACGGAGAATTATTAGCAACATCATCCCTAAATTTAACAACAGAGAAGCCAATCAGCATGCAAAGGACAAGTTATGGGCCATTCATTTATAACATTACAGGATCCATTACATTTAGAGATAGGGCACTTAAATATTAATTTGTAAACTAAGGCCCTTGAGTTGATTCGATTTTAATAACAAAAGCCAGGGATATTATCAATTGGAATTAAAGTTCAATGGCGGTTTATTAATTTATTGGAGTTTGACGAGATATTGAACTACATTATGTATATAATGGAATTGCACCTACCACATATGGGTTTTTTTTTTTTTTTTTCCTTCTTTTAATCATTACAAGGAGAAAGAGGAAAATTAAACCTAATATTTTAAACTTGAGAGTTCAAGGAAAATGCCTCTAAACCGCGAGAGCATTTATCATAATAGAGTTTAAAATAATGTTTTCATCCCCTTTTCCCTCTTTGTTTGGTTCTAAGAGAGGACAAAAAAATATAGGCTAACTAGTGTACAGTCTCAGTCGAGCCAGCTATATAAATGTTGAATATACCCAGTATGAGAGGTTTTAAGTTGCGTCTACCATTTGTGTTCCAGAAGGAAGGGACGGAAAATTATCGCCACAATTAGATAATATCTTTCGTGTTATTGGCCAGAAAATTTTTTTAGACGGATATGATAGGGATTCGCATTCGCCCCGCGGATAAGATGAAAAGTAATTGCGGGAATTCGTGTTTCTGGACAGTAGGCATGGGAAAACGGCCTGCGGAGTCTCAGGCCCAAAGAGCTCAGGAGCCTGTGTTGTATTGTGAAAGGAGTAGGAACCATGTCAAAATTTAATACGAAATCATAGTGAATTGTTATTTTTCCTTTTTTTTTTTTCCATTCATTTTTCAAGGTAAGGACAAACCATAGTATCATTTGAAATTATATTGTTATTTAAAATAAATTTTCTTTTCTTTTTTTTCCTTATTTATTATATTGAAAAGGAACTTCTAATCATCCTATTTAAAATGTGAGTATTAACATAATTGAGTGAAAGATTAGGAGGATGGCAACTTAATTATCAAAATAGACTATGAAAATCATATATTGGAAATACGAGTTTCATGGAAAAGCAGATTCCATATTGAATAAATGAGTTATAACTTGCATTTCACCCTAAAAACTTATTACAACACCTCACATATAGAACACATATATAAACATCTATTGGGACAGTTTTGAGAGCCCCAGTAGGCCGTAACTCACATGTCTTATATGCTAGATGTCTTTGTCTCATATCTAAAGTGAAAATGCATGTTAAACAGGAGATTAAATTAAGTATTTTGTTAATCATGTTTAGTGATGGCCTGTTTTAGTAATTATGTTAAAAAACAATCTAAATTGACAAAAAAAAGTTAATATAATTAGGCCATAAAGCTATTGACATAGATTTAGCAATCCTCATTTGCTTGAAGTAGGAAAAGATGATTGAAAATAGGATGACATCTTTTAATTAAAAGATAACCTACATAAAGAGATTGTCTTACTAGATAGATTGGATGTTAGCCCATAACTTTCTAAGGCCCAAATGAAGAATTTTTGCCTGTTGCCTTTACCTTTCTCATTTTCCTTTATCAATAAACTTTTTTATTACTATTGAAAACTTGTGTTAACATTAGACATCGGCACGGTTCGGGTTGGTTCCGGACCCGAACCGGAACCGCTGGTTCACGGTTCCACATTTCGTGGAACCGGAACCGGAACCGCCAGAGCCGGGGCGGTTCAAGATTCCAAGGAACCGCCGGTTCTGGCGGTTCAGGTTCCGATTCCACGAACAGGTCTTTTTTTTTTTTTTTTCCTGTGAAAAAAATGAAAAAAACCAAAACCTTACCCCCTACCACCCCCACCCCCCACAACAATCCCCACGCCCAGAGCCTGCATGTCTTCTTCTTTTTTTTTTTTTAAATTAGAATATATAAGGCGGTTCCGGACCCATTGGAACCGCCGGTTCCGCCACGCGAACCGGCGGGTTCTTAGACGGTTCGGAACCGTCACCGACGGGGCGGTTCCCGGGTCAGGAACCGCCGGTGACGGTTCGGGGCGGTTCCCGATTCGGAACCGCCCCGTGATGATGTCTAGTTAACATTCCTGATTCCAGATTCAAAGGGTTTTTGGGTTCCAGATTCAAATCATTTTTACTATATAGATTATGAAACGAAATACGCTGTAATGATGTTTGTGAAGGCCGTAATTGCGACATGTCTTACCATGTTTGGGAAAAGATTATCGTATGTTTTTTATGCATATGCCTCACAGGCTCACGCATTATAATTGCCATAATGCCATCTCTTTGAATCGTAAAAAGAAAACATAAGCAAAAACGAAAGAATGCTTCGCAACTTTTGAGACAATAGTAAAAAATGATGAAATTTAATTAAGGATGTAATCGAAGAGAACTTTTATTAGGGATGCTCATGGTTCGATTTGGTATGGTTCAAGGATCGAATCGAACCATATTTAAAATGGTTTGGTTCAAACCTTCAATAAACCGAACTGCTTTTAACGATTCAGGGTTTTGAATCAAACCGCTTCACATTGTTGGGTTGTGGAGCCTGAATACTGTACACCTTTGAAAAGTCATAATTCTTCATATATATGCGAAGGGACATGTTTCTTGTATATGAAACAATGTAACTTTTCTTGAAGGGGTATATAGAAGAGTTGTAACTCTTCCCAAAAGGCATTATTATTGTTAGTAAGGGTATTTTAGGCAGTTCACGTAAAATTGTCATTAGGGTTTTTTTTTATAAATAGCCCATCTATGTAATACACATCTCTCTCTAACATATAGTGAATATCCTGGCTTGGTAGCGCCCCCAGACGTAGTCACAATCCGTGACGAACTGGGTAAACAATTTTGTGTCTTTGTCATTTCAATCTTTATTTTTTCATCTTTATTATTTCATAACAAATTGGTATCAGAGCACTCAGGTTCGGTGGGATAGATATGATGGGTGACGGAAAATTGCCGATTGAAAGGTTTGACGGAGCAGATTTCGGATTCTGGAAGATGCAGGTCAAGGATTATCTGTATGGTAAAGCTCTGTATCAGCCTCTGGGTACAAAACCAGAGGATCTGAAGGACGAAGACTGGAAATTGTTGGACAGGAAGGCGATGAGCGTGGTTCGCTTGTCTTTGTCCAGGAACGTTGCGCTTCATACAGCAAAAGCGAAATCCACTAAGGAGATGTTTGAGACGTTATCGGAGATGTATGAGAAACCATCAGCAGCAAACAAGGTTCATCTGATGCGGCGTCTCTTCAACCTAAAGATGTCAGAGAATACTGTGGTTGCCGATCATCTTAACGAGTTCAATTTGATCATAACCCAATTAAGCGCTGTGGATATTGATTTCGATGATGAGGTCCAAGCCCTAATTTTGCTGTCTTCCTTACCGGAGAGTTGGAGCGGAACAGTTACAGCTGTTAGTGCTTCATCGGGGAAAGAGAAGTTGAAATTTGACGAAGTAAGAGATCTGATCATTAGTGAAGAAATTCGCAAGAAGGAATTAGGTATTACTTCAGGGTCAGTTTTGAACACAGGAAATAGGGGCAGATCTGATTCGAAGGAAACGAATCGGGGTAGATCGAAATCAAGAGGTCGGAACAGGGGAAGAAGTGCATCGAAAAGGGACTTGAGTAAAATCAAGTGTTGGAACTGTCAGGAATTTGGTCACTTCAAGAATCAGTGCACAGCACCGAAGAAAAAGAAGGAGGCAAATGCAACAGTAGATGAAACCGAAGATGCATTAATTTTGAGTGTGAGCAGTCCATTGGAATCGTGGGTTTTGGATTCTGGAGCATCGTTTCATTCTTGCAGTGGTGCAGAGTTAATGGAAGAATATACTTCTGGTGATTTTGGAGAAGTCTATCTTGCTGATGACGAACCTCTGAAAATCGTGGGGAAGGGAGATGTTCAGATCAAAACACCGAATGGATCTGTATTACAGTTGCATGGCGTGAGACATATCCCTGGGTTGAAAAGAAATTTACTCTCGGTTGGGCAGTTAGATGATGAAGGTTATGATGTAACCTTTGGCTGCAATAATTGGAAAATTACAAAAGGAGCCATGGTGGTGGCTCGAGGCAAGAAGGAGGGTACATTGTATACGACGACAAATCTCAAGGATAGTATTGCTCTTACAGGAGCATACAGTGATGCAGATTTGTGGCATTGCCGACTAGGTCATATGAGTGAGAAAGGGATGAAGGAGCTGTGTTCAAAAGGAAAACTGCCGGACCTCAAGACAACTGAAGTCGGATTGTGTGAGGAGTGTGTACTCGGGAAACAGAAGAGGGTAAGTTTCTCGAAGGCTGGCAGAACTTTGAGAAAGCAGAAGCTTGAGTTAGTACACAGTGACTTATGGGGACCAGCGCCGGTGACATCTCTTGGTGGTGCGTCATATTACATGACTTTTATTGATGATTCCACTAGAAAGGTATGGGTTTATTTTCTAAAAAATAAATCTGATGCTTTTAATATCTTTAGAAAGTGGAAAGCTCTGGTAGAAGTTGAAACAGGCCTGAAAGTGAAGTGTCTGAGATCTGATAATGGTGGTGAATATGAGCTCAGTGAGTTTAAAGAATTTTGTGCTAATAATGGTATTCGCATGGAAAAGACTGTGCCAGGAACTCCTCAACATAATGGCGTTGCAGAACGCATGAACAGAACACTTAATGAACGTGCTAGGTGCATGAGGCTGAAGTGTGGGTTACCCAAGATGTTTTGGGCAGATGCAGTCAACACTGCTGCCTTCTTGGTCAATAGAGGACCATCAGCCCCTTTGGAGAACGGCATACCAGAGGAGGCTTGGAGTGGTAAAGAGGTAAACCTGTCGTTTCTTCGAGTATTTGGCTGTATTGCTTATGTTCATGTTGATGCTGCTGCTAGAACTAAATTAGATGCTAAATCTGTTAAATGTACGTTTATTGGATATGGTGGTGATGAGTTCGGTTATAGATTCTGGGATGAACGTAATCGAAAAGTTATTCGTAGTCGAGATGTCATATTTAATGAGCAGGTTCTGTACAAGGACAGATTGGATGCACCAGATTCTAACAGTGTAGGTACCCAGATTGTTGAGTTAGATATTTCGAACTCAGGTGGGCGCAAGGCTGTTCAGAATGATGAGGTTGTTATTGAGGCAGAGCAGAGTACACCACTGCCCATAGCTCCGCTGCGGAGGTCTACCAGAGTGTGTGGTTCACCAGACAGGTATTCACCGTCAAGTTATTACCTGCTGTTAACTGATGGTGGTGAACCTGAATGTTATGCAGAGGCTAGCCAGGGACAGGATCGAGCCAAATGGAAGCTTGCGATGGATGATGAGATGGATTCATTGATGTCCAATGATACTTGGGAACTTGTCGAGCTTCCAAAGGGCAAGAAACCATTGCATAATAAATGGGTCTATAGAATTAAGCAGGAGGTTGATGGAAGCAAGCGTTACAAGGCAAGGCTGGTTGTGAAAGGGTTTCAGCAGAGACATGGTATTGACTATACTGACATTTTTGCTCCTGTTGTGAAGCTAACCACTATACGTATTGTGTTGAGTATGGTAGCTGCAGAGAACTTGCTATTGGAGCAAATGGATGTAAAAACAGCCTTCCTCCATGGTGATTTGGAGGAAGATATATACATGATGCAACCAGAAGGATACTTGTCAGAGGGTAACACTAACCTTGTGTGTAAGCTCAAGAAGAGCTTATATGGCTTGAAACAGGCACCGAAACAGTGGTACAAGAAGTTTGATGGGTTTATGCAGGAATTGACTTTGTCAGATGCAATGCCGACCATTGTTGTTACTTCAAGAGATTTGACCAAAGCTATATCATTCTACTGCTGTATGTAGATGATATGTTGATAGCAGGGTCCAGTGCTCGAGAAGTGAGTAAATTGAAAAAGCAGTTATCCGAGCAATTTGCTATGAAGGAACTTGGAGAGGCTAAGCAGATTTTGGGTATGCGTATCATTCGAGACAAAGAGGCGGGGAAGTTGTATCTTTCACAGGCTGAGTACATCGAGAAAGTATTAAAGCGGTTTAATATGCAAGATGCTAAGCCAGTGAGTGTCCCGCTAGGTGGTCAGTTTAAACTATCTAGCAAAGAGTCGCCTAGGAGTGAGGAAGAGCGAACCCATATGAAGAAGATTCCCTATGCTTCGGCGATTGGAAGCATTATGTATGCCATGGTTTGTACGAGACCAGATATTGCGCATGCGGTGGGAGTTGTTAGCCGTTTTATGAGCGATCCGGGCAAACAGCATTGGGAAGCACTGAAATGGATCCTTAGGTACTTGAGAGGTACCACAGATAGGAGTTTGTGTTTTCAAGGCAAGGATTGCAAGTTGGCAGGATATGTTGATGCGGATTTGGCATCTAGTGATCTAGATAAGAGAAGGAGTACAACCGGGTATGTATTTACTTTGGGTGGTACAGCGATATCTTGGGCTTCTAAGTTGCAGAAGATCGTAGCCTTATCAACTGCAGAAGCAGAGTATGTGGCAGTGACAGAGGCAAGTAAAGAGATGGTATGGTTGCAGAATTTCTTAAGTGAATTGGGGAAAAAGCATAAGGATGGTACCCTATACAGTGACAGTCAGAGTGCTATTTTCTTGGCTAAGAATCCAGCATTTCATTCAAGAACAAAGCATATTGAGTTGAAGTATCACTACATACGGTATCTCTTGGAGAGAAAGATCTTGCAGCTAGTGAAGATTCAAGGGAGCGAGAATCCTGCTGATATGTTGACTAAGGTTGTGACCTTAGAGAAGTTGAAGCTATGTATGGCTTCAACTGGGCTTGAAACTTGAAGAGAAGTCTTGGCGCTACCATTTGGTGCAAGTTACTGATGAGAGATTGAGAAGTGGCTTACATGAGATTCAGTCTCCAGGTGGGAGATTGTTGGGTTGTGGAGCCTGAATACTGTACACCTTTGAAAAGTCATAATTCTTCTCAATATATATGCGAAGGGACATGTTTCTTGTATATGAAACAATGTAACTTTTCTTGAAGGGGTATATAGAAGAGTTGTAACTCTTCCCAAAAGGCATTATTATTGTTAGTAAGGGTATTTTAGGCAGTTCACGTAAAATTGTCATTAGGGTTTTTTATAAATAGCCCATCTATGTAATACACATCTCTCTCTAACATATAGTGAATATCCTGGCTTGGTAGCGCCCCCAGACGTAGTCACAATCCGTGACGAACTGGGTAAACAATTTTGTATCTTTGTCATTTCAATCTTTATTTTTTCGTCTTTATTATTTCATAACACACATGTGGTTGGATTCGATTTGGTTCGAACCGCCTTTAAAAGATTTAATTCTAATAAATAATATTAATAGTCATTTGCGTTCGTAAGGAAAAAGAAAAAAAGATGTTTGGCTTGAAGAAATTTATATAAGAATTAAAGTCACTTATCATTATATCATGTTATCCTATTTTAAAAATATTTTTCAATGCGAATTTAAAATAATATATATTTTTAATAAATCTATAACACTAAATAAAAAATTATTCTTTTGCACTAATTCCATATCTACGTATAATGTTCTTCCTTTACAACGTATTTAAATTTCTATTGTACTAATTAATTTAAAGTTCTAAATTATCTAAATATTGTTGGTTGTAAATGTTGCAACCTAGAGTAAAATTGCTCTTGTTGATGTATTCCATGATAAGAGTTTTGCATTTTATTGAATTAATCTTAGAGCAATACAAGTCATATTATGTAATGCTTAAGAGTTATAAATAAATAAAATGACACTTATTTGTTTTTTTTTTTTTTTTGTTTCTTTTAATGTGAAGCAGCTAGGTTATGACTCAAACGGTATGATTCGGTTTGACTCTTCGAACTGAACTGTAACCGTTTAGGATCTTCTTAAACCGAACCATAAATTGAACCAAAAGAACTGCATTTTTTTACTCAATTCGGTTTGGTTCGGATCAATGAACAGCCTTAGTTTTTAATGTCCTATCAAAAAACCCTATAGGTAACACTATTTATCAAAAATATCTTTAAAAATAAATATAGATAATTAATATGTAAATAAATAAATGATAATTAAGGTAACTAACATTAATATTGGATGGAATGAATGGTGATTTCCCTTTTTGTTCCTCCTTAAAGACAAAATCATCAATATGGTAGAATTAGGATTATGGTTTCTAAAAGTGCACCTAAATATGGAAAAGGAAATGAAATTATCATGATTCCATTTGGATTCATTCTTATATAACAGACCTATGAACGCCTTAGTCTTGCAATTAAGCATGTAATACCTAAGTTGCTTATATCATCTCAATTAATCTTTGCCAACGAAAATGAAATTCATACTTGATGCATGAGTATTATTAAAACTAGAATGAGGCAAAGGATATGGACGCTAACTCCATTTGACTGTATATTTACTAAATCCATGACGAAGAAACGTAAACGCTAGCAAAATACAAAAATTACAAAGAACAAGAAGCAAGTGTAAGCAAAGTAAAGAAATGGTGTTTTAGGTTTGCTTTTGCTCCGTATAATTGGGAAACTCAAAAGCTATCTAAAAATAATAATAATTAATTAAAAAAAGCAGTAGAAAATGGAGGGAAAAAATTGTCGTTTCATTAGAGAAAATTTATCTTAAGACCTTCATAGTGAAGTTTACTACACTTATAATAGTATCCTTATTCCTCCCCTGAAACAGGAGAGATTAAAAACAAATTTAAAAGAATACCAGATCAGATTTGAAGGAGAAACAAATAATTACTACAAAAAAACTAGTCTTTAGAGATAAAATTTTTGTTTTCTAATCGTAAAATTCTGTGTCAAAAACCGTCGTCGCAAATTTTATTTGTAAAATTATAACTATATTTTCTAATTTTCGTTGTAGATTTTCCACCTCTAAAGGCCTATTTTCTTATAGTGTAAGAAAATAGGATGATATTTTGGCTTATCATGATATAATACCATATTCGATTTGAAATTGCTGAATTAAAGGAAAAGTTATCAATAAAAGCAAAAAGGTATGATACTATTGTCAGCTAAAAGAGGGCATTTAGAACAACCAGAATGAAATATAAGTCTATATATATATATATATATATATATATCATTTAATTTCTCATTGTATTGGGCTGGAACAGATAGAAGTGGCCAACTTGCATCTCTTCACACCAATTATATATCACATTCAAGCTATTAACCTAATCTAATGACCCCGTTGATATTGTTTGAGATGATTTAATATGCACTGTAATTTATACCTTTATAACATCTTTTTCTTTGTTGATAATATTGAATTTCAAATACTCTCAGCTTGTTGATATTCTAGCTTGTGAAGTGCATAGATGATGTCCATTCCTATAATGTGGATTTATTATACTATCCTTTATCTAACAACTAAGGATCTTTTATGGTCCTATGAATAAGATAGTCCAATTAATTATCTAATCGTTAAAATAAATATAATAATTGGAATATTATCTATTTTAGTGATTCGATCATGATTGGGTATGGTGTGAGCCGTTGAATAATAACAAGACTATAGAATTTCCCAACAACTGAATTTAAACTTTCACATTAATAAATATGAATTTTTTATTGTATTTATTTATTATATTACAAAGTAGACTATAGCGTTAGAATTACAAGTTGAAATATAAATTGACCTCTATATTTACATTTTATTAAGTGTTGAAAATTTGGTTTAAAGAAGTTGTAGGCAGTTTCATCTGCATATATATATATGTATGTATGTTTGCCCCACTATAGGCTCTAAATTTTTACACCAAGCTTTAGTGGTGTCCAATCTTTGAAAAATTAAATTTTTTAACTGTTCTCTATCATGCACGAGTAACTTAGTATACTTCTCAAAATTGGTCTTATAAAATAAGGGTCTACCTTGATGGATGCCAAAGCAGCCTCTACATTATAAAGACAGTTGCATCCAGGGTGGTGGTGCTGAGGAGATTGCTAAAGTTGCCTCCATCTCCATTTGTACTAAATAAATACTGGAGTAGAAAATCCAAGTTATCGTTATAACACCATGCTCAATAACCATTTCGAATTCATTGGATATTTGTTGCCTATTACAGGTTAAATATTCAAGAAGTAGCCTATAATGAGGTGGCAAGTTTGCTTGAGCATAGATAAGAAGGTCGTGATATGATAAAGTTATGGTTGTTGTAGATTTGAAAATCTAGAAAGAAGTCGTTAATGGAGCATATTTGTGGTATAGGATGCAGCTGTATAAGAAGCAAATGGATTAGTCTATTGATGGATGATATGGGTGATTATTCCATAATAATACAGTCCTTTTGTTTTGCGTATGGACATCGGATATTAGATTATGGCGTCTGCTTCAAAATGTCATGATGCTTTCTATATGACTATATATGCCACTCCTGGCATTAAACAACCAACAATGAGAATTATGTATGATAATTGTTTCCTTGCTACATGTAATATATATATATATATATATATATATATAATTTATGTATGTATGTTCAGATGTAGTATAACATAAAGTGTGTTTGTTTGTGTAATAGTATCCTTTACTAAAAGAAATTAGATTAAAGAAAAAAAAAAAATAAAGAGAGCATAAGATTATCCTGGAAGTCTTGCATGCAATTATTTGATCATAAAGCAAGCATTAAGTAGTTCACAAATCTAAGTGTGAGAACAAATATTATCTCTTCTTCTCATATACAAAATTTTGTTTGTGCATTTCTTCCATTAATTTCACTATTGACATCCAAAATGTTGCAATATAGCTTTTAGGTATATATACAAACTCGATTAATACAAAATGCTATTATTTAAGGTGAAATGCAAAGAGCAATCTCATGTGTGTTGCAAATGTATTGCAAATGTATCACACCATACATGGTTTGAGCTAAGTGATGTAAAGTGACAAGTAAAGGCTGATTGAGAGAGGAATGGATAGGGACAATTGTTAAGTGTTAAACTCCACATGGACAATTAATGATTTGATCTTTATGATGGAATTTAATAGTACAATGGTATTTCTATCAAATTTTAGATCATTCTAATGAAGAGGAATGAAAGATATTTATTGAGTTTGACTATTGATATCATCCATTACGTCATGTTGACAATCGACGATTGGCATGAATTCCTCTTAATCTATGTATCATATTGAATAAGTGTATGATTAAATAGGCAAATTCCAACCAACTCTACTCCAAGTCTACTGTAAAATTCTCTTTTCACCATTTCAAACATGTGGATTTAGCTTATTAGAGCATGGACACAACCTAAAAATTTAAATTCTAATCATTATTGGCTTTAAAGCTTATCATTACTACAAAAAGTCAAATTCAAGTTATTATTTGGCGTAAAGCTTATCTTTACTAGGTTTAAAGCTCATTATCTATTTTTCCCTCCACATTTTTGTACTCCACCATGGCTTTCCTTGAACAAACAAGACAAATGATATCTAGTTAGGAAAAAAAAAAAAACAATAAATGCAAGTAAAATTATGAGAGAGGAAAAACAAGCCCTAAAGTATGAACCCTAGATTTTTCAATTGGTTGTTCAATAGTAAAAAATCATCATTTTTCTTGCAAAAATATAAGAAATCCCACCTCTATGTCCATTCTGATAGGTGAAAACCCCAAATGTCTAAGTAGAAAGTAGCAAAATTTATGAAAAATTAAATGTAGTTTGCAAGTTTATTGTCCATTACAAAGGTCCGTAGTGTATTGTAAAGAATGTCAACCTAGATTTATGTTTCCTTAACATGGTTTATGATTCTATTGTTAAATCCTAGGGTTGATTCATAAGTGTATAGGGTGACTATAATGTGTCGAAATCTTAGCACAAATGGCTAGTTAAAGCTTAATCATGATGCAATCATACTGGACATGTTTAGTAAGTACTGGGATAAATGAGATATTGACATGTTTTTTATCAATGTTAAATCAATATCTCATAATTTTGCAACTAAATGAAGTTCAATGCTTTTAAAGAATATTGAACCATTAAATGTAGTTAGTCCTCTACACAATCAGCAATTCCAAGCATTGCATTGAACTTTTGCTAGCAAACAATGAGGTAAGAGCAATTCATTCAAAAATAAGGCTTTTACATTTAGTTCTGATAATGAATTTATTATAAAAGAAAACATGGATTTCAAAGCTGCTAATATTTGCAAAGACAGTATGTTTGATGTGTCTATTGTGTTAGTGAGTGATGGTAGTGGTATTGACAATGAGTGGTCTAAAAATGACATCAATGACCTTATAAATTAGATTATTAATCTTCTATTTGAAGGGCTTTTTGAGAAAGTAACATGTAATATGAGTTGATGTACCTATAAATCAACTTAAAGTTTAGTATTGATCCCCCCTTGCTCTAGGTTGTGTAGGGTGAAGGCGAAGTTAAAACAAATGGTTAAAAGAAAACAACCATGAAAGTGTTATTAAGCTACAATATTGTGATTGGTTTAAAAGATCAATATCTCTTCGTAATTTACAAGAGCATTTATCTATTTTAAGGCTTGCATGAGTGGTTTTGTTAGAATATGTCGACCCTTTCTTAGGCTTGACAATTGCCATCTAAAAAAACCAATATGGCGGAACAATCACCATCAATGGAATAGTTAATTGTTTCCATTAGCATGTTCTATGATTGAAAAGGAGTAGAAAACAATTAACATTACTTCGAAGGATTGGTCTAGGTTTTAGGTTGAGACTACGATAGTCAATGGTTCACATTTATAAGTGATAGACAAAATAAACTAAGATATATTCACATATAGTTTCTTCATTTGTTTATTATAATTTATGTATTGCAAGAATTGCCTTAAGTAGTCACTCAAGTTTTCTGATGGCTAATCAAAGGAATTGTTTTCAACACATTTACATGAAGTTCAGGAGAAAATATTTAAGTTTAATTCTCGTTGTAGAGTTTTAGGTTGTCATCAAAGCCAACACCAAGTATGACCATAAGCCAACTAGAGATCTCATAAGGAAGCATATAAATGACTCTTCAAGCTAATTCATGAGCAATAGTCAAGCAAAGTACACAACATAGAAGTAGATCACGTGACAGATAACATTACCAAGAGCTTTAATAATCAATTTAGCAAGTGTAAGAGCAAGGTAATCATTAAGATATTTGAGCATTTTCAATTGAAGTTAATGGTTCAACTTAGTTGTAGATTCGACTAATTTGTACGTGAAATAATAGGGTTCATAAGAATGTGGGGAAGCAATTGGACATGGTTATACAAGATGCATGTTCATGTTGGTGTACCTAACTATTATGAATGAATTGTAGATGAGAAAGGGCAACTATGACTTTGTGGTACACTTAAGAAAAAGAGATGTAATTGTTTTGTATGAGAGCACTAAAGGATTCTATGCAAACTTGCTACCATTTGCATTATGTATATGATAGGAAACATTGAGGATTAATGTCATGACTATTTCTTCAGGGACCTAATTGCATAGTTTGACAAAATTCATGTACCATTCGTAACATTATCTCATGATATTGATGCAATATTTGGTTTGTATAAATTTATAGGATTGGACTAGACAAAAATCTTAATTCCTTATTTGGTTGTTGCCATGAGCTTTAATACTAAAAACAAGCGTTAAGAGCACTAAAAAACTATGAAGAAAAATACTACTACATGGAGGATAGGACAAATTCTCATTTTTCTATACAACTCAAGCCTTTTGCAATATTATTATATTGTACTTCTGTATATCAAACAATGGACAATAAAAAAAATGTTATCTAGTACTATACATATGAAGTGCAATACAAGTAAACTATTATCGAATATTTTTTGTCTAACTATTATCGAATATTTTTTGTCTATACAATGGCTAACACAAAAAATGTTATCTGATATAAGAGGGACAAATACAAAATTATACGACTAGGGTGTTGGACAATAATTAAATAATCTTAGAATTATTTATTTATATTTGCTCGCTATTATATTTATATTACATCTTGCATATCTATAAGAATTTCATTAATAATGATTTCACTTTGATATTTTTTAAAACTTCATGAAAAAATTCATCCAAATAATAATTAAGAGTATTTAGTGCATTTGTTAGACATTGTATTTATGCCACTGCAAAATTAATTGTTAATATGAAATATAGAGTTAATATATGCATAATTTTTGTTTTTAAGATCATAAAATATATTTAGATTGAATAGCTATTCAATAATTTATATGCATTTCGATAACATTAAGTGTATAAAAAGAATGTTACTAAATCAAATTATATATTTAGTATGCAATAAGATTCACATGCAATACGGATACAGATAATGTAATTATTATTTGTAGTATACTTTAAGGAAGAAGTAGTCATATAATAAATGCAAATTGAAAAAGGTGAAAAAAAAAAAAAGGAATACAATGATGATATTTGAACCCATGATCTATTGGATATAAAAGTATACACATAACCAATAGGTCATGCTTACTTTTATGTTATAATTTGCTCTTTGTGATATAAGTATAATATATATTTTTTCCTTTTAATAAAATTCAAAAATTAATTTTTCCTTAGCCTCGATCACCCAAACTATACACTTTTACCATCATTTCTTGGGTCATCTTTATTCTGGATTTGATTAGAAAATTTTTGAGTGTCATATTAATATTTTAAGTAACTTTCTCTATTTGGGAACTTTCAAATTTATTCATGAGTTTCTTTAGTAGAGCTACTTAGTATTTTCTTAATACCTTTTTATTTGTCATGTGTCAAATTGTATCGATTAAAATAGGGGAAAAATTCATCAAGAGCTATATATCTTATGGAATGATTAATGGTATATAACTACTAGAAAAATTTTTCATATACATAGTTTTACATACAAACTGTGTATTGTTTCTATCACTTGTTCATATGTCTTATGGAATGATTAGTGGTATATTACTATTGGTAAAAAAATTTCATGTACATAGTGTTATAAAAACTGTGTATTATTTCTATCACTTGTTTAAAGTACATTGGTACTTGCTCACCACTTATCCAACTAAGTGGTGTATCATGTCTGAAATCTTTTTTTCTAAAATGAGAGAACAAGAGTTAAAGAACTTACTTTTTGAGATGCTTGGTCAAGCAACTCTAACATAGGATTTTGTGTGAAAATCTCACATAGTTAGTTATATGGGTTGCTTAACTTAGATTTTTCTATCTAGCAACACCAATAAAGATGACCTTATAATAATATTGATATTTGCTTACCCAAAATCCAAATACGTGATATATTTATATATACAAATCTTTTTCCACTAAAGCACTCTTATCTAAAACCAATATTACAACTTTTGTTTTCTAATATTTTTGTTACTTCAAGCCCAATTCACATGCGACCTAGCCCACTATTCAATGCTATTCCATCTCGCTATAGAAAACTACACTCCGCCTCTTAGTACTACCATTATAGTTATAATAACACGCTCTCTCCCTATCTCTTAGGTTCACTATTTTGGTTCTCTCTAACTATTGTATGTTTGATTATGTGGAAGGTAAAGAGTGGCAATGGCTAATTTCGAGCTCAGCCAAACTCCAAGAAGCACGAGTTTTACAAGGGTAAACTTGTACTTTTTTCTACTTTCTCTACTATATTTATAATTCTACATCAACAAACCTTTACTTAGCTTTCAGTTCAATAAGATTTGTTGTTTTGTTAAGTTGTTGTCACTATATGATTATCTTTTATTATGACTAGCCAAGAACAATTATTTGTACAAAGTTTACCCTTTTTTTTTTCCCGAAGTACAAATTTTACATGGACATAATCTTTGTACCAAAATGTTTGCTTTCTATTGACTTTTACGTACTTTGCTACATGTTATCATCAGTTTCTTATTTAAAACTTTTCTTTTTTTTTTTTTTTTTTTGTCATTACTAAATCTTTAAATTTATCAGCAAATATTCAGATAATTAAAAAATCATAAGGAGATCTCTTTTATCAATTGACAAATGGAAATGTTGTACCATGTTTTCGATAGATAACCATGGCATCATGTACTGTTACTCGAGTCCAATTGTAATGAGCATGCCACCAAAGTGTATCTTTGTCATCTGAAAAAACCATCTCATAATTTATACTTTCTCCGAGTCCAATGGCAAATTGTGTTATAAGCCTGGGCCATCCAATCATGAATTTCTAGGCTGCTTTACTCCATGCCTTAGTATAAAAAGGAAATCAAATTTTTGTTATAGAATAACGCTCCACAATAATATATATATATATATATATGCATACACACATATTTGTAAATCAAATGCGAATTATGAAATAATAATTAAGATCTTTTAATTTCGTAGATCTTGAGTAGCAAATAATCTAGGTAGATATAGTGCAGTATTTGCTACTTTGCTTCCCTCCATAAATGCAATTCACCTGTTGCTTCCGTTGACATTCGTGGGTCATACTATTTCAGAGGCGATTAAGATGTATTCCGTGTTTTAATTGGATTATAATTCCCATTAATCTTTCGGTTGTTAGACCTATGAAGAAAATTCCTCTCCTTCCACCGAAGAAAAAGATATAAATAAGGGTCCATTGTCTATCTACCATGTGTACAGGTGCACATGTAAAGTTACCTGTGTGCATGTATAGAGAGATGGATACAATATTATAAGACTGGGAACTAGAATTTAATTAGATTAATCTTAAAATTATTTATTTATATTCGCTTGCAATTACAATTATATTACATCTTATTTATTTAAAAGAATTTTGTTAATGATTTACCAATGATATTTTTTAAAATTTTATGAAAAAAATTCATTCAAACAATAATTAAGAGTAGTTAGTATATTTTGTAAGATGTTACATATATGTCACTTGAAAAATAATTATTAATAAAAACAATAGATTTAATATCTGTGTAAATTTTGCTTTTAACAAAAAAAAAGATCATAATATAGATCTAGATAGGATGTCTATTCAATAATTCATATCTATTTTTATAACATTAATTGTAGAAAAAAATATTACTAAATCATATCATATAATTAATGTACAATATGATTACTTTTAACATAAATAGATCATAAAATATATCTAAATAAGATATCTATTTAATAATTCATTTCCATTTTTGTAATATTAATTGTAGAAAAAAATTGTTACTAAACCAAATTATATTATTAGTATGTAATATGATTGCTTAAATCAAATTACATAATTAGTGTGCAATAGATTCATTTATAATTCAAATAATGCAATTATTATTTGTAGTATACTTTTAATAAAAAATAGTTGTTAAGATTAGCACCACAACAATGTAATCTCAAAGCTTATACTTGTATATTTGATGGAAACTATTTTATACAACTCCTCTTTACTTGTAGGCCGGGGTTTCAATTTTAACTAAGGATCATCAAGTGAATGGCTTAATTTTGATGGGGTTAAAATGAGTGCGCAAGGAATTGACTTACAGCTAGGGATGCAACCGGGGCGGATCATTATAGAGTACCCGGCCCGTTCGAATAGTTAAAAACCCTATAGGGTCACGGGACGGGTTTGGAAAATATCTTGCTGACCCTATAGGGTTTCGGGATGGGTTCGGGTCATCAAAAAAACCCGATGGGTAACCCGAACCCGTCATAATATAAATAATTTAAAAAATTAAGTCTGAAATTTTAAAATCACAATTATGTAATATATTTTTATTATTTCTTGACTTTTAACATCTTGATCTCGTTGAGCTAACACACACACTAACCTTGTTACTTCTTGGCTTTCCCTCTCACTATCGACATTTAACTGTGTATGGAGAGAATGCTACTATAGAGTTGCAAAATGTTAAAAACACTTGTTATGAATTGATTCAAGAATATCAATCTAAGCCTAAGTCTCACCGTGCTCTATCTAGTGGTTCTTCTTCAATTCCTTTAGGAGGTGGCAGTAATACTGGTATTGCATTATCATGTGATCCTATGGTGGAGACAGATGAATTTGAACAATATTTGATAACTTTCTAGCAAAGATGATATTCAAGTTCATGTGAAGAATGAGTTGGACCATTATTTAGAAGAGCCTGCAATTCCTTGGATAGCAAATTCTGAATTTGATATTCTTGATTGGTGGAAAAGGTATGGAATGAAATATCCTACATTACAAGAAATAGCTAAAGATTTGTTGGCTATTCTAGTGATGACAGTTGCTTTTGAATCTGCTTTTAGTACTGGTGGACGGATAATTAGCTCCCATAGGAGCCGGCTCAATCCAGATACAATAGATGTCACGCCCCAAAGGGTACCCTAAACGCGATAGTCCACCACACGCGATACTTAAACTTAAGTATGACCACCTTAGTCATCCCATAAGTTTACATATCGAGTGTAAGGTGTACTTTCACAACTTTTAGGATCACACTTTGATTCGAGTAGTCTTAAGAAAGCATACATAGCATTAAGAATATAAATCACAACAAGATAAATAGTTAAACTTTACAAAAAGCCAAGGGGGCATACCCCCGCCAAAATAATAGGAGTCTACATCGTTCAGCTCCAATTACATATATCTGAGTTTACATTAAAGAGATTTTCCTAGAAGTCCACGCCTATACTAGGCCCGACTTCCTTAAAAGCTCTTTAATCCAATGTGATAAACCTGCACAAAATGTCCTCTCGGAACATCCAAAATAGGAACACTGCAACAAAAACTGTTGGGGTATAAGCAAATTGCTTAGTGAGATTCATTTTCCAAGTAACATACTCGATCAAGCTAAAATATCTATACAAGCAAGTTATAATTAAGCAACCATATGAATGCATAAGTATATAAGCAAGCAAGCATATAACTTTTCGGTAGTCATATGTGAATGGATTTACGCCCTCCGCTCAGGGTTCGGGGTAGTTCATAAGTCATGCAAACTACAATTCCAAGTTGGTCCATAAGACATGCAACCATAGTCCCAATCTTAAGTGGGGTGGTCCATAAGACATGCAACCACAATCTTTAATGTTGGTCCATAAGTCATGCAATCATAGTTTTATTATTTGAATGGGGTGGTCCATAAGTCATGCAACCCTAGTCCCCTTCATTAAAGACCCGCTGCCTCCCAAATACACCTTTGTCCCACCAAAGGCATACTCGACAATGATATGTGACTCACTACGTGATATGCATGTACAATTTATTCATATAATCATGGTATATTAATTAAGTAATTTAAAAGCGATCATACCGATTTCAGACACTCCAAATATATACTAGCTCATATAGGGTTATTGCAACAAATCTTGCCTCGATATACTTATCGTTCATTCATGCAAGCTTAGATCACCATTCAACCACAATTTTATCTTTTCCTAAGTCTAATGCCACCACTACTACAAGCACATCCAAGAGCATAATTAATTGAGAAATGAACTCACTTGTCCATGTAGTGAAATCCACTAGTCGTAATAGTCCTCAGGAAGTGGTAACCCGTCCTCCAATTCTCCTAAGTACAAGGAATACCCTCAATGAGTATCTCTTAAGAAGTTCCATTAAACTTAACAATTTCATTTACTAAGTTCGTCAATTTCTCGCCTAAGTTGAATTCTTAACTTAAAAAGGTCATATCTAACTCATTTTAACTCGGAATTAAGCTTATAATATACCGATTTATACCTACTTCGAAAGAGCTATCTATTTCTAAAGTTAATTCAAACATTTAAGGTTATTTAAGGGTCGGAAACGTACTGTACAGTAGGGTTACGAAAATCCAAGATTTGAGCCTTTGTGAAAAATTTGCTATATCTATCCCATTTAACTACTTAGACCAACTTATTTTAGTCTTAAACTTGCAAGGAGATTCTCAAAACAAAATTAAGAGATTACACACTTATCTAATCCCAAACATAAAGTTCAAATGAAACTTCTAAGAATCCATTTTCATAAAACCGAAATTTACAAGTTGAAACTCATTGTCTTATTTTGAGTAATTCCTTTACTAAAACTTACTTAGTTCAATGAAAATAATTTTCCTATATTATATATCATCAAAGCATTCCATTTTCAATATAAAATACTTGTTTTGAGATCTAAAAGAAGGTTTTAAAAATTGGTCTCCCCATAATTACGAATTTCCTCTTTGAAGTTTACAATGAAGACAAGACCTAAATTTTGTCTTTTACAAAACACTTGATTTAAGCAATACCTTTTAGGAAAACTCATTTAAACTTATGAAAATTCATTCCTTAAGATATTATACCAAGAGCCCTTATATTTTTGTCTAAATCTTCATTTTAAAGTTGAATGATGGGTTCCAAAAATGGGTCTTGGTCCAGATCCGAATTTTCATAAATTTATTTTGGACATATCTCTTGAGAAAATTCAACAAAACTCATGAAAAACAACCCATTACATATTATATCTCAAGAACCCTTCATTTCTTGAATAAAATCTTCATTTTTGAGTTGGAAAACATGTTTTATTTTAGATCTGTGTCTTGATCCGAAAATACAATTTTTGTTTTTGAAAATAAACTTTGAAAATCAACTTTGATTCTTGTAAGATGAAGTCTTGATGATATACATCCATCAAACCTTCATTTTCTCAACAAAAACTTCAATTTTAAGACTTGAAAGGGGGTTTTTAAAATGGTGCCTTGACAAGTTACGAATTTCACCTTTTCATTCAAACTCAAATCTAAGATCTACTCAATATTCAACCATGAGAACATAAGAAAAACTTGGTAGTAGGCCTTAAACTTCTAGATCTACACATAAACATAACTAAAGCTTTGTAAAACTCTAGATCTACAAGTTATCACAAAAATAAGAAGATAAACAAGCCTTCAAGATATCAAATATACTAAGAACAAAAGAGATCATCATTTAGAGGAGTGTTTCAACTCTTGGCATCGTCATCCATAGCATTTGAAGCTTGTGGAATGTCCTTTGATGCATGAAACATCCACAATATCATCCTATAACATCTTATGAGAGCTAAAAGAGGATGATTACCTTAAATATTTGCAAGAAATATATGTGGAAGCAAGGAAAAAAAATGGTGGCAGCTTGTTCTCAAGCAGACAAGGCAAGGAAGAAGAGAAAAGAGAGAGGAAAAATATAGGGTTTATAAATGTGAAAGAGGGAAGGAATGAGATGTTTACATAGAGATAAAAGTGTGTTAAATAATTTTTTTTAAAAAAATAAAACAGCAGCTGTACAAGGGGGGGGGGGGGGGGGGGGGGGGGGGGGGGCTGGCGTGATCCTTGGGGGGTGTAGGAGTGTGTGTGTGGTTTGATTTCCAATTTGTATTTTTGAAAATGTAACTAGTTGCTTCCATTTCTAACTAAAATAGACTTTAAAATATCAAATAAATAATTAAAAATAATGAAAAGTGGCTAATTTATGGGGAATGGTCAGCTGCCATTTTTGGGGAAAAGGAGTGTAAGAAAAAGCAAAAGAAGACATAATAATGTGAAGTAATGATAATAGATGTGTATTTAAGGTATGGGTTGATAAAGTGGCTTTTTGACAAAAAAATATATAAAATAAATTAAGAAAAATATTTTTATTTAAGTGGCAGAATTTTTATGATTTAAATAAAATAATCAATTAAATTATTTTTAGAAATTTAACAATTAAGTTACCGGTAAGAGTAAAATAAGCTTATATGAGCTATAACTGATAGTTTTAAAATCCGAAAAATTATAAACTTAATATTTTTGAAATCCTTATAAAAATATGAGTCTAAAAATATTAAAGATATATTTTTCATTTTTCGAGCCCCGGAACACGCTTTCCAAAGAAGTATCCAAACGGGTTCGAAATAAGCCAAAAATAAACCAATCTGATATTTTTAATAAATCAAATATTATTACGGACTATTCTAAATACTTTAATTATTTTTCAACTCCTCAATTTACGAACTCGGGTTTGTAGGATTTAAACTGTAGGGTTTTTCTCAAGATCCGTTGACTTAAGGTCTCCGGTAGACTTTCAGGCTTAAGGTTAAGCTTAGAAAACAGGGGTTTACAATAGAAGCATTGATGTGTACTCAAAGTTGGCTGTTAAATTCTGGAATTGGTATGAGATTGTTTAATTTATTGTTGAAAGTTCTTTTTACCATGCATTTTTCTAATATATGTCTTTTAATTTTGTAGGTTTAGAGATGCTTGAATTTGAAGAACTGAAGAAGAGGGTGAAGAAGTGGAATACAACAATGAAGATGACAAGTGAAGATAATGATTAATGATGATTTCATAATTATGCTATTAATTTATTTTGGTTGATCTGGTGATGTTGATGCATTGTTTATTTTGGTTGGTATGGTAGACTGAGCTTGAAGTTTATGTTTATTATCGGATGATTCATTTGATGATGTTTTGTATTTGTTTTTGTTGTTAATGTATTTTGAAGACAAGTAGAAAATTAGAAATGAGTGTGTTGGGAGGTTGGTTTTTTTTGAGTTATTGTTGGAGAGTGAATTAAGTGTTGGTAAGTTGTTAATGTGTTTTGAAAACATGTTTTTCTATTATTGAGTCTTCACAAGGCACGGTTCCTACATATGTATTATGTATATTTATGTAAGTGAAGTAATGTCTATTCATCTACATTTGAAAATCTTCTTATGATAGTTTTAAACATTTATATTTGTTAATAAAGTTGTGGCATATCTTGTAAAATTCATTCAAGCATAGTTGTAACTAACTATTATGCTCCTATAGGATAAAATTATCGTTAAATTTTGTAATTTAACTAAGTGTTGAGAAGAGGAAAAAAAAAATAAGCGGGTCGCGGGGCGGGGTGGGGTGGGTCAGGGTCAAAACCTTATAGGGGCGGGTTTGGGTATTGAATAAAAAACCCTGTAGGGTCGCGGGGTAGGTTTGGAAACCCTATTGGGGAAGCGAGGCGGGTTCGGGTCTTATATGACCCATCCCAAACCCGCCCCGGTTGCATCCCTACTTACAACCTCCTACTTTGATACCATGTTAAAGTTAACATCACAGTCATCTAATTTAAAAACTTAAGATTGTAAATATGATGTAAACTATTATATTTATTTTATAACAATAGTTATTCACAAGAAAAATTCATTCAGTTAAATATAATTTCATAATAAAAAATTTTAAAGTTATTAGTTATTGTGAAAAAAAAATAAAAAAATAAAGGGAGGGAAGAAAAAGTAGTCAGTGTAATAACTACATGTTGAAAAGGTAAAAAAATGTACAATCATAACATTTGAACCTATGATCTCTTAAATGTAAAAGTAAATATAAAACCACTATATTATACTTATTTTTATCACATTATTTTTTTAAAATATATATACAATGTAAATTAAAAAAATCAAAAATTAATTTTTTCTGAGTCTGGGGATGTGCCCCTTTGACTTGCCCAAACCTATCTCCGCATGTATAACATATATATGAGATGAACCTTGTAGATATCTAGTGCATATGTTGTTTGGATTGTCTTATTTTCATTTGTATCTGACGTCTATCTTATTTATATCTAATTTGTATCTGGTCTGTTTGATCTATTTATGAGTAAAAATATTTGTTTTTCATTTGTATCTATTTCTTGACAAACAATTTGTTTGAAAGTGACAAAAATAAGATGCCAAAATTAATAGAATAAAACAAACCAAACAAACCAATATTGCAATTGCACTATGTGCACATATACGTATCTATATATAAATATTACAATTAATAATCTTTCATTTCTTGGATGCATGTATATAAGATGAACGCTATAATATTGCAATTGCACCGGGTGCATTGATAAATTTCTCTAATTAAGAGGTATATGTATATGTAGTCATTGGCATCGAGTTAAACCGGCCCGGAGCCATCAAGTTACAGTTCAGGCCATGATTGAATTGGAACCGGCTCATGACCATAAAGGGCTGGTTGAGTCGGTTCTAATCCATGGTTTAGGGTCGGTTCATGGCCCTTGACCCGAGAATGATTTTTTTAATATTTCGTAAATTTTTAATTAAATTGATAAAAAAAACACATATTTAGATAATCATATAATAGACATATAGAGAACTTTAAATTACAAACTTGTGCAAAACAGGAAAATTTTATTAAAAAAAGCACACTTGAATAAGAAAGTTACTCTAAATTGCACACACTTAGGCTAAAAAACTGTACTTGAGCAAATGAAGGAAAAAAAAAAGGTAATTTCATAATAAATACTATCTATTCATATTAAAATGAGTTTAAATATTTATTCCTTATTTATTTCTTGTACTTTTAAAATTTTTTGTTTTTTATCTTGACTAGCCCTACTCGTCGGGTTAACAAGTCAAGGCCTTGAACTGGTCTTGACTCACCAAGCTAACGGGTTAGCTGGCAGGTCATAACCCATACAACAAGGTCAAGTTGCGGGCCATGATCCGTCAGTGACGATTCGTGCTAGGTCGAACAATCGATCTGGTCTGTGCCTATGTCTATGTATATGTGTAGGAAAGATAGATCTGGTAAGTAATTGAGTTCAAAATTGACATTTACAATTACATCTAGTTTGTATAGTTCCTGCTTTTCTAAGAAGGAAATAACAAAGGGAAAGAGAGAGAGTGATACTAGTGAAGTGTGGGGAAATTATTGGCTTAAGTCACCATTTCGTAACGTAAAATTATGGTAGTCATATTTTGGTAAGTTTGTCATATTATAGTAAGTTTATTGTTGAATTATAGTGGACTTATCATGGTAAGTTTATCAACTAATAGTAGATATGTTTTAAGTGGGACTTAAGTCAATAAGGATGTAACATGTGACACCATAATATCCTTGGTTGATAACATTAACGTATGCAGTGTTGCCTTGTGGATGTTGATAATCAGACCTGGAAGGCTATCGCTCATCGTCAAAATTTGCCTACTCACACATAGCTTCATCACATTCGTTCCCTTTAACTGCAATCAAATAATAAACTCCATAACAACAACACAACAATAACTTCTTGATTCTTATAATGAATTCACAGCGATGGATATTCGATGCAGCTGAATTTGCATAAAAGAAACAATAAATATCATGATCTGTTCATTTTATGAATACTTGGATTATGATCTTTACAACGTCTGTTGATTTTAAAAATACCCAAACAATATAAATATTCAAAATTCTAAATTTGCAAAGGAAATTAGAAATCTTGAGAAAAAGAGCAACAAGGTGGCTCAGAATATAATATTGATCCATAACTAAAAACATACTAAAGAATACTAAAGAACTAAAAGAGGAAGAATTGAGTATTTGACCTAAAATGCATAAATAATTAATTTTTATGGAAAGAATCAAATTTAACTTTAATTGCAATGGATAATACGATAGCAGATTATAATATGAAATATAAAAGAGATAGGGATAGAAAAATTGAATCCATATTTAATGTTGAATTCAGCCTGATCTCAACTCTCTACGATCCACCAATGGTTTTAATCGAGGACTTGAAAACAACTTTATTGATCGCTAATAAATACATGCTCAAGCTGAGAAATACACAAGTCACAACACTTTAAGAAACAAAATATTTCCTTTACTCTCTAGATGCTCTTTTATAGATTATAAGTTCAAGAACAAAGCACTAGAATGATATTTTCTCTCTTACTTAGAAATTTACAAATAATGAATAAGAAGGTAGAATTTAAAAGAGAAAACTTGATTTATTTGCTTGCAAATTAAAGCTCCCAAAAGTTTTCAAAAAGCTCTCTAAACTTCCAAGGCAAAGAGTATTTATAGTCTTCAAAATCACGTATTAAATAATTTATTTTAACAATCTCCCCCATTTTGATGAGGGAAAACAATTATGTAATAGCTTTTTGATACTTCACTCTCCCCTAATAAAAAGCTCTCCCATATTTTTGCAATCACAGCAACAGATTAACAAGCTTAGGATCAATCTACTAAGCATATAGTTTTCTACATTTTAATCATCAATTATTTGCATATTTAACTCCATTACTCCTCCCATATTATAGTAGTATTTCTCCCCTTTTGACCTCATAAAAAATATTTAGATAAGATAGCAAGCAAAAAGAAGAAGGAAAAATAGTCATTGTAAACAACCATGTGAGACATTTTAAGACAGATTAGTGCGAAAAGTCATAGAAATATCCAAAACATAGAAGTCTATACATAACATAAACATAAATAGAACGAAAGATCAAAGAGGAGGAGGTGGACAAGGATGAATATGATAGAAATGATCCATGAAGCCTCTAATATTAGAACTGAAAGTTTGGAAATCTGAGTGAAGATCAGAGATCTGGGTTTCTATAGGATTAAATTTGTATCAACACTTAAGCCACGAAGCAAAGCACTTCTACCAACTAAAGACTCTAAGGGCTTCTTCCTTACCCAATGATCATTTTGTCTCTTCCAAGTGCCTAAGCTAATTGTATTGAAGGAAAAAGTGGGGACCTGAAAAGCTTGAGTCTCGATGCAAAACTCAAAGCTTTTGCTTCTTAACAACTAGGTAATCAACCCGCTGATAGCTTAAGCAGGCTTATTGGTCACATTCTTGAAAGTCTTAAACATCATATCAACGAAGTAAATATGATCTCCTCTTAAAATAGGGACCATTAGTCACAAGTTCTACTAGGTTTAGAGTTGTGCAAACGAGTTAAGCAAGCTAACCCACCTCCCCACTTTGGCCTAAGGGTTATGCGAGCTGACTCGCTTGGCTTGCATTATAAAGCAACCTCGAACCCATGCAAGTTAGTGAGTTATGTGGGCCCACCCACCAACTTGCTTATTTTTTTCTTTCTTTTTTTTTCTTTTTTTTTTTTTACATTTTTGACATTGCAATATAATTACACTAAATATAAATGTTATTTTTAATCAAAATTGAAAAAATATCTATATTTAAGATAAAAAATCGATAAATATTATAACATAAACATAAGATTATGATAAAAACTTATTATTTAACATTAACGTTTTATTTTGTTATTCTTTTAATATGGTTAGATTTTTTAAAAAACACATTTACACATAATTGCTTACCATTATTAGATTTTTTTAACTTTCATGAGTTTGTTTTTATTTTTATATATAAAAAAATACTTATACAGATTATACGGGATTAGCTAAAAGGCTAGTATAGTAAAGCGGGTTGACAATTTTAGCCTAACATGCATTTTTTCGCGGGTTCAATGGGTTAGCCCACGTGACCTGCTCCATATGCATAGCTCTAGCTGGGTTACTATGGTCTGTTGTCCCTTACATCTTCGTGCCAATTTGCACCAGTGTCAGACACAATAAAGAGCTCTTCATAATACTGAGCCCCATCAAATGTACTGGGCATCCTAAACCAAATATCATCCACTCCGATGAGGCTACAAATATCATAATGTGATATCTCAAGTCTTCTACCATATAGATATAAATACAGCATAGGGCGCACAAAACTTGAGCTATTAAACCCAGACTCCATCCCAATGCCCAAACTTCCATCATCTTCCAGATAATTAGTCAAATTGCAGTAAAATAATCTAACAGCTTCCTCATTAACTTCAATAGGAAATCGCATTGTATCCAAGATATTATTCAAAACAGCTCCAGTCATTTGAGGAATTCTAAAATACTATAATACATCTGTATTTTAACCTATACCCACATCAATAGGAAGATCTTTGAATAAGGCATACCTGTCTGAATGTTTCTAGAAGGGAACAAAAACCCGTCAAATGCTGGTGGAGTAGGTGTTGCACATCCCTTAGTTGTTCTTAAAGGCATAATGAACAATACAAAAGATAAAGAGAGAGGCAAAGGAGAGAGATAGAGAGAAAGAAGATGTGAGAGATGGTGGGGTGGAGGTGGGTAGAGAGGAGGCATAAGGTAGAAAGAAAACGAGAGGAAGAAGGAGAGATGGAGAGAGGATTCCGTGGGGTTTTAGAGAGAGTGTGTGCGACAAAGAGAGAGAGAGAGAAAAGAAGGAAAGAAGCGAGAGAAAATGACAAAGGAGAGAGATAAGAACGTACATATATGCATGGTAAAAATGAGTACTAGTGAGCTGGTATTAATAAAAATTTGAAACAAAAGAGGCCTAGATTCTATCGAGAATGAAATCGAGCACTCATGGACCCATCGAGCACATACTAACAAGATGGTCCTTGGTCTACTAGCTCGCCGATGCATGTTTTTGACAAAACAAAAACAATTAACCCTCAAGTCAAGCCCTGACATGCACACTGACGAGCCAGTAAAGGGGAGACCGGCGAGCTGGTGTATAGCAAATACGCAGCGGACATAAAACATATTATTCCAAAAAGCAGATTATATATATATATATATATGCATGTATTATATTTCAACAGCTTTTTAGTTCTAGATTAACTTGGATCCATGATACTTAGTGCTCATCTTTTTTTATCATACCTAATTCTCTTCATAAAGTGCAAAAATGATCCTCACTTAAGGGTTTTGTAAAATATCAGCAATCCGATTGTTTGTATCAACAAATTCCAAGCTGACATCTCTATTTAGAGCATAAACTCTAATGAAATGATGTCTAATTTCGATATGCTTGGTCCTTGAATGTTGTATTGGATTTTTAGTTAAATTTATGGTACTTGTATCATCATAGCAAATTGGAACATTTTCATATTTTAAACTATAATTAAGCAAAGTTTGTTTCATTTATAAAACTTAGGCACAACAGCTACCGACAGCTATATACTTAGCTTCAAGTTGAGAGTGTAACCAAATTTTGCTTCTTTGAGTACTAAGATATCAGGGAATTTCCAAGAAAGTGGTATGTGCTGCTTGTGCTTTTTCAATCAACTTTGCACCCAACAAAGTCAGCATCGGAGTATTCAACTAAATCAAAAGAAGTAAACTTTGGATACCGCAAGTCAATTTCAAAAGTACCTACAAGATACTTAAATATGCATTTTATTGCAGTCAAATATGATTCTTTTGGGAAAATCATATATGTACACATATCGAGAACAAGATATCAGGTTTAGAAGCTGTCAAATATAATAAATTACCTATCATGCCTCTATAAAGCTCTTCATACATATTTTTCCTATTTTCATCTTTATCAAGTTTTACATTTGTGCTCATAGGTGTAGATCTTGCTTTACAGGTATCCATTTTAAACCTTTTCAAGAGTTCTTTAGTATATTTATATTGATTGATGAAGGTTCCATTTTTAGATTGCTTTATTTGAAGACCTAGAAAATAATTGAGTTCTCTCATCATGCACGTTTCAAACTCATTCTTTATGGATTCGATAAATTCATTTATAAGACTCATATTAGTACCTCCAAACACAGTGTCATCCACATAGATTTGCACAATCAATGTATCTGACTTGTGATTTTTGATAAAAAAGGTTGTGTCAATTTTTTCTCTAGAAAATCCTTTGTTTAAAAGGAAGCTACTATGTCTTTTATACCAAGCTCTAGGAGCCTACTTGATATCATAAAGAGCTTTGTTTAATTTGAAGACATGATCAAGGAATTCATTATATTTAAAACCCGGTGATTGCTCTATATACACTTCTTCTTTTATAAAACCATTTAAAAAAGTGCTTTTGACATCCATTTGAAAAAGAGTAATATTTTTTAAAGCAATAAATGCCAAAAGCATTCTAATTGCTTCTAATTTAGCAACCGGGGTAAAGGTCTCATCAAAATCTATGCCTTCTTTTTTATCATATCCTTTAATAATTAATCTAGCCTTATTTCTTGTTATTATTCTAGATTCATCAAGCTTATTTCTATAAACCCATTTGGTTCCAATAACTGGTCTATTATCAAGTTTAGGAACTAATTTTCAAACATCATTTCTTGTGAACTGGTTTAATTCTTCTTGCATAGCTTGTATCCAAAACTCATCTTTTAAAGCTTTTTCAAAATTTTTAGGTTTGGTTTGAGATAGAAAAAATAGATTACTCATTTCCTTAAAGATGATCTTGTTTGTACCTTATTATAAGATTCACCTATTATTAGGTCTTTTGGATGTGATTTTGTATATTCCATTCTTTAGGAAGATCATTGTTAACATATTCATGCACAGCATCCATAATATGCTCATTTTCAGAGAAAATTTATTCAAATCAACATAACCATCATCAACATCATCATTTGAACATAAATAAATAAAGAATCATCAAAAGCAACATGAATGGATTTTTTCTACAATTAAGGTTCTCTTATTAAACTCTCTATGTGCTTTACTAGAAGAAGAGTAACCTAGAAAATTGCCTTTATTACTTTTAGCATCAAACTTAGCTAATTGACCTTTTTCATTGTTGAAGATGTAACAATTAGTGCCAAATGGATGAAAATAAGATATGTTAGGGCTTTTTCCTTTCCAAAGCTCATAGGGGGCTTTCTTGAGAATTGGTCTTATAAAAACTCTACTTGATATATAACAAGCAATATTTACAGCTTCAACCAAAAAATATTTTAGTAAGTTGTTTTCATACAATATGATTCTAGCCATTTCAGTTAAAGTTTTATTTTTTCTCTCGGCTACACCATTTTTTTGTGGAGTTCTAGGTGTTGAAAAAGTGTGTTCAATGCTATATTTACTGCAAAAATCATCCATTTCATAGTTTTCAAACTCTCTTCCATAATCACTTCGAATAGATATAATGTTAAGACCTTTTTCATTTTGGACTTTCTTGCAATATCCAAAAAAGACATGATTTGTTTCATCTTTAGATGCAAAGAAGAAAGTCCATGTATATCTAGTGAAATCACCAATAATAACCAAGATATATTTTTTGCCTCCTAAACTTAGAGTTGAGTAGGACCAAATAAATTCATATACAATAGTTCTAATGGCCTGGAGGTAGAAATAACATCCTTAGACTTAAAAGAAATCTTAGTTTGCTTTCCTTGTTAATTTGCTTGATAAATCTTGTCCTTTTGAAAATTTATTTTTTGTAAACCTTTAACAAGATTCTTTTTAACAAGTTCTGAAATTACATCCATGCTAGCATATCCCAATTTTCTATGCCACAGCCAACTATTATCATTTTAAGAGTATAGACATGTTTCATTTGATTATTTGAAATCATAAATTAATTTTGTAAATATTTCTTCGTCTATACCCTTCAAATATTTATTGGCAAGAAATGTTACTTTAAAACTATTATTACATAATTGACTTATATTAAGCGGATTATTTTTAAACTATCAACTAACATCACATTTTTTATAATTAAATCTTTGTTTATAAGAATGTTACCTTCACTAAGAATGGTTGATTTTCGATTTTCTCCTAAGGTAATATTCCCTTAGTCTTTCAAGTCTAATGATGTGAACTTGGATGCGTCTCCAATCTTGCATCTAGATCAGACGAGAATTCTCTATAATTGCGTGCAATATGACCAGATTTCCCACAGTAGTTGTATGCCTTATGGGTGGCTTTTACAAAATGAGTTTTGTGAGACTTGCAGCTACTTTCTTTATTATAACCAATTTTATATTTATTTAAATCACACCTTTGATTTCCAAAAAGTGTGCTTAAATTCTTTTTTTTCATTTGTGAATTTGGCTTTAGTAGCTCTTGAATCATCTAAGCTAGCTTTTAATGAAATGTTTTCATTTTTTAGATCCTTTAGCTCCTTCAAAATTTTATTACTACTACCAGTACTTTCAACATTATTATTTATAGTTTTAATTTTAAGATCAAGCAAGTAATTTTCAATTGTTAATTTTTCATTGATCTTGCTTAACTCATCATTTTTGTTTTTCAAATTCTTACATTTATTAATCCTCTTTTCATTTTCCAATTTTAGGATATTTATTTCTTCGCACAGCTTTTCATTTTCTAATTTAATCTCTTCATGCTCAATTCTAAAATTATCCAATTCTTCTCCTACATTTATCATTGATGTTTTAAGCATGCTATTCTTTTTCTCAACTTTTAGTAATTTATTGCATACTTCCTCATCCATTGCACACATTTCATCATAGGAAGGAGAAGATGGAGAGCTTACTTCTTTATCTAGTGCCATGAAATACACATTCTCATCTAAGTCACTTGAGTCATCATAACCCCATGTGGCGATGAGAGCTTCTTTTCTTGATCCTTTGGAAGCCTTTGGAGTAGTTGACAGTACTGTTGGATGCGTCCAGGTTTGTGGCATTTAAACAAGTTATCACATCCTTCTTTTTGTACCTTGATGAGTTGCTATCATTATCCACTCTCTTTGTTTTGTTGTTAGACTTCATGAACTTCTTGAATCTTTTGGCCATCAAAACAAATTAGTCATTATTATTATCATCATCTTCCTCTTCACTTGAGTCATGATTAGTGGCCTTCAAAGCAATGGCCTTCCTATTTGATTTTTCTCCTTGCTTCTTAATAAGCTCATCCGTTTGGAGTGTTCCAAAGAGTTCTTCTTTGCTCATAGTACTTGAATCCTGTACTTCTTCTATGGCAATCCTTTTTTCTTTTCAATCCTTAGATGGTAACCTGAGAAGTTTATAATTTATTTCCAAGTTAGTAAAGTTCTTCCCAAGTACACTCAAAGGATTTATGATGTTAATGAATCTATTAGACATCTCATCTATAGATTTATTTAGAAGTATTTTAAAGTTTTCTAACGGTCCACGCAAAGACTTATTTTTGTATCTCTAACTCTAGAAGTTCCTTCATAAGTCTTTTCTAATTTATCTCATCTTTCTTTAGCAGAGTTACATGTATAAATTTTATTAAAATCACTTTCATTCAGACCACAATGCAATATGTTCATAGTGATTTCATTCAAATCTAATCTTTTGCAATCATTTTTGTTGTAATCTCTTTCTTCTTTTCCTTCTATAGTTAAAGATCCATTTTCTATGACATTCCATGTTAATCTATATTGAGCTTGTAGAAAAATTTTCAATATGCTCTTCCAATATGGACAGTTATCCCGACTTAGAAGCAGTGATCCTCTAATAGCTTGCCCCTCTAAAAACCATAGTGTATTTAATGACATGGTCTTTACTCTATATGAGATTAAGTATAGAAAAATAGAAACAATGCTCTGATACCAAATGAAAACGCACTAAAGAATACTTGATCGGCGGGTGAATTGAGTATTTGACCTAAAATGCACAAACATTTAATTTTTATATAAAGAATCAAATTAACTTTAATTACAATGGATAATAATAAAATGCACAAACAATTAATTTTTATGTAAAGAATCAAATTAACTTTAATTATAATGGATAATACAACAACAGATTATAATATGAAATATAAAAGAGATAGAGAAAGAAAATTTGAGTCTAAATTTAATGTGGAGTCTGGCTCGCTTTCAACTTTCCACGATCCACCAATGCCTCCAATTGAAGACTTCATAACCACTTTATTGATCACCAACAAACACATGCTCAAGCTGAGCAACACACAAGTCACAACACTCTAAGAAATAAAATATCTTCTTTACTCTCTAGATGCTCTTTTATAGATTACAAGTACAAGAACAGAGTACTAGAATGATATTCTCTCTCTTAGAAATTTATAAATAATGAACAAGAGAACAAAATTTAAGAGAGAAAACTTGATTTGTTTTGTTTGCAAATGAAAGCTCTTAAAAGTTTTCAAAAAGTTATCCGAATCTCCAAGGCAAAGAGTATTTATAGTGTTCAAAATCTTAAATGTCTATTGGAGATAGCATTTGATAGACGGCGACAATTAATCCATGCAACGATGGAATTAATTGGCCACCAACTCTCCTGTCATGTCCCTACCGGCTCACAAGTCCATGAGTCTTATGTGTCGTGCCTTAAATTTTCTTCTCCGTGCCTTTGTTGTATCTTGGTTTTAGGACTCGACTATGTGCTTTAATTCACTGGATCGGCTTGCCGGTGCTTTACCTGCAAACATAAACACAACATACACACACACACAGATCTCCATATATATATCTATATATTCTTATAACAAATCTTTAATCTTTTCAAGGGGAAGTGTGTTTATAAAATCTTTTCACGACTTTTGCTCTCATTAAAAGCACGTAGTAAATAATTTATTTTAATAATAACTAATGTCCTTTGCCTTAACGCATGTAAAATATGTAAAAATCCAAAATTTAAAAAAAAAAAGGGAAAGAAATTTCCTAAAACACCTATAGACATAAAGTAATTAAAAGTACAAAATAAATGTCTTAGGCAATACATAAAACGGACCCTCGTACAAAAAGTTATAATATTACTAACTATTTCCTAAAATAGCAAATGTGGTTTTAAATGCTTGAACGATTGAATTCTCCATCGAAATATGGTCCTTGAACACAAAAATTGAAAACCATTGGAAATTACAAAACTACCACTGACATTGTTTTCATTAGGGGTGTGCAAAAAAACCGAATGTTTAGGATAACCGAATCAAAACTGGGAAACTAATCCAAAAAAAGGTTAACCGATCTATTAGTTTCAGTTTAGGATTAGTACTTTTAATTTTTTCGATTTTCTGTTTCGGTTCGGTTTTTAGATTCTAGAAACCAATAGATTCGGTTAACCGATCCATAATTATAAATATATATAAATTTGCATTGTATCCATATAATTATTTTTTTAGTGTTATCAATATGAATTATGTTAAAATGAATAATTTAGATAAGAAGAAACAAATGCATATATGTTTAAAAATTAGAATGGTAGTGTTTGATTGAGATTTTGTATTGAGCTCAATTGATCAAGATTGATAAGAACACATGAGTAAAAGGTTATTATGATGATTATCTTGATGGCACACCGATATAAATTAATGACTATTTTATGTCTTACATTCTTAATTTATAGTTTTTAATATAATTATACAAAAAAATACACTAATTTTTTTTACGAACATATTAAAAAATATGGTTAACTGCAAAATTTGCATAACCATTATGTTAGACGATTAAAAACCGAACACCAAAAAAATTAACAAAAAAAAAACGGTTAACCATTAAGGCGGTTAATCGTTCATAATAGATCGATTTAGGATCAGGATATTGAAAATCCGATTATTACGGTTAGAATAAAAAAATAGTGTCACGGATCAGTTAACCAAATCGTGAACACCCCTAGTTTTCATCTCATCATCGTCCCTTTTGTTCCATTTTTTCTATATAGGCATGCACCAATTCTTTTATCTCATCATCAATATGGGGTCTATTTGGATTGCCAGATTTTTATCTGTATCGTATCTATATTATATCTACATATGTAACTTATTTGTATCATATCGATATTACATCTATTTGATCTTTTTATGGGTAAAATTATCGATTTTTCATCAATATCTGTTTCTTAACAAATATCTGTTTGAAATCGATAAAAATAGAATGTCAATATGGCCAGAAAATGATGAAAGAAATAGTCCTAATAATAATAGACTCTGAGCAACCCATAAAAAAAATAAAGAAAGAAAACTCCATGTCGTTATTACTATCTTACACATGGCGGTTGTACTACCATATTATTCTTTGGTGTAGTACTGTATCACTATGTTTAGTGTAGGTTAGTTTAGTTTTGACAATTAGAAATGAAGACAGACCTGTCGGATGTGTTTTGTCTGCGTGTTTATTTTATACATATATGAACATATATGGTTAAGCCCTTTACTGTGTCACCTTATCGTCTACTAATAAATTAAGCAACCCGACATATAGTACTTACTGGAGGATACCAGCCTCCAGTCAAAAGCAACTTTCAAATTCAGTCGCAGCACCTCCACGCCGTCTTGATTGGATGGTAAAATTGTGGTATCGGTATGGACGGCCTCCTTTCACACGAGAAGCTTCTTGCCAGTGCAATTTTAAGAACTCTATAATTTATTTTCATTTATATATTGGACCAATTAAACATCTTTCCGCCCTTTTTTTAACCATTTTTTCAGGACCATCTCGCCACTGTTTTCAGCAAATCATATATTTACCAAATTAAATTATCAAAAAAGACAAAGATAATGATGGATACACACACACACTCCTTTTATAAAACTGAATATATCTGATAACACATTAAATTTTTTATAAAGTTTTCAACTGAGAAAAGTTAATATCTATTTGTGAGGTTATATGTTAATTATTGTGTATTATGGATCATTATATTAAGTCAAGTCCTATTTAAGTTATCTAATAAAGTTATGGGTTTTAATGCATCTAAATAAATTATGGGTTATGTATATAGTGACCAAAGTATTATTTTTAATGTTATGATGGGCCAAATTAACAATAATAGTTGGATCACACACACAGACACACATATATATATATATATAAGGGTCATGTCCCCCAAGAAAGCAATAAGGGTTTTATTTTATTATATTTTTCAGACATCCCATCATCAAGGCTTCTCTTGGATGGCTAAAAGCAAGTCATCATATAAAGTTCCAATCATATCATTCGAATGGATTTAGATATGCTTCTATATCAAATTTACTCTCAATAATCTAATATAATTAACCTATGTTTATATTTTAAATTTATTCTAAAATCTAACAAGTGTACCAGAGTTCTATCATAATTTGAATATTAAAATATGATTTTCGATTTTCAACGATTTTGCCGCTGTATGTTTGCCTTGAATTATCGTTCGGTTGTTTATATATAAGGATTTAGTCGATGGAGATGTAAATTTCGGTCCCATGTTGACTGTCTTCTGGCCGAATTTCTTATATTATATTATTATATATTGTCATGTATCATGTTATATATATATAAGTTATGCTTCTCATTTTCATGTGCTAGGCCATGTTTTATCGGTTTGGGCATATCAGATTCCTTGGTCAATTTTTTGTTTTCACGATGGTTTATGTTGATTGTTTCCATGGATTCATCCGAAAATAGGAATATTTTAATTTTTCCTATAATATGAATTCCTGTAATGTGTATATTAATACAATGGTTTGAATTTTAATTTTTCATGTTTGATTTTAGTTAATTAATTTCTTTGGTCAAAATTTTATGTATGGTTTCTTTTTTTTTTTTTAGTTAAGAATTTTATGTTGGATAAGGATTCTGCTTGGATTAATTTGATGTGGTCCAACAATTAACCCGTTGATATTGATCATTGACAATTAAATTTCGAGCAATTTAAATTCAAATTTTGGAAATTATTTTTTTATGTCTAATATTCTAAAATAAATGATTAAAATAATATATTACCAAAGTAGCATCTTTTGTAGATGTAATTTATCTTTGGGGTATGAAAATGGTTGTGTTTATATGAGTCATGTAGGTATTAGTTGGCTTAAAGAAAGGTTAATATTTGGCTGATTTACATACGTACCTGTGGTGATAAATATATGACAATTATCAGGTTTTCTATGTGGATAATGAATCGGTCAAAAGAAAGGCTTGTTATGTGACTAGAGTTTATTGCCAATATTTGATCGCTATACCAAATGTACCACTTACAAGTTGATACTTCTATCAAAAAATATCTCAATTAGTATAAATTCAATTTCTATGCTTAATGGCACTAACTTTAATGCATGGCATGAGAATATACTGATAGTTCTCAATGTCATGGAACTAGACCTTGCATTAAAGGTTGATTGACCTCTTGCTATTATGGACAAGAGTACCTTTGATGAAAAGAGGGAACAATTGAATCACATGAGTCTTATGATCATGAAGCATGCTATTCCTTCTCATTCTAAGGGCATTATGTTTGATGCAATTGATATGGCTAAGGGTTTCCTTGAGGATCTCAAGAAGCAGTTGGCTAAAAATGGAAAGGCCAAAACTAGCACACCTTTAACAAACCTTATCTCAATGAGATAAAGGGAAACGAAACATAAGGGAGTGCATTATGGAAATTTCTCAACTTGCTTCAAAATTGTAGGCACTCAAATTGGAACTATCTGAGAAATTATTAGTGCATTTGGTTTTGATATCTCTTCAAGCACAGTTTAGTTAGTTTAAAGTAAGCTGTAATTGTCAAAAGGACTCTTGGTCTCGTAATGACCTCATTTCACACTATGTGCAGGAAGAGGAAAGGTCGAAACATGAGAAAGCTGAAAGTGCTCACTTAACCAATACCTCTAAGGAAAAAAGGATCAAGGAAAGAAAGAAAAGTAAGGAAGCTATGGGATCAGCAGCTCAAAAGAAACAACACAAAGAACAACAAAAGGAATGAACTAATGATGCTTGTTTCTTCTGTAGAGCTAAGGGTCATAAGAAAAAGGAGAGTACCAATTATTACGCATGGTATGTAAAGAAAGGTATGCTTCTTAATTTTGTTTGTTATTGAGGTAATTTAACTTTAGTACCTAGATACACATAGGAGATAGATTCTGCTACAGTGGCTCATATCAATATGTCTATGTAGGGTTGCCTGAGTTATCGAAAGCCTAATGATGGTGAAAGATACACCTACACTAGTGATGGCAAATCAACGTATGTTAAGACAATAGGAAAATTTATATTATTGCAAAGAAATGGATTTTATTTAGATTTGAATGGGATTTTTGTTATACCATCATTTAGACGAAATTTGGTTTCTATTTCTATTTTAGACAAAATTGGATATTGTTGTTCATTTGGTAATAACAATTTTAGTGTCTTTTATGATTCAAAATTGGTTGGTACCAATTCTTTATCATATTATGATAATGTATATTTTCTTGACACAATTGCCTCTTTTAATGAATCCTTGCATGTTAATATACAAAGTCTAAAGCAAAAATTAACCAATGAGAATTTTTGGCTTCATTGTGGCACAAGAGATTAGGTCATATCTCCAAAAAGAGAATGGAAAGACTTGTGTCTAATGGTATACTCGATCCCCTTGACTTTACTAATTTTGATATGTGCGTTTATTGTATATGCAAATAGTCAAATTAGAACTTAACCTTGTCGCTCTTGTTTCTTCCCTCGTAGGCAGGAAGCACCCTAGTTGCGTGTGTTGTGTGATTCTACTGTGGACATCTGTGGACCATTCCTTATAGCTTGTTGGAAGGGTCAATAGTCCTTTATAATGTTCATAGACAATTTTTCAAGATATGGCTACCTATATCTCGTTCATGAGAAACCACAGTCATTGGACGTGTTCAAAAGCTATAAGGATGAAATTGAAAACCAACTTGGCAAAATGTTAAAAGGATTTTATCTAATTTGGGTGGTGAATACTATGGTAGATATGATGGACCGAGTGAACAATGCTAAATTCCTAAAGAAATGCGGTATCGACTCACAGTATACCATGTCAGGTTCACCTAGCATGAATGGTGTTGTTAAAAGATGAAATAAAATGCTTAAAGACATGGTAAGGAGCATGATTAATCATTTGACCTTGCTAAAATCACTCTGGGGAGAAGGTTTAAAGATCGCAACATACTTACTCAATAGAGTTCAACTAAAGCAACTAATAAGACCCTTTATGAGCTTTGAACTGGTAAGAAGCCTAGTTTGAAGCGCTTACATATTTGGGGATATCCAACTAAGGCAAGGCTTTATAGGCCTAATGAAAAGAAACTAGATTGAAGGACTATTACTTGATTTTTTATTGGATATTTTGAAAAGTCTAGGGGTTACAGGTTTTATGATCCCACAACTATGTCTATTTTCAAGCCAATAAATGCTCAATTATTTGAGGATGTTGAGCTTACCGAGGGAGAACAAGTTAAGAAGTTTGTCTTTGAAGAGGAATATGTTGATATTCCTCCAATTGTCACTAACAATGATCATGGTCAGGCTACTATATTGACATTGTTTAAGAAGCAACTCCAGATCTAGACATTGTTATTGTAAACCCCTGTTTTCTAAGCCCTAAACCTTAAGCCGGAAAGTCTACCGGAGACCTTAGTCAACGGATCTTGAGTAAAACCCTACAGTTTAGATCCTGAAAACCCGAGTTCGCAAATCGAGGAGTCGAAAAATAATTAAAGTGTTTAGATAGTCCGTAATAATATTTGAATTATTAAAAAGATCAGATCGGTTCAATTTCGGCTTATTTCGAACCCGTTTGGATACTGCTTTGGAAAGCGTGTCCCGGGGCTCGGAAAATTAAAAATATATCTTTAATATTTTTAGACTCGTATTTTTATAAGGATTTCAAAAATATCAAGTTTAGAATTTTTCGGATTCTAAAAATATCAGTTATAGCTCATATAAGCTTATTTTACTCTTACCGGTAACTAAATTGTTAAATTTCTAAAAATAATTTAATTGATTATTTTATTTAAATCATAAAAATTCTGCCACTTAAATAAAATATTTTTCTTAATTTATTTTATATTTTCTTATTCAAAAAGCCACTTTATCAACCCATATCAAGTACACATACATTATCATTACTACACATTATTATGTCTTCTTTTGCTTTTTCTTACACTTCCATTTCCCAAAATTGCAGCTGCCCATTCCCCATAAAATTAGCCACTTTTCATTATTTTTAATTATTTATTTGATATTTTAAAGTCTATTTTAGTTAGAAATGGATGCAACTTGTTACACTTTCAAAAATACAAATTAAAATCAAACCACACACTCCCCCACTCAAAATCACGCCAGCCCTCCCTCCATGCAGCTGATGGTTTATTTTTTTTTAAATTTATTTAACACACATTATCTCTATTTAAACATCTTATTCCTCTCTCTTTCATCTTTACAAACCCTACATTTTTCCTCTCTCTTTTTCCCTCTCTTTTCTCTTCTTTTGGCTTGTCTTCTTCACAAACAAGCTGTCCCCATTTTTCTTTCTTGCTTCCACATATATTTCTTGCAATTATTTGAGGTAATCTTTCCCTTTTTGCTCTTATAAGATGTTCTAGGATGATACCATGGATGTTTCATGCATCAAAGGACATTCCACAAGCTTAAAAGGCTATGGATGATGATGCCAAGAAGTGAAACACTCCTCTAGATGATGATCTCTTTTGTTCTTAGTATTTTTGTTATATGGAAGGCTTGTTTATCTTCTTGTTTTGTGATAGCTTGTAGATCTAGAGTTTTATCAAGCTTTAGTTATGTTTATGTGTAGATCTAGAGTTCAAGGCTTACTACTAAGTTTTTCTTATGCTTTCATGGTATATATTGAGTAGATCTTAGATTCAAGTTGGAATGAAAAAGAAAAATTCGTAACTTGTCAATGCCCTATTTTAAAAACCCTCTTTCAAGTCTTAAAATGGAAGCTTTTGTTAAGAAAATGAAGGTTTGATGGATGTATATCATCAAGGCTTCATCTTACAAGAATCAAAGTTGATTTTCAAAGTTTATTTTCAAAAACAAAAATTGTATTTTCGGATCAAGACAAAGATCCAAAATAAAAACATGTTTTCCAACTCACAAATGAGGATTTTATTCAAGAAATGAAGGGTTCTTGAGATATAATATGTAATGGGTTGTTTTTCATGAGTTTTGATGAATTTTCTCAAGAGATATGTCCAAAATAAATTTATGAAAATTCGGATCAAGACCAAGACCTATTTTTGAAACCCATCATCAACTTTAAAATGAAGATTTAGACAAAAATATAAGAGGCTCTTGATATAGATATCTTAAGGAATGATTTTCATAAGTTTAATGAGTTTTCCTAAAAGTATTGCTAAATCAAGTGCTTTGTAAAGACAAATTTAGGTCTTGTTTTCATTGTATTTCAAAGTGGAAATTCGTAATTATGGGAACCAATTTTGAAAACCTTCTTTTTGATCTCAAAACAAGTATTTTTATTGAAAATGGAATGCTTTGATAATAATATAGGAAAATTATTTTCATTGAACTAAGTAAGTTTTAGTAAAGGAATTACTCAAAACAAACAATGAGTTTCAACTTGTAAATTTCGGTTTTATGAAATGGATTCTTAGAAGTTTCATTTGAACTTTATGTTTGGTATTAGATAAGTATGTAATCTCTTAATTTTGTTTTGAGGATCTCCTTGCAAGTTAGGACTAAATGAGTCAACCTAAGTAGTTAAATAGAGTAGATATGGCAATTTTTCACAAAGGCTCAAATCTGGAATTTTCGCAACCCTACTGTACAGTACGTTTCCGACCCTTAAATGACCTTAAATGTTTGAATTAACTTTAGAAATGGATAGCTCTTTCGAAGTAGGTATAAATCGGTATATTATAAGCTAAATTCCGAGTTAAAATGAGTTAGATATGACCTTTTTAAGTTAAGGATTCAACCTAGACGGAAATTGACGAACTTAGTAAATAAAATTGTTAAGTTTAATAGAACTTCATAAGAGATGCTCATTGAGGGTATTCTTTGTACCTAGGTGAATTGGAGGACGGGTTACCACTTCCCGAGGACTATTACGACTAGTGGATTTTCACTACATGGACAAGTGAGTTCATTTCTCAATTAATTATGCTCTTGGATGTGCTTGTAGTAGTAGTGGCATTAGACTTAGGAAAAGATAAAATTGTGTTGAATGGTGATCTAAACTTGCATGAATGAACGATAAGTATATCGAGGCAAGCTTTGTTGTAATAATCTTGTATGAGCTAGTATAGATTTGGAATGTCTGAAAATTGTATGGTCACTTTTAAATTATCTAAGTAATATGTCATGATTATATGAATAAACTGTACATGCATATCACGTAGTGAGTCTTATATCATTGTCGAGTATGTCTTTGGTGGGACAAAGGTGTACTCGGGAGGCAGCGGGTCTTTAATGAAGGGGACTAGGGTTGCATGACTTATGGACCACCCCATTCGAATAATGAAACTATGGTTGCATGACTTATGACCAACATTAAAAATTGTGGTTGCATGTCTTATGGACCACCCCACTTAAGATTGGGACTATGGTTGCATGTCTTATGGACCAACTTTGGAATTGTAGTTGCATGACTTATGAACTACCCCAAACCCCGAATGGAGGGCGTAAATTCATTCACTTATGACTACCGGAAAGTCATATGCTTGTTTGCTCATATGCTTGTGCATTCATATGGTTGCTTAATTATAACTTGCTTGTATAGATATTTTAGCTTGGTCGGGCATGTTACTTGAAGAAAATGAATCTCACTAAGCATTAGCTTATACCCCAACAGTTTTTGTTGCAGTTCCTATTTTTGGATGTTCCGAGAGGACATTTTGTGCAGGTTTATCACATGGAATTAAAGAGCTTTTGAGGAAGTCGGGACCTAGTGTAGGCGTGGACTTCTAGGAAAATCTCTTTAATGTAGAATTCATATATGTAATTGGAGCTAAACGATGTAGACTCCTATTATTTTGGCGGGGGTATGCCCCCTTGGCTTTTGTAAAGTTTAACTATTTATCTTGTTGTGATTTATATTCTTAATGCTATGTATGCTTTCTTAAGACTACTCGAATCAAAGTGTGATCCTAAAAGTTGTGTGAGTACACCTTACACTCATATGTAAACTTATGGGATGACTAAGGTGCATACTTAAGTTTAAATATCGAGTGTGGTGGACTGTCGCGTTTAGGGTACCCTTTGGGGCGTGACAATTGAACCTCTCGCTCAAGTTCTAGAAATTATTCCAGAAAAACAAACTCACCTAACATTGTTGAAGAAGTAACTCTCGATCTAGACATTGTTATTAAACCTCTTCTTCAAGTTCCAAAAATTATTCCACAACAACAAACCCTACAGCCTCAAGAACTAGTATCATTAAGGAGATCCACTAAAGAGAAGAGAAGTGCAATTTCGAACGATTATATTATATTTTTTTCAAGAACATAAGGTTGACATTGGAATGGTGGAAGATGATCCAATCAACTTCCATCAAGCCATGGAAAGTTCTAACTCTCAATAGTGGATCGATGCCATGAATGAAGAGGTAAAGTCCATGAAGGATAATGATATATGGGATCTTGTTCCTTTACCTAAAGGTGTGAAATCCTTTAGTTGCAAATGGATATTTAAGACCAAAAGGGATTCAAAAGAAAACATAGAAAGGTACAAGGGACGTCTTGTCGCTAAGGGCTTTATACAAAAAGAAGGCATTAATTATAAAGTGATTTTCTCTTCAGCTTCATTGAAAGACTCTTTTAGGATAATAATGGCACTTGTAGCTCATTTTGACCTTGAGTTACATCAAATAGTTGTAAAGACTGTGTTTCTAAATGGTGACATTAATGAGATGATATACATGGAGCAACAAAAAAACTTTGTTTCTAGAGATTCAAAGCAAATGATATGTAAATTAAAGAAATCCATCTAAGGACTCAAGTAAGCATCTTGTTAATGGTATTATGAATTTCATCAAGTAGTTATCTCGCTTAGTTTCAAGATAAATGTTGTTGATGATTGTTTATATCACAAGTTCAATGGGAGTAAGTATATTTTCTTGGTTTTATATGTTGATAGCATATTGCTTGCCACTAATGATATAGGCTTATTGCACGAAACCAAGAAATTTCTATGAAACAAATTTGAAATGAAAGATCTTAGCGGCGCTTTCTTTGTATTAGGAATCTAGATACATAGGGATCATTCTCAAGGTATTCTTAGGTTATCATAAAAGAGCTATATCAAGAAGGTACTTAAGAGATTTAGCATCCAGGATTGCAAACCAGGTGTCACCCTTATCACTAAAGGGGAAAAGTTTAGTCTTGATCAATGCCCCAAGAATAACTTTAATACTAAGGAAATGCAAAATATCTCTTATGCTTCAGCTATTGGGAGTCTTATGGATGCTCAAGTTTGTACACGTCCGGATATTACATACATTGAAGATATTTAAGTAACCAAGGAAGGGATCATTGGAAAGTAGCTAAACAAGTCATGCGGTATCTATAGAGAATGAAAAATTACATGCTCATGTATAAGAAATAAGATCAATTAGAGATCATCGATTTTTCTTATTCTAATTTCTTGGAATGCTAAGATAGTCATAGATCCAGTTCGGGCTATATCTACTTACTTAATGGAGGTGCCATATCTTAGAAGAGTGCTAAGCAAACATTCGTAGCTTCTTCCACCATGGCAGCTGAGTTTATAACATGTTATAAGGCATCCAATCATGGAATATGGCTACGAAACTTTGTCACTGGGTTGCGCATTGTGGATAATATAGAACGACCACTGAAGTTATTTCATAACAATAAATTAGTAGTGCTATATTCTAACAATAGCAAGAGATCAACAAAGTCAAAGCATATAGGCATCAAGTTCTTAGTTATGAAAGATAGAGTTTGGAGAGGACAATTGTTTATAGAGCACATTAAAACAAACTCCATGATTGTGGATCCATTTACTAAGAGATTACCACCCAAGGTATTTCATGAGCATGTTGCTCATATGGGTGTTATAAATCTTCAAGATATACAGTTTTAGTAGGACTTTGTGTTTATTTGGTGCTTACTAATGTAGAGACATTATATTGTCATTTTAGATACAATTTATGTTAAATTTAAGATTGAGATTGTTTTTTGTTATAAAGTATTTTATTTATTTTATCTTTGAACTTATTTAAATTAATCTCACTAAGGCATAAGGTTCGACTAGTTGGAAATAGCCATGCTTAGATCACAATGCAAATAATTTCCATGGCACACATCCATGCTTGATCCATGTCCTTTGGTTTGTTATAAACAAATCACGCAATCGAAAATGATAATAGCAAGCAGAAAAGTAAAAAAACACACATATTTTACGTGGAAACCCATTTAGGAAAAACCACAGGCAGAGGCAAGAGAAGAATCACACTATATCAAAGGAGGAGTACAAAGGTTTGAGAGAATTACAACTCTAAACTTTCATATCTCTTAATGGAAATTTTGTGTATGTGATGTGTTGTGTATATAACCCTAGAAACAACACACACACATATATGTGTGTGTAGGTGTGTGTAAGGATAATCGACATAATGGCCTAATTATGACATCTAAATATGTAATTAATGAGTAATAAAGGCTTAAATTATGACGTTAAATGTATAATGAATGAATAATAAATGTGTAGCCAAATATTCATTCATTAACATTTAACTACTGGAGTCGGTTACAGAAATCGGGTCACAAACTCCAACAATCTCTATCTTGACACGAGTTATAGAGTAACAAACACAATAAACTCCAAAACTTTGATAAACAACTCTACCTCTTCCATAAGTTTCTCAAAGGAATCAATCAGCTACCGACACTTAGCATGTTCAAGCAATGCTCAAACTTTGCAATGGGAAGTGTCTTAGTCAACATATCTACAGGGTTGTCATGAGTGCTCACTTTGCTCACTGCAATATCTCCTCGAGCAATAATATCACGGACAAAGTGATAACGAACCTCGATATGCTTAGTCCTTTCATGGAACATCTGATCCTTAGTCAGAAAAATCGTACTCTGACTATCACAAAATACTATAGACGTCTTCAAATTAATAAGCTCAGAAAACAACCCTTTTATCCAGATAGCCTCTTTAATCGCCTTTGTAATAGCCATGTATTCTACTTCTGTAGTGGATAAAGCAACAGTAGCTTGTAAGGTGGATTTCGAACTAATCACACAACCATCAAGAGAGAAAACATATCCTGTGATAGATCTTCTTTCATTCAAGTCCCCAGCGAAATCAAAATCAACAAATTCGACGACGCCATCTCTAGTTTTCCTGAAATATAAACATACATTAGTAGTTCCTCTTAAGTATTTGAAGATCCACTGGACTACTTTCTAGTGTTCCTTGCCAGGATTCACCATATACCTGCTGACAACACTAACGTCATATGCCAAATCTGTACGCGTGCAAATCATTGCATATAGAGACCCTACTGCACTAGAGTAAGGGACCTTTGACATATAGTCAATTTCATCTTCTGATTTAGGAGACTGATTAGACGACAGTCTGAAATGACCTACTTAAGGGATACTAACAGGTTTAGCACTCTTCATATTGAACCTGGAGAGTATCTTCTTAATATACCCTTTCTGACTCAGGTGTAAAACACTTGATTTTCTATCTCTTGAAATTTCCATACCAAGAATCTTCTTGGCCGCACGCAAGTCCTTTATCTCAAATTCCTTGTTAAATTGTGCTTTGACCCTGTCGATCTCTCCTCTATCCTTGGCCGCTATCAATATATCATCCATCCACATATAAAAGTAGATACAGAAACAACCCATCTTCACAGCGCTTGAAATATACACAACTGTCATAATTACTTCTCCTGAAATCATGAGAAGTTATAAAAGAATCAAATCTTCTATACCATTGTCGTGGTGATTGCTTCAACCCATACAGGGATTTCTTTAATCTGCACACATGGTCTTCTTTCTCTAAGACCTCAAAACCTTCAAGTTAGTACATGTAAATGTCTTCTTTAAGTTCTCCATGCAAAAATGCAGTCTTCACATCAAGCTGTTCTAACTCAATATCTTCCATAGCCACAATACCAAGCAGTGCTTGAATCGAGCTGTGTTTCACAACAGGAGAAAACACTTCAATAAAATCAATACCTGGTATTTGACTGTATCCTTTCACTACAAGCCTTGCTTTGTATCTGGGTTCTTCACAACTTGATTCTCCTTCCTTTTTCTTATGAACCCACTTGCAGCGAATGGTTTTCTTACCCTTGGGAAGTTTCACTAACTCCCATGTTCGATTCTTCTGGAGGGATTTCATTTCTTCTTGCATGGCTATCATCCACTTACTAGAATCATCACAACTAATCAATTCTGTGTAAGTAGATGGTTCCAAACTTGAATCAACATCATCAGCACATTCAACGCATATGCAACTAGATCCGCTTCCCCATATCTCTGTGGAGGCCTTATCTCTCTCCTGGGTCTGTCATTGGCAATTGAAGACTGTGGCTGCTGAGATGTAGAAGTCGATTGAGAGATAGGCTTTGTTGAATCTGTACTGATATCAAACTCCAACTGCACACTTGGTTTCTGCTAGGTTTTATTAGAAGTAACAGTAGGACATAAATCATGCAACATAGCAGATTCATCAAATACAACGTCCCTACTAATAATAAATTTCTTCAAGTTGGGACACCACAATTTATATCCTTTAACCCCAGTCTTGAAACCAAGAAACACACACTTTAGGGATCTAGGCTCAAGTTCGCCATTGTTTACATGAGTATATGCAGGACATCCAAATATTTTCAAATCAAAATAATCTGCAGGGGATCGAGACCATACCTCATGTGGACTCTTCTTCTCAATGGAAGTCGACGGAGATCTATTGATCAGCAAACAAGTTGTGGAGGCAGCTTCTGCCCAAAAAGATTTTGGCAACTTCGAATTGGAGAACATACATCTCACCTTCTCCATAATGGTCATGTTCATACGTTCTGCAACCCCGTTTTGCTGGGGTGTACCAGGAACCGTGAGATGTCTAACAATCCTTTTAGACTTGCACAAGTCATTGAATTCGCTGGAGTAGAATTCCAAGCCATTATCAGTGCGTAGATGCTTCACCTGTTTTCCAGTCTGTTTCTCAATCATCGTCTTCTACACTTTGAATGTAGATAAGGCATCGCTTTTTTGCTTCAAGAAATATTCCCAAACCTTTCTGGAGTAATAATCTATAATGGTCATCATATAGCTGGCACTGCCACTTAAGGGCACTCTAACAGGACCCCAAAGGTCATAATGAATATAGTCCGGAGTGCCTTTAGTATTATGGGTACCTGTGGTGAACCTAACCCGTTTTTGCTTCCCAAATACGCAGTGTTCGTAAAACTTCAATTTGCTGATGCCTTGCCCATCCAGAAGTCCTCGCTTACTTAATTCTACTATACCAGCTTTACTCAAATGCCCCAGATGCATATGCCATAGCCTAGTGGCTTTTTCATCCGACAAGGAGGAACCAACGGCTGCATCACCTGTCATAACAGAACCCTGCAATGAATAAAGATTAGCAGTCTTTCTATGGCCTTTCATCACCACCAGCGAACCCTTACTAATCTTCAGGACTCCACCTTCACTTGTATACCGATACCCTTTCAAATCAAGTGTACTAAGAGAAATCAAATTTCTCTTCAAATCAGGAACGTGTCTCACATCACTAAGCGTTCTAACTAGGCCATCAAACATCTTGATCTTAATCGTTCCGATACCTGCAACTTTACAAGAAGTGTTATTTCCCATCAAAACAACACCTCTGGAAACCATTTCATATGTTGAAAACCAGTCCCAATTGGGACATATATAAAAGGTACATCCAGAGTCCAAAATCCACTCTTTACAGGCTTGTGAATCACTATCAGAAGCAACAAGAAGATCAACATCAGTATGATCTTCAACAACATCGGCCTCAGCCATATTATCATATTGATTTTGTTTTTTATTCTCACCAGTCCTCTTATTTTTATTTTGCAGTTTATAACAATCTGCCTTAATGTGGCCTTTCTTCTTGCAATAGTTACAGGTTTTAAATCTATTTGAAGATTTAGATCTACCTCTAGAATTCCCACCAGACTTACGATCTTGACTCCTACCACGTGCTACCAAACTTTCAGAAGTAGACTCAGATTTAATTACAAGATGTTTCATCTTTTCAAAAGAGCTTAAACCAGCATAAACCTCATCAATCAACAAAGTATCATTACTATACAGAAGGGAATCTCTAAACATCGCACATGATGCAGGCAAAGAACATAATAGGATTAAACCTAAGTCATCTTTATCATACTTAACTTCCAACGTTTCTAAATCAGAAACAATTTCTTTAAACGTTGTTAAGTGATCATCAAGAAACGTACCTTCTTCCAAACGATGAGAATATAATCTCTGTTTCAAATGCAACTTACTGATTAAGCTTTTTGTCATGCATAGTTGTTCCAGTTTCAACCACAATGCGGCCGCGGTCTTCTCCTTAAGCACATCCTGAAAAATTTGATTCGATAGATGGAGATGGATTTGCGAAAGAGCTTTTCGGTCTTTTTGCTGCTTTTCATTCTGTAACTAAGATGTAGGCATCTTGTCAAACCCTAGAAGTGTATCATCAAGATCCATCTGTGCTAGAACCGCTCTCATCTTCACCTGCCACGACAAGAATCTGGTGTTGCGATCCAAAAGAGGAATATCGTACTTCATGGTTGCCATTATCAAAACCTATGCTCTGATACCAATTTTTTATAAACAAATTGCGCAATCGAAAACAATAATAGCAAGCAGAAAGTAAAGAACACACAGATTTTACGTGAAAACCCTTTCAAGGAAAACCACGAATAGAGGCGAGAGAGGAATCACACTATATCAAAGTAGGAGTACAAAGGTTAGAGAGAATTACAACTCTAAACTTTCAGATCTCTCAATGGAAATTTTGCGTATGTGATGTGTTGTGTATATAACCCTAAAAAAAACAACACACACACACACACACACACACATATATATATATATATAGTTTGTGTAAGGATAACCGACATAATGGCCTAATTATGACATTTAAATATGTAATTAATGAGTAATAAAGGCCTGAATTATGACCGTTAAATGTATAATGAATGAATAATAAATGTGTAGTCAAATATTCATTAATTAATATTTAACTACTGGAGTCGGTTACAGAAATCGGGTCACAAACTCCAACAAATATATATATAGAAGAAAGAAAAGAAGAGGTGATTTCGATGCACATTTTTCCTCCAATCTTTGCTTCCTCAACTTGCAATTCTACTTCATTAATTGTGTGTGTGAGTTGGCTGCATATGGTTGGCTTGTGTGTTACTTTTTTTTACTTTAAGTTGTAAAATTTGACAATCTTGGATTAGATTTTGGCTAAGACAATCCCAATGCATTTTCCACCGTAAAAGGCATGCAATTTGCACCGAAATTGCTTTAAAAAATTTGAGAAAAGAAAGAAGATAAAAAAAAATTGAAAATAGGAAAAATGCAAAAAAAAAAGGGGTATATAGAAATACAAAAATAAAAAAAAAATGATGAATTTATAACCAACAACTATGTAAGGAGTGGGAAAAACTATGAACTTCTGAAAAAAAAAATCAATTTTGTGTGGCCAAGTGACACGTATGATAAATACTGATTCGATAATATTTTTAGATAAAAAATTTACAGATTGGCGATATTAAATATTCTGAATACTAAGGCATACATAGAATCTTTAGTTTAAAATTTTTACTTTACAGTTTTTATAATTACTATTGTAAATTATATTTTATCTATTTAAAAGTTTTATTTTAAGGTTCAAAACCATAGACCGGACCAATACTACTTATAGTTTAAATCTAGAGTCTCGGTTGGGTTCAAAATTATATATCTATTTCCTATTTTTATACTTTCATCTATTTCTATTTGTATGAAAAATCTCTGGGTTTACATTCTCCCCCTTTTAAAATAAGCTTTGTCCCTAAAGCTTGCATGCATACCTGAATTGTCAAACAAATGAGGATAGCTTTTCCTGATCTCATCTTCCAGTTCCCATGTCATTTCTTCAGTTCGGAAATCCCATAACACTTTGACATAACGGATCTCTTTATTCCAGAGAATTTGCACTTTTCCGCCTAATATCTGAACAGGTTGCTTCTCGTAGGTCAAGTTCTCTTTCAGATTAATTGCTTCTAACTCAACTACTTTATCTGGATCTGGTATATACTTTCTTAGTACTTATACATGGAAAACATTATGTATACCAAATAAATTTGGTGGCAATGCAAGATGATATGCCAGATTTCCAACTCTTTCCAATATTCGAATGATCCAATATATCGATGACTCAATTTTCCTTTTGTTTGTTCACTATGAAGGCTTTTGATCGGACTTATCTTCAGGTAGACATGTTCTCCTTTAGAAAACTCTAATTCGTTTCTTTTTAAGTCTATCTAGCTCTTTTGTCTGTCTTGAGCTTCTTTCATTTTTGTTTTATCACAATGACCTTATCAATTGTCTTTTGTACCAATTCAGGTCCAATCATTACTTCCTCCAAATTATTCCAGAATAATGGTGACCGACATTTCCTACCATATAATGCTTCACATGGTGGCATTCCGATACTTGAATGATAACTGTTATTGTAAGCGAATTCTACCAATTGTAAGTGTTGATCTCAATTCCCTTTGAATTCCAAAATACAAGATCTCAACATGTCTTCCAAGGTCTGAATAGTTCTCTCTGTTTTCCCATCAATTTGAGGATGGTAAGCCGTACTGAACTTTAGTTGCGTTCCTAAGGCTTTTTGCAATCCTTGCCAAAATCTGGAAACAAACCATGGATCTCAATCTTATATTATACCCACCGGTATACCATGTAATCTCACAATCTCTTTTAGATATATTTGTGCCAACTTTGCTAATGGATATGTCATGTTAATTGGTAAGAAATGAGCTGATTTAGTGAGTTTGTCCACAATGACCCAAACAACATCATGGCCTATATTTGTCTTAGGTAATGAACATACAAAATCCATAGATATTTGATCTCATTTCCATTCTGGAATTGGTAATGGTTTCAGCAATCCACCGGGTCTTTGGTGTTTAACTTTTACCCTTTGACATACATCACACTTAATAACAAATTCTATAATATCCTTTTTCATTCCATTCCACCAATATGCACTTTTCAACTCTTGGTACGTCTTTGTTTCTCCTGGATGCATAAATATCTAGGATAATCTACTTCATGCATTAATTCTTTCTTTAAGTTTTCATTGTGTGGGGCACACACAATCTTTTGCTCATTCTTAGCACTTCTTCATCATCCACATGAAAATCCTTATATTTTTATTGGAATATTCCACGTTTAATCTCTTGGATTTCAATATCCTCTTTCTGAGCTTTCTTAATTCGTTGGAGTAAAGTAAGCTCCAAAATCAAGTTTCCTAATTCAGCTTCCAAACCTTGCATTTAAAATTCCAAGTTTAATTTCTCAAATTCTTTATGAGTTCTTTATGCTCCGTCAACATTGAGGCTACTTCTCCATAATTTTTGACTTAATGCGTCAGCCACAGCATTCACTTTGCCAGGATGATAGTTGATAGTTAGATCATAATCTTTAATTAATTCCAACCATCTTCTTTGTCTCATGCTAAACTCCTTTTGTGTAAATATATACTTCAGACTCTTGTGATACATGTATATTTTGCATTTCTATCCATACAGATAATGACACCAAATCTTGAGTGGAAATACAATAACAGCTAACTCCAAATCATGAGTGAGGTAATTCATCTCATGTGGTTTTAACTGTCTAGAAGCATATGCTATTACCTTCCCGTTTTGTATCAGTACACATCTTAAACCATTTCTGGATGCATCACTATAGATGGTATATGGATCCTTGTCATTAGGCAGAACCAATATTGGTGCTAATACTAACCTCTTTTTCAATTCTTGGAAACTTTGTTCACGTTGATTATTCCACTCAAATTTCTCATTCTTCCTAGTTAGTTGTGTAAGGGGTTGTGCAATCTTTGAGAAATCTTGTACAAATTTCCGGTAATAGCTGGCTAATCCTAAGAAACTCTTAACTTTCGTAACAGTTTCAGGTCTTTTTCATTCCACAATAGCTTTAACTTTTACAGGATCAACAGATATTCTTTCACCGGAAATAATATGTCTAAGGAATGATATACTTCTAAGGCAAAATTCATATTTAGACAGTTTGGCAAACAGCTTATTGTCTCTCAGTATCTTTAATACACTCCTCAAGTGCTCATCATGTTGCTCTTCAATAGACGAATATATTAGTATATCATCTATGAAAACAATCCAATAGATATCCAACAAAGGTATAAAAATACGGTTCATCAAGTCTATGAAAACTACAAGTGCATTGGTTAGGCCAAATGGCATGATAAAAAATTCATAATGACCATACCTAGTTTGGAATGTAGTCTTTGGTACATCCTCCGCCTTAATTTCGGATTTGATGATATCCTGACTTTAAATCAATTCAAGAAAATACCTTTGCTCCTCTCAATTGATCAAAGAGATCATCAATTCTCGGTAAATGATATTTGTTCTTGATAGTCACTCTGTTTAATTCTCTATAGTCAATACAAAGTCTCATTGAACCATCTTTCTTCTTAACAAACAATACTGGTGCTCTCCATGGTGAAACACTAGGTCTGATAAATCCTTTTTCCAATAATTCTTGCAATTGCACCTTTAATTCTTTCAATTCTACTGGTGCCATTCGATACGGAGCTTTTGATACTGGTTCTGTTCCATGTATCAAATCAATTGAAAATTCCACTTCTCTGTGTAGGGGCAATCTAGGTAATTCATATGGAAATACACCCGAATATTCACGTATTGTTCTAATAGTAGAATATCTAATGCTTTGGATTCACCCTCGGTTGTTCCAAGAATACACCCGTTTAGCTCCATATCTTCTTCATTTTCCACTTCAATTGTTGTTATCCTATTCCCGACTCCTTTGAGTATATCACCCTTATATTCCTTTCTTTCTCCTTAATTATTGACAAAAGATATCATTTTGAGATGACAGTCAACTTTTGCTTTTACAGCAGTTAACTAGGTCATACCCAAAATAATATCATATTTTTGCATATCTACCATGATCAAATCAGCAATCGATTCTTGATTTCCAATCTTTAATGGACAACTCTTTATCATCTCCTGTATTATCACTAAGTCTCCTGTTGGAGTAGTAACTCTCAAATCTTTACTCATGGTTTCGGTTGGTAATCCTACATGCCTTGCTAATCCAGCATTTACAAAAGAATGCGTTGCTCCCATGTCAAACAAAGCATACGCAGTCTGATCTCTTACTTGAATTGATCCTATTTATCATTTATTAATTACACGTTATTTTCAATTCATAAGGGCTTCTATTGTGCATCTAATCGTGTTTGTGTCTAATACAATAACTTTAAATAAACAAATATGTAACTACATACCTACAGTGAGTCCATAATCATCAGGGTTAACTTCTTCCATATATTTTCTTCATCTTCCTTTTCCATCTCCACATCCTTAACTTGATTCCCATACATAGCAAAGACTCTAACCTTTGTATGAGCTTTACTGGTATTGGCATTTCCATTTTTTGGTCCTGCAACTCCAACCATTCCTCTAGTTTGAAACAACTACTATTCGATTTCTGTGATAGTTGTTATATATGCCAACTTTGTTACATACAAAACATGTAAATCTTTCTTTTTGAACAATTATTTGCCATGTGTTCGCTTCTCCACAATAGTAACATTTGTGTTGCAATTGACACTTCCTTGATAATGAGAGCCCTTGAATTTCCAACATGTAATATTGTTCTTCCCAATTACTCCTCCTTTATTCATAATGAAAGGTTTGAAAAATTAATCTTCTTAGCACAGACTTGCCATAGAACCATCATATTCTCTCCCAAAATTGTCCTTTCTTCTTATACCTTTCAATTTCATATCTCCTTGCTCGTTCAATGATTCGGCTTTTACTATCATAGCCATGAAGTTATCGACATCAAATTCACAAAGTCTTCTTTGGAAATGATTCTAATCCAGCCATGAAAGTTTGTCTCTTTAGCTCATCACTGTCTTGATAACATCACTGGACAAACTATAACAATCGATTGAACTCATTTCATATCATCAATTGTCTACTTCCTGTGTCAATTCATCAGGCCATGCATACTTTGCTTTTAAACTGCCTGGGAAATATTCCTTCAAAAATTCCCATCTAAACACTACCTAAGTGGTCGGTTGTGGCAAACTTCGTTGTTTTCATTCCACCATATCCTTGCTCTTAATCTCAACAAATAAGTTCCATAAGGTACCTTCAAAGTTTCAAGTACTAGGAAAACATCAAAGGATCGCTCAATCTAAGCTAGCCAGTCCTTAGCTTCTTCTGGCTTTTTAGGTAGTCCTTCAAAGTACCTATTACATTTAATGAATTCCGGCAACAAGTTCCTATGAAGACGTAAAGGTGGTGGTGGTAGTGGCAATTCCTGGTCATATCGGGGCGGTCCTTGCACCTTAGCAGCAGATTCGTCAGGGTTTATTGGTCCATTTTTCCTGAAATTGAACCGGTGCAATATGCTTTTCATTTCCTTTGAGAGTTGTTGGAGGCATTGCTAACACCTCAACAGGTGGTGCTACATTTGTTGCTTGCATATTTTGCAAAGCTTGTAAGATCAATACATTTTGTTGTTGGAGACTTTGCAAAACATCCTCTAATCGGTCTTGGGATGGTGCAGGGGCACTTATTGGTGGATTTCCAGATATCCTTGCACTTCTACTTCTATTTCTCCCTCTTGGCATTCTATTAACATTAAACATGTTATTTAAATTGAATCATGGTTCACCTTTACTAAAAGACATCAAAGTTATTCATATATATATATATATATATCACACATATATATACATAACCAAGATATACATAAACTTCTCATGGTTAGTGCATTATGTACATATAAAAAATGGTACTAACTTTATACCTAACTTCTACTACTAAAGTCATCAAAAGATACATATACATTGCCCTACATACCACATGTTACGCATACATGTACATCATCAAAAGTCTATCAATATCATATCTATCATGCCATCACTAATAGATAATACAGACGTCATCATCATATAATACTAAATCTGACTCAAGGGTTAGGATAAAGGCGACCCTTACCCTTCTCCTAAGGGCCTAACTGAGGGTAATCATCCTCTCCCTCGAAGCTGCTATCACTAATATCGATCCTCATGTCCCTATCTCTTGGTGGTGCTAGGGTTAGATTCGTATCCATCATTCGGATACCTCTAGGAGCATGCCTCTACTCACTCTCGGAACTACGAGATACATCTCTCTCAATCCACCCTCCATGTGCAGTCTCGATCCATCTGGCATAATTATAATTGGAGACATACTTTTCTGCCTCAATCCTTCGACTCTTTCCTTCTCTTTCATCTAGCAACACTGTTGTTACACTTCTTTTATGAATTGTAGTCTGAATCTACTCTTGTACTACTTTATCCTGCATAGAAGGGGGTTGCTGGAACTCACCTGCTATCTCAGGTATAATGGGAGGCTTCCTCATCAATACACGTCTAGAATAGTTGCATCTGATCACCTATGCAAGCATCCAGTCATTATCATAGGCTGTGTTGTCTCTCACTTGAATGTGATCATATTGAACATCATGAGCATAAACCGCCTCTCCTCCAATAGATACCCAAACTCTAAAATCAGGAGGATTTGGTCTCACAGATTTAGATGAGACTATGAATGCTATGTTATCGATCTCCAAACCACCTCCCTTTTGAACTATCTACCTCTCGAATCTATAAAGTGTCTCTATAACTGACCCATTATTTGGAAAGGCCCTCTTCATCAGAAATAGCCATCCTTTAAATAAAGGCTGTAATCCTCTTTTCTAAGTGCTCAATATCTCCTCTAGGGTTTTGGTAATCCCACATAGATACAAATCCTTTACGAGGACCCGCAATATGCGTCTGTAATCTATCAGAGCCTCTTCTTCCTGCATACTAAATGTCTCCCATCTAATATGGCATGTAGCAGGATTAGTTTGCACACAAAAAAATTTGCATGATTTATAATAATCACACGGGTTTTATTCCCAATTGTGCAATGTAACTCTACCCATAACTACCCAATTATTACTAAAGGGTGCTAATTGGATCTAAACTTACTATATTTACCAATGTAATTCATCCATATATTTATCTTTCTTATACCAGCAATCACGCTGTGATACCAACTTAAAGCTGTTACGCCTCGAGGGTACCCTAGTAGAAGTAGACAAGTCACACCTGAGTACTATCACTATATTACCTTCGGAGAGTGACATATTTTCCAAAATAACAGGATCTTTTAGTTGCTTTGATAATAAATAATAAATATATGTAAGAAATAAATTAGTAAATAACTGCCATCTTAATCATAAAGTATCATAAATTATTACAAACCATGTAGTCATTTTGTAATTCTCTACGTACATAACTAATAAGATAATACTAATGAATCTATTCTAGGAAAATATAAATCATTAATCCCAAATAGAGCCATAGGCTTCCAGCTCTTAAGCCTTTACCGGAGCCATATTTCTAGAAGTAACTAACCAAGGTCGAAGCGTAAACCTGAAAATGTTATGGGAGTGTGAGCGAAACCACGGCTCAGTGAATAACCAGTAATATTACACATCAAGCAAGTTATTAACAAATCATATGTCATACAATCACTCAAACATATGCTCAGATACAAGCTTGAATGATCTAGAATCCAAACAGAAAAATTATTTACACCCTCTTTTTAGGGTTGAAGAACATTTACTTTATGACCCACCTGCCCAGGAGAGACTAAGTTTATAGGAAATTCATCGATTTCTCGTCTTAGGGTTATGACTTTAAATTTAATATCTGTTTTAGCTGACCATTTCATGTATCCATCCTTAGAAACTCCTTAAGTATTAAGCATTTCAAGCGATACTACGGGCGACGTTCTTCATTGCCACTTAGTTTTCGTAGAACTGACGGAACAAAAAAAAAAAAAAAAAACCTTGGAATAACTAACACTTTAGAAAAACCAAGCATTAACAGAGAACCAAAATATTAATACGTAGCAGGCTGTCACCCGTTTATATATGCAATGATGCAATACATGCAATGCATAACCAGGTTATTTTAATAAGTCAATAGTTCTTATTCAGTTTCATGGTGGTCATACATTACACACAATAATTATCATATTACTTCACATCATCATACCATTGTATTATCACTTTTGTAATTTAACAATCATTCAATCAGATCACAACACATTTCCATCAAAACATTTATATTATTATCTTTGTATTACATATTCAGCTAATTACAAGCACAAACAGTATAATATGATTGAATTACTCACCTACTCATAGTGACTAGTCGTAGTAATCTGCCGGAAGGTCCTTTATGGTATCAAAATCACCTATTGAGATGAATGAAATATCCATCAATATAGATTATATAAATAAACTCCTATACGTGTCTAGTGTCCTAAATTGATATTTGGCTCGGTTTCTATTACTTATTTTGGTCCTTTAATGGTCTTATGATAACAATTATCAATTAATTTTTATTTTCATGTAGCTTGTCTCGGTCTTGCTTGATATTTATATATATTTATCTGATATTCGAAAAATTGATATTTAACAAGTTAATATTTTGTAGTTATTATTACTATTTTTATGTTATTCTCCATCTGACTCATTATTGTAACTCATATTCGTTTATTATTGTTTAGTGTTGTCGTGTTTCTCTTAATCTACTTCATAAAATTATTTTGTCATTTTTAGAAGTCACATTATTTATAAATTTAGCTTGTTTCAATTTCCATTCTTACCTATTTATCTATATAAAACAAATACTTGACAATTATAGTTGCTAATACTACTTAATATTTCTCTACAATTCTAAGGTTTTAGAAGTTATCGAATATTAAACATATTGTTATTCTAAGTATTTGTATTTATTTATTTTCTTAGTAATTTCTGTTTTTATATACATATATATAAATAATATGTTTATTATTATTTATTATATATATTCTGTCCGTGCAATACAGATTTTACGTAAGAAAAACGTGTTTGTACGCCGGCTCCAATGCCACCGGCATTGAAACCCAGATGTCGGCGTTCTTAAGTTTTACATGTTATTTTGTATCAGGTCACACTGGCTTGTAAGCCACCAGCTTTTCCACATACATCGGACTATACGCTGCCGATGTATAACTCCAGTTAGTCGGCGTTCGTTCATTTTACGTAAAAATAAATTTTACGTAGCTTCTGTTCTAGTGTAAGCCGTCTCAACGCCACCGGCCCACACTTGTACGCCACTAGCGTTGAGTGTGTACACTGCCGGCTTATAGGCAGTGTCGACACTATTCATCATCTTCTCCGATGAACCAGTTCGTATTTCTTCAATTTTCCACATTATAATCATTTCCAAATCGTTCTTAAGTGTTTCTATGGTATATATATATATATATATATATATATACATACATAAACTCATAACGCATCTACATGTATTTGATCTTTAATTTTCAAATTTGGAAAAGTGCAACTAGGGTTTGGCTTCATTACCTTGTTTGATCCGATTTGTGAGTTATTGAAGCTTGGATTTGTATTGGTTCGGATCCTAGGAATGTCAGAACAAGTTTTATCTTATTACTTTAACAAGGAACTAACTTAAACTAGATTAACTTACTTGGAAATCTTGCTCAAGTGTTTTAATGGAGGTGTGTTTCTTGATCTGAGCTATAGTTGTCTATTAAGAGTTAGGGTCAGTTTTTGGAATTGTTTGGTTGTGGTTTTGGTGTTGGTTTGAACTAAAAATTTGGGAGATTAATGAGCCTTGTTTGCTAGTTCATAATGGTGCTTAAATATATATATATAATATATATATATAGAAGAAGGAAGAGAAGAGGTGATTTCGGTGCACATTTTTCCTCCGATCTTTGCTTCCTCAACTTGCAATTCTACTTCATTAATTGTGTGTGTGAGTTGGCTGCATATGGTTGGCTTGTGTGTTGCTTTTATTGACTTTAAGTTGTAAAATTTGACAATCTTGGATTTGATTTCGGCTAAGACAATCCCAATGCACTTTCCACCGTGAAAGGTATGCAATTTGCACTGAAATTGCTCAAAAATTTTGAGAAAAGAAAGAACATAAAAAAATTTGAAAATAAGAAAAATGCAAAAAAAAAAGGTATATAGAAATGTAAAAATAAAAAAAAGGATGATGAATTTATAACCAACAACTGTGTAAGGAGTGGGAAAAACTATGAACTTCTGAAAAAAAAAAAAAATCAATTTTGTGTGGCTAAGTGACACGTATGATAAATACTGATTCGATAATATTTTTAGATAAAAAATTTACAGATTGGCAATATTAAATATTCTGAATACTAAGGTATACATAGAATCTTTAGTTTAAGATTTTTACTTTACAATTTTTATAATTATTATCGTAAATTATATTTTATCTATTTAAAAGTTTTATTTTAAGGTTCAAAACCATAGACCGGACCAATAATACTTATAGTTTAAATCTAGAGTCTCAGTTAGGTTCAAAATTAGCTATCTATTTCTTATTTTTATACTTTCATCTATTTCTATTTGTATGAAAAATCTCGGGGTTTACACCACCTGTTGTTCAGAACTAGAGGTGTTTGGTGTAATTGTTGATAGTAGTAGTTGTGAGAACATAATAGGGAAGAAGACAGTGCATAAACTAAAATTGTCTATGGAGAAGCATTTGTATCCCTAGACATTGGGGTGGATTAAGTTGGCTGCAGGAAAAATTGAAGTGACAGAACATTGTAAGGTTCCATTCTCCATGGGTAAGTACCATGATGTTGTGTATTTATGATATTGTTGATATGGATGTGTGTCACCTCTTGTTTGGCAGACCTTGGCAATATGATGTAGATGCACAACATTAGGGTAAGAGTAATGTGTATAAGTTAGAAAAGGAAGGAGTGAAGTATACTTTGCTACCACTGAAAGACAAGACTACTTTACCAGATAAGAGTATGTTTTTGTCTGTGGTGAAGGATTTTAAGTGTGAGATTAAACAAAGTAGGCATGTGCTTACCTTGATTGTAAAGCAGGTCTTGATGAATGATGTTGAGTTGCATATGGAGGAGCATCCAGAATTAGTGTTCCCTTTGTTACAGGAATTAAGGAATTGATGCCAGATGATACTGCAACTGGGTTACCACCATTGAGGGACATCTATCACCAGATAGATCTTATGCCTGGGGGTAGTCTCCCTAATCTTACTCATTACAAAATGAATCCAAAGGAGAGTGAGATTCTCAAGGAGAAGGTGGAGGAGCTATTAAGGTAAGGTTTGATTCAAGAAAGTATGAGCCCATGTGCAATTTCGGCTTTATTAACGCTTAAGAAGGATGAAAGCTGGAGAATGTGCGTTGATAACAGGGCTATAAATCGGATCACTGTAGGATATAAATTCCCGATACCATGAAGGAAAGATTGTATGAGTAGATAGTCATGCCATTTAGGTTATCCAATGCCCCTAGCATGTTCATGCGGCTAATGCACCAGGTATTGAAACGTTTTTGGGTAAATTTGTGGTGGTGTATTTCGATGATATTCTAATCTATAGCTCCTATGAAGATGAGCACTTAATACATTTGAAGAGTGTACTAACAGCCTTGTAGGAACATAAGTTGTACATTAACTTTAAGAAATGCAGTTTTATGACAAATAAATTGCTTTTCTTGGGGTAAGTTGTTTCTGCTGAACATATACGGGTTGATGAGACAAAGGTTCAAGCAATTAGAGATTGGCCTACTCCAAAGAACGTCTCTGAGTTGCGAAGCTTTCATGGTTTGGTGTCTTTCTATCGCAGGTTTATCAAGAATTTCAGTACCATTGCTACTCCCATGACAGAGTGTTTGAAGGAGGGAAAATTCTTGTGGTCTGATAAAGCAGCCATTAGCTTTGCATTATTGAAAGAGAAATTGAATACAATACCAGTACTTGCCCTCCCAAACTTTGAGAAGTTATTTAAAGTGGATTGTGATGCCAAGGGGTGGGCATAGGGGTTGTTCCTTCGTAGGAAAAGAGGTCGATTGCATTTTTTAGTGAAAAGCTTAGTAATGCTAGGCGAAAGTGGAGCACTTATGATAAGGAATTCTATTCAATAGTGCGTGCTCTTAGAACCTCAGAGCATTATCTGATTGGTAAAGAGTTTGTACTTTACTCATATCATGAGGCCCTAATGTATCTGACTAGCCAGAAGAGGATAAGCCATGACATGCATGAGATATGGTGTCAATTTCTATAAAAGTTTCCTTTTAAGCTACGATATAAATCAAGAGCCCAGAATAAAGTTGCAGATGCTTTGAGCGGGCAAGCTACTTTGTTGCTGACTTTGAGTCAGGAGATTTTGGGTTTTGAGCAGCTTCAAGATGAGTATGAACATGACAAGGATTTTTCTTAAATATGGCACCAGGTATCAAATAATCAGTCTATTTATGGTTTTTACTTATCTAATGGTTATTTAATGCATGAGAACCAGTTGTGTCTGCTAAGAACTTCATTAAGAGAGCAGGTGATTAGCAATTTGCATGGAGGTGAATTGCCTAGTCATTTGGGGTGTGATAAGACACTACAGTAGTGAAGGAGAGGTTTTATTGGCTATAGCTCAGGCAAAATGTGAGCAAATTTGTATAAAGATGTTATGTCTGTTAGAGATAAAAGGGCCAGTCTAAGAATACTGGACTATACATACCTTTAACAATTCCAGAAAATATTTGGGAGGATTTGTCCATGGATTTTATACTGGGGTTGCCACGTACTTAGAGAGGAGTAGATTATGTTTTTGTGGTAGTTGACAGGTTTTCCAAAATATGACATTTTATTTCTTGTAGGAAAACTACTGATGCAATTGGTGTGGCTTAGTTGTTTTTCAAGGAAGTGGTTCGTTTGCATGGAGTTCCTAAAACCATCACTTTAGACCGAAATAACAAGTTCCTGAGTTACTTTTGGAGAACATTGTGGAAGTTGTTCGTTTCTTCTTTGCAGTTGAACAACACAAACCATCCACAAACTGATGGCTAAACTGAAGCGATCAATGGAACTTTAGGAAATTTGATTCGCAATCTTTGTGGTGACAGACCGAAGCAATGGGACATTATCCTTCCACAGGCTGAGTTTGCTTACAATAGTGTTGTTCACAGTGCAACTTGATGATCTCCTTTCTCAATTGTATACACTAAGGTACCATAACACACTCTTGATTTGCTTAAGTTGCCTAAGGGAGAAAGTGTTAATATTCTAGCCAAGCATATGGCAGAGTAAGTGGTTGATGTGCAAAAAGAAGTGAAACAACGGCTGGAAGAAGCGAATAAGCGATACAAGCAAGCTACCGATAAGTACAAGAGACATGAGGTGTTTTAGGTTGGTGATCAAGTTATGGTTTTCTTGCGCAAAGAGAGATTCCCAGTCGGCATTCAACCAAAGAAATATGGTCCTTATGCAGTGCTTCAACGCATAAATGACAATGCTTATGTGGTGGACCTACTAGAAAGTATGGGTATCTCCAAAACATTTAATATGATGGATCTATCTCTATTCCATGATTCTGATGTTCCACTCTATCCATTTCTTCAATCAAACTCGAAGTCAAGTTTTTCCCAAGTGGAGAAGATTGATGCGGACGACGTGGTCAATGTCTATTTGACCAAGATGGAAGCAGCCAAGAAAGATAGAAAGAAGCAACATTAACCAGCACCATGACCGGACCAAAGTCGCTGGCCTTCACTTGGAAAGCCACCGACCTTTAGCAGGTGTAGGGTCAAAGCCGCCCGTTTGATTTTAAGGCTACCGGCCTTTATTTGTAAAGGTTGGCAGCTTTCATTCAGTTTTTATTTTGTTGAATTGATTTAGTTTATTTGGCTTTTTCTTGTTATTTTGAGATTATAAATAGTCTTTTAGGTCTTTTATTTGAACAACTATTATTCCATCAATTTGAAACCCTAATTTTAGAGAACTTTTCTCTGAAAGACTTGCTTGTTCTTGCAATTGTTTGTTCTTTGAATGTTTTACGTTGTATCAAAACATTTCAGTGAAACAAACACCAGAAAACTGCTTTCTATACTTTTTTCATAAAATTAGCCTAGCACGGGAAAATATTTTAGAAAACCTTTTCAAGGAAAATTATTTTCCACTAACACATAATTTTCTCCAAAACAACCAGGCCTTAATTGAAAACTAATCCAAATATTAATATCTTAAATGAATTTACCTCCAAACATTAATTCATTCTATTATAATTTACTTGATATATATATATAATTTATATATATGTATATTATTTGTAAAAAAGCTGAGATTAATAAAACTACAAGTAACGAAACCCTTAACTAAACGTTAAATAAAAAATCTTATATTAGTACAATTTACTAATAAGTAAGAAAGTAATAATAAAAGTATATAATACTAACCACCAGTAGTTTATGGACATTTGCCAAGATATGAAAGAATAAAATCCTCTTAACTGGAATAAATTAATCAATAGTAAATGGTACTAAAAGGTAAAATAATAAGGGGAAGGATGAGTGAATAGATATGCCCTTGCATGAAAAACATTATTATGGTAAATGTTAAACATATCTCAGGCAAAAATTAAAGTTATCTTAAGCTATTGTGCCCACGTAAACTTTTTTCCTAGTGCTCAAAATTTTAGAAATGCATAGTTGGTGTAACATCTAGTTGAAATGTATAGAAATAACTTCTACATATTTCTTCATAAAATTCCAGGGCGATCTAATGAGCTAAGGTAGAAGTTTGAAGTTCAACATAATTATGCAGTTTCATGCACTCTGGCATACCAACCGGACGCGGAAGCATACTTGTCTCTCGAGTTCCACCATCCTTCACTATAAATACAGTATCCATTCCCCAACTCATATGTCGATCCAAATGACAATGCCAAAGCCAGGCACCTAAAGATAACAAGAATGAGTTAGTCAACTATATATGCCTTAAAAATAACTCCATCTGATATATATATATGTATAATCTCTACCAAGAATTCATTACCAAAATCACCAATAGAATAGAAAAGTAAAAGCTTACCAGGATTAGTAGCTCTAAACCGAACAGTTAACCAACCTTCTTTAGGAACTCCAAAAGTGTTCACTAATGGTGGGTTCACAAGGTTGTATGTTTTGGGATCTGTCTCATTGTCAAAATTACCTACCCCAAAGCCCACAACGTAGAAACTATGACCATGAAGATGCATCGGATGATTCACGGACCCTCCAATCATATTTGTGCCTTGGAAGACTATCTCTACCGATTCATTATAATCGAGAATTTTTACCTTGGTGGCTTGAGGAGATATCTTCATATCGTCATCCGTGTAAGCATATGTCCAATTATATACTGATGGAGGATAATCGGGGAAGTCTGCTGTATAGACCCCTGAAATATTACTACACTCCAACAAAAAAAATAATAATAATAATAATTAAATATTTGATTGAAAAATTAAAATGTGAAAAGGAATTTGGGTTATCTAGAGATAAATTTTTTTTTAAGTTTCTTCAAGCTATAAATCAATAGTTTTTTTTTTCTCCATTACAATGGGAAAGTGGAGATTCAAACCTAGTACTTTTTTTTTAAGAGATCAAGAAAAATGTCACTATACTATAAGACCATTAGCTATAAATCAATAGTTGAAATTGTCCAAATATCTAAAAAATCATGTGACATCATCAACATCATCTTCTTCTTAATCATAATTTTGATAAATAATCATGTGTGATAGTATCTTAAATAACAAACTTTAAAAGATCTTAGAGAAACTTTAGACATATTTTCAAAAAAAAGGTGAGTGTGTGTATGAGAGAGAGAGAGCTCGTAATAAGGATAGCGTATATCTAAATCTGTATTGAACCAGTTAACATTATTTAAGCTTAAGTCAAGTTTGACAAGTACCTTAAGTCACAAATTTTACAAAACTTTAAAGAAAGTAACTTTAGAGATGTATTTTCAAAAGAAAAAGTGGGAAAGAGAGAAAAAATGAGAACCTGTAATAAGCAGAAAGGATGTCTAGATCTTTATTGACCCAGCTAACATTATTTAAGCTTGAGCCAAGTTCATTCCCATCAATGGATACACAGGAATTGTTTGGACAAGTGATTGAACTCATGGACACGGTCACAAACATCCTGGTTGTTATATTTTCTGGAACATCTATTGGATGCTCTTTGCTTGCCAAACTTCTAAGCCTCAAAGTAAATTCTTTACCTTTATACAAGTCAGTATAGTATGGAAGTGTTCCTGGAAAAATAGGTATTGTAGGAGGATCATAGTTCCCACTATACACCAAAATGGCACTCCCAACACTGTGATCAAATTCTGTAACCGCCAAATTTTCTGAACTAAATTGCCTAAGAGCCATGTAATAGTGACCCAACGGTTGGTCTGCTGTGAGAAGCACGTCAATTGTTTGCCCTGGACTTATCATGAGGTATGTCGTGTTGAAAGGTTTTAAGTACGCTCCATCCATTCCAACGACTGTCACACTATGGTTTGCTATGGCAAAGAAAATCTCAGCATTTAGGACTGCATTGATGATTCGGAATTGATACGTCTTTCCATAATCAACCACTCGATGATATGTTGTTTCTATGTAACAACCAACTCCATTAGAGATTAATAGGCTTTGCAAGACTATTACTCTGTTAGTTAATTGATTATGACAAAAAGATGGGATAAAGATAAAAACATAATACCATTAGAACAATTTTTGAAGTCTCCAAGTTCTCCGTTGATTGTGTAGCCAATGGAATGAGGAAGGTCATCTCCATATAACATGTCTTCATCTACCAACTCATGTACTGAGCCATTGTACCAAGCACCTAATTTTGAAATTAAACACATTGTAAAATCTTTTTTAAAAAAGAAAATAAAATAAAAAATGATGTCGATTTATTTCCACATACCTACTATAATGATCTCTTCATCATCTGGTTTTGGAAATGGAGGTATGGTCCCTTCTTTAGGATAAATAACTATAGCCCCATAAACCGAATGCCTGGTCCAATCACTATGAGCATGCCACCAAAGTGTACCTTCTTCATCCGAGAAAATGATTTCATAGTTCATACTTTCTCCAGGGCCAATTGCACATTGTGTTATAAATTCTGGTCCATCTGACCATGGATTTCTAGGTTGCTTTACTCCATGCCTACAAACACAAGCAACATAATGTTCTATATCAATGGCTTATCCTTACAGGATACATGATGAGCATAAACAAATTCTATATTAAATGAAATATTTTCTCTCTTTACCTTATTTTTATATACTAGGTAGAGTATTGTGTTTTATTTTGTAAAACTAGTAATAGCAATAATAAGTTTAGATATTTTGCTATGTTATGATCATAAATATTACTTGTGATTGAATGAGTTATTTATGTGATAGAGCTAGAAACCAAAAGCAAACATACTCCTTAAATTAGGGCTGTGCCAAAAAAAAAAAAAAAAGAAAAGGCCGAATTGCAAATAGAACTTATTGCACCATAATTTTGGTTTTCTCTTTAAATGATTTGGTTCACAGTTTACCTTGTACAATAAAGAGTAAACGATTTTTGGTTTGGTTAGGAACCCTAAACCGAACCGAACCGTTTTTCATTAAAAAAAAAAGGAAAATCAAACATATTTTTCTTTCTTTTAATTATTTTACTAAAAACTTAATTATTTTTTAGATTTTTTTATATAGGTATATGTCCTTTATGAGAATGTAATTAGATTGGTCATATTGTACTTCAATTACTTTAGTGTGTCTACAAACAAGATAGTTTTGGGTTTTAACTTATAGTGTTCTAAACATTTTTTTTCTTTTCTTTATGTTATTAATTAAACTACTTTTATTACTTAGTTACTTGTTAGTTTATATAACTAATAATGTGTCGATTAGAAGAATAATGAATTTAAATTTGCAACTCATGTTGAGATAGCATATTCAAATTTTGTAGAATCCTGTACATAATTGTAATTTGTGATAATTTAAGAGAACAGGCCTAATATTTGATTATAGTTTTATAATGGATTAAATCTCTCCTCACAATAAAATTTACACATGTTTTTGGTAAATAATTATATTCAAATGCTATTGTCTGTGTCTACATTAGTTGTAAAAAATATGTAATTGAAATCTCTCAATGAAATATAATTTTGTTTTAAGAATAAAAAAAAAGTTTGAATTGAAAACCCAGCTATATTGAACCATTCTTTTCTAATAAAAAAAATTAAGAACCAAATCATATAGATAAGTTCAAATTTAAAAGAAAATCAAACCATATATTTATCGTTTAGTTTGATCCGAGTGGCAAACTAAATTGAACCACACCACGCCTACCCTTACCTTCAATCAAGGGAACTTTTTAAATTTTGCAAGACTTATGTTTATATATGTATCCGCAATGTATGACAAGTATATATAAAGTTGTTGATGGTCTAAATTGGAACATGGGCCACCGAGCCAAGCCTAACCCATAGTGAACTGAGGCTGCTCTTTTGAAATCAAGCCTTGACCATGAATGCTACAATATGAGGCCTCAATAAACCATGACTCCTGCTCAACATCTGACCTCTGCCCAGACAATTGGTCAGTCCCAACTCACACACCACTCAGTATAGTTACTCGGTCGAATTTGGCATGCATAATACTAGAGTAGTGAGTTCATTGCACAGCCCCCATGGCTATTGCCAACTGGCCACTCACCCATGATTCCATGATGCTGATAACTACAAGATCAGCCACTTATAAATACTTGCCCACCCCCTTAGGGGAGTGATAATGTTGCATCCAACCTACATACTCTTTAATTCGTGGGCTTTTTGCTATGACTTATGACTCAAGTATCGGAGTGTTCACAGGCCACTAACCGAGTTCTTGTTTTATAGATCTTACTCTTGTCATAATAGTCTAAACCAAAATAATCTTGATCCAGTCTACCAAATTCAAGAAAGCATCAAAATTATTCTCTACTTTTCTTCCTTTGTTTCTCTCATTTAAAATTTGAGTTTTCCTCCCTAAGTGTCCAAAAAAACTCTAACATATCGTGTAAAAGTTAAGATTTTTTTCCTCCTCATCTTTAAGGGTTCTAGGAGAGAGAAAAACCAGTGAGAAAAAGCTATTACTAAACCTTAGACACTTGAGCACATAAGAGAGAGTGTATGATAGCTATAAGCATTTACATTGAATATCTAACTCGTATTTTCATAAGAGAAAATATTAATGCTTGGTCTATTAAAATGCGAGCTTATCTTATAGGCTTACTGCTTTTGGAAACTACTAAAATTGAGATGAAGACAACTCTACCTAAGAATCCAACTTTGAATTAGCTTAAGCTTCACGAAGAACGACTCTTCTAAAATCTAGAGCGTTGAATACTTTCCATAGCAATTGATGAAACGTTCTTCACAAGATTTATGGCCTATGATACTATTAAGCAAGTGCAAGACAAGTAAAAGGTGGGGCTCCAAGATTTGATAAAATTAAACAAATGCAACTCTTCAATTTGAGAAAGAAATTTAAGCTTCTCAAGATGAAGGAGATAGAAAGTGAAAAGGCCTTTGTAAACAAGGTCATGAAAGTTTTGAAGCAAAGTAGACTACTCAGAGATGATTTGCCCAAAAAAAAAAAAATGAATTGTGGAAAAGATTACAATAATTCTACCATAAAAGCTTAAAGAAAAAATCTCCTCTTTTGAAGATACTTGAGACTCTCAACTTACACTCATGAGGCGTGTAACTAATTTACAAGGTATAGAACAAACAAAGGCATTTAGCGAGAAGAAGAAACCATAAAAAATGGCTCTTGTAATTTCACAAAGTTCAAAGTCACAAGCTTACTTTAGTGGGAAGTAAAATATAAGTGTGAAGGGAAAAGAGAAGAAAGATTAGTATTACAAAGGAAAACAAAAGAGATGAAAATTTCCACCATGTCCTCATTGTAAAAAGACTAACAATACTAAAAACTATTGTTTGTATAAGCCAAGTGTTTAATGCAAGACTTGCAAACAATTTGGCCATGTGAAAAAGGTGTCATAGCAACATAAATCAGAGCCCCAAGCTCAGCCAGCCTATGTCACTAAAAGTCATAACTCATAAGGAAAATTTACTTGCTACTATAGTTGTTGAAGAATGCTTTATGGAAATTGAAAGTTTTGATCTGTGGATAATTAATAGTGGCTATACACACAATATGACTCCAAGTTTAAAATTCTCAAAAATTTGGACAAAAAATACTTCTCCAAAGTGTGACTATGAGTTGATTTTTGATGCGTTATTTACCTAATACACGTCATAGTCTTTTGAGTTTTAGTTCATCACTTGATGAAGATTATATATTGGTTTTCAAAAACAAAAACTGTGATATTTTTAATTTATTGGTACTAAGTTGCTCTTTTTGTATCTATTAACATGAAAAATAGAAGTTTTCCTTTATAATAGAAATAAACTAAAATTCAATAGTACATAAAAGTGTTCATCGTATAAAAGGCTTAGCAATTCCAATTATGCTTTTATGAAGCTTCTTCAAAGCAAAAACAAGATGATGGATATGTCTCTTATTCATGATCCTTTTGTTATATGTGATATTTGTCAGTGAGGAAACTTGAGTCAAACCCTATTCTCTATTAATCAAGCTTCAATAGCAACCCAAAAGTAACAGCTGGTTGATACAAATATGTTTATACATATGAGTTATATAGTGGAAGCAGGTATTTTCTTCTTTTTATTTATGATTTCACAAGAATTTTTTACTTTATTTTCTTAATTAGAAAACTCAAGGTTCAATATCTTTCAAAAATTCAAATCATTTTTCAAAAATCAAACTGCACATTTGATCAAGACTTTAAGGTTTTACAGTGGTACAAAATTCACCTCTCATCATTTTGAAGAGTTCCATTAGCATTCTATCATTCATCAGCAATTCACAGTCACTTACACGCATTAGTAAAATGTTCTCATTGAAAGGAAATATAGTTCAAATTTGAACATATTTAGGTCATTGTTGTTTGAAAAGGGACTACCAAAATAATTATAGGTAAAGTCACAAATATGATACTATTATTACAAAACAGATCACCTGCCAAAGATGGGAAAACTCCTTATGAGGTATGGTTTGGAGTTAAAACATAAGTAGCATATCTTAAAATCTTTGGTAATTTTTATTAAGGATAACATCATGAATTGTATGTAAACCTTAGTAAAATATACAATTAAGTACCTGAATTATGAAATTTATCAGTTTAGTACTTGAACTTTGAAATTGATCAATTTAGTTCTTGAAAAAAATGTGAAATCGATCAATTTAGTATCTAAAATAATTTGACGAAGGTATTGTTAGCATGGATGAAAATTTCTTTTAATATTAAATTGATCAATTTGAAAATTTAAGTACTAAATTGATCACTTTCAATGTTTAGGTACCTAATTATATACTTTGTTAAAGTTCAGGTACCATTCGTGATATTAATCTTTTTTGTTATGCTTTTGATTCTAGGTCAAAAGAGACAAGCTTGGCAAAAGAGTTGAAGTTAGGGAAATTATAGGTTACACTACTACTTTTATGGCTTAAGGAGTTTGGAATCCTATAACATAGCAAAGGGTTGTTAGAAGAAGGTTAAAGTTGATGAAGGTGGTACTTAGAATAGGGATAAAGGTGAACCAAATCCTTCTACATAAGTCTCCATTCTTGGAATCATTCCCTAGCAACAAGATGTGGTCTTAAAAGAAGAGGATTCTTATGACAATGTAATTATTCGAGGAACGAGAATAGTAGAAGAAATCTACAACAAGTGCAATGTGATTTTATTTGAACCTAAGGATGTTGGAATAGAAAATGGAAAGCAACAATGAAAGAGGAACATAAAACGGTTCACAAAAATGAGACTTGAATGCTTATAGATACACCTAGTGATAAGAATTTAATTGATGTTGAGTTGGTGTTCAAGCTCAACCATAATGTTGATTATTCGATTGACAAGTACAAGGGCAGGTTAGTTGTGAAAGGATATACTCAATATTTCAGAGAATATTTTCTTGAAACATTTGCACCTTTAGCACATCCGACACTATTAGATTGCTTCATGTCATATTAACTCACCAAGGTTGGAAATATTTCAACTAGATTTAAATTAGCCTTTTTAAATGGAATATTAAAGGAATAAATTTATGTCAAGCAACCAAAAGCATTTATCAGTAAAGATGAACTTGAGAAGGTCCTTTTGCTAAAGAAGGCTTTATGTGATCTAAAACAATCTTTAAGAGTCTAATGTTCGTGAATTGATGATTATTTGATGAATAAGGTTAGTGAGAAGATGTAATGAGTCAACTTTGTATGTGAAGCATGTTATTCAATAGATTTTAATTGTTTCCATTTATGAAGATGGCATATAGGTGACTAATAATAATGCAAATATCATGAAGAAATCAGAATTCAAATAAAAAGGATTTTCAAGATGAACAATCTTAGTAAAATATCCTACTTTGTCAATTTAAGGTTATCGAAATTTCAATAGAAATATTCATGTCTCAAAAGAAATATGCGGATGAAAATTCTCAAGAAATTTGGAATGAGCTAGTCAATACACTAGCAGTGCGTGGAGAAAAGTTGAAGAAATTGTTTTAATCCTATCGACGCCTCTATTTATAAAAAGCTTGGCTGGATGTCTTCTACTTTTATATGGAACCAGGGGTTTGATATTATGTTTGCCGCAAGTGTATTGTCTAAGATCTATACACATACCACTAAATGCATTTTAAATTGCTATGAGGGTTCTTGGATTTTCAAGAGAACCATTGATTTTGAATCATTCTATAAAAAATTCATTACCATTTATCCTGTTTGAAGAGGATCTCAGGATGATATGAAGAATACCTTGAGCTATTATTTCACCCTTGGTTATGATATTCTTTGTTGCAATTTAAGAAAATGAGAGATAGTGTTACACAATCTATAGCAAAAGACGAGTATTTTCTGCTCCAACTGTTGTAAATCGAGCATTATGGATCAAAAAAATTCTTCACGATATTATGTTCAATCAATCTAAAGCAAAAATTATCTTGTGTGGTAACAAATCATCAATTGCTACAGTGTAGAATCCTATTGTAATTTTCATGTAAACCATCAAAGAAGTAGAAAGGGCAGAGGAAGTTCAACTGATGCATTGTGGGTGTAATAATCAACTGGTCGACATTTTCACCAAAAGATTGTTAAGCGAGAAGCTTAAAGTCATCAACAACTCTTTCATCAAGGTGTGATGACACTAGTTAATGTGATGTGATGCGAAGCTATCAATGACAATAATAATTTTAGATACTTTGCTATATTATATGTGTAATGTGTAGTTAGAGGCAGATGTAGGATGATACAACTAAAGGGGCAGATGTTAACTAATTCAATAATAGAATTATCTATATGTATTTTCTTACTATTATACTAATATTATATCTTATATATGTATAAAAATTTCATTAATGATTTCACTATCATTTTTTTCTAAATTAGTAAGTATGAAAACAAATAATTCAAGAAATAACTAAGGGTAGTTAGTACATTTGATAAAATATCATATAATGTATATGTATTATATGAAGGGTTAATAACAAAAATGGTATATGAACTTTCGCAAAATATTCAATTAAATATCTAAAGTTTCATTTTGAATAATTTGGTATTTGAACAAAGTTTTTGTGAACTTTTTTCATACTTAAAATTTGGTTTTGATAATTTTTGTACTTGATAAAGTTTTTACAGACTTTTTCCATATTAAAGCAAATTCAATTAGATATGAAAAAAGTCCGCAAAAACTTTATTTGAGTACCAAAATTACCAAAACCAAATTTCAAGCACCTGATACAATGTTTTGTAAAAGTTCAGGTACCAAATCGTTGAAAACAAAACTTACCATTTTTTACATTAAACCTTATTTGAATTACAATTAATTATTATTTATGGTGTACTCTAAATAAAAAATAGTTGTTTCCATGAATTTATTTAATTAATATAATTTTAGGATAAATGAACTAAATTATATTAATTATTGTGAAAAAGAAAAGTTAAAAAGAGAGTGAGAGGGAGAATATAATAAATGGAATACCAAAGTTTGTTATAAAAGCAGTGTAAAAAAATGAAAATCAATTATAAAAGCAACGTAAGAAAATGAAAGCCAATACTAAAATGAATAATGTGATCGAATGTTTTCCAACCATGTAGATTTTCTAAGACTCTGACTTAGGTCGCCTTCATCAGCAGTGCATGGCAATAAAACCAACACGAAGTATCACTGCTTAACAGATAAATCGAGTTCCTTCCTCGAGTAATGTTGTTCGGCAAGAAACGATGCCTAGGGTTATTATTATTTTTTCTTTTTTTTTTTTAAACTTTTGATGTGTTAGTTGTGTATAATTTGTATAGTATGGGACCCATAAATTAAAAAAAAATTATATTAAGTAACTTTGTAAATAACTCATGAATAAAATAGTGGGTTTCTTAGTAAGGAGAGCTAATTAAAATGCTGATATGGTATATTAAATAATTTTATAAATAATCCACGGATAAAGATGCTCTTAGGGTGGTACCTATTAGCACTTGTCCATTAACAATTGTTTCATTAAAATTTTAACTATATTATGAAGTCAATTCTAATTTATAAGTACATGTTTGAATATTAAAATTTCTAAAACCAGCAAGGAGTGAGGTAATAGCGTTTGATATTGTGGAGAATTTCACTTTAATAATTAGATTCCATTCTGTAAGCATATGTTGGAATGTTGAAGTTTTAAAAACCAAGTAGGAGTAAAGTAGCATTTGATATTGAAGAGAGTTCCACTTGAATAATTATTTAATCTTCCAGTTCCCATTGTGCAGGAACGAGCTCTAAATAAATGAGCTATTGTGCATTTTTTTTTTTCACCCCCTTCTTTTATTTACTTATTTATTTAAATACATATTATATATAATTAGGAGCTATTGTTCATTTTATTTAAATACATATTAAATAAATGAGCTATTGTGCACTTTTAGACAAAAGAAAAATCGACACTTTTGTTTATTCTATTTATAATTAGGAGCTTAGTTTTCATTATAATAATGTTGCGTTTGGTATGCAGGAATGAATCTAAAATAGAATTGCAATTCCGGATTCTATTCTCATTCCTATGTTTGGTTGCATATTTAAAAGCTGGAATCACAATTCTTAGGAATCGATGATTTCGGCTTTAAAGGGGAATTCGATTTTTTCTTTGAGTAGATAGAATCACGATTTCATTCCTTACTCATAAATGACAAATATTAAATTACCTTTGTCATCATTCTACTCATTTATTATTCACATTAATTATTAGGGATATTTTTGATAAATAACATATCAATTTCATTTTATTCCATAATGTATCCAAACAAAGGAATTGATTTATTATTCCATCTCCCATTCCATTCCTCTCATTCCATTCAAAACGATTCTCACATACCAAATGTGACATAAGTGTATGTTTGTTTTATCATATTTTTATTATTATTATTTTTTATTTTTCAATAGAAGTTTATTAAGAAACAAATATAAATAAAAAAATGACAGTTTTATTCATAGACAGACTAAAGAAATATGATATAAATATAATACAGATAAATTATAGGCCAAACAAACAGGTACTAATTTGCTTAAAAGATAAACAGAGAGAAAGTGAAGAGGGAGCACTAACCAGTGAATTGTGAGGCCAAATCTCCATTGTTGGTAACATTGACATACGCGGTGTCTCCTTTGTGGACACGAATAACAGGGCCTGGGAGACTCTCATTCACCAGCAATATACGCTTCGTCACACATAGTTTTGTGACCTCTGTTTCTCTTAACTGCACAATACAAATCAGAGCAACACAAAATGACATATATGGAGAGAGCCAAACTCAAAATACAATATATATATATATATATTTGCATTAAAAATCAAATTCAAGAGATAGATATGTATATTTTCTTAAAAAAAAAGAAAAGAAAAAGGAAAAAAGATATATATATATATATATACACTATTACATATATACTTACTACAAAGTCATAGTAGTGCACTTCGCTTAGAGTAAGCAGAAACAGCTGCGAAAAGCACAATAATAATTGCAGGATGTGGACCATCTGTCGTCCTTTCAGTTTCATTTTCAAGGTCAGACCATAATAAGTTAATTTGGGTCTTAAGAAAGGAAATTCAGTGTATCTCAGTGTTTTAATATTTCTGCAGCAGTGTCGTAAACATCCTGTGATTCCATTGCAATATGCCTCCACTATTTATAAAAAAGCAGCCACCATAACTTCTAACAGCAGAAGGTCAATGAGGAAGCTCAAAAATCACATGCTTATGCATCCTTTAAAGAAGATATCATCTTCCAGTCAGCCTTACTTAATTAATCGTGGACATCTACATATTGCACTTCCCCATCAAAAAATTAAAATAAAAAGGAAAAAACAATGGAAAGAGCACCATCGCACCGTAACCCCTTTGTCGTTTCGTTTAAGGTCTGTTAACAGCCAGTTGTGCCTTTTCATGCTTAACACATGCGCTGTTTCCCCATTAAAAAATTAAACTTTTTTATCGTGAGGGCTTCTGATCGGCCCTGGAATCGCCAACCGACAACACCACTAAGGTTTGCATTATTTATTTATTTTATTTGAAACCATTTTCTTCTTTTTTTCTTTTTTTTTTTACGTTTTTTTCTTTTGTGTTTTTTTTGTAATTTTTATCTTTTTTTTTGGCCAAATATTATTTTTATGTTACCATTATTGACAATCCAATATGGATCATGGGCCTCTTAAGCGAAGTCCAACTCATTAGTCACTTAGATCAACCCACCGAGCTAATATTTACTTCATACACAAAAAATTTGATTTGTGGCAAGGATTATGAGTCAAAAGAAAAAAATCCCTACCATAAGTTATTGCAGGATTATAAGCCTCTCTTCCAATTCTTAGCATTAAATTGCTTCTCTCATGAAAAAAAAAAAATAGGGGCAGAGATGACAAGCCTTCAATAACTGCTCCTTATGACAAGGGCAAACTTTCCTTGAACCCCTTAATAACTCTCTTTTTTAAGCCACCTAAAAAAGTATCAGTTTGATATGTCGTTTCCATTAACTTTAGGATAAAGGTGAATAGGCTAATCAACTTACTTGAGGTGCTGTAAATGCCTTTAGTTCCTAACCCCACCATAATTTTCGCATCTTGCTCCCAGACTCTTGAATTATAACCATTACCCCAAAATATGGTTGAGCAAGCTTGATTGCAAGTGCTTTCTAATATAGTTGTTGCATGAACACAGTACTAACAATGATCATCAAATAGGTTATCAAACATTGTGGTAATGAACATGAAAGGAAAGATCAAAATAAATATTCTTCTCAGCATCAATTTCTCAAGCAACTACTCTCATAATTGAAAAGACTTCCTTTTATATAATTTACCTCCAGTAAAATGTAATTGACCCATTCAGGTGAACAAGTGAAAACAAAAGCATTTTTTAGCCTACCAAACATAATGCTCACTCATATGAGATTTTCTCTCATAAAGTTCTTGATGAAAAAATAAAATAAAATAAATGGCAATATATTTGAAAATTAATTGCAACTCAGGCTCTTGGTAGTACAGCATGAGATTGCCAAGTGGCAATCTTTAAAGCTTTCATACTTGTAGTTATTACCAATATATCACGACAATAATCATTTATAGATGTTGAAGTTATCACATTATACGCCATAAGAAAAAAGATAATCTACTAATGAAAATTCTTAAGATATGTCATGCAATGCTAAAACAGAAGTACTATCAATTACTTGTAACGTACCACTATAATTCTAATTGCTTCCCTGCATACGTTTTAAAAACCAGCCATGATTGAACAATATTACAAAGTAGTCTACAAAATTCCACATCATCGTTTAGTTTCATTAATCTTCACAAGTGTATTGGTAAGATTAGTACCGGCAATGTAAAAAGAAAAAATAATTCTAAACAAGCACTAAAAATATAAGCATACAAATTGAATAGATAAGCATATAAATAAGTATTAAAAATAACTTATCTAGTTTAAATGTCAAGAGAAATTAATTATTTCAACCTTCAAATAGAGGTGACCTACAATTACTCATAGATGAATGAACCGTCAAATTACCACATATAGAAGTATATTGGAAATCATGTGATGCCAAAATTTTAATTTTCTAAAACAAGAAAGAGTACATTTAGCCTCTATCTTTTATGCCACCTGCTAAAAAAATTATAATTGTTAGCTATTATAGAGCCTCAAGTGGCCCCTTTTTAGAATATACTTGAGAGCTTTATAGATTCCTCCGTAGATACATCTTCACCAAATGGCGCTTGAGTAGAGAAACTTAGGGTTGTTTGGATAGTCATTCTAGTGTCATTTGGCATAGTTTTTGTGTTAAATAGATACTGAACCAATACAAATATGATACCGATGAAAAATCGACAGTTTTACTTATAAACTGACTTAATCGATACCGATACAGTTTTGGTATTTGACTATCCAAACAAGCTCTTAGAGAGCACTTTATTATAATTCATTTGTAGAGCATTTTGTTAACAACTATTATGTGTCCCATTGTCAAGAAATAAATAAATAAATAGTAATTAGACTATATCTTCTGACTTCTGACTATGTCATTTAGAATTTGTATTAGCAACTTCAAATAATTCATAGAGTTAAATTTCTTTTTTTACTTTTCATCTAAAGCTTTAATTTTTGTATCACACCACATTCTTATGTACACACAAAATTTTAGTTCAAAATATGTTTATTAATTCAATTTAATGAACAATCTACCAAAAAGTGATAATCTTTAGGATGAACAACAATTTAAAAATAACATACAAAGGAACTTGAATGATACTATCTGAATTAAGAAGTTGTTATTAAACCATAATATTAGTATGCATAAAAATAAATATAATTAAAGATTGAGTTGAGCTAGAAAAAACACACTTTTAATTACCTAAAAATATATTATATAACAACACTATTCATGCTTGAAGTAAAAGACTTCCAAGACTATAAAATACTTAACATTATCACGTAGTGCCAGATATCAGCAATACTTGGCTTTTTTATGTTAGTAGCTAATATATTTAGTATATTCCATAAATTATTGATAAATGTTGTAATACCCTTATTTCTAAGATGATATTGGGCTCAATCGGTTGGTATTCTAAGTAAAAATCTGCTCAAATTCGCTTTTATTTGTTTAATTTGTCAATTTCAAGCAACAAGGAACCAAACAAGATCAAATCAAGCAAAACTGACAAGGAAAAGAAGAATTATGCAAACTTGCTACTCACCACGACCCGTGGTAAGGGTAGTATTGAAGTTGCATAGCATTGGAAGCCACCACGCCCCATGGTGATGGTTGTATGGATCAGATTTTGGAGCAAAAGCCACCACGGCTCCTACCACGCCCCATGGTAAAGGGCGTATCAGCCCAAATTTCAATGAAAGATGCTTAGTTCCTACCACGGTCATTGCCACGGGGTGTGGTTAATAGTGTGGTGATGGCTATTTCCGGACCTGTATCTGCCACGCCCATTTCCATGGACATGGCCAAGGGCGTGGCCGATCATGTGCCTCCCTTTATTTCTTTTGCTCTGATTTTTTCTAGACCCGCATATAAATAGAGCATCCAAATTCCAGAAGTTAGTGATTATTTTTCATATATCATTTTGAGAGGGCTTTTTAGAGACTTCCAAGATCAAATCACGAAGAACAACAAGTCAAGGCCGAATCTAGATTGTAGATCCAAATTAATCACCATTGAGCATCATTTCTAAGGTTGTACTCATGAATTCAAATCTTTCTTTTGAATTTCAATTGTCATATTATATCACTAATCATAGATCTATATCTTGTTTGAATTCTAATTTCATCATGTGTTGAGAATCTACTCTTAATGCAATCCAATCAATGTTCTTATGTTCAAATTACATGCTCTTTCTAGTTTCTTAGATTTGTATATCCGGAATGCAAATTTATGTCTGATTTTCATTTTAAGTCAATTGAGAAATTGCTTTCATTAATAGATCTAATGCAATTTGATGAGATTCAATTGTAATTCTTGAGATAAAATAGCAAGGATCTTCCGTAATTCTTTGTTTTTATTAATTTCAAGTGCTTAATGAGATCTTACGTTTTTATTAATTTAGGAGAGATCCTAATTAATTTATTTGAGATTAGATAAATTGATAGCTTCGAGAGGATTGTCAATTTGTATAAGGAATTCAATGCTGTAGGAGCTCAATTTAGATAATCTTTAGTATTCTATGATTCACATAATGAGATTAGATGAAAAATAAGATCTAGGTCGTATATGTTCTTATTGTAATCCTTGCTTGCTATTCAAAGTGATATTGTTTGTTGATTTTAATTAGTTTAGTAGTTTCTTTTGTTAATAGTGCTTAACAATAATCTCTTTTGGGCTGCTAGATAGTAGAAAAGAAGTAATTACTAATAGTTATTCTTTCCTCGTGGACAACCCCGATCTTAACTCTATACTATGATTCGATAAGTACTCTGCCTATTGCATCTTGTAGTCAATTTCATAAATTTAAACTACGATTAACAAAAGATCATCAAAAGTTTTGGCACCATTGCGGTGGGGAAAAGAATAATATTAGAAAATCTTTAGATATTACTAATCTAGCTATTTGTTTTCTTTTTCTATTGTGACTTAATTTGCTGCAAGTTAGACTTAAGAGTTGCTTAATTTTGTGTTGTGCAATGCATGACTCAGAGCCAAAACTAATATAAGTAACGGTTTGTAAATGGTGGTTAAGCATCAAGGGATTTATTTATAGTCATGTCTCAATTAAAGGCCCAATGGGTCCAGCACTAGCAAGAGGAGTCTTCCACAACCTTCCTAAAGCCTATTAGACCATCCAAGCTACCCCAACCCTAGAACCTAGAATGCCTACTGACCCAGAGAGTCCTTCGTGCACTCAGGGACTCTACTTGAGCTACCCCTCATGGGCTGCTCCTCTTTCGCCAAACTCCCCTTCTTATTGTATCCCTACAATTCTTAAAACTACTTTGAGAGGAGTCACATCACCTTAATTCTCTGTGTCTTTAGAAGGATAGCTTAAGCCTCCCTAAGGTTACCATACTAAGATCTGTCAGTACCCTTTTCCGACCACCCTCCATCAACATATTTGCTTGTGACCTCAGGTCTAGGTTAGCTACTAATTGAAGACCAAAATAGATAACAAAAATATCCTCTTAGAGCCATTGTTGTAAACCCCAAGATTTTTCGTATAAATATAAATAAAAATAGATAGAAATATAAAATAGAAAATATATAACTGATTTTGAACCCAACCGAGACTCTAGATTTAAACTATAAGTAGTATTGGTCCGGTCTATGGTTTTGAACCTTAAATTAAAACTTTTAAATAGATAAAATATAATTTACGATAATAAGTATAAAAGCTGTAAAGTAAAAGTCTTAAATTAAAGAATTCCATGTATATCATAGTATTCAGAATATTTAATATCGTTAATATGTAAATTTTTATCCAATAATATTATCAAATCAGTATTTATCATACGTGTCACTTGGACCTGCAAAATTGATTTTTTTCACAAGTTCATAGTTTTTCTCACTCCTTACACAGTAGTTGGTTATAAATTCATCATCTTCTCTTTACTTTTATATTTCTATATACCCCATCTTTTTTGCATTTTTCTTATTTTCATTTTTACGTTCTTTTCTCCTTCTCAAATTTCTGAAGCTCTCCTATACGCAAACAACGAATCAGACTCTCAAAATAAACGATATATTTGTACTCGATTGACTTGATAAACTATCTTAAAACTATGATAATTACATAACTTAATAATATTATAATCTTTTCTCTAACTAATGAAGCAATTTTCGGTGCAAATAACACCTCTTTTACGGCTGAGATCTCCTAGAAAATGTCACAGCCGATTTCTTCTTACTCTTTTCTACAAATTATCCAACTAAGTCAACAACTCACAACAAACCACAACCTTAGCATCCATTAGAATCTGCTAGTGGTAACTCAAATTCATCCATAAAAGATCCACAAAACACACAACAAACACAACTCCATTAAAGCTCAAAACAAAGCTTAGAAAGGAACAAAGGTAAGTAAGTAAATTCGTTTCTAAGTAGCTATGTGCTAAACAAAAGCTTAAACCATGTTATTATTAACCCTAGGTTCGGATCTATTTCTTGGGGAGAGTTTAGCACCCTCAAATCAACTCAAACCAAGTAAAATCTAATCCTAAAGCTCTATTAATGTGTTTTATTATATGTTGAAGTTAGAAACCAGGTTGAATGATGATTTAAAGGAGTAATATATACTGATATATCGCCTATAATACATGTAGAACATAAGGAAACACGTAAAAGAAGCTTTAATGCAAGTATAATACATATATGTTAAAGGAAAGTTACATTTCGAATGAAAGAAAATCGGAGAAGAAGATGAACAGTGTCAACACTACCGACATGCCGACAGTGTACACACTCAACCCCGGCGGCATACATAGGTTGGCCGGTGGTGTTGAGATGGCTTACACTGGAACATAAGCTACGTAAAATTTATTTTTACGTAAAATGAACGAACGTCAGCTAACTGAAATTATACGCCGATAGCGTAAAAGCTGGCATACGAGATAAAGCTGGTGGCCTACAAGTCAGCGTAACTGATACAAAATAAAATGTAAAACTTAAGTACACCGGCATTTGGGTATAAACACCGACATCGTTGGAGCCGGTGTATACACTTAACTCCTTTGCTTAGAAACAATTTTATACGAACAGAATATATATATATAATATAAACAAATAATAATAAATATATATATCATATATATATACATATCAAAATAGAATTTAGTAAGAAAATAAATAAATGAAAATACTTAGAGTAATAATAAGTTTAATATTTGATAACTTCTAAAACCTTAAAAACTATAGGGAAATATTAAGTATTATAAGTAACTATAATTGTTAAATAATGGTTTTATATAGATAAATAGATAAGAATGGAAATTCAAACAAGCTAAATTTATGAATAATGTGGCTTCTAAAAATGACAAAATATTTATATAAAGTATATGAAAAGAAACCTGATGACACTAAACAATAGTAAACAAAAATGAGTTACTATAATGGATCAATTAAAGAATAACATCAAAATAGTAATAATGATTATGAAGATACAAGCTTATTAAATATCAATTTTTTTCAAATACCAGATCAATGTATATAAATATCCAACAAGATTAAGATAAGCAAAATGAAAATAAATATTAAATGATAATTGTTATCATAAGACCATTAAAGGACCAAAATAAGTAATAGAAACAAAGCCAAATATCAAGATATGACACTTAGACACTTATAGGAGTTTAGTTATATAATTTATTTTTTATTGATGAATACTTTATTCATCTCAATAGGTGACTTTGATACTATAGAGGACTTTCCAGCTGATTACTACAATTAGTCGCTATGAGAGGTGAGTAACCCAGTCATATTATACCCTTTGTGCTTGTAAATAGTTGAATATGTAATGCAAAGATAATAATATGATTGTTTTGATTAAAATGTGTTGTGATCTTGTATGATTGTCAATATACCATTACAAAATGATAATATAATGATACGATGATGTGAAATAGTATAATGATTATTGTGTGTAACGTATGACCGCCATGAAAATGAATAAGAAATATTGATTCATTAACTAACCTAGTCATCATTACAAGTACTGCATTATTATATCTATAAATGGGTGATAGCCTGCTACGTATTAATATCTCGGTTCTCTGTTAATATTTGGTTTTTCTAAAGTGTTAGTTCTTCCAAGGTTTTTTTTATTCTGTTGATTCTACAGGAACTAAGTGGCAATGAAGAACGCCGCCCGTAGTATCGCTTTGAAATGATTAATACTTAGGGAGTTTCTAAGGATGAATACAGGAAATGGTCAGTTAAAACAGTTATTAAGTTTAAAGTGATAACCCTAAGACGAGAAATCGTTAATTTTCTTGTAAACTTAGTCTCTCTTGGGCAGGTGGGTCATTAAGTAATTATTCTTCAACCCTAAAAAGAGGGCGTAAATTTTTTTCTTGTTTGGATTCTAGATCATCCAAGCTTGTATCTTGAGCATATGTTTGAGTGATTACATTACATATGATTTATTAATAAACTTGTTTAGTATGTACTATGTCTGGTTATTCACTGAGCCATGGTATCGCTCATACTCCAACAGTCTTTTCAGGTTTATGCTTCGACCTTAGTTAGTTACTTCCAGGAATATAGCTTCGATAAGGGTTTAAAAGCTAGAAGCCTATAGCTCTATTTAGGATAAGTGGTTAATATTTTCCTTAGGATAGATTAGTCAGTATTATCTTTTCAGTTATGCATGTAGAGAATTACAAAAAGACTACATGGTTTGTAATAATATATGATACTCTATGATTGAGATAATAGTTAATTACTAATTTATATCTTGCATGTATTTATCATTATTTATCCAAGCAACTAAAAAATCCTATTATTTGGAAAATACATCACTCTCCAAAGGTAATCTATTAATAGTATTCAAGTGTGACTTATCTACTACTACTAGGGTACCATCGGGGCATGACAATTGTGGTATGACCACCTTTTATAAATACTACCCAAGGTTTCAAGGTTTGCCATCTAGATATAAAGACAAAAACAATCCTAACTGTTTAGGCTCTTTTGATTCTCTCATAATCCTATATTAACTTACGAATCAAAGTGGCCATATCAAACAGCCTTGGCGCATCACTAATGAGTCATTTTTTTGTTGTAGGCCCATCCATTCTCTACTAGCAAAATATCACCTGCATTAAGATCAAATTAAAGTCTGTGGAAAAATAATAATTTGAATCATATTTTTTTTTATATAAAAGGCAAATTGATACAAGATCACATAATTAAATTCATAATAAGATACGTCAATCCATTAACTATCTAATCAATGGGAAAAAGAAAACATGTATTGTAATGAGATGTAAAAAAAAAAATTACTACTAGCTTGATAACTACTAGACAATAAAGTAAAAGGGATAATATCACAAATGATACTGAATTTTGATAAAATATATAATTATGTACTTTAATTTTAAAATTGATCAATTTGATACCTGAAAAACTTTACAATTGATCAATTTAGTACCGATAGAGGTTTGTCGGCATACACAAAAAGTTCTTTCATGTATTAAATTGATTGATTTCAAAATTCAGGTGCCAATTACATATTTTGTCAATGTTCAAGTACTATTTGTGACATTAACCCTATAATAAACATAGATTACTTCCTCTATATTCTTTTTCAATTTAATATTTATTTGAAGTTACACATATATTATTGGGTGGTTAGACATTGATTAATTTATGAATTACAATATTTTATATTTTATAGATCATATATCATTGTTCTCTAATAGTTTGAAATTTGAGTAAGATTGATGGTTGAGGTCTAAATTGAGGGTTTCTTTTTCCATTGACAATGGAAAAAAATCATCAAAAAAGAAATTTTAAACTAGTTGGGAAGTGGATGGATAATTCAACAGTAGATGTTTTGTAGAAATTGTTAGAAAAGTCTACAATTACGGCATTTGACTGGGATCTAAGGATGGTGGTATTGTTAAATTTTTTTACGTCGTTTTCTTTTTATTACTCTTTTAATTTCTTATGTGCTAAACAATCGTGTATGATGTAGTGGAGATTGGTTTGACATAGTTGTTATCTTCAAACGATACATACTTGATAGATTTCTTTTATTGCATTTTCCAATTGTTCATCCATCCCTCTTTGCAATATTAGCGATTAAACTCAACTCTAGATATTAATTTTCAAATTACTAGCATGTTAATTATTACCATTAGACCTGGTTAGGTTTTGCTGGGTAGTATGGTTATACCGCCCAAATTGTCTAAATGAAATCAAGTCAAGGTAAATTTGATATTTTTTTTTTTTCAAGTGTCATTGCATTGCCGAGGTCAATTTTGGTTCAACTATGCTTAACAAATCGGACTAATCTCGATCTGACAACATTGTAATTTATACAAATTATTGCCTTCCATTTTAAATTAGCAACAACATAACATACTTATTGCCATATGGTTGTAAAGCTATGCAAATTTGTGATGCACGGGCTGACGCATTTACTCCCCAACCAAATTGGGCTAGGTTTTAAGTCATTTAAAAGTTGGCCGAATATAATTGGATTAGATCAGCAGGCTAACTCATGACGTACCAGATTAACCCTTTAGTTCGTTTGAGTATATTAGATTTCAGTGAACCTATATTTCTTAAGTATGTTAGATTATAATGAAACTTACAGTTATTGTTGCTCGCAATCCTATCCAGATATCAAAGTTTATCAAAATAAAGAACAATAATTAAAAAAAAAAGAAATGGAAAAACAACACTAAGTTATCTTTTGAATAGTTGGAAAAAAATCAATAGTAAACTATAACATAAATAGTTTACTAAAAATGGCTATTAAATTAATGCAATAGTCTTTTTCTTTTTTCTTCATGATATGTTTTGCTTTAATTTAAAGAAGAGAAGAAGAAGAAGAAGATATGATTTAATTCCCAACAAATGTATTATTTGTCTTCTTGATAAGCTATAATCTTATTCTTGTAGTCTACTGGCATTATTTGTTCGATTCCCCTGATGTTGATAATATCTTTTAATATTTTCAAATTTGTTAAGAATATCTTAAAATATCCTTAAGTAGGAGTTTCCAATTTTTGCGCTATTTGTGGTGTTTTTCTTTTCTTTTTATTTGTTTTATATCTTATGATTTTTAGGGAGTTTTCTTTTTTAGAAAAAGTTAGGTTTTCAATATAAATTATATACCACTAGGTGAATTAGTAGATTAGGTTTATCAATATTATTTTTCTAAGCGGCATATCTCACTTGTACCATTAAGGGACACTTAAAGTTTTACTATGTACATGAGGATAATAGAAAAAAGGGGCATGTCAATAGAAATAACAAAATTTACCTTACTAGACATGTGTTTAACCACGAGTCTTGTGAAAAACTTTTTGCTCAAGTATATATTCAACTAGAAAAAGCAAGAGAAATTTTATGATTCATCATTAATATTTTAACTGATCCGGTTCTATTGACTATCTTATAACTCACATCATACCAAACCGTGATCGAACCACTAAAATAGTCAATGTGTTAATTACTATATGTACTTTAATTGTTAGATAGTTGACAGGATGATCCCATTGGCAAGACTATATAAGCTCCCAAAAACTATTTGAGCAGGGTTGATGGTTTTGAAAACTCATATCGAAACTTAATAAGAGTTTCTTGCTTTGAGCTTTTCAATACAAACTATGAGTCGTTCAATGGTAAAGGCATCAATGGAAAACAACCAAAGGCAATTAACAAAATTAAGAAATCAAATAATACAGTATCAAATAGTGTGGCTCCACTTTCAATGTAATAGAAGGTTTTTTATCATTAAATAAATACAAGTTTCTTATAAAAAAATTAAAAATAGTACCATAATATATATAATTTTAAAAAAAGAACAGGTTGCATATATTAGCACAAATAAAATTTATATATAATTAGTTATTTATTAATGACTATGGTTGTTTTGTATATGCAAGCTAGACCAAACGTAATTTATTTAGACTTTTTATATTTTTGGAAATTTCAACTCTTTTAATATAATCCATGAATAATATGATGTTTCTTGTTCGGTGTTCATTTCCTTTTTTGGTTTATTTTTCTTAACCATCTTCTATCACAAGGATCACATCACTTCCCCATGTGCATAAGCAATATGGTCCCTACAATAGGGCAATTATTTATTAAAAAAAATAGAAAAATAACAACTTATTGTAGTATTTTAAAGAACTGGAAATTTTATATTATAATATTATTGCAAAGGATCTTGTCCTTGCCATAAAAAATTAAAAAAGAAATAAAAATAAGTAGATCTAAAGCTCGTCCTTGCTATAGTTGGACTGCAAAATTTTTTTTTAAAAATATATTTAAACCTTCCATACTTTGCTATCTGAAAGTGGTGAAGTTGTCACATTCCGGAATGTGACACCAAGATAAGTGCTCTCCTATTCTGACTTTCCCGAAACCTCTAAATTGGCCTTTGCGATCTTTGAGTATGGTTGCACTGAGACCACAGAATGATTGTAAATAACATAAATAGCCGGTGTGGCTCTTGTGATTTTGTAGACGAAATACTCCTCTAAAGCGTTTTATGGCAAGCCTTGATCGCTGAATCACCCCTGGGATCACTTGATCTGTCATCTGCGGACTGTGATCAACATTGTTTCACGTCCATTTTAACTTTTGTTCACTTGACATGAATAATTATTTATTCTTTCTCGTAAAGCTGATATTTTAGGTTCACTTTAAAAGAATAACAATTCATAATAAAATGATATTATACAAAATAATAAATAGTAATTCATATCTCTAAAAAATAAATATTATAATAACCATTATAATCCTATTGCATTTTCTTTGAATTAAAATTCAATGTCTCCCTTCTATTCATTGCTGAATGGGCAATTTTATATTATTTATCAGAAAATAGATATAAATAAAAAAATAAATAATTTTACTTATAAAAATTAAATAAATAAAATATAAATAAGATAAATTCAGTTCCATGTGCGGTTGGTTCCCTTAATTAAATAGCATGCAACAGTTCCCAATTTCGATTAGACACGGGGGTGCATACCTTAAGATTTGTTTGCACTGGCACCGCAACTGCAACTGCAACCGCAATTCAACATATAAACGGTGAACTCAAACGATATTATACACTTGGAAGGTTGGAAATTGAAAGAAACAAGAAGACGTGCAAAAGAAGCGAAAGCAAATATCGTGTTTTGTAATTTAAGTTGGATGATAATAATTTAACAATTGTTAAAGGAACAATTTAGTATTTAAATTTTGTATAAAAATTTAATTTAGTAGTTAAATTTTAAAATAAAGAATTTAATATTTATTTAAATTTTAATTCAAACGTATAAAAAAAACTATTTTTCAATATGGTACATACGGATATGGACACTATTGCGCTTGTGCTAATTTATGTAAATAATTGAAATTTGAATGTGCTCTCTGAGTATCTATATAAGGTGCTAATGAGACGGCAAATGTAGAATGATGAACAGCTAATAATGATAACTAGAACTACAAAGTCATGGAATACAATTACAATACCAGAGAATAACTATGAAATCAGGAAATCTTATACAAATTTTGAAGAGAAATAAGAACGAAATTAACAGATGAGAGGTGTGTCACGTATCCTCAAGAAGAGATTTACAAATATATTAAAACAATTATAATAATGTCTAGAAGAATTACGAGTAGTAGGTAAAGGCAAAGTACAAGGTTTCAAGGTAATAACGAATAAGTTAGTGACAAACCTAAAAGCATGATTAACTGATATTAGAAATCGGAGAACATTATGAATTATTTAAGTTACAATTTTTGAGTAAAAGGATAGAGTTGGCTATGGAGCTTGGATTTGTAATATTGATCAAATTTGTTTCACTAAAACTTTTATTTGAGTTGTACTTTTATATTAACTATTAAGATGCCATGCCATTTGTAATGATAGAAGTTAAATTTATAGTTCTTCTTCTTCTTTTTGTAAGTAATTAATAAATTTATTCATAATCTTTTATCAATAAAGGGGTCAAACCTAGATAAATGACACGTTTATGGAACATGTTGGTTACATATATATGTTTTTATGCATGATTACTAGATAAGTAGGGAAGGGGGAAAAAATAAAGTGGTGCCTTCTTTTTCTTTCACCGGCACATCTTCTTTCTATAAGCAAGCTCCCTCCGGTCGTCCATGAGTCAATCAATGAATTTATAATTGGTTTGAAGGAATAAATTGAACTAATATGAAAAATAGAACAATATTGTTTAAAAAATGATAATATTTACTTATAACTATAAATTTTCTTATAATGATTGATTAAAGATCTTATATTTTCTTATGATTTCCTTAAGATATTTATCATTTAATAAATATGGTTGATATTAACTTTTTCCTTTATATTGTTTCTCATATTCAAGATATCTATATATCAATATATATATATAAATATATTTATTGTTGGTGATTTAATGTTGTTCTATTTAATATAATTCTTTTTTAACTTGTGCATTAGGAACTTTAAATTATTAATTATGATTTTTATTATTTATTGGTTGTTCAATGTATTTTGTTAGTGAATAATCTTTTTGGTGGTTGATTAACTGGATGATTTTTTAAAGTATTATGAATTATGATTTGCTATATAATATTTAGTGAATGTATTTTATAGTTAAATGATTGACTAGTACTTGAATGACTTGATAGAGAAATATGGATTACAAGTGTGATGGTTTTATAAAGTTTTTTTTTTTCATGATATGCGATATGAATTTCGTAGAGTAATCTTTCTTTTTCCCCTTTTTCTTTCAACAATAGTATTTTTTTTCCTCTTAAAAAGTGATGTCAATTATCTTCATCACGATTGTCAAACTCGAGTTTCTACCTAGAATTGCTAAAGGGTCCGTAGAATTGGAATATAAAATCGAAACGTAAAATCGTAAGATTCTACAACTAATGTAAATTTACTTACAAAAACTATTGATGTACTTGCTAAACTAATAAAACTTTGAATAAATTATGAAAATAAAGAATTTAGTATTAAATTAGTTATGTACAATCGAAATTTAAGTTTTACCATCATAATTCATACTGTCATTAATATATTTAGTGCAATTTTATAATTAAAATAATTATTTTTATTAATGATGATTCATAATCTATAATTATCAAGATGTGTTGCAAATCATTTAATTATCATGTGTGAGTAGCTAGTTTTGTGCAGTAATGAATATTTTCAAGTTCACTATATTTGCACAAAAAATCATTACATAAAAATCATTATTTTGGCAAATAAATTTATAAATAGAAAATTATTAAAAAAGGAAAAAAATAGCACTATATATATTAGTTTAATTTTCATTCAAAATGTTCAAAATATATCATAGTATATAACCTAAAAGAGAATAACTCTCTGAAAAATACAAAAAAAAAAGAAATAAAAGGAAAAAAAACTAAAATAAGTTAGATTAAGATAAATATCAAGAACCAACCCCCAAAACCCTAAATATATATTAAATTGATTGCATTTTTAAAGTTCAAATAGAAAAAAAATTATAAAATTACAACTTTACGATTCTATTTATGATTATACTACTGATTCTACTACCAATTCTATCGATTCTACTCACGATTCTACGATTCTACTTACGAGTTTACTCAAAAAACGATTTTGTATGCGAGTTGAATCGAAATATCATCATCAACTCGTAAACTCGTAGAAACGTACGAGTAGACTCGAGTTTGACAACCATGATCTTCATAAAATCATTAGTGTTTTTTCTTCCAGTTTTAAATTCGAATATACATATACATATACATATAAAATATTAGAACAAAGTTCTTTTTCTAATTAAAAAATTATTGAATTTGCAATTAAAATTGAACAAAAACATTATTTAATGATAAAAAAATTTCTAATCTGAAAACAAATCTATTATTTAATATCACAGGCTAAGATTTTTTTAGACATAAACTTATTTAATTACATATACGAAATATGACATGATAATATGAATTGTTATCCTAATTATAACCTTTTAGACCCGTGAGTTTGTAGCCTTGTAGGGTTTCACACAATGGAATATATTATAAAATAAGTATTAAATGCCACAATAGAGACTTCGATTTTATATTTTGAAAATTAGTTCATCAACGATAAATTATAAGGTATATTTATTCGCTAATCCTATAAAGATATTGGGGTCTGTTTTCTCTGATGCACGTTCTAAGGCATTCATGTTCGTATGACTAGAAGAGTTGTCAACATGTCTATAAACTTTGATAATCGTTGGATTTGTGATTAGTCATGAATGATTTTATACATTATTGCCTACTATATTTGAGAATCATCATACACGTGGAACAGTTATTTAATTAAAGAAAAACAAAACAAAAATTTACGAGCTGGATGGGTTGGAACATGCATATCCTACGACGAAGTGTAGATTTTAAGTCGGTTCAAACAGAGTGTGTTTCTCCAAATTTTAAGAAATTGGTCCTGTAAATAGGATTTTTTTTTCGGCCCATACTATAAATAGGACGTCAAAGTTGGCGTCCTTCTCCACCTAACTTATATTGTTGTCGGCTTGATATCTGGTTGATGTCGACGAGCAATGCGTGGGATTTTTAACCTTGTTTTTTTCCGCCTCGGTAATATCAATATATTTAATTAAATGAAACGAAACCAGCATTCTAATATTATTTTTATAAAATATCTATTTATTTGTTTAATTTACAAAAGGTTTTAATAAAATAATATCAATTTTATATGATATGAAATAGATAAAAAAAATTTATATTTTTATTAAAAAAATGACTATTCCAGATAAAATATGTTTTGTTTTAAAAAACACCTCTAATTATAAAATAAAAAATTACTATTCTTTTTCAATCTTATTTCATCCCACTAAACCAAGCGTATACATATGAGTTTTAAGTTATTAAATTATACTTTTATTGAAAGTTTAGTTGCCATAGTTATTAGCATTAGTTCATCTTTCCTTCAAATCGTATTGGTAAGTCACCAGAGAGTCTGTATCGCAATTGGACATCGACAATTCAACGGAACGCAAAAATGGCATTATTGGTTTGTACCGGTTGCAATATTATTAGTTTTTATGATGATTGAGATAACACTTTACTATAGAAATGACAAGTTATTAATAGTGATGACTAAACCCCTAAGAGTATTTTTAATGATGGGTTTCTTTTAGGGTACCTAGACTACAGTATCAATATCTCTCTCTTTTGCAAGGAATTTTCCACCTTATTCTAGGGTGAAGTTTCTTGATATTTTTCTCTTGTAACTTTTATGGTTCCAAACCAAACATTTACAACCAGTTATAGTGGGTCCTTCATTGGACCTGCCCCGTAGGTTCAGGGTCTTTGCTAGTCTTAGATCCGCTGGATTGACGGGTTTAGTTTGGATCAGCGTCGTGGATCTCCCAGAATCAATGGTCCCCACATTCCTTATTTAAAAAAAAAAAAAAAAAAAAACCTGCAATAGCTACTAAATCTTATCTTATAATAAGGGCTTCAAATAATTGATAACTTCACTAATGCAAAGACAAATGGAAAACAGTAAAAGCAAAAATAATACTAACATACCTGCAAACCTAGAATGTTACATCATATAGAGTTTATGTTGGTTTGCAGTGCATGTGAATGCCAGACTTTATATTGAAAACTGAGGTGCAAAATGTGCGAAATGGACAAGACCAATGCAACGAGATTTGTGGATGCTGAAATTTTCAAAATTTGAATTTACTTCCGCACGTTAACAAGGTAAATGTAATCCCCAAGTTTTTCCTGAGTAGATTTAAATAATATATTTAAATTAATGAAATTTTAATATCATTTGAATGAATAGTAATTGAGCAAATTAATTATAATACTTTTGTAAAATAGTTCAAGGAAGAATAGAAACTTTAATTTTAATTGAGTCATTTCAAGTTGTTTTCAATTAATTTTGCTTTCAAATTCTTTAGAAATTTGAATTTCAAAAAACTTAACTCCTAATTTATAAGAATATTAATAAAATTTATATAAGAAAATTCTTATTTAAATTAAACTTAGAAACCAAATTTATCAAACTTTGTATTGACTTCAAGCAATTATTGATTTTAAATGCATAATGTGTAGAAGCCAATTTGTGCATTAAAACAAGCCTTTTTACCCACCATATTACCATGCATATGCACACAACTATCACTCTTAATATATGCTTAAAAGTAAAATTTGCTTTATTTATATAAGGATAATTATCAACTCTTTTTGATAGAAAATTCTCCTCCTCCTCTAGCAAACTTAATTTCATACAAAAACACACCCCCTTCCTTCCTCCCCCCCAACCATCTCTCTTTCAAATTCCTCTTCTCGAATTATCAAGAAACTCAAGTTAAACTTCTATCATCAAGCCAAGATACAAATAGATAACTTAATTTAGCTATCACCTTGTTAATTTTTGTATATAAGTAAGAGCAAGTTAGAGTTCTTATTAGTTGTTGATTTATTTAAGGTTGTTATGAGTATTGTTGTTAGTTATGTGAAGCAGAGTTATGAAGTTGTGATTTAATGTCCTAAATCATAGATGCTATGGACTATGTTGGTATGTTGGGTGATGTTGAGAATGGTTTAGTGTTAGATCTTATGAAGGTGAAAGGAATGAATATGAGTATTGTATAGTGATGTTATAATGTTTTTTGTTGGGAACAATCTCTTTGAAGTTGGTTAAAATGTGTAAAATTGTGAAGTTTGAAAGTGTTGCTCGCTGGTAATTTCACACGAGGCATAGCATATCCTGTTGCCACTCTATGTTGATACGTCCTTCCATACGGGGCATGGCAAGGGGTAGTAGCCCCTATATCCGCATCTGGTTGGATTGCCCCTCAGGTGTGGCAAGGGGCGTGGTAGCCCTATATCCATGTCTGGTTGGATATGCCCCTCCATAACCTAATCGGATTCGCCCCTTGATACGAGGTGTGGTATGGACATGGTGGCCTCTGTTCCTTGGTTTGTTTCATACACCCTTTCCATACAGGCATGGTGAGGGGCGCATGGGCCTATGATCTTATTTCATCTTTCATATGCCCCCTATGGATCTTAAACCTAGTTTATGCTTTCTTTTTCATGAATAATCCTTAGTAATATGAGTCTCTTTATCTATAGGAATCTTAAATCAAGACCCAGATTTCTCAAGTGATTATTACAACATTTAAGCAATATGTAAGAGTGAGCAACTTGAGTCTTCTCACATTGCTTGTGATTGTAAAGTAGTGGAACATATTATAAATATAATAGAAATGAATAAAATGCATGGGGTTGAAAAATCTTGTATGCTATGTGTTGTATGAATGAATTAAAAATTCTAATATTTAAAGTGACAATTACTTGCTTGGTAATGATTGTGTAGCTTTACCACTAAATAATATAGGATAAAGCTTATCAGATCTTAAAACTTAAAACCGATAGGGTTGATGGGTCTAATGAACTATGCAAGTAACGAAGGAGGTTGCTTGTGTTGGAGTTGGCGTTAGAGTATAAGTACTTAGTGGGGATTTCCAAGTTCTAAATGAAGCGGAGAGTATATATGTTATATTTATTTACAAATAATAAATGAATTTGAAAAGAGTTCTCATTATTTAATTTTGGATTCTCTTGGGCATGAATTACTTAACTGATCTTTCAACTCCAGGGAGGGCATAAATACTCATAAGTTTAGATTCTAGTCATCCAAACCATGTTTGTTACATATGTTTGATTAATACATTACATATGATTGTCAACTAGACTTGTTAAATGTTGATAATTGTCTTAAGATTCAATTATTCATTAGCTTGTTATACTCATGCTCCTTTAGACTGTTGTTTATAGGAATTTAAGCAAGAACCCCAGATCGAGACCAAGTATGGGAGTATAGAAGTGAAGTTATGTATTCATGATTTTGAAGGAAGACTTTGTTTATGTAATAGAGACTTATAGTTTAATGTTTATAATAGTATAAGTTTTTGAGAGTGTCATCTTTTTGTTTTGTTTTTTTTTTTTTTTTTGTTTATAAGCTTAAGGGAAGCCCATGAAGGCAAAGTGGTAAGCTTTCATGTTAAGTTTTCTTTAGACTTGTGAAGTTATTTTTATATAGCTTATATATTTGCAATATCTTTCTTGTTCTAAATAACCTTCGATCTTATTATAACTATCCACGTCATGAGGTATGTTAACTGTACAGTACTCATGTAACTTTCTAGAGATCTCAGTTGGTTACATAACATATCGTTACAATTAGGGTATCTTGTGGCGGTGATAGTGAATGCAAGAAGCCTGTATAAATATAGACGTAACTTGATAAATCTTTTACAAAAGTGCAAACGTGAAAAAAAATTTCATACTAAATTCTGAAAATGAGCATAAATTGGTTACAGCCTATGTTTAATATTTTTAGATGTCTCTTCTTATTGTATTTCTTATGCCATTCATTTTCAAGTATTTGTGAAAAGTTCATTCTAGTTTGTGTTTCACTTTTTTTATTGCAACCCATACTTTTTTTTTAATCCTCGTTGACGATATTTAATCATTCTTCCAACATAACTTCTCAAGAAAAAGTAAAGACAAAGATAAGGTCGCACCCTCAACATTAGATTTTGTATGGTGACACTGTGTCACAGATGAAGATCTCGACTTCTTCGCCTTCGTTGATAATCCTAGTACGAATGAAGTGCAGTAAGAGGGATATCCTATTATTCCACTTGGCTTTGAGTAAAGAACTCCAGTATATCATCCCATTAGTGAGGAGACATAAGAACCATATGATATGGAGAATTTAATGGGACGGGCAGTGGAGGACGACCTAGAGGTCGGCGACGAGGAGCCAAATGAACCAATCCCTCAACCAAATTTAGGTAAGCTACCTCATCCACTTAAATTATCTATATTTATTGTGCATTTCAGAAAAGTTGAGTCCTGAAAGTAAAATATGAGGCTACTACAACTATTGTATGGCAAGTTACATGTGGAAGATTGGTAAGGGATATGACAGCTTCACCAAACACCTGTGAAATAAACATCCCAACAAATTTAACAGTGAATCGGGCCAGCAACAATTGTCGGGACGTTGTAGTGGTCAAAAAGGATGCATGATTATTTTAATTTAGTACAGAAAAGTACAAAGATGCTCTTGCAAAAAATGATTAGAGGCATACACCTCAATATAGGGTCTAGTGAACATCCAGACTTGAGACATTTAGTGGAGAACACACTTAATCCACAAGCACATCCATATGGTCGAATAGCGATGCATGGACACATCATACAACTTTATAGAGATGCTAAAATGGAATTGAAAGGTATTTTCAGCAATCTTGATATATGTGTTTCTATTTGTTCGAATATTTGGACTGACAGGTGGAGCGAAAAATCATACTGGCTATCACCTGTCTCTAGATAGATGATAACTCGATACTTAATAAATGTCTCATTGCATTAAGAAAAATGGATAGCACATACAGAGTACAAAACATGTATTCTACAATAAACCAAGTTCTTTCAGACTATTTTATCGGAGAAAATATTTTCAATTAGCTTTGATAACATCTATAAATACTGCAAGTGTGCGTGACCTTCAAAACCTTTGTTAGCCCACATTGGGTTGTACTTTTTTCCGTCAGGTGTGGATGTAATGAAATACCCCGAATTTTACCAATCTAAATTAGAAATGTGATAATTAAATACTATAAAAATGCAAGTAATTTTGAATCTTATTTTAAATTTAACTTAGCAATTGAATTTAGATATTTTAATTAATTGATTTTCATAAACTATAGAATGTAATTAGATGATCTAATTAGTAAATAGATGTAATTGAAATTAGAAATCCAATACCACAAATACCCATTTCAACTTATCAAATTACTTCACTTTCCTATCTCCAACATACCAAGCTATTCAATTCCTTTCAATTATCGACTTGAAACTTATTTCTCAAGTTGAATTACCTAAATTCCTAATTCACTAAAATTAAACCTTAATTCAAATTTAGATTAGACTCGAGTCAATAACTTACGGACTATACACCTAAGATTATAAATATCAAGCGTAGTATAACCCGATTATTTTTTAGGGTATGTTAGATAGTAAACGATAGTTTAAAGATGAATCACTAGGTTGATAAATACACAATAGAAATAGAAACTGATTGATATCTACCAAACTAGAGCTCAAATAAAAATTCCAAATACGTAATCATGAAATTTATAATTTTCCAAGTCTTTTGAGTGCAATACCCTAATTTGACCTATCGGAACTAGAAACCTTAATCGCGTAAGTGAAAATTTTGATATTTAAAATAATTAGAAATTATAAAGGAATTAATTGAATATAGAGATTTTAATGTCATAAATGTTCAATTAAACCTATTAAGCAACATCAATTGGCTATTTCAACAAATTCAAATTAATCAAAACTTTCCAATTATCAAGTGAACTTTATCCATCAAGTTTAATCACCTAAAACCCTAAATATCCAATTTACACATTTTAACCTAAGTTCCAACTTCTTAAGTCTAGAAATTTAAATCTAAATCTAAATATTTGTTCAAATATCAATTTCTAAGCCCCTAAAACCCTAAATTCAAATAAGATATTAATTTTCCTTTTATTAGACTTCCTAAAATCAATTTCTAATGTGAATTAGCTAATTCTCTTTCTCATTTCTTAATTTCTAATTCTAAATGCCTAAAACCCATAACCTAAGAGCCTAATTCATCATCTAAAACCCTAAGCCCATTAACACAAGATCAAATCCAATTATTCAAATTCAAGCCCGTAAACCTAAGCCCAAAAGCCCATGCATCAAAGCCCAAGCCCATAAAGCCTATGAGACCATGCTCATTCCATACACCCTCACACACATTATAAAAACCTAAACTCTAGTGAATTCTAATACATGTGAAATGACCAAATTGCCTCTTAAATATCTATAATGTGAAGATAAGAAAATATCAAGTGTGTGAAAAGACCAAATTGACCTTAACCAACTCTAGAAGATTTCTACACCTAGGAAAAGACTAAAATGCCCTTAATTAATCAAGCAAAATGACCAAAATGCCCTAGACCTAATGAAAATTACATAACATGAATTACTATAAATATGGATTTAGAAACCTTATTCATCCCTCATTTTCATTAGCTCCAATTCTCTCAAATTTCTCTTAAAACACACTCAAAGATCTCCCAAAAAATACACAAAAACTCTTCCATCAACCAAGCACACAAGCCGTAAAGTATAACCTAAGTCTATGCTTCTAAATTTCTCTTTTATTCTGATAAACTAACCTTTGTTTCAAATTAAATCCTAGGTGAAATTAAAGACTAAAAACAAGGTTAAGTTAGGAAAAATAAGCTTGAAGAGGCTTCATCAACTTTTGAGTGGTTGAAGTAGTAATAGAGGCAACTATTTGGTTGATTTTGCTAAAACAAGTAAGTAATTATAATTAATTTATTTTATTATGTTGATAGCATTTATATTCATGTAAATTAAATAAACTTAGATTAAGTGTTGATCAACAATATATGTATGAGCATAAAAACGATATATACATATATATATGTGAATAGACATGTATGTTAGAAATTTAAGTAATTGAAATCATTGCATGCTTATATGATGTATGTGTGATATATGTTGAATTGATATATTTTTTGAAATGAAATTATCAAATAAATATATGATATACTAAATATAATTTCTATTGAAATACGTAAGTATGTATGATTATGTTGGAATTTTGGAAAAATTTATATTATTGATGATGATTTGAGTCCTAATTTATGATTGAAGTTGTAAAATATAAATATAAGTATATATTAGATAATAAAACATAGAATAAACATGTTTTAGATGATTTAAATATCTGAAAAATTAATTTCTATGTATATATGTTAGTCTGGACAACTTAGATTATCAAATTTAAATAAAATATTAAATAATTTATTTTTGGATGAAATTTATAAAAGTCATATTTTAACGTCTATATACAAACTTTAAATTTTTGTGATTTTTAAAAATATATTTACTATTTTAAAATTAAATTACAAAATAGCAAAACAGAACAAAATAGTATTCGACCAACAATGATGATGTGAATGTTTATGGCCGAACCGGTGACTTTTTCTTCTTCTTTTTGGATGAGACTATAACGGTTTGAAAGCTTAAGATGTCTACTTTAATTTGGTGTAAAGAACTGGAGAAGAACCGGTCGGATTAATGGTCAAATTCGATCGAATCAATAGGTCGTCGCTGCCAATGCTCTGTTCTGGATAGTTTTGAATCAATTAAAATTAAAACCATAATTGACTAATTAGTTTAGGCAAATGACCTTATAAACATATAAATATGTGTTGGGAAGTTTATAAAAATTTGAGTTTGAGAACCCGAGTTTAAGATAGTAAACCAATTTATTAAAGTTAGGGTGCACACTAGTTTTCTATAGGAAATAAAATATTAGAATTTAAGACAAATTGATTCTAATCAAATAATTATAAAAAATGTAAATAATATATTTTCATATTAACATATGAATTTTAAGATAAATAATTTATTATTTTGATTTTAGGAATTTATTTAATAAAATAGGAATAAATATGTCATTTTAACATAATATAAACATAATAGGAAATTAGTTTAAATTCCATCATATTTAGATGTAAAAAAAAATATTATAAATGATGTAAATAAAATAATTATATTCTAAAGGAGTTATTTTACTTAATAAAAATTTATTAAATTTAACATAGGATATGTTATCTAAAATTACCATTTTAAGAACCTAATTACCACAAAAGATTATAGTAGAATAAGTCGAATATAAAATGAACTTGATTGCTTAATTATATTCAACTTGGCTAAAATAAGTTAATATAGATTTATTAACTAATATTAGCTTAATAAATTCTTCACAAGCTAATAATTACACTTAACTATTAATCAACCAGTGAACTCATATAAGGCCATAATAATTTGTAATTGGTTCAGGATAGCCTGTGAATAATAAGGTGAATATGTTATTTCAAATGAATATTCACTAGAAAAAGGAGTATTCCATATGAGTTTAATATAAACCAATAATTGATTTAAATGCTTATATGAAGCAATCTTTTGAGCAGATATTTGTTAGGAGTCTACCAACTACTTTAATTCCTGGTCTATCTTCTGTTTGTTCATAATACAAATTTTGTACCAAGTACGCAGTAACTTACGTGTTGTGTGCTAGGATAGGCATTCTAAATGAACTAATAATTAAATATAGCTTTAATAATTGCTTGTTGCTTGTGCGTGCCGTTTTTGAGACCCGACCCGAGGGGCGGCAACCTTGCTAGGCAGTGCCTGCATGGTAGTTAGGCGCTTAGGCCATCATGGGTGACTCGATGAGTAGTTGATGGGGGGAACGGTAGCAGGATTATGTCTACCTGGATTGAAGAGAAGTACTGTAGTGTGGTTCACGTTTATGGGATTGATTGATGTACATTTATTATGGACTATGATGGGTAGAGATGCATAACGACTGTGACCCAAAACGAGGCTATTACTTGTAAGGTAGGAGATATAGGTATTCGACTGTCTATATTAACCTCTAAGTAGTTGCTGCTACTTAGGACCCTAAGTTCCAGCGTGTTGCTGGAGTATGAGTGCTCCACAGTTGTCTTGCTACATGTTAATTTAAAGATATAAACTATTGGCAGTTGCATTGCATATGGAACAGGCATGTGTGCCCATCTCGTGTGTGTTTGTGTTGCTGTCATACTGGGCTTCAGCTCATTCCTTTCTTTTTCAAGTGATGATCTGGATGCTTGTGATTATCGAGTATGGGATGACTCTAAAGGAGCTTATTGAACGAGTTGAGTGCCTAGGAATGTTAAACTATTTATGCATTGG